>JAVKLA010000021.1:11333237-11361932 GCA_034782735.1 Sagittarius serpentarius | reverse complement strand
CCGGCGGGAGAGGCCGCCCCTTTTGGGGCAGCTCTCGGCCGGGGCCCCAGCGGCCCCCGGGACCTGCCGCGGGCTTGGGCCTGCCGCGTCCCGCCCGGCCGTGCGGGGAAGCAGCAGCACCGGTCTCGGATTCTCTTGGGCGTGCCCCCGCCAAACCTGTGAGCCCAAGAGGCCAACTGCCAGGCTCTCGTCGTACGTAACCTGGAAGAAGTTACGAATCCACCGTAAAGGTGAACACCCAAAAGCCGAGAGAGATGTAGCGGCAAGCCAGCAGCCACACGAACCGACCGACCGACCGACCAGCAGAAAACCACCACCCCAAAGCCCACGCAAGCCAGGGACATACCTGATAAGCTTTTTCAAATCTATGTGACTGAGAGTGTTTCAGGCGGGGGAGGGTGGAGAAATCCTTCCTATGCTAAATCTGGAAGCGACGTGAGCAGCTCAGGTTAGCGATGAGAACGATCACAAGCAGCAACACTTTTCTGGTACAGTGGTTTCCATCCAGATCAGATCTAGGGTGTGTGTGCTTGCCCTGTGATTTGGATTAATGTTTTTCACCGTGTTACTGGGGAAAACCCGGCCTACAGGCTCCAGCAGTCCTTGCTCTTTGCCCGTACCTGGTGTGTCTGTGCTGCGAGGGTGCGCCGTGCTGGGCGCAGCGCTACGCGCCCCAGCGCTGTGAGGAGACGACGTTAAGGCCACGGCCGGGAGAATGCTGCCTGACGTCCCGGCCATCTTCCACTCCTTTGGTGTAGAAAGCCGTGACAGGGTACTTACTGGGTCTGGCGCTGGCAAGAAGTTGTTTGTTTTCATGGACATAAACAGGACACTCAGCAGCTAGTATCTTTACTGAATGAATTTATTGGTTTTTGAACTAAAGTTGCTCACAGTTATTTAACAAGGGATACATCAGATTTTTTTGTCCATTTTAAACCATTAAATAATGTCAGTTTGTGTCTGTATATGTGTGTGTGTGCGCGTGTGTGTCTTCAAAGTACAAAATAGGAAGGATAACAAGAGGTATTGCTTTCATTTATTCTTATATCTTGTGTAAGTAATCCCCTTCCTGCTTGTACCACATGGGTTTTGCTGATATAGGTATTTTTAAATTATTATTATTATTTTGTATTGAAATCCCAGCCTTTTGTAGAGGTACAATGTAACAGAAGCATCAAAATCTATACACAAGGGAAGAGAAAAGAGGGAAAAGAAGGACGGGGGTGATGGGAGGGGAGCTCGGAGGAGAAGTAGAGAGAGGGCGGAGGCAGGAAAGACAACGAAAGCAAAAGAGACTAATTTACAGCAATGTCATGCAATTAAAACTGCCCCCCTCTCCTGCACCCTTGCCTCCCCCCCTCCCCAGCCATCACCCCCTGGTGTCTGACATGCACACAGCAATACGAGAGAGAAAAGTTTAAGAATAGGGAAAATAAATAAATAAATAAAGCAAAAAAATAAAATAAATCCCTCCCATTTGGGGGAATGGGGAAATGGGGCAAAAGTCAAAGGTCTTTGCCCCAGTTGTGTCTTTAAAAATTCTTTTTAATCTTCAAACCTATGTACAAGTAAAACTGGTCCAAGAAGGGGAAAAATGATTAAAAAAACCAACAACGACAACAACAACAAAAAAGAACTCATCCAACATTATCATAAAAAAAAATAATCTTGCGATACAACATACACCCATAGGAACCCAACGAGCAGCAATCGAAGGTCATAAAAGAGCTGAACACTAATGCTAAGCCTACATTCTTAAAATCTCAGTCAAGAAGTACTTCTCACTGTGTTTTGTTTTCCACGCGTAAAACCACGTTGTTTTTTTTTTGTTTAACCTTTGAGCTTGGGCCAGAATAAGTTACACTTGGTCACATAACTCTTGAGGAGGAGGAAAAAAGGTGGCGATTCTTCTTTCTCAGAGTCACAAGATGAACACTTACGGGGTTTCTGTGTCTTTTTTCCCCCTCCTCCCCAAAATAAATAAGAATCAATGTTGCCTCTACACAGTTATTAAACAGAAGATATATCTAACAGCTTATTTTTTTAAATATATATATATGTATATATAAATAACCAAGACCTAATAACTGAAACACAAAAAAAAAGTCCCCATCCACCCAATCCCACCCTCCTCCCCTTCAAAACAAACAAACAAAAACCAAAACCAAAAGCTTTATAAAAATATCTTGCAGTAATTTTTAAAGTTTACAGTAGCTTTGTGATTAAGTCTCCCATTGCCCTGACTCCACCTTGTCTTGCTCTGATGAACTAAGTGCCAGTGATTTGCACACACACACACACAAGAAATAAAACCCAAGAGAAGTCTCTTTTCTTCCTCCTCTTCATCTTTTTTTTTCCTTTTTTCTTTTTTTTTTCTTTTTTTTTTAGAAAAAAAATCACCGAAGCCAACAAATGAAACTGGTAACTTAAAGAAATAATAATACTGATATCAATGCAGCACTAGCAACACAACAATTGCCTCTAAATGCAGGGTGTGGTGGAGGATCCAGCTGGTCGAAGAAGGTCCCAGCGCGGTGGCACAGTGGCAGGGAGCTGACAGGTGGGGAGGAAGGTGTCGAAGGAGGAGCAGCAGTAGCAGCAGCGGCAACTGTGCCTGGTGGCGGGAGAGACAGTCCTTGGCAGAGTCTTGTCCCTCTTCTTTGCTACCAGAAGTTGCCTTTTCCCTAAGTTTTAATGTTTTATTTGTATGTTTTTATTCATTGAACCCCCTCTCCCTCCTAAGTTTACTCCTTTCCCCTTCCAGCAGGTCAAAAAGCAAAATGATACAGTATAAAAAAAAAACCAATTATTTTGTATATATATGTATGTATGTATATTTATATATATACACACATATATACATGTATATATATAAAAAAAGGGGGCAAAAGAAAAGGAAAAGGTGGTGGGGAGAAAAAGAAGGTTAAGAAAATCCCGTGATGAAGCTCCCCAATATTGTCTTGGTTCAACGCTTAGTTTTGAGTTGCTCCTGGCTGGTTTCTGATGAGAATGCGCTCTGGATTCATGAAACACTGTGCTCCCGCTACACCCGTCTCCTGCCCCGCACCCTCCCCCTCCGGGCTGAGTTCACCTGCGCGGACAGAAGTTGCCAAGGGTAAAGGTTTCACTCCAACAATTTGCAACCTCCTTTCAGCCCAGACTCTGCAATCCCGTAACTGAGCAGATCTCTCTTGTGGAGCACCAAGAAAGAAAAAAGAGGGGGGGGGAGGGGAGGGGGAAAGGCGTGCATTGGGGAGGTGTTTGGGGAGAAGTGGGGGAGAAACCCACTTCCTGAAGGGAGAGGGGAGGCTGGGAACCTCAAACAGGACTGGTCCTTGGACAGTCTACATCGGTTGCCTTCCGTCAACAAGTGTCCGCAGAGCACAGAAGGTGAAGCCGTGGCTGACATGTTAACTTTTCGGGATAATTCCTGGTAGCAGAGCGGAAACAAGTGGTGTCGTCAGAAACACAGAGAGAGCATGAACAGAACAAGAAACAAAACAAAAGAAAACAAAAAAAATAATAGTAATAATAAAAAACCCAAAAAATCAGGAAGGAGGAAAAAAGCAAAACATTCAAAAAAAGGGAGGAAAAAAAACCAATTGAAAAAAACACAACCCAAGATCTGGTGAACTGGGTTTGTCATCTGTGCTACCTTTTCTTTCTTTTCTTTTCATTCTTTCATTCGTTTGTTTTTGTGTTTGTTTCTGAGATATATATTATATATCATATATAAATATATATATGTATATATATACAGTCATTCCTTCATACAAAATTTGTCTATAGACAGTTTTGTACTGTTGTGGCAAGGTATATACATCCTTCTAGTTTAGAGGCTAGCTTGCTAAGGAATATTCTTTCATTCTTTCTTGCTTTTTTGTTTTTGTTTTTTTTCTAAGTTATTTAATTTTTTATGTGTTTATTTAAGGTTGGTCTTGTAGGCCGACTGATGAGACCATCTTTGCCTTGTCTTTGCCAGCAGGGTACTTATTGTCTCCTCTAGACCCATAGTCATTAGAACCGGAATCGCTCCGCTTGCTGTTTGCGCTATGCTTGGTTGGCGTGCCGGGGGGATGGCTCACCTGCCCGTTCTTCTCGTCTGAAAAAAGTTGTTTAATTACGTCAAAGAAGTTACTCAATGGGCTGCCTGGGTACACAAAACAGAGGAGACAAAGAAAGAAAGAAAGAAAGAAAGAAAGAAAAAAAGAAAAAAAAAAACGAGAGGGAAAGAGAAAAAGAGGAGAGAAAGAGAGAGAACAAACAAACAAATGAACAATGGGGTTTTTAACGAGAAGAACATGATGAGGAGATCCAGAGCCACGTGCGTGGGGGTGTGTGGGGGATGAAGACAATGAGCAGGAAGAGGAAGAGTGTTCAGGATGGGACACCTACAGAAATAAAGAGGCTGGGAGCATAAAGCACCTAGGGGTGAGGTCCTAGTTTTCTCCTGAGTCAGGGAGCATTGCTGTCCCACCTAGCAGGAGGACACAGTACTGTGTGGCTGAAATAGTTCAGTCTATTACTTGGAGCCACTTGGCCACTCCGCACTGAAATGTCAGCGGATGTAAGGCTGGATACAGGCAAATCCCAACTTACTGCTGCTGTTACAAACACGGGATATTTGTATGTGGTCGCCAACTGATGCTTTGCTTTGCAGCCTTGCTAAGCTCTCTGGCTACACCGGGCATTAGGCTTTCTTTGCTCGCATGTTTTTTGTTTCTGAGTATCTCCTTGCTCACTTTTCAGTCACTAAGCCTGAAGCACGTGAGTGCTCCAAAGGAAACAGCATTTGAAAAATGAACTACGGCTGACATGAGTATTGCCATCTCCATGTGCGGTTTGTGGCTTGTACTTGCAAGCTTCTAAGCACCTTCAGATCCTTCTTATAACAGGTGCCTGGAAATGAAGATGCTGAATGCATTGTGGAAGCAGGCTATTATGCATTTAACTATTTCTGGGACCTACCAGGGTCAAGAACTACTTCCTCATTGTCCTGAATTTATGTTCTCTCTACAATACAGCCTCCATGACACTGGCATTCACTCCAGCGGAGTTAGGAGCCAGAGAGGGGTGTATGCATGCTAGCAGAACAGATATCTCATTAAGCCAGCTACTAGAGCAGGTTGCAGTATTAACACGGGTTGGGCGCTGTGCACATGAATGCAATTTTTCCTGCCATTTGGACCTCCAGGCAGCAGGGCTGTATGCTGTTAATCTAGTCCTGTGTCAGAGGGTGTGTGGAAGGGGATAACTGAGGAAAGGCTCTATAGTGCTACTGAGGGAAAGGGACCGGCTGCTACTGGAAAGGTAGCCTTTTGGGGGGCATTTCTAGTCACTTTTAGTTTTCTTGGATTGGAGGATTAATCCTGATCAGACATAGGAGGGGTTACACTAACTGGATATTGAAGGTGGTTTTTATCTAACATACACCATGGAGGTGATGCCTGTTCGTGATCATTAAAACCCCATCATGCTTTTCTCAGTATCAGGACTGTTGGCTCCATTGTTCTAACAAATTCAAATCATTTATATCCCACCTAAGTAACTTCATTCTCCAGCTCCCAGAAGGAAACGGGCTCCTTGTATCTGCCTTCCAATGGGGTGGTGTGCTGTGAAGAGTGGAACCTTTTGTCCCTGAGATGGGAACATTCAGCCGAGAGCAAAGGAGTTTCTTCATAGCGGAGACTGCCATTTATCCACAACTGGTGGACACTGGTGGCTTGGTAATACTGGATTTCCCTTCACTTTCATTACAAACATAAGCAAACCAGTTACTACAGCAGGCAAGTACTTTTCTGTGCACAGTAACTTGTCTGAAGAGCTTATTGAGTGCTTTCTTATTCTCTAATGGAAAATGCTAGACAGACATCAACTGCTCTTATACAAAGAAAGAGGAAATACATAGTATTTGTGCCCTGCAAAACTGAATGTTACTCTTTTTTCCCTGCCCTGTGCTAACCAGGTAGTTACTGCTTTCCTCTGCATGTTAACAGGCATTGAGAAATATCAAATGGCTGGCACATACAGTGAAGGATCTCAGTCTTACTTATCTGATTCATTCTTTGTCTTCCTCTACTTGCTGCTTGGTGGTTAACTTACTGCTGGCCCTGGTTCTGTCTGTGCATTCAGCTACACCAGTGCCACAAGCAAATGGCTGTTGTTTTCTGGAAGGGCATCACTCACCTTACTGACTGAAGCCTTGGAGATGGGCCCAAACAAACAGCCAGGCAAAGCACGTCTCAGTTTCTGGCTAAAAACAGAAGGGCTATCAAATTCTCAGTCATTTCAGGGTCAGACCTCCGTAAGCTCCCCCTGCTTCCTTCCATGTGCATGCAAATGCTTTGGAAGGGGGTATCTGTTCCACATCTATGACTTCTATTTCAGAGATTTCCCCAAGCCTCCCTAAAACTGTTTTAGGTTTGTGGGCACACGCTCTACTCAGACTCATTTCTATCTGCTCAGACTCATTTCTGGTTCTTTTAGGGTGATACTCTTCTTCAATGAAAAGAAAGAAAAAAAGAAAGCAAACACTCAGCCTTGAATGCAGGAATGTGGGCAGATCTGGTTCTTATGTGGCTTTGGACCCCTCATCTTCATAAGCAAATGGAGTCAGCAGAGAGAATGAAAAAGAGCACTGAAAAAAATGCTGGAGAGGGAAAGACTGCTAGGTTGGGAGAAAAGGGGAGGGGAATATCTCTAGTTATTCAGCTGAGCAGTTTATTCAACAAGCTTAGAGGGAAAGAAGAGGGCAGAGTAAGCAGGGCTCTGCAGGAATTGGGGAGGTTTTTTGTTTTCACGTAGACAGAACAGTAGACAAAAGTACAACTTGCAAGAATGGAGCAATAAAACATTTTAAAAATTATATTTATATATCTTGTATTTGCTGAGTCCTGATACAGGATTTTTAATCATCCTATTAAAATATGCAGCCCCTGTTTCATCCACCCTTTCTCCTCCCCATGCCCTACCGGCTTTCAAGCGCCTGGAGATTTACTGCAGCAGAAGTATTTAACAGTCTGCTTTTCTTTGCCCATATCTGTACTGGATTCCTTACAATCAGCATTTTCAGGTAAAATTTAAATGGGAGGTAAGAAATCCTTAGGGATGTTTAAAGAGAGCTACTGAAAAATAAAATAGGCCATTTCACTAACCCTTTCCTTCCTTTGCCTTTTGTACTATCTGGACTTGTAATTAAATACTAGGTAATAATGCTCTCCTATCCTGCAGTCAAGAAAGAACTGATCCTGCACCAAGCAATACAGACAATCACTGCATTGATGTTGTCTACATGACAGCTTGTTAGCCCACTCTTGGGCTGGTCTAGGTATTGGTCTTTGGATAGACGAAGAGTCCTCACATTTTTCTCTGGAGGTACGTAAACATGGGTCAGCTATGCTGGAAGCATGAAAATGGTGCGTGGTGTTGCTCCTCTTAGTTCTCAGTTCCCTTTGGGCTTATACATCCAGTAAAACAAGACTTGAAAATGCAGGTGATGAGGGATTACAATAGCTTTTTCAGCAATCTTCTGCTCCTAGCATTCAGTGCAAAATGTGCCTTAGGCTCTTACACCTGTAAGTCCATCTGGGGGCCTCAAAAGGGCTGCCTCTCTTATTTCAGAAAGTGAGGTGACATCCTATTTCCTCTGGACAGGGATGAAGGTTTGGCTCACTGATTCTTCAAAACTTCCCTGGTGTTTCATGCATCTGTAACTAAGATCTTCTTTCCCCTTGAGAGCAAATGTTCATCAACACAGAGAAGAGAAGGCGTGAAGGGTAGCAAGGGTGAGAAACCGTGAGAAGGATCAGAGGCAGGAGGGGAGGTTCAAAGCATTAGGTTTACATCTGTTAGGAGGAGATGGATATGTGCATTTTTGACCAAGGAGCAGTATGCTGCAAGATGGGGAAGGGGAATGGGTTTGAAAACAAGCACTGAAGCTTATGAAAGGGTCATGTATTGAAAGGATGACAGAGAACTGTATTTATGGAGAAGGCACTGGTTTGCGGCACCTGTGTGCAGCACTGTCACGGCGAAATATCACGGAAGAAGTCAAAACTGTGAATGCATTTGAATACAACAGGCACTAAAAGGAAGCAACAGGGCTGGAGACAGACACAAAAATGTAAAAGGAAGCGGGGCACGTGGCTTGTATCAACCCTCACAGTATTTCACGTGCTGTTCTTAGGAAGGCTGTCTGACATTGACCCAGCCCCAGTGGTGTCACAGGTTTGACAAGCAAAGTGGCAGTGGAGCACCCAGGTAAGAAAGGAAAGAGAAAATGAGGTGAATCACTTCAGGCACCAGAAGTGACACCAGGAAGGGATGTACCTTGCAAAGACCCTGCTCTGACCTTGCAAAGACCCGTAGAGTCCTCCATGGAAAATAACAGGAGGTGGTGAACAAGCAGTTTCCGGACAAGCCTGGAGGCTTCAGTCACTGATTAGAGCCTGCTGTTTTGTAACATTTTAAGACAGTCAGGTAAGGACTCGGTCCTCTTTTCATTGAAGCAAATAGCAACATTCCTATTGACTTAATGGAAGCAAACCCTAAGGCACTTCCTTTTGTGAAACCATCTCTCTCGAGTCTATGTATTTTTAATGCACTAATCCTTGTGGTGCTGAACACAAAGTTGCACAAAACAAATATGGCATCTGTGGGATTATCCTCTGCCTTTCCTTTCTGTATAGCCTGAGAAATTTTGTGTTTCTGCATTTTTAGCTTAGGCTTTGGGAGAAAGTGAATGGGAAAGGATAGGTCTCCACTGGAAACAGGGACACCCTTTGTCAACCTGCCTTGCCATGTTCCTTCCCTTGTTGCTTTCACATCCTTTCTGACTGTCTTACGCGGGCCTTTGCTACTGAGGTTTTCTTCCCATACTCATTCCTTTCTCATTAGCCCTTGTCTTTTTCAACCCTAGCTTGCTCTGTGTTTCGATAGCAGCTGTGGTTTCAGCGATCATGTAACAAAAATCCAACTCCTTTCATGTAAAGCACCAATATACTCTCTTGATGGGTTATAATCCATCCCCTTCCAAACCCATTTTGCTACTTTGACAGAGGTCTAGCCCTCTTTGTTAAGACTAGGCATTTTTTGCCTGTTTGCTTGGTTTCTGTTGGCAGAGTCCCTTCTGCCTTCGAAAACAGAAGACTTAAAATATAGAACCCATATAGGCAGTGGAAGGGATAGGGATGACAGAAAGATAAAAGAGGCCTATTCCTCTTTGTTTCGTTGTAATATCATGCAGGGGTCTTCCTCCAGACTAAAGAACCCCTAGCCTAGGCACTGTACAAATACAAATACAAATCAGAGAGATGCCTCAACGAGTTCACCGACTTCTGAAGAAGGCTACAGAAAGAATTTTTTGCTCCTTTAATGGCTGGATGTATGAGGCTTCCCTCTAGACTGGAGAACGGTGACAGGCCATTGCAATGTCTTGCTGGAGGACATCACAGAGAACTTCCTTGTAGTCTATGAACCCATCCTAGGCCACCTGAAGTGAGATGTAGAAACTGCAGAAATCCCAAGACAGGTACTTGTCTAAAAATGTAGGAAGTCAGGAAAGGATTTCAAGAGACATGGATGTGGTTTTTACTGGATATATAAATTTTCACAACAGATTGACCAGAACAAGTTTTCCCCTTTATTTTTTTCCCCAGTTAGTTATGTAATAGGACAGTTGTTTTGATTTCATTTTGGTTTAGGACTAGAAAATGGAGACAGACAGTCCACAGAACAACTCCAGTTTCTTAGCAGGACACCTGAATTGCAAACTGGGAAAGGTGACTTCCAAAGGGAACAACTGAGCTTATTTTCCAGAGCCCTTACACTGCCAGTAAAAATGCCAACTGAAAACAGTGTTTGCAGAAACAGACTGCTGGTGGGAACTACTCAGACTATCACACACTATTTGCACAGGTGTCCGTGCTACCCCCAGAAGGTGGGAACTTTCAATTGCTACACACTCGGGCAGATCTGAACAACCAACCTGACATTTAAATGCTCTATAACCCATCCTTGTTCTTACTCCCCTAAAGCATCCCGTCTCCTCTGCGGGAGGGTGGCCCAGTATTTGTAGCTAGCCAGATGCATCCAGATGGCCATTCTGCCTCTATCTTGCACGTTTTTCCTCTCTCATACACACCCAGAGAAGCTGAGATCCAGTTCAGCCTTTCCTGTCACAGACAATGTAACTGAGACAGGTAGCTCTTGGGTAATGAGTTAGAGAACGGCGAACACAGGCAGCAAAGACCCAAACAGATGAGGCACATCTCCTTGCTGCTGCCTTCTGCAGAGCTAAGGCATGAGTAATTAATCAGAAAACAAATGTGCCATTACGGATGAACAGCTCTGGCCAATCCAGCATCACCACATAACATTCAAAAAAGGACACATGATGACGGAGAGGAGGGAATCGTACATTCCTTTGGACAGCTGGTGGCACTGAAAGAGCAGGCAAGGATAGTGGTAGGGTGAAAAGGTGCCAGATTCTGTTGTGGAATCAAGCTGTTCTGGCAAACTGGCTGGTAAAGGACTCAGCCCAAGAATTCTTAGTATCTGCCTGCCCTTTTACAAAGATCTGCCTGCGCAAGTGTGTGCTGAGAGGGGAAGCTGACGACCTACACTCGTAAAGCCACAGCAGATGATAATATTGCTGCTACCCAGTTCTCTTAGAGACTTCTGCTGCTTCTTTCCAATTTTTTGTCTATAAAACTGCCAGAAATGTATTGGCACTTAATAATATGATTTTGTCCTTTCCTGTCAGATGGATGTTCAAGTATGATCTTAGGGGTTTTAAGTTCTCTGAGCTGTTCCTAAGGAGAGAAATGACCTGTGTATGCTGGTGAAATGTTGCCTCCTCATTTCCTCCAAATCAATCTCTTAAAAATATGATTTAATCTTCCACGGAGGCCATCTCAATTTTAGCTTAGTACAGCAAGCAAATATTCACATGGAGTATCCTGAGCACTGCCTACCATAAATAAAGTACTGATCTTAATTAAGAGAGATATCTGTGGTTTCTGTATTAAATATTATTACAGAGAAAGAGGAAAAGATCTTGTATTGGACAGTAAAAATCCAGCCATAGCTGTCAAAACAGGACCTGATGTGTACCAAATAGTTCAAAAGATCTGGATTCATATTTAGTGCCAATTTGCCACTTTTGTTGCTACCTTCTTCTACAGTGCAAAACCATGAGTCATGAATTGGAAAAGAAAAATGTCTCCCCAACACAACACTAGAATGAAGAGGCATGACTACGGTGTGGGGGGAAACAGCCATCCATTTGGACAGCGAAGGATAACGAGTAGAATGGGCATGGATAACTGCGAAGCCTGGCTTGAACCCTTTGGAAAATCTGACTTACCTTCCTTATTGTGATCCACCCATTTTGAATGAATATGTGATCTTTCAGGTGGGTCTTCTTCCTTTTATCTCTCATTTGGGTCAATTTAGACAGAAGAATCGGCCATGCTCAGAAAGACCAGTAGCCAGCACATTTTTCAGAAATGCTATTAAAAAAATATTTTTCTGACTACCTCATGGTGTAACAGTGGTAAGAAGAGCCTTTCAGCTGGGTGGGCAGCATACTTTTTTTCTGCAGGTTTCAGCATCAGTGTTTCTGCCATCAGTTACAACTTTATGAATGTAAATCACCAACCTCTTCTTCCATCAAACAGCTACTTTGTGAGAAGCAAGATTACTCTAATTAATGCCAATATGGATGAGGATCACTTCCAAGAGCACCAAATCCAGATATTTGCTGCTGCTGCTAGTAACACCAACAGTCTCTAATTAGCACTCACAAAGCTACATGCTGCAATTGCAACCCAAATGTGATGTAACGAGTTTTAAACTACAAAACATCTCCTCATTTCTCAAGTAGCTTGGGATGCTATTGACATGGGCTTGCATCTGTATGAATCAAACTGTGATTGCAAGGAGCCATGAAGAGAAGCCTTCACTGCAGTGCAATTGCTCTGTGTGCACAGAGGATGATTGGCCATGGGGGACAAGGTCAGGTGGCTGTGAATAGGGAGCTATGTCAAGTCCTAAACACCTGAAGCAAGAGATTCGAGTGAGATACACTGGAAAGATATGAAAGGCAAGTGGATTTGCTGTGCTTCTGCTTTGATCAGATCATTTTGGTGATAGCCACTGGTACACACAAGGATCCGTAAAGCTTTTTATTTAACTCTGGTGCCAGGAATCAAGGTTTGGAATTGTAAGAGGCAACACAGGATATTTAAGAATAAACACGAGGTCTTCTGGCCAGCCTGCTGTCACAGGGTTATGGCCTAAGACTTCGCAGGAACGTATGTTTGTACAGTGCCTAACACGATAGCATGATTTGACTGGAGCTGCACTAGTTATACATAATAACCTTTTCCTCCTCTTACCATCACCCAGTTCCATGGAAGTGCCACTGACATAACTGAAGACTTTCCTGAGAGTCATGAGGGATGGAAAACAACAAGCAAAGACTGCCTTCCTTGGAAATAAAATTCAGCCCCAGACAGCTACAGTGTGGAGAGTGGAAAGTTTACCGGCTCCCTGGTGTTTCTCAGGAGGTAAAGTCAAGAACAAGGCAGGCTTTTCAGAGCTTTCTGCCAGCAGCCAGCGCCTTGGCGAAATGTACTAAGGGCTCCAAAAAACTGGGGATGGCTGGGAAGGAAGGGGAGCTATCAAAGGCTATACACCAGCTTTACTACTGAGTCAACCACCCAAAGAAATTCTCAGCCCTCTATTAAAAGACTTAAAGTCATTAAAGTTTGTAAAGACAGACTCTTTTCTGAACAAGGACTACTGAAATGGCACCGTGGGCTTCTGTATGGAGTGTATCAATGGCTCCAGGTCCAATGTGCCTAATCTACAATGATACTTGCTTTCTAATTCCCAGCTTTGTTGTTGAAACTGGTGGGCTTTCCAGTTTGTGTATTATCTTGATTTTTTTTTTTTTAAATGTAAAGGCTCTGCAGAACCTATTAGAACCTCATTGTCAATTATACAACCTATTCCTCAGTAAGATAGAGGTAAATACCATATTAGATGGTAGTAAACAGTTCTCTCAATCCTGCCTCAAAAGAAACAGAATCCAGCTTGTTCTTTTACAGCTGTGTTGATTTTATAAGGCTTAATGGCAGCACATAAAGTGGTAAAGCTTATTTGTCACTAAACTGATTTGGCTCTGAATACACACAAGGAATAGATCAGCTAAGTCAGAAGTTATGACTCCTATAGGCAGTTTTCAGGTTACAGCTGCATTTTAAATGTAAAGGTTTTAATTTTTACAAGGTAAATTTAATCTTATGAACAGATATGAAAGACTTCATGGAAACCAGTTTAGTCCTTCTGGCAACAGAAATGCCCGTTCCCTTGCTGAAATGGGTGGAAACATAAAATACAATATTCCACTCCAACGTGTATTTCAACTTTATTATGAGCCAAATTACTTTCTTCTATTGTGAAATATTAAGAGTTGACAGCAGTTTTCTAGTGTGCACAGGTAGGGTTGATACAGCAGCTGTTACATCATTTGGATATTGGCAGCTCCTATGACATACTTCTGCTGTTCAACTTTAACTTGTTTTTCAATGCCCATGGCTATATGCAAAATCACTTCTCAAATCGATGATCTCTGCTAGTAGAAGATGAGATAACATTTAAAGGACTAAACAAATTTGCCTTGGTGGTAATTACAACATTCAGTGGTTTATAGTGGGTGAAAAGATATTCCTCATTCCCACCAGAGCTTTCACATGGCTGAGCCAGGCATAAAGCATCTGATCAGCTCTTCCTGCTCCAGTGTTAACTCTTTGCAACAATGACCCCCTGTGCTCACTCTCAGAATATAGAACAATGATGAGGTAAAAAACCCCACATAGTATAGTTTTTCTTACACTATTTGTTGTTACTAGATAAACGTTGTGTCAACTTCACAGGGGGTTCCCTGTCCTTAGAGTCACAGAGGACAGGTTGCCAATAAGAGGCTAAATGCTGGCATCATTCCCTTTTACTCCCCTGTCTAAATTGTGGGTGAGCTCTCCTGCACACAAAATAGCTCTTCACTCATATTAGAGGGTGGAATTCAGCATGGTGCAGTCACCACTGCTTACGTTGTGTGTGAGCACACCAACAGGAATATGATTTAAAGGAAGCAGCTCCATTAAACCCCACTAACCCATCTCTTTTATTCTCTGGAGAGATATATATATCTCTCTCTAGATATATAAGTATATGTGTTCTGTCTGTGCTGTAGCTGCCACAAAATAGTCTCCTTGCTGGCCTTCACCTTGTCCTCTTTGTCCCTTGTTGGATTGATGCTGACACTGTGACAGCTGGAGGCCCTGCCTGAACTGGGAGTGAGCAGTTAATGCTCTCTATCCAGAGAACGCAGAGTACTGGCTGCTTATCTGTACAGCTCAACTTGCAAGCAATCAGTAGAATCAGCATTTCAGTACTTTCATATGATGTGAATGCCAGATCCAGGCAAGAAATGAAGGCTTGAGGGAGAAGAGGGATTTGCTGTCTGATGCCTTCAAGAAGAAGCTGGAGGTCTGCCTGCAACTCAAATGAGTCTTCATGAGGAGATGAGAAATGGTATAACCCAGAAAAGTCAAATAAGAAATCACAGGAGCTCCTTTCAGAGCAAAGGAGAAACTCCCACCAGCAAAGCTGCAACCTAAGGGGAAGAGATCATCCGAAATACAGGAAACAGGCCAAATTCTGCCTCAGTCCCACATGCATAAACCTAACATTATATCCACCGCGACAACTTTCCTTTGTTGCTACAAACTCCACAACAACTCCAGAACAACTTTCCTCAGTTTACGAAGCGATGACGCAGGAGTCGCAGGTCCAGCTGGAGAGCAGTACTAGCTCAGTGGTCACTTCCTCAACAGCTTGTGTTCCCTTTCACAGCGATATCTGAATTCAACCTAGATTATCAGAACGGAAATCTAAAGAGAACAGGGTTCTCTTGTACTGAACCTTTCTGTACAAGATATAAGTACTAGGACAAAAACCTCTCATAGTATTTGGGTATTTCCACTGTTGTATTTGGAGGAGTCAGTAGGGGCACAGGTAATGAAAGAAAGAATACAGTCTATGTGTGGGTAGAGGGGAGGGAAGGCAAGGGACAAGTTAACCAAAATTCACAGAACCCCAAACAAGTTGAGCTGCTAGTTTTGCAGGAAACTCTTTTTTTTCCTCATTCGTAGCAAAATTCTGAATCTCCAGTAGGCTCACTACTCCTCCAGCTAGAAAAACAACATCCTTCCCCAAGACCAGACTGGAACTATGACAATTTACACTAGCTAAGCGTCAGACAGAAAATATGCAGTGTGTCTTACAGAAGATTTAAAAGGGTCTTACCCCAAGGATATCTGGGGAAGAAGAGAGTGGATGCAAAACGGAATTAAACAGCATAGCAATCCTGCCTCAATAAATAGCAGGAAACCAAGGGAGACAGCAGCTAGCAGGGCAGCATTCAGCTTCACTGCAGAAAAGGGACTGAAGAATCATGAATCAAAGGCAGCAAGTAAACAAAAGAGACAAAAAAACCAGGAAATAAAAAGAAAATCACTGGCCTGGGTTACAGTGAGGGAGGGAATCTCAAGTGCAACACCACACACTTGTGCTATGAAGGGGAAAGCTGTAGTGGAGCCTGTGCATTTGTGCATGGATGGGGAGGAACAGAATAAGGGGTATATGCTTGCGTCCACCACGTAAGTGAAAGACATAGTGGGCTGTTACGGGGTGGGTAGTCTTGAAGAGTGTGGGAGAGCAGGGGTAGGGAAGGGGAACAGGTGGAAGGGACAGGACGGCGCATTATTATGTTGCTCAGCGGGGGCTGGGAAAGGAGAAAAGGCAGAAGGGAAGGAAGTTCTTACCACATTTGGAAAGTCTGCCAGTCATCAACTCCATACAGTTAGTGGTGTCTGGATCATAGAACGGAAAGAGCAGGGAGGGAGGGAAAAACATAAAAAAAGGTTTCCATACCTCTGTGCATAAAGTAGTAACTTAGCACATTATTACCTGAAGCAGGAAACATATACACATCTTGGTCTTTACACAACCCAGGCAAAATTCTGCCACCCACTGTATGCCAGTGCAAACCTGGCCCTGTGACTGAGAGTGGATGCTGCTTCAGTCCCGCTGCTTCCACTCCCCTCCTTATCATAGCTATAGGTACTTAGGAGATGGGGGAAATATTCTGCCACCATGTTACCGAACTAAAAGCCTTGAATACGTTGTTTCACCTGGCCGGCTTTGCAAGTTAGCCTGCAACAGCCAGGAAATGCCCAGCCAGCCGATCTGTGTATGTCAAAAAACCTGTGGAGAGGGAGGAAATGCAGCACTGTACTATTGGACGTGGAATGAGAAGGCTACTTACACAGCTCAAAACCATCTTTTAGACTCCAAAGGATAATGTCTGAGTTCTCAACATAACTCCGCCTCTCTCATTCAGGTGTAGTCTCTTACTCCTCTTGCTTTTAACGTCGCTATCTGCAGGCAATAGAATTACTTCTGGGAAGGGTGGCAGAATCTGGCCCTAAGACATAACTATCCACTTTGTGTATAGCTCCCATTGCCACAGCCTCTGAGTGCTTCTTATTCAGGTGCAATAAGCAGAAGGAGCTCTACATGTCAGCTTTAAAGCAGAAAGGACCAGCCCAGCTGGACACTTCCATGTGGAACCTGCTGGCAAGCCAGATCTGCTGCTGTTAGCCAGGATTCCCTTGCATTTGGGATCTAAATCATTGTGTCCATGAGTACTGGGCAATGTGGGGCACTCACTGCTGAGCAAGTGGCTAACAGTTAAAGCACTCAGTTCAGTCTCAGATCTCCTCTTGCCTGGCCTCTCAATGAACACTTGGGTATTCTAGAAATAAGCTTCTTGGAAACATGCACACATATGCTGAAAATCCCTAACAGCGAGGAAGCTCTAACTACTCCCTATCTGCTGAAGAGTCTGCAGGAGAGAGGGAAGGATAATTTCTTGGCATTCCCCCCCTTAAATACTGAGAAAAGTAATTTCCAAAAAGGAGGAAGGGGTGCTGGAGATGCCTGGGTAAGCTGAACCCATGCTAGAATAGCATGGATATGTAAGTTTTCTGATGCAGCCAGGCCTGTGCTGCAGAGATCATCTGGGAAAGCATGGAGTAGAGAGGGCAGGTGCTTGGGCCAGTGACACTGGCCAAAGCATCTAAGCAGCAGTTATCTGCTCTCCATCCCCAAGGTTAGAGGCAGGCTGGCAGAGGTCAACGGGAGATGATACCCATGGAAGGTCTCTCAGAAAGGCACAAGGTTGAGAGGAAAAGAAAGGGGGAAAAGGAAGGAGGTGAAGGAGAAGGGAGGATTCAAGAACTGGAACAAGTATCGGAGGTGTCAGAGAGGCCAGGAGTTTATCTGCCTTTGAAATTCTTTAGCTAGTCTGACTGAGTGAAGGCAGATTAAGCTCCCAAAATACATCTCTCCTTGAAGATGCCTAACAGGTTTAAGAAGTGCCTAGAGGTGCTGATTGAGCCAATGAATAGAATCACAGTCACGAGTTTGTATCTTTTTTTGTTGTTGTTGAATAACTTGGAGAAGTTTGTTGTCTCGTGCCTTTTAGTGCTTCCTGTCCAGCCCCCTCTGAGTCAACTACACCTTGTTGTAATGCAGTGTAATACAGATCTACAGTGGCAGAGCTCAGCATTCACCCAATCATTAGCAGAACTTACGCTTTCAAAAAAGCACGAGAGCAATGAAAGTCTCAAATATGACCAAAAGATTGTTTCTTACTCCCACCTCCAACACCTGGAGTTTTCCCCTCATGTATATCCAGACTGACTGGCCACATAGTAACTAGCAGTCTGGAAACAAAAAAGGTAGTATTTGGATAATGTCAGAATAGGTAAATATTGTGGCTGCCTTACTAAGATGCTCCTGAAACTGGTATTTCTGTTTCCTTGTTATCTTCAACAAATAAAAAAAAATCATGTCTCCGTAAGTTAATACTTCAGAATACTGTCTTTTTTCTGAGCCACTTGCAGTCAGCATAGCTCTTTTTAGTATTTCATTTAAACCTAATTGTGTAACAGGTCCTACATACATTAATCGTGTGATTAGAATACAAACTGACAGATGTACAACAGGAAAAAAGGATTGTAACATAGGCTTTTTGACAGCATAACATCTTGGGCTGTGTGCCCCATTCTGTTCTTAAAAAACTAAATTTGCAGGTTATAGAACTGGTTTTGATGGATACGGAAAAACACAAACGCTTTTTTTGAAATACAAGACCATGGAAAAATATCAACGGAACACTAATAAAACCTCTGATTTGTCTTTCTTAAACTTTTACATACAACTATAATTTGCATTCTCTATATTGCCATGGCCAGTCCCAGGAACTGCACATGAATTTGTTTTTAATGTCTTTCCAAGGCACAATCAGGTTGTTCTTCCCCCATTCCGAAGGCATAGCAAACATGAGCACACCAGAAACAGTAGCTCGTACTGCATCACTTGAAAGACTAACAGAGTTAATACGCCTTCAGCTTCTCTAATTACTTTAATACTTCTTTCATTTCCATCATATTGTAACATCTGCTTTAGTAAATACCCTGTATGATAAAATATTTCATCATTTTAAAGTAGAATTTTCATTTGATTAAAAAGCCATAGGTTCTTGGCAGTCAGCTTCTGCTCATGGATAATAATCCACAACCCAGTGACTGTGGGATCCAGGTGTTATGTGAGGTGAGTAAAGCCAGGGTCCAAAGGCCTTTAGCTATCTGAGAAGCATTGATGGGTCATGTGACTGCATTTTTAACGTGTGCTGTTTAATTTTTTAATTAAAGCATAGTGGCAGTGTCAGATCTCAATCCTTCTGATGATAAGGCAATTCCTTATTTCATAGACATTGCTAACAATCACTCACGCTTGGATCTGACCAAGACTCTTTCATAAGTGACACCCAGTTCAGTTCATTAATAGATGGCAAATGTTTTGGTTAAAATAAGACCTTCCTTCAAAAGGCCAAACAAGCTCCGAAGCCATTAAAATTGCTAGTGCTCTGCTGAGTGTTCTTTCCTGATCTTCTTTTTTCTTTAATTTCTGTGTTTCTATCCTACATAAATTTCATAATCAAGCTGCCTGGTTTGTGATGCTTCTGATATCTCTGAGACTGAGACTTGTCCCAGCCCAAGAAATCTCACCCTAAGAGCTGCTCCTCTGAGATCTCCAAATCCAGGGCTAGATCCCAGAAAGCACTGAGCATCTCCTGCCAGATGCTCATAGTCCCCAATAACAATTTCCATTAAGGGAGATGATGTCAAGGGAGCCACCAGTTCCTCTGGTCCAAGGCAGGTATCATTTAGATTGGAAATCCCCAGTGTTTGGGTGCTTATTTGAAATTCACTGTTCTCCTACCAAAACTCTGGAGAGCTTGGACTTTTTTCTACATGCTTTATTTCAGGACTACTCAGTTAATTTTAATGAAGTCTGTTCAGTAATAATACTAAAACTGTTTAGCAAAAAAACAGTGCTCTGCCAATCCAACCAGACATTACATGGCACCTTTTGTAGGTGGGAACCATGATAGCAAGATGAATTGTTTGCCCCAGACACTCCAAAAGCGGTAAGACATAAAGGATCGCAGAAGAACGCAGGAAACAAGATAAACCTGGGACCTGGATGAGCCCCGGATAAAGCTGACTTGCGGTCCAATTCCAAACTGGCATTTGCATAGCCCTGTTTTGAGTCTGCAGCTGGAAGTTTACCTTGCAAAGCACTTCATCTGCTCCTTACTCCCTTTTCTGTCTTGACGATAAAATCCTTCGCACATTTGGGAACTGTAAGTTTCTAACTAATTTTTTGTAGCAAATTAGCCAACCTACAGCTCTCGTAAGCCGTAAAGATGAGCACTCAGAATTCACAGATCAATACTCTAGCGAAGTTTTTTGAGTCATGCGAACATGTTTTTTGCTTTTTGAGATGTACACCAGCACAATAAGAGAGCTTGGGTGCATATACAGAAGATACATACAATGAGCAAAAATTTGCACTGCCCTATTTTGAAGCTGGAAATGGTCTCTAAACACTTGTTTATGCTGATGAAAGATATTTCCAGCAGTAACACTGAGATGCTCTGAACTTTAAGATGCCAATGGTTAAAATCTGACACGAAGCCAATACATATAATAAAGAAGCAGAAAACCTATTACAAAGAAGTTATAAAGGCTATTTCAGTATTGCTGATTGCCCAGAACGTGGGAAAATGGGAAAAAATAAGAATATGCAGCACCCCACACTTAAAACCAAAGCCCAAAGAGGCAAGAAAGTATTAGGGAAATAAAAATTGATACCCTGTGAATGATCACAGATGGCTTTTGCATGTCCCTATTCACCAGCTGTTTCTATTACTCCTTTGTGCAAAGGCATTGGAGGAAAACAGATTATGATTTAATGGAAAGAGTATTGGGCTGAAACAAAGGCACAAATCTGAGATATTCTCCTCCATGGAAGAGATCCTTTTATCTCACCAAAGGGCAGTCCTGCCCAGGGATTACCTAAGTACAGATTCTAAGTATAAGGCTCCTGGACAGAGCCATACATGGACGAGAGACAAGGCCAGCTGCTCTCATAGACAGTGATACTCACTCTTGATCCAAAAGGGACCGTCCTTTCATGGCCTCGCTGGGCTTAAATGGATTTTGTGATACCCGTGACAAGAACACACGGACAGCTATTCTGGGTCAGATCTAAGGCCAAAATCATCCAGTGCTCTGTCTCCATCCGCAGCCACACATAGACATGCAGGAGTGTAACAGCAGGCCAAGCATACAGAACACTTCTTCCTAACACTGCCTCACTCTCTCACCACTTTCAGGTCAGAGATTTCCTGAGCCTGCTGCAGTTTCTCTGTTTAGCAATACTCATGAAGATTTCTTTTCCAGGGGGTTGTCTAGCCTCCCTGTGAGTAAGAAGTACTCAGGCGAAGATGAGCATCTGCAAGCTCCTCTCATTCAGAACCTGCTTCAGTGAGGAGTTCCACAGGTCCTACATTACATGAAGACACACCTTCCAATATTTTTTTGATACATGGCTTCCACTGCTTTCATATGATGGCCTCTAGTTCTTTCACTGGGAAGAAAAAATGAACAATCAATCCTTGTCTACTTGTTCTATGCCAGTCATGAGTCTGTAGACCTGGTATTGTCTCAGCAGCTATACCACACAGGATTTAACATCCTGAAACACTAAAGGAGAAGGCTGATATGTTGCACTAAACTTAGCCGGCAGGGCAGTGGATTTTAGAAGTATTACATTAGCTTTTGGGATAGATTTCATTTATTTACACACTTATTCAGGTAAGGGAGGGAAGCTATTTTCCTGCTTCAGAGTATGCTGGAAGAAATAAGCACAGCCAGTCTTAGGAAGAAAAATGGAAGTGAATGGAGGGATATCCAGGGGGGAGATTATAAGGTGCTCAAGTGTGACACAGAAACACATCTGCCTAAATCAAGTACGTTTCAGGCTTACACACACACACACACACACACACAGATGCATGGGCAACACAACATCTACAAACGCTGTTGTGAGCTGGAGGAAATGAGAAAGAGGAAAGTGCGTTCTGAAACCCAGGCAAGCCGGCTTAGTGGGCTGGCATGCTGCATAACAGATCAAAGAGGGGCAGGAGAGAGAATGACTATCAGTGCCATATGCTTATTAGGCCTTGCTGTTCTGCTTTATGCTGTGTTCATCGAATCTTCCCCTTCTGCAGGTCTCACTTTACATGCACGCACCTTTCACAGATGGTTTTCATACTCCCACCTGTAATGCCATCTGAACTAAAAGGCAGGGGAGACAACCACACAGGATATGTCTATGCACAATGAGCCAGGAAAATCTCCAGTGCTGGGCCAGCGTTGCTGGTCAGAGCCATCAGTATCCTCAGAGCCATGGAGTTGGAGAATCAAAGTGAACTGTGAGCATGTTCTGTTGCAGCAGTAGACTGCCTACAGAGTACCCTCAAACCATGAACCTGGATAGGAGTCCCACCACCACAATTCCTGTGAGGTGTTCAGGGCTGGGAATACGGGACAAGAAGAGAAATAGAGAAGACTTTGCCTTGTTTCTAGTGGGAAAAGCTGAGTAATTCCATGGCAATTTCTAGGAAGCTCTTGCACACGTCTTCCCAGCCACAGCCACCCAGCTAAGCAAGGTGCTGAATGTGAACTCTTGCTGTCCCTTTATCCCTTTATTTCCCCTTACTCTCTCATTGGCTGAGGATTTGAACCACATAGCCTCGCTACTTTGATGTACAGGCTATCTCTTCTTGGTAACAATCCTTTTTTTCCCCCTTCCTTTCCTCTTTTCCTTGTACTCTGCTCCAACCTAAATTTTTCAGGTTGAATTACTTCTCCCTTTTTCAAGAGACTTTCATATTCCTGATCAGGTCAGGTGATAGGATACAGGATAGTCTGACACCCTGTCTCTCGTGAGCTGTCTTGCCTGGATAACTCCCTGGCTGAGGCAATTATAATTTTTAAGTTTCAAGAGACCATTCATTTTGGTTTCGATCCATATGGAGTTATCTGTTCCACTCTGGCGTTAAAGATCAGGCTGAGTTTTCCCTGCTAGAACGACATACCCTCATGTAGCTTTAGGCACTAGAAAGAGATTCTGTGTCTATAATACGATTTTTCCATTCCAGAACCAGAGCGAAACCGTAAGTCAGATATATTTCTCACAGCACAGTTTGCCCTAAACATCTCCCTCAGTCAGATGGATGGGTTTTATTCCTGCTATAATATGACTTTCTTAGGGACATATCCTGCTTCACATGCAAGTGAAGGGGTCCAAGTCCTTCTAGAGAGCCTTAGTAGCTAGCACATTCTAGGGTGAAGAAGTTACGAGAGATCAACATGTTATTTACTTTTTAAGCAGTTTTTTTTGTCACCAGAAAGTAAGGTACACTTCCTTCCCTAAGAAACAAGGAATGCTTGAACATTGTTCATGCAGCAGGGGTAACATGAACCAGACTTAAAGGATGCTTTTCTATCTAATTCCCCTCACTCCCACTTGGCCCCAACATTTCCCAAGAGGAAGGGCTGGCAGAAAATTCTGGCTGCTTCCTTGAGTTTGATTTAATTTCAAAAGTCCAGACAGCAAAAACCTGAATCAACCATCATTCTAGTATCCTCACCTTTCCTGTTTCCTAACAGAATAACCCATGTTCTGGGCACCCTTGCAATCCAGCGTGCAGAAGGTTGGGCAGTGCTGGGGGGCAAAAGCAAAGTGGAAAATACTGTATCCTGAACTGAGCATACTTCTCTGTCATGCAGTAAGCATACACTCTTCTAGATGGAGTTATTTTATCTTCAGCTGTTAAAGCCACTCTGTTAGACCAGAAGGATGTAACCCATATGTGCAATGAGCCAAGGACATCTGGGATTTAACTGCAGGATGCAATGCCAACTTCATTCCCCCACTTGTGTCTTGGCTTGTTCACACAAAGGTCAAGCATGGAGTTTGGTTCTTATGTATAATATTTAGTGGCTACCTTTTCATCAGCATACAATGGGAAAATTCTTCCCACTCCTCCTGCCTCTTTGTCTTCTTCCTGCAGCCTCTGCTCTCTGCCTTGCTTGTATTTCTTCCCTGTATCTGTACATTCTTTCTGCTTCTCCCCATTTTTCCTTCCTTGAAGCACTCCCAATAGCTAAGCTTCCTTAACTTTTCATTTTTAACCTTCTTCGTTCTGTCCTTTTAAAGGATAGAAGAGTTAACACTGTTATTTTTTGTGTGTGTGTGTCACCACTAGTGTTCAGAGTGAACATTTGCTACATAATGGTGCGATGAGGCCAATTTCTGTATTATCAATTCAGGCTGCCTGCAGATTCAGATTGATGTCATTGCACAGGGTCACACACTTAAGGCTTTCTTTACCACCATGAGGAATTGAAATTTACTTTAAAAACAGATAAAATATAGCTTCTGCAGAACCTTAGTATATGATTTGTGCTACCACAGTATGGGGCCAAGAATTTGATCACACTACTGGAAACTATTAGCCACCTTCTGACAATCTGAAAATGCTGCTGTTAATGGCTAAGTTAAAAGTAGCTCTCGACTTTGTTCTGGGACCCTCTGAAGTTGGGAAGTTTCTAAAGCATGCCTGAAGGGTTTAAAAATTGGGTATCTTCTAGAGCATGTCCCTGTTCTGGGAGATTCTGGAGCTGGAGAAAATCTGGAAGATCTATTGATGATGCAGCTTTTGATGGAGAAGTGGGCAAATGGCTCTTTGGGCGGGAGGAGGGCAGAAGCTGTTCAACTGGGGAATGCGCTGGGAGCACTGGAGTGGGAATGAGTGAGGGAGGAGTAGGGTGGGTGTGGGAGTTACTGCTCTGTCTGAATGGAGCTCATTTCTTGCTGTATCAGAGGGATGGCCTCCCTCAGCCTCCTGGTACTGAGAGGCACTTCACCTTCCTGTCCCTGCTGAAGCAAGGTGCTCAACAGTAGAAACTACTTACCTGATAACTGCTGCACTGAAGGCTGGTCATGTGTGCTTAACAACTGTGCCTGAATGGTTTCTACTACCCTCTTAAAACGACGGCTTGGACCTGTGAGGAGAGAAGAGGCACGAACGGCTGTGAGAGGAGCAGGAGCCAAATCCTCATACAACCCAGGCTGGAGGGGAAGGATCACAAGCATCTTCCCTTCAGTCTTGTCCCCAGGAGTGGACTGACAGTGTATCTGTCCTTCAGCCAAAGGCACGGCTTTGAGGAATCATTATGCAGTCCCCACGTTAACAGGGACTGTGGTGTGCTGAACTTAACAGAAGGAAGGATGGCTTCTGAGCTCCTTTTGTAAAGACAGAAAAGGTGGGGGATTTTTGTTTGTTTGTTTGTTTTAACCCCTCTGGGGAGCATGTGGCCACCCAGAAGAAAAGGGTGAATGCATGTTTCTGCCAGAAGGAAGAAACCAGTGGCCTCACAGCGCCCAGCTGAGACACTGAGACCTTTAAGTGAAACAACGAGACAGTACAGGGAGATACTCCAAACCTGATGCACAGAGCAGCCATTTTAGCACTAATCACGGTGCTGGCAACTTCACCTCTTTGAGAATCTCTTTCCCTCCCAGCATTTCCATCACTACCGACACCATTTTTGTTCCTGATGTCCTCGTTGACCCTGTCTGAATTTTCCCCTGAGGTCAAGACAGTTACATTCTTTCCCCTGGCAGAGCTCTCTTTGCAGGCGCCTGTATCAGGAAGGGCAAAGGCAGCTTTCACCCATTTCACAGCTTTGCCATGGTTACCTGATAAGAGTGTGAAAGTGACAGAATAGATCCCGTTCTCCTTCTGCGCCTCTCCCCCTTCTGTGTATGTTATGTCCACCTGGAACTTCACTGGCTTCTGGAAGACAGCAGGACCTCCTGTGGACTTATATTCTGCACGGAAACTTGTCTGTGAGATGACACTGTGACTGAGGCTTGGAATCTGAAACGGGTTGGTAGAAGGAGATAGTAGAACCAGCGCACAAAGGGAACAAAATTGCAAAATTTGATTTAGACCAATACACTTTTCCAGAGTGGATAAGATTTGCTGGATTTGCTTCTGGACTTGAATTTGTAATGTACATGGTGTTCTTGTGAAATCAGTAAGAGTATAAGGTGCTTGGCACCACAGAAGAATGCACTGCTCCTTACTGGACTGACCTAAATTTAAAGTTTGACTATTGGTAGAATACCCAGCATGCTTATAAATTTACGCATGTTGCACAACTTCATACATTCAGTCTTTCTTTTCCTGCTCATCTACCAATTTTGAGACATGCCTTTTGCTGAGTGAAAACTGATATTAAGGGAGGGGGCAGCAAAGTCAGTGGGATATAAGGCTGGATATAAAAAACCACCTGAGTAGCCTGGTCTGATCTCATAGCTGATCCTGTTTTGAGCAGGAGATGTCCTGACATCCTTTCCAACCTCAGTTGTTTGGTGATTCTATGATACCAAATAGACATCAGGACATGGAGCAGACACTTAGATAAGTGCCTGAGTTATCTACAGGAAAAGCATGCCTGCAAATAACTTACCCAAACCACAACTCCTATCAATATGTACAAGAACTCTGAGAAGCTTTCTGGTATCATCCAATATCTGTATCTTCAGACTCGTGGTAGAATTTCATAACTGCCTAATTTTCAAGCAGTTAACATTCACAGTTCCTGCCAAAATTTAACACACTTACATTCTATTTATTGCTTCATAAAGGACCAGATTAAAAAAAACCAACCAAACAACAAAACCCCGTATCATTTGGAAATCTGGCCTCTAATTTAGG
Source organism: Sagittarius serpentarius (assembly GCA_034782735.1). Lineage (NCBI taxonomy): Eukaryota > Metazoa > Chordata > Aves > Accipitriformes > Sagittariidae > Sagittarius > Sagittarius serpentarius. Next base: position 11,335,597 of record JAVKLA010000021.1, on the reverse strand, counting down.
AGGAAAAATGAAGATGAGTTCTTTGAGAAGCTGACCTTAAGGACTTATTTAGCAGGCTATGACAATGCATTTAAGTTTGAAGTTGGCTCTAAGAGACAATTCATAGGGTTTGCACACAAATCACTACATCACACCTCAACCCCACACATGTGGGGTATGCACAGGATCACCAATATAGACAGCAGTGCACACTACGCCACAATATAAACCCCGAAGCACAGCTAAATGCATGAAACTGATATAGTAACACGGCTGCTTCAAACCAATCTGAGCTGGATGCCAGTGTCTGATGCATGCTACTATACTGCACTCACTCCTTGTACGCCTGTACAGTTAAAAGACTTATGGCTGGTTTTTTGGAAGAAATTCATTGCAGCATCATAGAGATTAAAAGGCAGTGCAGTATTTTGTGGAAAACAATATCAATTCAACAAACGATATAAGAAATTTAGTCTCCTCTTAATTCTATTGAAAAAAAGTCTAATTATGTTGTCAGCTACCTTGAACTGAAAAATCTCTCAAATTAACTTTACTGTGCTGACTTTTTCTTCATTGGTACTTCTAGACAGTGAGAATATGGACTTTCTATAGGAAAAAGTGACAATTTCCCTCTGCTTTCCTAGACTGTAAATAAAACGCATCTGCAACAACTGATACTCCGGTCACCAGAGGAAATTACCCTTTTTTCTGCCATACAGCATTGAAGCGGAGATTTGAAGTAACAAATGCAGATGTGAGACAGGATATTTGTCTGACTAAAGTGGTGGACGGCATACCCAGTGGAGGGAGACCCACTCTGATGCCCAGATGGTGACTGTAAGGTTAATTTGACAAAGCAGCAAATCACTGTCTTGATACCGCAGGAGCACTGTGCTCTAACTACCGTGATATTCCAAGCACTGGCAGCCTGGAGACCCTGCCAAGAAGGCTGAAACCTTTTCTCATCTTAGAGAGCATTATCTACAGTTAGAAATTCAGACAGAGTCCAGTGGAGGCCTGAATCAACAGGCCATGTAAACTAAATCCACAGAGGATGCATTTGAAGGAGCAGAGACCCTGCCCAGTAACATATGGCACAAGGAGCCCTGGAACTGAGCAGTGAGCAATGCCTCCAAGAGGCAGCTGGGGTGACTTACCGAGAGGAAAGCGTGGACAATATCAGCCTTAATGGAGCTTAGTGGTTTGTCCTTAATGACCACAAAAATCTGTTCTTCTTTCTCCAAGTTGATGAAGTTACCGAACCAGGATTTTTTGGCAAGCCTGATGTGACGAAAAGAAAGAGATGGTTTAGAATATTAAGCACTATTTCTTACATGCCCCCAGCTAGAAAAAATATTAAAAAACACACAAGAAAGTTTTGATAACACTCCAGATGTGATACTATTACTAATAGTAAGTGGAAAATAGTGTCAGAGAACACCCAGAACAACATTTCACTTAGTGAAAACTGTTAAAATGACGGACCACACAGTGTTAGTCTGGCAGCATGTGCCACCAACAATAAAAAATCAGCAGCAATGTAACTCTTTTGACTGAGCCAATATACCAATTAATACCGCATATATAAAGTGCATATAAACCAGGGGACACATTTCTGGTTTGTTTCCAGGGATCTCTCTATTTCTTATGACAATATGCGGATGCTGGTAACACAGGGATTTAAGTTTCTTCCCACCCAATCTCAACCCCTTTGGTGTTCTAGGACTTGGAAAGTTCCTTTTCTGAAGGTGTCCTGTTGGGCTGACAGTACAATCACAGGATCTTGCTTTTTAAAGCAAGCTGTAGGTTTCACTGGACCTCCAATCTGTCAGTGAGCGAAATCCACTCCTACGCAGAGGGCCTGGACAAAGACTGTCCCCTTCATTAGTCCCGTTCAGGGTGTCTATATAATGAGTGAACTCTGACCAATTCAGTATGTGAATTTCAGTAATAACAGAGAAGATACCAACACCACGCAAAACACAGTTCAGGCTTTCCACTGACAGCAGCCCAACTTTGCAGCTCCTTTCAGCATCAGATGGTGGTTTCATCATAAAATGAAATAGCTCTGTTTTTTCACATTGATCATATCAGCAAATGTTTGGTTTTGCTTATTGTTTCACCATCTCAATGCACTGTGTTGACAGTCCCTTTTAAGTTAAACAGGCTAAAGGAAAAATGCAGCGACATGAATGTTATTGGGGGACACTACCCAGAACTTGAAGGTAGCACCTCTGACAGGCGTGGCTTTGAGGGGAGAGAAGATGCTGTCAGCCATGACATAGAGCCAAAGAATTGCTGGACCAACTGTCCTGGTTTCGGCTGGGATAGAGTTAATTGTCTTCCTAGCAGCTGGTACAGCGCTGTGTTTTCAGTTCAGT
>JAVKLA010000021.1:11277520-11333137 GCA_034782735.1 Sagittarius serpentarius | reverse complement strand
CATCCCACTGGGTGGGGGGGGAGCGAGTGAGCGGCTGTGTGGTGCTGTGTTGCTGGCTGGGGTTAAACCACGACACCAACATAAACCCAGGGAAAATTCCACTGAAATCAGCCATATTCTAGTAGCGAAGAATTTAGCATGAAAATGTCAGAAATGAAAAGACCTGCCACCAAGAGACTGCAAGTTTTTTCCTCCACAGGATACTTTACAATGCCATGACAAGTCCAGTTTGCAGTACGGCAAGCAATAGGCTTTCACTCGTTTTGGCGGACATTCACCACTCAATGGCAGAAGACAACCTCTCCAGACAAGGAGAGCCATCTGCAAATAGCATTACTATACATCAGCTTTCCAGCAAAGCAATAAACAGCTGGAGAGAGTTATTTGTAGATTCACTTTCCACGGCAAAGACTCAGACTGAGGCAGAATGAGGAAGGGCAGAGACTAAGAGAGAGGAGCAAACTAGGACACTAATTTGAAGTCTAGACCTTTGGGATAAAGAACAAAGCTTGACCTCAGCAGCGTCCAGCAATTTGCACTCATTCCCCATTCCAGAGCGCTCCATGGATCACATAACTGTCGTCTCACTGCCCATTTAATGCACACAGTAGAAAGACCACCACTGGAAGATCACTCAGCTATGCAAATAATCATTTGCTTCTACTTACTGCAGGCAACCAAAAATAAGAGTACAGAAAGATTCACTTGCAATTTGGTAAACTAGTGCGCCCCACTCAATTAAAGTGGGCTGGAAAACTGTCGCTCCCTAAAATATTCATAGGCAGCTGTAACTAAGCCAGTGAGGCAGAGATTAGCATAGGGAGCAGTAAAGAGAAAGGGCCTCTCATTTAAATGGGTCGTTGAGGAGCCAGGGTTAGAGTGTGAAAGGAAATTACATACTAATTAGCTCATGTGTCTCGCACACACCGTAACAACTCTGCAAACCCCTGGAGAGCTGGGGCAATAGCTCCCTGCATGTAAAGGGTTTATGCTCATTAGTAAATTAGCACCTGGTTATCCATTTAAACCAGCTGGTTGTCTTAGACTTGTATGTATCCTAATCTGAAGTGGGGCTGGCTATACGGACTCCCGGGGCCCAGTGTACGTCACACATGGAAGCTGGGCCTGGAAAAAGTGTGCATATCTAATTGCAGGTCTGCCATGTTAAAAGATGGCCTTTCCTTTTTGTATTTTCTTTAACAGTTTTGTTGGCCCTTCAATTATAGGTCTCTTAACAAGCACAGGTTAAAAGGGCTCTGGAACACAGGGAGGTTTTCTCCTGCTTAGCTTGGAAACTTGGTCTGGAGTCTCCAGAGTCCAGCTGGGCTCTTTTCTTCGGCAAGGTTATCACCAGTAATACTGACTCTGGAAGATTCACTGATAGCCTGGGCTACGCTCCAGCTTGTAAATCACTGGAATTCACTAAATAATTTTGCTGGTGTCACATAAGATGGGATAGATGCCAGTGGCCTCTCCTGCTTCTGGAATGAACAGAATCAAGACATAGCACACATGCACTGGCTTTCCTCCCCGAAATGGGCAGAACTAGCTGTGCTCATACACCCGGGGAACGGGCCCACAGAAGAAGAGGGGGCAGCTTTGGAGTAAGAGGACACAATAAAGGTTTCCCTCCTCTTAGAGGGCGTCAAGTGCTACTAACCTGGGTTAAAACGGGCATGAATCAAGGATCCTCAACACCCTGAATGAGATACTCTAGCATCTCATAAGATCAGGCTGTAAGCAGCAAAAAATCTACTTAAAAATAACCATCTTTTCTCGTCATGGCAAAGCTCCTAAGGAGGAGGGAGATATGAGATATGTGTGGGAGGCTGGGTATGTAGATTATTCTAGGGAATCTAATCAGGTGTCCAGCTGATGAAAAAGCAAATAGATTAGCATGAAAATGGAGGCTGGTGTTTTATTACTTCACACTGAATTTCTCACTGCTATAATGTTGTTCCTTTTCCTACCTTTGGAGTGTCTGACTGCATCGCCTTCTGGAGTCTCACTGTCTTCCCTATCTGTCCCTCAGCGCAAGGATATGGAACCGCCAGAGGTTTACCGGCATGGCATAAATAACAGCATTTCTAGTCAAGCAAATGGAGCTTTGCAGGTTTAAAGCAGCCGGAGTAATGTCTCTTTAAATGTCATTCCTAACCCATTTTCTAGGACTTTTTCATATGAGAAAGAATAGCGTTACACAGATATGTCAAAGTGTATTACTTAATCATCAGGTTTGTTGTATGAATGGCAGTCTTTGCTGTACCAGAGCAAGGACATGGGTTTATTGCTCAACCCATGAGGTCAATACAGCTCTTGATAAGGATATCTTATTTCTTACAGAAAGGAAGAAAATACTAGAAAAAATAAGACGTGTGGAAGTGGGCACAGAGCAACAAGACATCTATCATTAAAATACAATCCAGTTCATTATTTTTTATGACTTTTATTATGTTTACTGCAGGGTGCAGCCCAATTGAACTCATTAATTTGGCAATTATACGGAAAAAGAAAAAAGGGCCTTAGGCTTTGACTTGCATCCAAACTGCCTCAAATGACAGGCACTACTTCTTTACACCAGCTTTTAAAGAGTGAGTGGGAAGCAGGGAAGGCAATAAATTAACAGAAAAACTTCCACCAACACACATGCATGAAGAGAAGAGAAGAGAAGAGAAGAGAAGAGAAGAGAAGAGAAGAGAAGAGAAGAGAAGAGAAGAGAAGAGCAGAGAAGAGAAGAGAAGAGAAGAGAAGAGAAGAGAAGAGAAGAGAAGAGAAGAGAAGAGAAGAGAAGAGAAGAGAAGAGAGAAGAGCGAAGCGAAGCGAAGCGAAGAGAGGAGAAGAGAGGAGAGGAGAAATTTAATTCTGAAGGTCTTTTGCTTTAATGGCTTTAAAAACACTTGAGATGAGAGTGTCGTATATTTCTTTGATAAGGATGCATTCATTTTATGAAATTCTCTCATGCCTCTCTATTAGTAAATGCTCCAAAGTGTTGAAAACACAATTGATTCCATTTTTCTTCCTGGTTTTCTTTTACTAACCTTTATGATTCCCTACTTCTCGCTCTCCTGAAGTTTTTATCCCTCTCCATTCTGCAGCATAGAGATAGAGTCTTACACCAGACAAATGCCAGGTCTCAGGAAAGTTGTTAAGGCAATACCATTGTCACCAATTACAAAACTTTGGGCCCAAAATTTCCATCTATGACTCATGAATATTTCACACAAGTGTCTTGACAAAAGGCCAAATTGCCTTGGTTGGCAGGGTAAGTCTACGGGCATTGGGTGCACAAACACAAGCTGCGAAAATAAAAAGGAATAATTTGGCATCTGTTGCATATATTAGGAAGTGTTTGGAGAAGCACTCTCTGGCAGGAACCTCCAAACCTGCCAGGCAGTGACGCACATTTGTGCAGCGAAATGGTTGAAATGTACGCTGACTTTTAGGAGTGAGCCTGGTGAATATGAAACAGCTTCTGCATGTCCCAGTGCTGCTGCCTAGAATTAACACTGCGTTTACTATTGCAGCCAAAGATTCCTCTGAATTATCTTAGCAGAGGCTTCAGCATGTTATCCTGAGGATGCAAACTCTCCTGTACTAAGAGGAAGACTTTTTAGTGCATAGTTAGTGCCAGTATACGCCATCGATTAACCTCTCCACTCCCCATGAGTGATCTGCTTGACAACCAAATGAAAGAAGAGAGAAGGAACACGTTACAAACCCTGTAAATTCAGCAACCCTTGAGAAAATGAGGTGGTTACTGGGAGACTCTTTCATCACCTGTTGACCCCACTGCCATTACTGAGGGACAGATTTTGTCCAGGGTCCTTAGCAGAAGAACCATTTCACATCTCTATCCCATTCACAGCATTAACAGGTTACAGTCAGATACTGATCTAGAACAGGAATATGTCACCCTATGACATTCGGGCAAGGAAATGACACTGGTATGTAGTGGAAAAAAAGTAGTGTACTGGCAAATTACTTACTCTGGGGATGATTCCGGGGTTAAATTAGACATCTCCTCTGGTGTAGGTACTGCCCATGCACGCACAGCCAAAGAGAGAGAGGGAGAGAGAAAAGAAATTGATGATTCAGTGCACCTTCCATGTTGTGCTTGTATACCAATGAATCCATTCTGGCGTTACACCCTCTCGCATTTGCCCACTGCCTCTGCAGACTGGTTCTGACATTTGAACACTGGTCATGTATCTCTAGATCACTATATCTAATCCAGCGCTGCATTTCAAGGTTCACCCTACCCTCCCTTAAATCATGATATAATCTTACACTGGCTTCAATGGTTTCTGGTTTAGACCCAAACACCGTGCCAATTTGATTGCTTTACAATTGCTTCAAAGCCCAGCTGGATGAAGCTCAGTCACTGCTGCAATTCTCTGCAGTTCTCTGACCATCTCAAGAGACAATGTCCCTGACCATCACAGTTCAAACTCAAACTCTTCCATGGCTGTATTCCTCCTTTCCCATGGGATCACATCCCAGTACCCTGTAAAACCACCAGGTGTTGGGGTAGCTGCTGCTGACATCTGAGGATAATGCATGTGACTTTGGGTGCCCTTTTCCTGAATGCAAAAAGCCACCTGGAGCTTGAAGAAGAAATGTTGCAGATCTCAACACTCTAGAGACTCTGAAGACTGAAACAGGTCAGCAGATATGAAACCACTGATTGTATTAAGGTGATTTTTACACCAATTACCAACGGAGGTAAAAAAAGCATTGACCAAGATCACACAAGCTGTGCTTCAGAAGGACAATTTCAGCCAATTGCCACTGGCTATCTTTTTTTCGGCAGAAGGCTCAGCCTCTGGCTATGGACAGGCAGCAAAGTACAGCCACAGGGGAAATGGCAGAGTTCTAGGTTTGCTGACAAAATGAGTGGAGAAGCTGAACATAAAATTTTCTTGTGTTCTAAGAGCCACAAAAGGGATAGTAAGAGCTGTATGGCTAGAGTGTGAAGAGGGCTCAGGAGATGCTGTTGGATCAAGTGCAGTGGCATGACAACCTGCTCACATGTGCCTTGGGGTAGGGCTGGCTGATGCTATCACTCCCATTTTCAGTACTAATATTCAGTCCTCAGTACATGAAATTTGCAGAGCCGCAGAGAGGTATCAACCTGCTGCTGAATGTCTGCCCAAATCAGAACCTCCCTGTATGTTTGGGTGAGTACTCACCTTGCAATTTCCGGCGATGGAAGCGAGGAGACCCCAGGAAACTATTCTTGATTGAGTTGAGCCGTGTTCTCCATGGCATTCCTCCAATGCTGGGGCTGGATGGTGGTGTTGGGTTGGGTGTGCCTGCTGGGCTCTCCTTTGGCGTATGGACAGGTGTCCCCTTGGGGGTAGGGAGGGGACTTCCCCTTGGAGAGGGGTGAGGGGTGACCTGTATGATGGGGATAGATTTGGTGCTTGGGTCAGTACTAGAAGGGAGCAATCTAACAGGAGACATAGGGTTGGTCTGCACTTTAGGAACAGCCAGCTGTGGGTTAAAGCCGGCAGCAGGTGAGCGGCCCTGAGCACTCTGCACAGGGGTGTTCTGGGAAGAGGGGGCGCTGGTATTGCTGGTAGGGAGTGGGTTGGATTTAGTAGACTGCAGTGGTTTTTCGGCCAATTTGCTCTTGGATGGCAAAGTCTGCGTCTTTGGGTTGGGCTGAAGTGCTGGCTTTGGTTGGAGTACATGTCCAGGCCTGGAGGCGTTCCTACAAGCATCAGGGTCCAAGGAGACTTGGGGTCGGGGAGAGAAAGGGAGGTCGGAGGTCTGAGGGGGGATGAAGAACTTTCTGATAGGCTACGAGACAGACGCAGAGTGTCCATGCACATCAAAAACAGTGAAATACGCACAGAGCGGGCGAGCAGAGAAAGGAAAGTCAGAATAAAATCCATCCGAGTCACAAAGATGCACCATGTCACAAGGAGACACAAGAGATGGAGGTGAAGGGGTAGTGGGGGGGAGGGATTTTGCAAAGAAACAAAAACGAACAAACAAACAAAAAACAAAAAAAAGACATGCAGTTAGCTGGGAACACAGCATAATCAACAACAGCAGCAGCGGCAGCAGCAAGAACAACAGTGTCATAACAGGCTTCATCATATTAACCAACCACGTGTCAGCAAAGGAAAACAACAGAAAGAAAAGTAAAACAAAGGAAAAGTAAAAAAAAAAACAAAATGAAAGAAAGTAACTAAGAAAAAAGAAGAGAGAAATGCCATCTCTCTGGGACTGTTCTGATCGCCCTGCAGTGAGAGAAGCACGATGCTGTAGGGAGGTGAGGAAGGGGAAGAAGAACCACTCAAGCCACAGACAAATTGAGATGTGCCAAGAATGGGACCACCTCTTTCAGCTCCAACTGCCCATATGCAAACCCAGCAGAGAGATGAAACTCAAAACAGGTGTGTGATACATACGGAGTGGTAGGCGATACACACAGGTTACTGCACACACCAGTCAGAACCTCTTTCCTTCCTCTTTACCCCTGACTCTGGCTAATGCACACCCCAGTTGCAGCCACCCATTGCAGAAAGGGGGAAAAGGGAGAGTGATGCCAGGTGGGCATCTACCTTCTCCCCTGGCCTGGAAGGTTAAACCACTCGGTATTCACTTGGAGGCTTCGGAGTACACACCACCGCGAGAAAAATATGAACTTAGCTTGCTATTTGATTTGTAAACAGCTACAGCAAAAACTCCAGAGAGGACTGGCAAACTTGTTTATCTGGGAAGAGATGATACTTCCCATCAGACTTTATGCTTCTCCTGCAACATCCCTCATCGCATCAAAGGACAGCTTGATAATCGGAATTTCTGTCATAAAGTCACAGCAATATTTGCCATTAAGTCCCAGTTCTATGGTGGGGGTGGGGTGAGCCATTGTTTTGTAAGACACAGTTTAAAAAGAAAAAGTCAACCAAAGTTCATAATCCATCACTGAGTTATGAAAATGGGATTATGAATTTTTTTTTTCCCAAACAAGAACATTTACACATGTTAGAGGCATTTTGGGAAACCATTCATATGTCGACAGCAAACAGCAATATACAGACTTGGGAGGATAGAGGCCTTTTAAAGGGATGTTAGCAAGCTAAAAATCACATTTAAAACAAAATTAATGACTTTACAAAACATTGCTGTTAACACCTTAGATTACAAGTACCGGCAGAATTGTAAAAGGAGGAATTACTGCTCAAGATCTTTAACTTTGGTCTGCACTCAGATTCTGACTTCTATGAATTACTACCTATTATAAATTATTTATCACCATTATTATTATTATCATTGATTCTTAACACCTAAAAGCTGTAATCAAGCACTGTCCAGACATACCATGTACATGTAACTATGCCTCCAATCTCAGTCCCAGGCAAGCACACTCACTAGTGAGTTTACTTTCTGGGTTTGATGGATTAGCACAATGTTGCCATATTTAAAAAATGCAGAAATGTATTTAAGACTTAATTCCTAAAATTGTTTGCATCAAAGTTTTGTAATTACTTTAAAGAACTTAGGCTTAGGCCACCAAAATTAGAAGAAAATCACTACATCAAAACATTTGTATTGTTATTAGGATTGTAAAGTTAAACTAAAGTCTGCCATGTTGGTAAATTCTGATCGCTAGTGAGAAAGGAAGGGGAAAAGATGAGGAAAGCCGTTAATTTATGGAAGATACTATCAGCATCTGACTATTAACCATTTGCAAATGACACCAATGGATAAAAGTCAAAGACTGTTGATTGCAAATGTTTCCTTGCAATTTTTGTATCTTACGTGTATGAGGGTTTGAGAAACAAATCTGAAAGAAATAAAGTAAAATTCAACTCCCACTTAAGCCATTAAGAATCTGAAGGGGCACCCTTAATTACTGCAGTTTTAATAATGAAATAAAGAACAAGATTAGGTCTATATTTCAGCTGGTGCAAAGGGGAACACCATTAGCAACATCTTGTGAGATTTAAAAACTCTTAGTTGCTGTCGATTTCAATTCCTCATAGAACTCAACCTAAGCAGTGCATATAGTGAAATGTGCATTTGCTTTTTAAAGTATGTTCTCTGTCAATAATCTAAGGTGCTATTAGAAGCATAGGTAAGGATGTTTAAAAAAAAAAGATTTTTATTCCAACATTTCCTTTTAAGCCTCAAATTTGACCTGCCTTAATATCGTTATGATCTGCTGAAAATGCCATCTGGTTGCTAAATCCCTTTGAAGACTATTTAATCAACTGCCTATTAAGTAACATTGGTAAGATATAGCAACTATGGAACAGATCTTGTCATCCTTATTCTTTGATGTAGTCCTACTGAGATGTCAGAAATTGATCCCAAGAGATCAATTAATGAGATCAAGATTTAGGTTTGCTGCACTGGATGCTTATTTTGTGCACAACACTGTTCCCATGCTCTTTTTCAGTTCACTTTGCAGTGGCATAAGAGTTCTCAGACCTCTGCTTCACTCCACTGAGATCCAGGAGTCCCAGTGCAGAAACACGGAAATGGATCATCACTGGTTCCTGGCACATTAAAGATGGAGAGGAGACCACAAGCACATTTACGCCAGTTGCAAAACAAGGCAACAATTGATAGGAACCCAGAATAAGTTTCAGAAAATAGTTCAAGCAAGCAAGGAGTTGGAAGCTTTACTAGCCTATAAACTTACAACTGACAGTGTGTCTTTACACACAAGAATTACACACAATGTTACTGGGGAATTACAGTTTTAAATACTTAGAATACCAATGTTATCTTCATATACCTGAGAGTAGATCCATAGGTGTATCCATACCCTAACACATGGAATATATGCATTTCCAATGGGGGATGGCATCTTCTCATGAAGTCTTGAAAAGTATGTAGAACTCCTCCAAAGCCTCTGGGCCAGACCGTTAGGTAACATGGATTGCCACAGCCCCACAGACTTCTTGATGAGGTCTAGACTTTTGTAAGGACTGCAGTCTTGAAGTGACTAAGCTGACTTATCAGACACTAGGAATACTCACTCTTATCCCTGAAGAAGTTACCAAGGAGAGGGAGGCCTTTGCCATTGCACTTAGAAACTGTAATAACTTTGCAAGATATGTACTAGCAAGCATGTTTTGTACTAGGTAACAGTGTTCGTTGAGTATCAGTATTTAGTTGACTGTATATTGATTAAGGGCATGTGAATGTACCTTATTTATAGGGGTTTGAGTGTTCTCATCTTAATTAGTCAATGTCTTAATTAGTCAATGTCTTACTTCCCTTTTAAACCTGCTAGCTCTCAAATTTGCATAATTTATTTTCTCTGACTTTCTAATACAAGGTATTCCAAGGCAAACAGAATCAAGCTGGTTGTAACTGGCATGGTTTGGTGCTCTGTGACCTGAGTGAAAGTAGCTATGAAATGGTTCCTGAATTTTGGCCTGAAACAACGCCGTACACAGACCTCAGCTGGGTATGGCAGTGTTTAGTCACAGCAACGTTACTCTGTGTGCTTACGAGACTGAAAAAGGGCAGGAGCACAGTGAGATCCCTGCTAACGGTGCAGGGAACACGTACGAGAAATCCTCTGCTTGCATTTGTAAATAACATTTCCCTCACCACCCATGAAAATTCACAAGCTGCCAAGGAAAAACAAAATATCCCAGCTAAGAGCCACAGCTCTGCAGCAACAGATGTCGAAAAGCATCAAGCATGTGTGAGTGAACTGGACCAACAGATCTTGAAGCAGCACCACTTACCCTTGGACTGCTGAGAGGACTGGTGGAGAGCCCAGACGATGCTCCGCTGATTGACCGAGACCTGAATGGACACAATAAGGAAAACAGCCCTCAGAAAACTTGGACAAGTAATAACCCGGAACACCAGCCACCACAGGCACAGGCATGAAGTGAGGAGGAGGAGGGAGGCTGTCACTGGAAAAGCACATGACTCTTTCCTTTCACTACTGTCAACATTTTTCAGTTGTCCCACCCTCAAAACAAAGAAAACCTGTTGCTCAGGGAGGATACTACAATCCCTTTTCATTAAGAGAGTTGCTACCTTCTTTTTGGTCATCAAGCACATGGAAGCTACTACGTCTGACCTGTGCAAGCTGAACTGCCGAATTCAAAAAGGACTGTCAAGACATTCATGTTGGTGCTGAGAATTCTCTTCTGCACAGTGCTGGTGGACACAGAATGAGATATTCTCTGTCACAAGCAACACGGAAAAGCACCGTGTGTACAAGGCACAAAGGTAGGGGATTCTTCCAGGTATTAAGAAAAACCCCAAGCCTCCATGACCCAGGCACACAGTTGTGTCCTACGTGATGACTTCCCACTGAAATCAAAGCTCACACTGGCTCAACCCTTTCCAGCTTCTCACTGATGGATTTCACATCTCTGCTCTCCAGTAAGATTTCCTGCTGTTGCATTGAACAAGCCACGTCTTCTGTATGGATAATGAGTTCTGCTGTTGTTGATTACTTTACTAATATCAAGATAACAGCCCAGGTGCCCTCAAAAAGAGGTCAGTCAAGGGAGAATAAACTGTCCCTCTATTTGCTGACAAGGTCACCTATGCTGTAAAGCTCCTATGCTCTCCAGCGAAGGCCACCTATGAAAAATGTCAACTGTAGACAATAAAATGTACAAATGTGCTATGCTAAATGTGCTGAAAGGGCAGACAGGCCAAATGCACAAACATTTCAGCAGCAGACGTTTCCAGGAGGAGGGCTGCCGAGCAGGAAAAAAAAATCCGTCTATGTGACTGTAAATGAGTAAGCCCCAGAGGCAGCTGCCTTCTATCCTTTTTAAATAGAAAGAAAGTTGTCTTGAAGACTGAAACATCTTATAGGAGAGGACTTGGCTAAGAACCTAGTTGTTCAACAACCACCCTGCAACACGTCAGTATAGCAAACCTACCAATGTTTCACCTACAGTAAGAGCCATGAAAGCAACTACTCTCCTTCAGGTTAGCAAATATGAAAAGGTGAAATCCTGTAGATGCTTGGAAAACAGTGCATGTGTGTATGTGTATACATACGTGTCTGTGTGTGTACACACATGTTTAAAATTGATACAGGTCAGATAGTTAATGTCAGCTTATACATAAGAGAATATAAAACAAATTTAGACTATAAACTGTCTCAGTTTACTCTCTTCTACTGTTATAGAAGAAAAAAACAAAAAAATCAGTTTCTAGAATGGTCTCCCAGACATATATTACTAAATAAATTTGAGTAGTAGAATTGTTAAAAAATATGTCAACTGCAAAAAAGGAATTATTTCCCAGGAAAGAGTAAGCTACAACTGAACACAATGGCAGGTCCTGTTCTCTCTATTTGTATCCTCTGCAGAAACTACTCACTGATGGTTTTCTTTGTATTTCATTGCAGTTTGTCCATCAGAGTAAGTAGGTGAAACCCAGAAGCCCAGTCTCAGCATGTTTTTTTGCCAGATTAAATCTAAATTTGCACCATGAAAATCTGTGGCACTCATTCGATGCAGAAACTCCCCACTTAATGTTTTTCCTTGTACCCTACTGCAGTCTGCCCATCATAGTGCAGCAGTCAAAAACTAGCAGCTCAGTCTTAGCATTCTTTTGCAGTAGATTAAACCTGAATTTGTACCATCAAGATCTGGGGCACTCATAAAGGCTTATGCAAAGCCATTTTATGGGGAGAACCATCTGCTCCACTTTTGAAAGGCGATTGTATATGCCTCTCCTGTAACTGAAGTAGCTGAGTGCAACACAGATGTGTCATGCATACGGGAAGTACATTTAGTTAAAATCTTCCTTGTATGAGTCATCAGGAAAAGCTTCTTCCAAACCATAAATTACAAGAGGAGCCTATAGATTACCTTGGAGAAACGTGGAAGGCATTTAGGTGCCCAGAGATGCAGTTAAACACCTACTTGGGAGTTAAACTCCCACTAGATGTTCCCACCAACTCTTAACTGTGGTGAGAAAGTCCTCTCTGACACTCACCTGAATTCCAGGATACTTGATTAAAAGTTCCAATCTGCTATTTCCTTTCTGCAATCAGGTGTTTCCAACAGTCCTGAATTCTCCCCTCCCGACCCCATTGCCTCCTATTTTTTTACAAAAATGCTCACACGCACGGAGGGCAAAACACGGCAGGCCCCACCTCCCAACTCCCAGTTCCTTATTGGAAGCAATATTTGAAAAAGGGTTGTTGTGTACTGTGTTTTCATCCAGCCTAGGAGCCTGAGGTAGGGGACAGAAGAGAGAGTTAGTGTGAAATCCTCCTGGAAATGCATTCAGTATCCACGATTGCTATCGAACAAGCTTTATTTCTGCTGCTGATTTACATGCAAAATAGGTAAGAGGTAAAGTAGGCCCTATAGCAAGTTTTAGTTTGTCCACACTGGAAATTGTATATAGGAGCAGTAGAAAGAGTTTAAAGAATCCTGGGTTAATTTTAAGTGTTGGGGTGAAAAGAGAGTTGTACATTTTCAAAACTTTTCCACTATACCAGAGTGCTGGTATGGGATATGACACCCAGGTTGAGGAGAACTTCTTGCATCTTCTTCAATTTAATAAATCTCCCATAATTTACCTTTACAAATGGGACATAGTTCCCAAGCTGGCTGTAAAAACTCAGTACAGTGGCAGGTTCTATACTCCAGTACAAAAATGCTAATGACAGATTTGTCCCTCCCATCAAGATCATCTTAGCTGGGAAATGCTAGAATTCAGTTTTTTAAAAAGAAACCACATGCACTGCTCCTGTATCTCAGAGTCAGGTGGACAGAACTGGGACAGAGCCAAAAGAAAGTAATGAAAACGTTGCATTATGCTAAAATGCTGTAATGAAAGAAGAGAGTGAACTTAAACTTTTATCCCTCTCACCAGAAAATGAAAGTATGAGGCCCTACAGGCAGCACATGAGTATGGCAGACCCTGGATGATCTTATGCGTGGAAAGAGGAGAAAAATATTACATCATCTTATCTCTACAGCTATGAACAAAGTTTATTTAGTGGGAAATATCTATTAGTGAGTAACATCCTAAGAGTCTCTACAGGCATTAAATGTCATTGGACGTATTAAATCTATGATTATTCCAATAACAATACTAAATGCAACAGTCTAGGAAACTACGAACACTGTGTGTGACTCATTTTGCTCTGTGTTTTGCATTGCTTTATGCTTGGGCACTAACTCAATGGAAGCCATCAAAAAGTTGTTGAGAATACAAGCAGAAAAGTTAATGCAGTTGCTCAGATAAAGAGCATTCCCTCAAACACAATTGCCAGATTTAGAGACTCAAGAAGAGACTCTTTAGTCCCTTCCAAAGTGACAGTTGTTTTGCCAAGCCTGGAGGGAGGAATTAAAAAAAAACACATAAGGGAGCTAGAGCCAAGGTTTAGGAGGAGGAAGATGTAGAGGGCACTCTAAACATAAGGCGGGCACTGAGACCATTGCAGGCTATTCCTCCCATCTCACAGACTGACAATAAACTGGAGATGTCTGAGCTATGAAAGAGAGAGGCCAAGGACTGAAACGAAATGTGCATGTGTGGGCCGTAGTTTGTAGATATGATGATTATATACCTTATTCAATCTGTCTGATACTTCAAAGTATCAAAGTTAAAAGGTCCTTTGTTTTAACGTAATTTTTCACTCATTTTAGCCAGCTGCTATCAAAGGGGAAGCCATGCGAGGCCCAGTTCATGTTAGACCAGTAGTCTCTTACTGGTGAAACTGAAGAGCTGGAATCCAGTTTCCAGCTGGTTTCAGAGAACTGCAGCATTTCTTGATAGCTGTAAGAGGTGAAGGGCTGAAGCCTCACACTGCTGAGGTGTAGGCAGAGAGAAACAGAAGAAGGAAAAGAGCCGCTGACTTGGTGACTGTACCACACATATAGCACATGTACAGAGAACCTCTGTATAGGCCTTCACGCAGATTAATTTTCAAGTGCTTTAAACAGTGCATCTGCTAGTACACACCAGCAGAGTGTAAAGGCTTCACAGCCAGCATTAAATGTTTGGGTCAGATTCAGCATTTGTTTCTTCTTTGAATAACCATCTCTCAGAAATTTTTCTTACAATCAGAGGGGAGTTTGGTACCTTGTTGCAGTCCCAGCAGAACTTGCTTTCATAGCACAGTTTTACCAGGATGCTGAATACAGCCTCTTAGCTGGTCAAGCTGGAGCCATGCTTCCAAGAAGGGGAGCCTGCAGCATGCATGCAGCGTGCAGTAATGCATCAGACTTGTGTCCCTGGGTGAAATGCCTTAGAAATTTTGAATTGGTTTGATTCCACATGTAGTTCTGGAAGTCATTCCCAGAATATCTAGCCAACCTCTTATTTACTTCAAGCATAAATTGGGTGGAATTTGATACTCCTCTTTGCTTGCTCACTCAAATAAATCGAAAAAATTCTAAACTGTACTTCAGGGTATGAGACCCCTGAAAATGACCTGAATTAATATGCAATAGGTGAGCAGTCAGGTATCGTGTGTTACAACATTTCATCACTACTACTCTTGGTTATCCCAAAGATACAAACTGTGCTTCCTTGCTCCCTGATCGAGGGGATGTGAATAGAATACCTTTGATGCTCCACTGTCTTACAGTCCCAGCTGTGCAAATAATACTAACTCTGCTAAGAGCTCTTCCTGGGAATACTTAAGCATAAGTCAGAAGGTCTGCTCATGGTAATAACCGCTTGTAAGATGAAACCTTACAAAGAGTACAGAGAAAGGACCTCAGGTGTTGGTAACACACCTCTTCTTCCTTTCAGCGCACACAGAGGGTGATGTTGAACAGCACCACCTTCCTTAATTGGCCAATTATACTAAAGTTCCATTTATAAAAGGTTTAGAAAGAATTAATAAATAGTAAAGCATGCTACAAACATGAGAAGTAAATGTTACTGGTGCTAATTAGCTTTCTCAATATGTACCCTCTCCATAAGCTTTTGCTGTGGTCTGTCGGGATCTATTACAATGTTTTTATTAAATAATTTATTAATAAAATAGTCTCCTTCTGTTAAGTATTTATAAATGGAACTTTAATTTACATTCTTAGTTGTACCTATATCCTCTTTATTGAAAATAAAGAGCTTTGAAGATATATCTGTCTCTAGGGCCATCTGTTCACCTCTTAAGAAAACATATACTAAAAAGAGAGGGAATACCTAGCATTTTTTTACTAACACGGATGGGAATCAGCTTCATCTTAAAAAAAAAGAAGAAAAAAGGATAAATTCGGATCAAAATTAACTGGAGGGTACCAAACACAAAAACTCTAAACGGAGAAGGGGGGTTCATTCTCAGAAGGTGTCCTGGTACCTGCACAGTGTCTGAGGATAGTTCTCTGTGCCCACGGACATTGAAACAGAGAGACAAACAAGGACAAAAAAGAACCCAAAAGTAAATTATATGGAGTGTGACTCCAACATAAAAGCACACAAACACACACAAAAGCACCAAAAATGCTTCTTCCCACATCTCTGTCTCTCTCTCCCTGCTGTAAAGCCTCACTCACTGAAGTGTATCAGCATGTACTGTATTTGTAAAGTGCAAATGAAAAGTTTCTCTACAAGATACAACAGGTCCCGCAACAGGAATAATCCAAAACTAGAGCTTACCCCAATGGATCAGCACTCGCCATCCTCGGAAAGGGAAAATGAAGAGAGCGGGAGAGAGAGAAAGAAAGAGAGAGGGATGTGGAGGCAGGTGGAGAGAAGAGCAGGAAAAGCAGAGTGAAATACTGTTCGGAGAACTCAACGGTCATAATTATTGCCACCGGTGCCTACATCTTCAGAGACCAGGAACACTAGGGGGACAGTTTCATTTACTAGAAAATAACTTTTGTCCTGCTTACAACATTGCAGACACATCCAATTTTGGCACTGGGGAATATGGAGAGGGACATACTAATGCTGTAAAAAAAAATTCCCAGCCAAATCCCAATTAAAGCAGTCAGCAGAGCAATGGGGTTCATACTTCATGCTGCATTTCCTTTCTGCCTCTTACATAAGGCACAGTTATATCAGACTGTTATCAAGGCAATTGTTCTTTTCGTCCCCAGTTTGCTCAGTGTAGTGTCCCTCTGTCCCCCAAGCTGGCCTGGTAAGAGGTACTTTTTTTGCCACGAATGAACTGTGAAACATATTGGTTATTAAAGCATGCATTTCTGAGCCAGCTTGGGAGCCCAGGGTACAAGATTGTAGCTCAAGCTGTGAATTTGCTTTGATACTGGCTTATTAGTCATGATGGTCTTATAGTCAGGAATTCAGATCAGCTAGAACATACCAGCTCAGCAACCCGGTACTTATCTCTGTGGATGCCATCTTGTGCTCCAGGATCTCATTTTTCATTTAAAATAAATTCAGTCTCTGGGTCTTAGAGGTTGCAAAGAAAATCTTTCAAATGTGAATGGAGAATAAATCAATACTGTGCTGAAAAGAGTCTGAAACAGCAGCTCTAAAAGCAGAATGAATCTCTGGCATATTGACTTTGAAACCTAGCGACAATCAAAAACTTCAGTATTCTTAATTTTTCACTACTAACCACAAGCATTCAAAATAAAAAAGAATAGTCAGGTTATTAAGTTTTCAGGGGTGCACATAAGAAAACTCAGGAAAGTGGCACCATCTTTTCACATTAACAAAGATTAGATTAGAAATGAAAACAAATCTGGTGTTACTAAGCCAAATTATTTTCAAGTCAGATGCAGCACTTTTTTTCCTCTCCGTCTCTTTCTCTCTCTCATTTTCTCCATTTCAATAACAGGCTCCCAAGCTGCCAGAGCTACCTCTGGCTGGGTGAGGAAAATCCATTCTCCACAAGACAGTCACCAACAGAAATGCCAAATTTAATATATGCCCAGTAGATTTCACAGTTTACTGATCAGTGCAACTAGCCATGCTTCCAGTTACATCAACATTGCAAATGCTGGGCTGGGTAACGCAAGGCAGTTTGGAGAAAAGTTAAAATTAAAACACAGAAGAGAAAGAAAAAGCTGTTGTGCTACGCATTGATAGAGAAGTGGAAAGAAGCATTACAGTAAGTTCTTTTTCATGTGTTTGAGTGATACTCCATTTGTATTTTGGCCTGGAGTGCAAATTTGGGTAACATCTAATTCATATATGTACAAATACATACATATGTATATATTTAGGGACAAACACTGTCCTCAATTGTACCTGTACAAATCTATCTACAATGATGTAACTGAGAAGAGCAAATTGACACCCATTGTGTATTGGAACGTGTGTGTATATTTATACAGAAGATACACCCATATTCACACATGCGGAATATTAAAATGTAAATGGAATGGGTGCAAGAAGGTTGATTAATTTTTCTTTCAAGTCATTTTCCCAACAGGGAAGGCACCGAAGAGGTTAACAAAGAGAATGGAAAGCAAATTGACAATAGGGAAAAGGAAAAGGGAAATGAGGTTTAAAAAAAATGAACAATCCCAGGACACAATAGAACCAGAAGCGCAGACATGTGCATTCCCTACAATACTGAAGCAAGTGAACTACGGAGCTGCAGCAACCCAGATACAGAAGAAGAGAAGCACTGAAAGAGGGGGTGAAAGAGAAAGTCAGAAAGAAAGAAAAAGAAAAAGAAAGGGACAGTGGCCTCAGCTACTAAGACAACCATGTGCATCTAGAGGGAAGGGACCCTTAAAGATGCAGTATTCCTTTAAAAAAGACATCATAAAGTTGGATAATTAAACACTGGCCAAAAATTTAATGGCCACCATGATTAGCTGGCCCCATTTTGCTGGGGTTCTCTTTCTGCCTATTCCTTCCTTTCATGTGGCTCTGCACAGATCCAGAATCCAGGTCCTCTCACTTTCCCACCACTGAGGTCCTTCATCCTAACTCTTAGAAGTGGGAGGGAGGTAAGACCACAGTGAATGTGATCCTCCAAAAATCAGCCTGGTCCTTCAATGAGAATGCAGTGCTCTAACCTTCTCCTCCTGTACTCTGAAAATATCACCTTTGAGAAGGAACATGAAATGCCCATGTGTGTTTAAGAATTTCCCCCAGCGGCTACTGAAGGGTCATTTCCTCTGCTCCAAATGCAGCTGTAGCAGCTGCTAGAGCAGGACAGAGGAGCAACGAATGGTGTTGGGAACATCTGCTGAAAGCCCCTTCTCCTGTCACAGATAAAATTTCTGCACTTCTCTTACTGGGCCTGACTTTTAATTACTCTGGAAAAGCTCATTTTTGGAGTAGTTTCAGAGTTATTTTTTATACAAGAAGTGCCACATGTTCAAGAACAGAACTTACGTATGGGGGAATCAGAGAAAGGAACAGGAATTTCCATGTCTATGGTAACAGTCCAGGAAAGCCCAGCCACTACAGACTGTATAACCACTACTTTATGGCTGTGAAACTTAGAGCTTTCCAATAGCGCGGGTCCAATGCTTGCTCCTATCTTGGCATCTTAAAGAGGGTGCTTTACACACCACGTGAGGCACAATCTCTCCTGCAGATGCACAACGTTCTTCATTGTGGCAGGTTCAAGACCTGAAACTCTGCCCACAAAGGACTGCCTCAGCCTGCAAAAGGCCAAACCGGGGGCTGTCCCTCACGCATCCTACAGGTCACCTGAGGCTTAAAGGCCACATTTATCTTTAAATAGAAAGGTTTCTCTTAAATGGAGAAATGGAAAGAAGAAAGGTTTGCCAAGTCCATAGGTTCCTTTAAGGAACCCACTGCTTCCCCTTTTTCGAATCATATGGAACACTCCTAACCTTTGAGGAAGTTAAGTGTTTGTCCAAAATGTATAAGGACTACATTTTGATGAAGAATTATCCATTGGGATGCCAGCTTTTAACATCAGAGAAAAATTCTCTTCCTCTGAGAAGAAAATTTAGGAACAACATGTCCACTCAAAACCTTCCCAGAAGTCTAAACTTTTTTTTGTGTTCATGGACCCACAGGAGTCCACTTAAACCTTCCAAAATCTGGTGGCCTGCATGTCTTCCATTGTGCCTCTATTCAGAGTTGGGAGTTACCCTTTTCGTTATTCTTCACCGTCTGTCACTTGAACTGCTAGATTGGAATCACCCTCCAAAACCTCTATCTTCAATCATCTTTTCCTCTTGTGTTCTCTGGTGCAGCCAGAGTAGTCTTAAGGAGTTTGTCGCTTACCTACAGGCCCTTCATATTTTGCTCTGTCAGACAGGATTTCCAAAGTATCCTACCACTGTTGTCACTGACTCAGTTGTGCTGCTGTTTCTAGCGCTTGGGAGTGGAGCACTCTGGGCTTTCCTAGCATTTTGTATTCCAATCCTTCCCAAAGCAGTCTTAACAAATATGTCTTCTACTCTGGGCATCCTCACTCATGGCAGAACTGAACCAGAAGTAGCAGTAGGACGAAATTTTAGTGGGGAAAACGTTGGTACAGTTACAGACTGCATTGAGGACAGCCTCAAATGAATGGTACTGTACAAAAATGTATGTATGTAGTGTGGGGCTGTAAATATCCCACCCTCTTTGTTTCTCTCTAAAGAGAGAACAGCTATGTCCCCACACGGAGAAGGTAAGTACTGCATCTTTAAGGTCTCAGCAGTGAGGTAGAGGAGGGGAACATATTGTCAGTGTTTATACCTTTCTTCTTTGTTGAATTTGGGATTGGCTTCAGAGATATCCAGGCTTTTACTGAACATTGTTTTACTATGGCAGGAACAAAGCGAGAAAACAGAGTTACTAGTGTGGACATTTATAAAAGAGAGTCACCTGAAGTAATGCTGGACACCCAGCCCCCCAACCCATCCTCCCCTTTTTAAGCAATGCTCTGAAAAACCTTTCTTTTACTTTTCAACTATGGCTCAAGCTTACACAGTGCTGAAGTTCATTATCTCCCCCTGACTTCTGAGGTCTAAGATGACTTCCCCCATACATACTTGTAAACCCTGCTCTCCTTTATCCAACTGAAAACCCAGGTACCATCTACTTTGTCACATTGTCCAGGGAAAACAGAACATGCCTGAAGGCACAACTTGCAAAGCGCTCATTACTCAGACTTTTCCAAAAGACCTCAGCACTAAGCACAATCTGGGAAAAGGTTAAAATCAGACCATAGAGCTTCCTAGAGTAACAGTAATCCATTTTGTATTCTAATTTGCAGGGTCCATTACCACTTACTCCCAACTCTCTTCCCTGTACTCAGTGTATAGAGAAATGCCCTTCTTTATCATCTTGGGTCTGAATCCCTGAAGCTTAGAAGCAAAATTCCCTATGCTTTGCTAAAGGGGCAGTTCTCTGTAATATATTTCACTGGTAATATGCTTCACTGTTTCACCCAACACTGTTCCCTAATGTTAGCTGATCTTTCATGCAAGCTATCCACTTCAATAACCAGAAGAAAATGTATAGTTAATGAAGCCCATTTTAGAACAGTTTTTGGACTCTTAACAGCAGAGCTGCTGAAAATTTCTGGCATGTCTCCGAGACATTCTAGCTCCCATGGAATTCTTCCTAGTCTGTGTGATTTTGGCACACGGGACAAATTAGCTAGTGTTAAACCAAGCTCAGAACCTACCTCTTTTCTTTTGACATTTCAATGAAATACCAGACAGTCTGAGAGGTGTGGATACCACAACAGCAGAAGCAATTAAGATGTAATTATGAACCCGTTTAGTTGACAACTAGCAGGGAAAACCAAGAATTAACAAAACTTAGTCACCAGTTTTAGGGTGGCCAATGTTTGTGCATAACAACTTTACTATATATGAAGACCCAATGGAGAACATTCGGAAAGGTCAGCCCAAGCATTTTGAGGAGTCTGTAAGCTCAACAACAAGGAGCCTTTGTGCTGAGTTCCCTGCCTCCATTACCCAAAACTAAGTCACTGAAGGACTATGTTTTTCATTTAATACTTTCTCAGCCTGTAGGGTTGAAGGCTGCCAAGTTTCACATCTCAATGGGAAGATATGCCCTTCAACAAGCCAAGACCAGACACTTGTAGGGTCCCCACGTGGTTACCAAAAGCACAGTTCATCACACAGACACATAAACCAGAGGTTATAACATAAATCTCCTTTATGCAAGCAAACACCTGTTTCCTACTGGGAAAGAGGACAATAGGACTAAATCACAAGACACATGGGTATGTTCTGCCCACTGGTTAGAAGAGTATCTCTGCCAGCTCAAAGAAGCAATGGCTCTGTGTCTCCGGATGTTTACACAAGTCATCTGTGTCTAAACAGGAGACCTGTTTCCATGGTCCATCTCCCTGTCTTCCTAGTATTGTAGGATAAAAGCACTGAATAGTCATCTGTTGAGACCAAAAAATGTCATTCTTAGAAAAGCATCCACCTCTGGGATCTAAGCCCTACTGCTGTAAAATCCACTGTCAGTGGGTCATTTCATGGAATATAATATGCGACTAGCCATTAAAAATCCCCCACTCCTGGTGGAAGGTACTTGTCATTTTGTTACTGACTGTTCTGACAGATGGTGCCCCATCAGCAATGCATCGTCCCCAGACAATCCCCATGCAGTGGTGTTCGTTAATGAAGCCAGTTCACGTTATAAACGACTATGCTGCCAGCACCACGAAATGTGCCGTTGTCATCTGTGGATGTAGATGGTATGAATTATGGAAGCTCACACATGGAGTACAATAACACCTTCCCTTTAACCCCTTCCAAAACAAGCACTACCAAGCCCATCATCATCAATCATGGTGTTATTACATCCCTTTCTCCACCCTTAATCACACCTTTATGTCCAGCCCCGAGCTGTGGTATGCATTGCCCTGTATCTCTTATGTGCCTGGCAGGTTTCGCTCCCTGCTTAAGCCAAAGCCCTTCTTTACTGATACGTAGCCTGGATATGTCTCTGCTCTGAACTCATCTCAGACCTTTTGACTTCAATTGTTTCCTCATGTGCAGAATTGAGCAATATATTTAAAAGCAATAGAAGTACTTTGGATAGCAAGACACAGCTTTGCCTCTTCAAACGTTTGAATCCAAAGTCAAAGCTGAGAGCTGGAAGAAAAGGTTTCAGCTCTCAGAAAACTTAGGGACCAATCTAACACCTCCTATCTGTTCCGCCCAGCTGGACACTCACTGTAAACAGCTGCAGAGCGCTGCGACTCACAGGCAGCCTTGGGGTGGGGGGAAAGTGATTCACCTGTGTCTGCCTCTGGGAGATTCATGGCCCATGCATCTACCAGTTACCAGATTAAACACTGCAAGCTGAATAAGGAGTGAGCAACTCTTTGTCAGTGTTGTGTTCATCCTTACCACTTTGAGGCCTATGAGGAACGCTGAGTACACCCTGTCCTGAATACTTCCTTTGCCCAGACCCCACAGTCAAAGCAAATCATATATTCAAGACAGGTTTCCAACCTACACTGCAATGAAAAATCTTTATGGCAGTGTATCTCAAGGCCACATATCCAGTCTGAAATAAGTCCTAGCAGATTCTGGAAATCACCACTTTTTCCTCACTGTACATAGATCTGTAACAATTGCCAGCAAAACTTCCCAGCAATTATAGGGGCCTCTGGACATGAAATTTTCACGTTCTTCACCCAGTTCTCAGTCAGCAAAGGGAGTTTCTGGCCACAGCAGGCTCTTTTTGAGCACATCTTAACAGCTGAACAAAAAAATCATGTCATGAAGATGAAACAAGTTACAGCAGCAGCATCATACATATATGTGAAATGTTCTTTTATACTGATTAATTTATGCAAGTGTTAACCCAAATGCACGTGCTTCCCTTAGGCTAGTCATAGGGACTGAGGAAGCATCTTCCGTGGTTCACCTAAGTGAACTTCCATAGTTCACTTACTCTGCCAGAACCTGCCTTGAGGAGACACCGTTTTCCTCTGCTGTTTCTCCACAAGACTGACACTTTCTTTGACAGAAAAGAGGCAAAATTATACATATTCCATCACTTTACAGGCATGTGGTAATTTATGTGGGTCAGATGCATGCTGGCTCTGACAGCACATTTTAGAGGCATCTACAGATGCCTGGACAGGTCTTTCCAGATTCAAGCTGTTCTGATGACATGGAGGGTGGGGTTCATCTCATTTAACTTTGGGTGCCCAAAAGCTAGGTACCTAATCCAAGACAGTAATCTAGATTCCTGTTGTAGGCTATGGAGACAGAGAGGAACAACCAGAGGGTAATTTATCCAGTCTAAGATTGTTGGAACAGAGGACATACGTATCTGAGACCTTCCAAAGCCCTCGTCTGTCCCCATTGCCTAGAGTGACAGCCTGTATCACAAGCTTAGACTGAATGCCTGCGTTCTCGACAACTAAAAAGAGGTGAGATGAATCTTGTCCAGAGGACGTGATGCTTTCCTGAGCAATAGCTGCAAGCGAACACAACCCTTAGGCCCCTGGCAGGACTTCGGGTCCTGTGCGCATAAGTGCTGCTGGCTGCCAGATCGTGTTGCAAATGTGCTTGGAAGTTGCAATGAGTGCTGGTGCGAATAGAAAAGCTCCACAGCTCCTTTGTATGTGTAACATAAAAGGGGGCAGCAAACCCAGACAGGCAGGACTCCTGGGTAAAGAAGAGACCCACCTCTGTCCATGTTGTGCCATTTCAATAGCTCTGCGAGCAGGGACTGGGGAGCCGCCATCTGTCACACTGAGAACCTCCATCGACTTCCTTTCTGGCCGCCGCTTCCCATGCCTGTTCAGCATTGGGGAGTCCACACGCTTCCTGGGGGGATCTTTATGAAAAGAAAATGCTGTCAGCTGAATTTGGCTGTTACTTACATCACACAGGTTGGTTAAATCCTCTCTCGACAATCTCACTCTCACACCTCCCCTACAGAGACAGATACCTTTGTGACGGAGATGAACATTTGTAGTCTCTCCCTTCTTCCAAATTTGCAAACATTAAGACTTAAGTTGCAATCCATCTACAGAGAGAAGGAGCACTGCCACTGCCCTGAATGTATGAGCACGGTAAAATAAAGGTACAACTATAGCATAGCTTGCAGAAATTACCTTACAAAGCTGATAACAGTAATAACAAGATGACAGCATGGGCTATAGCACAAGCTGTTAGCACTAGTATAAGCCATCCAGGGATCCTGTAGAGGTACTCAGGTTGCTAGAGCTTGCCTTCGATGTCCCTGCTAGCTAGATTAAATATGACACAGGGACATGAGTACACTCTGAACTCAGAATTGCGTTCTCCTCTGAAAATATACCCTTTTTTTGCATCTTTAAGATTAGATTTAAGGTTTTCCCTGCTGCTTTATATTTTTCCTCCTTCAGTGTTACAAATTAAACATACTAGTCTACCTGAAATGAATCTCCAATGAGAGCTACTAAAATTTTTCTCAGAGGTCATCGTACAGCTTTTACTGCTATAGTAACTGAAGTGCTTTGCACTTTTTATTGTATAACATTTCTATGAGGTATTGAAGTGCTACTTTCACTTTGCAGAGTGAAAACTGAGGTATAAGAATGAGATATTTAAACGTAATTCATTCCTAAAGGTGCTGACAAACATTTACTGAGGTTCCGAGGAGCACCTAAATTGCTCTGAAAAGAGTCGTTAGATAAAAAACTGCATTGCAGAAGGTGACTTGCCAAACCATACACACCTCCATGGTGAAGCAGGGAACCAAATGGGGACCTGCTGAGATGTTTTATTACTAACATCTCTCACGGCATCAAAAAGGAGGAAGGCAGGAAAAAAATACAGAAGGATTCTTTTCTTTGGTTGGGCTATTTCAGTTCCAAGCCTCTATTTACAGACACATTTTTAATTTTAGTGGAGAGTGACCACCTGTAAAAAAAGGCATCCTTCACCCCTGAAGTTAGAAAGAAGCTCACAGTGCCCAGCCCCCTTATAAGGCTTTTTCCTCTGCCAGGATTCCTTTGTGAAACCAGAAATACCGGTTCTACCTCTACTGCCTAGTCTGATGGTATTATTTTTATTATCCCGCTCTCCTCACACCCCCCAGTACTTGCTTGTTTCTTTTCTCTCTCTTGTCATGTTTTTTGGAACAAGATCTCTTTAAGGCAGGGCTTATTCTTGAAACAATGAGCATGAGCAAAGACAGCTCAACTGCAAATGAGCTAGTGATAACAACTGACCCCATTACTGTATAACCCACGTATTCTTTCTATTAATAGTAATAACATTCCTGTTAAAAATCAATTAGAAAAGAAGCAGTTGTATCTCACTCCATTTCAAACTACATCCAGTAATAAAAAGGCACTAGAAAATATTAGTAGGGGAAATGACCTCCAGATTAGGAAAAACATATAGCGCATAAAGTTGAGGGAAAACCAAAGGGAGATAAACCTAATGAAGCAGTTATACTGGGTGACTTCAGCTGCACAGGTCTAAGTGGTCAAAAGTAAGCTGGGACAAGTTTTAGACACTTCAAACTCCTGCTTCTTCAAACAAGTTCAAAGAATGAGAAAGGATTCATTCCACAGGACAACTGCTGGTATCAGAATTGTGACTTGGAGCCAAGTAACACATATAATGACAATGTAATCACATTTGGTATCAACAACAGAGAGTTGATACAAGTTTTGCAGAGGGATATCAGACACTAGAAAGGAAGGTGGAAGAGTGCAGTTTAAAAGAAAGGAAAAAGAAGGAAGAAGAAGGAAGATGAAAGCAGCTGATGTCAGAAGAATGGAGATGAATAAGCTCAGACTGCATCAATGTTAGTTAATAATAGAGTCTAAACAAGAAAGATGGAAAAAGGCAAGAAAAACATTTCATGAACAGATATTTTAAAAGGCAATTTGATCCAAGCATGTTCACTCTACACATGGCTGAGAGTAGAAAATATTGTACATATTTTTTAAAAGGGTCTCAGTAAGAAAAGACAGGCACCGAGCCTGTCATCACTGTCAAGTCTAAAGATACTAAAGAAATAGTTAAATAAACAGCCATCCTGCCGTAAAGACTAAAGTGGTGTCATATAAAAGCAGCAGAATATTTTGCAGAAGCACAAGAATTAAAGATAGGAAAACCTCCAGTGTTTGCCCTTCTCTTCTTGATTCTGGAAATATTTCACATGGGGAAAAAAAAAATCAAGTCCTGCAATAGTTTTGAGGATGCATTTTCCTTTTATTTCACATCAAAAAAGTGAAGCCATTCCTAAGGATTTTTACAGAGGAAGAGAGAATCATATAGGTAATGATCCAATTATAAAGGCATTTGTCTGGAAGGTGGGAAATAAAGGTTCAACTTCTGAGTTTGCGTGAGGCACCTATATCCTATATGGCTATTCTGGCCCAATCTCTTGTTCTCTGGTTTATTAGGAAACTCCACCCCACAAAAGCATTTCCCTCAAGGAGACATGACTTGACATTCATTCATTTTACTGAGAAGTTTCTCATTTCTACGCTTTCAAGTAAAGAAAATGGAGCTGGACTTGAAAGATGGTGAAGGTGGCCCTTCCCTGGCCCTTTGAGAAAGCTTCATATAGCTGAAACAGACAAAAGGGACACCAGAAGAGAGTGCTAGTCTGAGCTGGCCATATTTTTACCCGCATCCATCCTTTCTGAGACCTAACATACAAAGAAAAAGGAAAAATCAAAATAGTCTGAGATGCACTCTTTTTTTTTTGGCAAGAGCTCAGGCAATGCACATCTCTCATGGATGTGGTTTCTTCAAGCTGCTATTATTGAATCTGTTACTTTTTCTCTGCTCTTCTTTGTGCAAGGCCATTGTTAATGGCTAACGAGATATTCATCAGAAGCATGACTGCTTTTAATTAAACCTTGCCCATGTTCTCAGAGATACTGCTGGGAACAGAGGAGGTGGAAACCCCCTGTGGAAGAGGAAATACAACCTACAAACCCTCAAAGAATAATGCTCGGAGTCTGAAATGTGCCGATGAGGCACAATGATACATTCAGAGTAGTGTTTCCCTGTTGGGGAACATTTTCACTCGTACAAAAAAATACAAGAGTGGAGCATAATATTTCAGTTCAAACCATGAAAATACTTTGTCATGTGGAAGAGAGATATACAATGTATTTAGGGCATAGCTACGTATTCACTTACATGCTGGATATGAAGATTCTAGAGTCACCTTGCTTCTTTTCTTATGACAAAAGCTATTCTAAAACAAGATGATGGTGTCCTTACATGGCAGAATAATCTGTTTGAGTCAAAAGCTGATTAGTAAAGTGCTAGATGACAAACTGCACTGAGCAAGGGGCTTTTGACCACAGGACCTGCAGCTGGCACATCTACCCATCTTCATCAGGATCCCTGCTAACATGCTCTCTGTAGCTCCATCTAGGTAAGAGCTTAAAAATTACTGTTGACTCTTCTCCCATAGAAGAGATTTCCCTGCAAAATTGTAGAGCCTGGAGCCTGGAACTTGGGTAAGGTAATAATACAACGGAGTACTAACAAACTTACAGTTCAATATTCCACTGCCCTGTAGGCTTGGGAGATTCCAGGCTTTCCAGTGAAAATAAAGAGCACTTTGTTTCTAGCCTTCAAAGTGCTGAACTACAATACCTGAAAATCACAACACTACTATGTAAAAATGCTATTTCAGGTCATTGATAGAAGTGACTAGTCCTTTATTATTTAAATTTTTGTCACTCTGCACAGCAAGAGTCACTCATATAGTCAGCTTCTTAGGGAAGCATTTTTCCTGTTGTCTAGATTAGTGAAGCCCTTGGTGATCAGCAGTACCCTAAAATACTAATGAACAATTCTTCAGGAATAAAGTGGTATCACAAGAGCTTTATAAGATATATAATCTTACCGCGTATTAAGCTTTTAAAATCTTCTAAGATAGTCTAAAAACATGGGAGTTCGTTGTATGTACTATAAACAGCTAAGTGACATTATTCATACTTTCAACAGTGTGTATATTTACCTACAGAAAAGAGAATGTGTACATATGTAACATCACAGGGATGTAATGCTACACAGTCTTACTAGCTCAAGTCCAGAAGCAGCATTTCTGCAATACTACATGTAGATTAGTAATTAGAAAATTCTGCCACTAGACTATACTGCTTCTAAAATTCATTTGCTTGTATAGAGCCAGCTTGTGGGTCCACATGGTATTTTTTAAGATCTGGTTCAAGACCAACTTGGATGTTTCTGCACTGTGAGACAGACATGTCCTGAAAAATGAAGCCTTTGAGTTTAACCACAGAAGAGACCTGCCTGCCTCAGGCTGTGGATTCTCACCAGTGCTGTACACCATTTCAGTGGGAAGGTAACAGTGGTGTTAGGATTTGGGCATATATATTTAAAAAAAAAAAAAGGTGAAGAGGAACTAGTTGAGATGGGTTCATGGTGGCAGAGGTTGTATCTGTAGTACCTATTTCATTTCTAGGTGGAAGATCCTCATCTTCATGACTAGGATACCTCTCCTTCCGGTCAAGCAGAAGAAAATAAATCATTTTCTCTTGGTTTTCTCTGAAAAAAAAGAAAAAAAAAATCTTTAAATTTGAAGAGAAAAAACCACCAACATGTAGATAAACCCTTCTAATCAAACAAAGAGCTACAGTTACTCTAAATAAGCTGGAAATGGTCATGTACCTGCCAGCTAGATACATAACCCACAAAGCTTTTGAGAACCTTGCTGTCTCCAACAAGCAGCTAGTGAGAACAGGAAATACAATTCCCACATTACACACACAGAACAGAGGCACAGGACAGACGAGGTAATGTGTCCACAGGAAGTTCAAATCAAGAGTGGCAGCAAGACAGGTCTCCTGAGCCTCTACATGCTCTTTCCACTACGTGTCCCTCTTAACACCTCAGGAAATACACCAGCTTTCAGGCGTAAGCTTGACATAAACAAAAATCTGCCAACAAAGACATATCCAACACAAATAACGGCAATGATACCTCTCCATCTGGACTGCATGGCCCATCTTTTCATGAAGTGATCTTGCCTGGCAGCAAGGGAAGAGAGAGCACCATGCCTCCGTTGCTGGCCAGGCTGTGAGCTTCTGACACACGGTGCAAGAAAGGCTGAGTTCTTGCTCCCAGCACTTCACTAGCAAATGCGCAGCCAGAGGGTGAGAAGTTGCTACTGGTCCCTCACAGCGAGAGATATTAGTTAAAGCGCTCTCTGCCTCTCCCCAGGTTTGTAAGGATCCCAGCCCGAGGACACCCAACTCATATGAAGACTGAGCAAGTGCTTACTCTTCCGACAACAAGTCCTGTAAGAGTTTATTTCGGTCACGGAAGCAGCCTAACGAGTGCATGCTATCTAACACGTCTGGATCAATATCCTCCAAGGAAGGGAGAGAACGAATCTGCACCTTTCGAGGGATTGGTTGCTCTGGTTCTGGCTCATTCTTACCCCCTCTGCAGAGGAAAGAAGATGAGAGAGAGAAAGGGGACAGAGGAAGAAGGAGAGAAAAGAAACATGAGTCACAAATGAACCCACACTCTGAAACACAGCCTGTGGCAACAGATGGAAATAGCTTGTTAAATTCCCACTGAGAGACCAGAGCTCCCAACCAGACAGATACGCTTTTCAGAAGAAACCACCATGAAGGCTAAGAGTGACCAGCACCTTGTGGATTTGGGTCTTTAATGAGAAATGTCTTTGTTCCATCAAAAAGGCAGTAGGAACTTCACTTACCAGTGCCCTCATAATTTAAGCAGCTGTTCAGCATCCTAATGCCAAACACTTATAAAACACTACACGGTTTCAGAGATGCTGTCTCATCAGCAGGCCAGACCTCAGGCTATCAGGCTGAAAAGTGCAAGCCGAATGATGCTCTTTCAAAGAAGGAGCTGCAAACAAACCGTCACTGTTTTTCACCAATTCTGATTACAACCAGCACTGCAGCCATTTCTTTCTTTAAAGCTTCCAATGTGATTAAGAGACCTCAGTGTTCGGGTCCCCACTTGACGCACTTTAAAGGGTTTTGGGGAAACCAGGGTGTTTATTTACATGCCCAAATACAACAATTTCTGCTTTTCTTCACACATGCAAATTTGAAAATTGTGGCTCAAGTGTGATGCCAGAGGTCAGTGGCAGACCTCGGAATACATCATTAGCGGTAGAGCATATTACTCTTTTAAAGGTAGTTAACACAGGCTTCCTGCATAATTATCTCATCCCATTCACTAGGCTCAGGAAATATTGATTATTCATTGCAGTTAAAGGCCCTTACTGAAAGAAACAGGTCAAGGTGTCAGGGCATCTGTAACTGACTGCATGATACATATTGCAGGCACCCTGAATATCCTTTGATCTTGTTTAGGTAGGCAGTGAGCAATTTATGTAAACTGTATCCACCCAAAGAGGTGGGTTTGGCGGTGGTGGTATTTTGGTTTTCCTACTCTGTGGGTGAGGTCCTCCCTTTCCGTTATGTGACGTAAATCTGTGACTGTTAAGTCCAGGCTCCCAGGGTGGGCAACAGGAATTGGGAATATTTAAAATGCATTAGATGTCAGTGTTGGCTGTTTATGGGGCTGTGTTTGGGCAAGGGATTCTTCCTTTTGATGCTGGCAGAAATAAGGTGAACGCAACTTGTGAACCTGCTCGCGCAGCTTGAAATTCTCTGGGCTCAGATGTGAGCTATCCAAGTATCTACACAGAAAAGGGAGCTCCAGTTCAAATACCCCTAATTTTTCTTGGGCAGGTTAGAAAGCAACTCTGGTAGGATCATACACGAGCTCAAGGTCTCAGCCAGCGCACCAAAAAGAGAGCCAATGCAGGTTATCTCCTCCAAGGTAAGAAGGCAATACTAAGTCATTGCAGCCAGGGCTCTGATGCTAGGACAGGACAGTTACATGCTACACCTTAATCACAGGAGATTGCTGGGTGCTACTTGCAATTTCTTTTTAAGCAAGTTGAAATGCAGTTGTGAGGCATCTGCTCTGTTAACGATGTTTGTGGGACATCACTTGCAGAAAGATTCCTCAGAAATTTTCATTTTATCTTCTCCTGAAGCAGTGAAAATGTGCTCAGCCCTTCCGGGATACATGTCATGGAATCAGACTCTGGTGTGCATTTGTGCATTACATGGGTCATGACAACATGGGCCAGATCCCACTTCTCTTACACTGAGCACTCTCACACACCCTGCTCAGTTTTATTCAGTTTAGGGGGCTAGAAGCAGAATATACAGGACAGAGAAAGAATCTGCTCCTTGGGATCCGTTCTTGTGTGTCAAACCACTAAAATACAGCTTCTGATGTCCTCTTGGAGTCTCGCAGAAGTGTCTGTGTCTTCTGCAATGACACCATGGTCCTGAATCTAAAGGTTAGATTCAAAAACCCTTGTTCAACTAAAGAAACATCTTACTCCTTGAGTGCTCTGTCTTTAAGAGATACTTATTCCTACCTCTTAGGAACAGGATCTAGCTCTCAGCAGGTAACAAGCAATGATTAGATCATAACCTTGCACTATTAAAGCCAGTGATGACCTTGTCATTAAGATAAATTCATGTAGGATGGACCTCTGAACAGCAGCAGCTGAGTGTTTTTGTTTTTTAATGATCTGCAGTTCACTTTCAAAAAGTATTGAATGAATTAAACATTCATTATGTTACAAGCAGATGTCCTTAAAGTAATTTAAAGAGATTAAAAAGAATTGTTTTTGAAAATTTCCAGAAAATCTGGGTTTACTACTAGTTGCCCTAGTCTATAGCAGGGTATCACCTGCAAGCTTCTTTAGTATCAATCGGCATGGGAGCCATTTCTAGAGAGCACAGCTTGCCATCTTCTGTGCACTGAAAAGTGGCTTTTCCTTATGCCCTGCACCTGGTCAGCCTCAGACATACGTCAGGAATTTTCACACCTCCTCATCAGGTACAAGCAAAATCTGCAAAGAGGCGCCTTGTCATTTGGCAATGCAATTCAGTGCTTCAGGAAATGAAAATCACCGGGTCTGGGCTGTGATTGGCACGACTGTATTGCCTGTCCCATTCTCAGTCTAGCAGAGAGTGACAAATTTGTTGCATTTCAGCCCACATAGACATCAAACAATGTCACACGATGAATACTGCAAATCACGTATATTTTTTAGAGGCCTGCATGAATGTAATTGCTGCTTTAAACCCCATCCTCTTTTGTGAGGATCGGTGCATACAATGGCTGTGATTCCAGACCAGGGCGGACTTCTTCAGTCTCTCCATGAAATTCCCTCTTGAATCTCACCGAGATGCACGTCTGCATCAGTGCAAAGCAAAGGAGAACCAGTACGGTTATTCTTTTTCTGATTTTAGTAAATTTGGTACCTTCACAATTAGGGCAATAACTCAGTGTTACAGGAGTATGTATTTACCATAATAGCTAATTTATTTGCCCTCTTGCTTTATTAAAAAAATGCGAAAATAACTGCTGGTTATTTGCCGATTTATGATAACCAGCGCTTGACGTAAAAAGAAATTATTTCAATTAAAAAGACTTAAAAAACCTCACTGAATTAATTTGGGTGGGAGAGCAAGAAGAACTGGAGGCCGGTGATGAAAGGTTTCTCTTTGGTGTCTTTCTCCCTTTTTTTAGGCTTGTGAATCATGATTTCAACTTTCAAGACCTCTTTCTCTGTCTGCCTAGTTTGCAATTAAATCTTTTCCTCAGTTTTACAGTAGCCTTAATATTTATCTGAAGAATTCAGTGAAATCACTTCTATGTTCCGAGTACAACTTTCAGGTCAGTAATCTATATATGACAAAGAATGAAGATTTTAGGTAGAATAGCAGTGTTACATGAAATAAAGAAAAAATAGAAGATGTGAGCAAAACAGCCATGGAGTAAAACACTTATAACCCCTCCTTCTCTGTCTGCATCAATATTTCCAGGCAAAATGAACGCAAAGAGGCTGTGAAACGTTACCAGATGAAAGTAGTTGAGTTTTGGAGGTGGTAGGGTTATTCACAGACTAAATTTAGCCAAAGGAGGTTAACCTCCTTCAGTCAATCCACGGGCAGTATAAAGAAAATGAGCAAGAGACTCATTAAAAAAGCTGTTTTGAGCAGAAACTTCATTTTAGGCAATCTGAACAGACTTCTGGAAGAGCCTTTTTCTCTCTGCATTGACTACGCTGGGAGTCTAGGAGAGACTTGCTTTTGCAAAACTCAGTTTCTACTTCTGAAAACAGCCTCAGATGCTATTTCCATTGGGGTAAAAAGCTGTTTACTGTGTCAATCATCAGAGAGTCTGACCTTCATCGAGAAGTACATGAAAACGTTCAAAATTTATGTCTGCAAAGAAAAAAATCTTCAAATTCTGAACCTAGAATAAAGTAATGAAATAACACCTGCCTAATGGTGCATGTGATCCTGTGACAACAGTCCTCTGACAGGTGAAATCTTGAGGAGAGTTAGAATAATAATATGTGATCAATGATATTTCATTTTATTTCCTATTCCAGTTCTGATCAAAGCACAGAGAAAGTCAGATGATTTCACTTCACGAAGAAACAGAGGGGATCAGCTATCCAGTCTGATGTAAACAGCATTTACTTCTGGAATTGCTAGTAGGACATTATAGGAGGGGTATTTCAGAGATTACAATTAGAGATTCCCCCCCCTTCATTTCTCCTACATTTATCCATGAGAGTTTAAAAAAAAAAATAACCCGCAGCAAACAACACTGCAGTCCTCCTTTGGTTTAAAAAGGTGCCATGTTAACTGGTAACTGGAGAGAGCATGAAAAAGCCATGGGCAGAGTCCTGCCACCATTTCAGGTGAACTAAGAAAAAACCATGTTATTCAACAAACTGTTGAACACCCTCAGGTCCTACTGAAGTCAGGTAAATCCAGAAATGAACATTGCCCATAAGACAGAGAAAACAAAACAAATAAAAACAAAAGTTTATTTGTTTCCTGGTGACAGGCTTAAATACCAGTTCATATCGTCCTCAAGTATCTCCCAAGAGCAATGACAGGATTATGAAGGCAGGACTTTCCTTATCACCCACCTGGGGAATCTGTAGGTATGCTGACCCCAAGAAGCATGTATCAAAGCATCATTTCCTTATTTAATATGTGAAGTATTCTCCTTAGTTTGATCAGGTTATTATCAGTGTTAAAAAAAAAGTTATTTACTTAGGTTTCTTGAAATACTATTAAGGCTACACAAAGTGCAAGGTCACTTTTAAAAGCCATCAGTCTTCCTTATACCCAAACCACTAGACAGGCGCATACTTTTCTCACAGACCTCCTGTTTCACTGTCAAGACTGCTGCTTTTAATCAAGTCACAGAACTACTCTCACATCAACAGGTTACAAGGTCAGAAGCAGCCTCTTAGCTTGCTGCGAAGAAGAAGGAGTAGGGATTATGAGACAGAAAAACTCTTGTTCACAGCTGCTTACTTATCAATATCATCACTTTTGTTTCTACTTCAGAGAAAAGCCAAGATGCCAAGAAGGAACAAATGAAAGCTTTCTTGTCAAGAAGGCATTACAAAGGACTGTCTGTAGCACTTGGGTAGCAAACTAAATACGGCTGTTAGTTGGGGGTTTTTTTGCTGATTACCTGCAGATATTTTAACACAGCAAGTTGCTGGACTGAACGTCTTATTTCAAACAATTGTTAGCCACTATAAAAAGTTCCTGGCTTGATAGATATACAGATGAAATTATAGGAGTAGCAAAGGGTAAAAAAAAAAATTAGATGCCTTTCTGTCCTCTGCCCCTTTCTCCATCTGTATGAAAGCTGCTTTCAAACTCCAGTCTCTCTCTTCAGAGATCACTAGAATATCAGCTCCCATAACAGAACCAATAATGAATGCATGCAGAAGTGAATTAAAAAAGTGTTACTTACATATACCATATGTGTTTCTGAATATGTTCTAGCTGTAAAGGAGAAGAAAACAAGGAATTAGTGCTGTAAAACAGAAAAGGTTAACGCCACAAGACTTCCTTATTCAAGGCTTATTCAAGTAAGTCCAACATTCCAGAGATGGATATGTGCAAACAACAGGAATTTTATGCTGCGTAAAGAGCATCCTCATCCTCACCCGCCCCACTGGAAATGAGACTAGAATTCCAGACGTAAGGCAAATCCCAGCAAAATGCAGAGGTGCAAAGCATCACAGGCAAGTGTTTGGGCACTTTAAGTTTTCCCCTCTATAACCTAACTGAAGCTAACAAACTACACCTTTCTGTATGTGCTTAATAGCTGATGCTTTACACCTAAAGTTCATTTCTAGCTTTGTTTTGGAAAAAAAGAGAGAGAAGGAAATAGAAACAGGTTCAAACAGTGTGAATAAACAAAAGAAATTGCCCATGTGTGATATAACCTTCTGCCAAGACCCATTCTTGATTGGCTTCACCTTTATCATTAAAATCTAAAGTCCAAGTAGAATAAGGTTCTACGTCAAAATAATACCATTTATTGTTCCAGCACCTGAACACCAGACTGCAAATTTCTTTTACTTCCCTGTTTTACACGTGAGCATTTTACTATGCAATGAAGGACTGATCAAAGCTGAACAGTGGCCTTGTCCACCTATGGAAGGCAGATCCCAGCAAATGTTACACGATGACCATGTTTTGCACAAGCATGGGGAAAAGAAAGTAACACCCTTTTTCCAAGAGAAACTCTTTAACAGTAGAGAGAACAAACTGTTCATATGACATACTTACAGCAGAACCTTCCTAACCTGTTTTTTTTTGAAGCATCATCACAGTAGAAAAGAACTTTTTATAGATGCCCAGGGAATATTCATTATGCGGGCAGTATTTCTCATATTCCTCATTATGAAGCACCTTTGCACGAGCAGAACAATATGCACACTCACTGCACACAAGCTTGCATTTGTGCAACACGCAGGTGAGAGGCAGGGGAGAGCTAGAAGGAAACTCAAGTGCTAACGGCTATAAGATGAAATCACAGACCCATTAAACTGGTCAGGAAGAACGGAGACAGCTGTCCTGCTCTTATTACTTTCCACTTCAATTCCAGAACAATGAGAATCAGAGAGAAAAAAATTAAAAAGAGAGGAACGGACAAACAACAAAATCTCAGAGATAGAAAGTAGGTGCCACAGAGAGCAAGGAATCGGAGACCTCTGTGCCATGGAACAACAGCTCCGTGCCTGGGAAACCAGGAAGACCTGAGGTCGGCTCTATATGAGATCATTTTTTAAGCAAGACAGGGCTTTTCCTGAAAACAAAGAAACAAGGGAATGCAGCTTAGGAAAGCATGACAGGAGGCTGGAGGGATCAGTATGAGAGACAAACAGCTTCCTTTAAGACCAAGACTGTATCAACACTGCAATCAGAGGTGCAGTCAGTACTTGCATATCTAGCTGTCTAGCACCAATGCCCCCCAGTACACACATCCACGGGCCCGGGCAGACTTGCACAGCTTCCAGCTGTGGCCTCAGCTCTGCCACAATAATTCCCCTTCATCACAATTCCCCTTGCATTAGGTAGTCCTTTCATCCCTGCACTATTAAGAGAAAGGTGGAGTATTCCTGACACACTGGCATCTCCCCTGCCCAGCTTAACTCAAGGTAAGATACACATTATGGGTGTTCCTCTAACAGCCTGGAGACACAACCCTCTTCCTCCTGGTTCTTTGCAAGCTGAGGTACAAACACAGAACGTAAGAAAAAGCCTATTTTGTACAGTTTCCATGGGACAGGATTTTAGCACGTTTACTTATCAGGTCCATAGTACTGTGAGGATCTGCTAAGGAGTGTACTGTACCTCCTCCGCGTGTTAAACCACCCTATGAGATGCGTATCTACTCGTTATTCCATATACACCACATGGAGGTTTAGAGACATTAATGATTTCAGACACGACGCAGATGATACAGCTAAGCGATGTCCAAGCCTCTTTCATGCCTGCTTCTCCTGCTGCATTTTGTCTCCGTGAGTCACATTGTTCTTTTATGCCTCTGATATGCAGAAATGCCACAGCAAAGCAGACAACAGCCCTTCATTTTCTGAGTCAGAGAGGGGGAAGAAAGGAGGGTCACCAGTTCATGTCTTAGTCACAGAACCTCTGGGCTCCTTCAGAGAAGATGTCAAAGAGAAATCCCTTCTGCCCATCCCTCCTGATCAACCTTTTTCGAGCTAATGAATCCACAGCATTTTTCTGAACGAGAAGCCCTGTAGCACCTTGATATACATTCGAAGGTGTATGAGAACTCTCATGGCTGCTGTTTACCTACATATCTGCCATACAATCCACATCAAAACCATTGCTGTGAAGCACGTTGGGATATCCCAGATACGAGAAGTATTCTACAAAACCAATTTCTATTCTGATTCAAACATAATTGCATTGAAATGTTATTACAAGTGTGCTTGCTGCTGCCAACATCTCCACTGCTTTTTTAAAGGTAATTAATTAATGCTTTGTTGCTTTTCATCTGCACTAAAGCGACAAGAGGGTTATGGGAGAGCGATTGGTTTTGACAAGAAGTCTGTATGCTTTTTACTACGCAATGCAGGGGAGGGAGATACACAGTGGGAGCTAATCTCACTCCTCCTGCCTTCATTTAAACACAATGTTTAAAGGCATTTAAGTGACGAAGGCATTTAACAGCCCTTCCCAGAGGGTTCTTCTTGCTGTTTGTACATGAGTTTGCCAAATTTAATGCCATTTTATGGAAGCTGTAAAAATGTTGCTTCCTCGTATCTCCTAGTCACCGCAGGCAATTGTCTCACGACGCCATCTCTGAAACAACAAAACATGCTCAGATCCAGCGCACATGCACAGTCAGAGGAGAGACTTCTGCAAGCTAAAATGCTGTAATGGAAGGAGAGGGGGAATTCCTTTATCATGGTTTTACGTAAAAATACTTCCAACATATATTAAAATTGTATACTGAAGTAGCATCTAGGAGCCCCATTCACAGATGGAAGACCCATTGTGATACAGATCTGTACAAGCTCATCAGAAAAAGAGGTCTCCTCCCCCAAGGAGTTTACGTCTGAATTCTAAGGCAGGGAACAACAGATGGAGACAGACAGGCGGATGGAAAACAAGACAGCGCTGTCTACATCCTCAGCACTGATCTCAGCAGAGCGGTTGCCAAGCTAAAAAGTTCTGACCTGAAGAAAAAATTTCTCAAGTCTGTGGATATGGATGCAGACTTCTGGGCTTGAACTCATGTCAAATTTCAAACTTCCCTGTCCAGAAAGGGATCGGTCTCAAACCCATCTTTGCACTAGATCACCCCACAGCTCAGGCGAATCTTCTTCATTCAGAAGATCCTCTGGTCTGAGCTTTAAACCTACTGTATAACGTCAAGGTAGAGGCTTTTCCTGACCAAAGGATTCAAGCTGGCAGTGCAAACAGCACTGGTAAAACCATTATCTGTGTCAGTAGTAGCAGCCGTACTATAGCAGTCTCCAGGGACCTTGACAAGGGCAAGGTATCACTGTACCACGTGCACGGTGCATGAATAGGCCCCTGTTGGCAGCGAAGAGCTTACAGCCTAAATACATCAACTGGACAATTACCTCCATTCTACAGGTGGAGAAATGAGATAATTTAAATGATGGGATAGGCACCTTACCATAAGATCTTCTAGAAAAATGAAGAAGGAATCAGGTGAGTTTTCCCTTGTTCGTTTTTTTAACATTCTTTAGATGCTGTGGTCCATTATTAGCATACATTAGACCCAAGAAAAAACAAAATCAGAGCAGAGAGAAGATTCTGAAAATGTGTGTAATTTAAGTTGGATAATATTCAGGGACAGGTATTTCAGACTATGTGGACACCCAACACGGAAGACAAGTCATTCTACTCTGGAATAAAATGTCAACACTGGAACAGTAATAGCTTTATCAGAATAGTTTCTTCTGCAATATCTGCTCTGACCCACCTTGTTCTATAGACAAAGTTTCACTAATGCTCATCCATCTTTAAATGGAAAGTGGACCAAAAGCTCCTTACTCTCCCACCTTTGCCTTTGTGTTTCTGTAGAAGAAAGTATCGGCTGCGAATGTTAATGGATTCCTCTACAGGAGCTGTAATTCTCCACTGTAGAGATGCTGAATCATTTGAAACCTCCAAGGAAAGAAACATTCACTTTCTGAAGAGCACATAAGTAAAAGAAACCTCATCCTGCAGTACTGCAGGCACCGAGAGCACTCATTCTCTTCCATAAACCTTCTCAAACTTAAAACTAGTTCACTTTTCCTTCCTGACACTACTCCTACTAGAAAGCTGTCCCAGAATCCCACTAATATGGCTAAAATGCTTCTTCTAATTTCTAGCCTACTTTCATGTAAGGGCATT
This sequence comes from Sagittarius serpentarius, assembly GCA_034782735.1. Taxonomy (NCBI): domain Eukaryota; kingdom Metazoa; phylum Chordata; class Aves; order Accipitriformes; family Sagittariidae; genus Sagittarius; species Sagittarius serpentarius. The sequence continues at coordinate 11,294,031 of JAVKLA010000021.1, read as the reverse complement.
TGACATACATTTGTTTTTGTGCCAGTATCTTCCTTTAGTTTAAATAATCCTTCTCTCCCTAGTAATTACCTCTAATGAATATGCAGACGACCAGTACAACCTTTCTTAGACATCATCTGTGTAGACTAAGCAGAGCTCTTTTAGGCTATGCTATTCAGACAGGCTCTCTCAAATGCTGACCACCTTAGTACTCATTCTTTGTTTCATTTCATCTTTCATGAATATGGGTGGTCAGAAATATCATGACCAGCAGCTAGGATCAACTGTCGCAGTGTACTGTAAGAAAAACACGGATTCTTTTATTTTAAAGCATGCTTAATAAAACAGGCCCAGTAAAGGAGAGTGGTCAAGGACATCCCACTAACCATACTTGAGGCTACATAATATATCGTGAGCGTGAACAATATTCCACTAAGACATAATAAAGTCTTCTTTCCATAAATGAATCATATACAAAGAAAGGTAATGCCTATTTCTTAAGGCAGGAAAGGGCCAGCAACAGTAATTCTGAGTACCCTCCTCTCCATTAATCCTCTCAAGCTCTATCACTGAAGCCGAATGATGACAGTTAAACGTGAATGCTAGTTCTGTTTTTGTTGATTATTTTAACAGATGGACTGGGGAAGATGTGGGTGTGCTGTGAAATGGCAATTACTGCAGGGAGGGAAATGCAATTGGATGAAAAGGAAAAGAGATACAAATCAAAAAAAGGAACAAAGCAGAGAGGGGAAGGGAAAAACAAAAGAAAAAAATTCTAGTGACCTTACATTTCACTATATTTTTCTGCTGAATTCACCAGTGAGATATTGAGCAAATGATCAGTAACGGTAACAGCTACATCTGTACTTACTGTACCCAAGCCACAATTTCACTCAGATCTTCGCATAAATATCAAACTGATTCAAGTGAGATATTTTCTAGGAACAGAGGCTTCCAAATAAACCCATATTTATACCCTTTTTCACAGAACACAGCTAAAATAGAACTCAGATCTCTCCTCAAAATGAACTATATATTCCCGGCTCCTGTGCAGTAAACAAAGAGCTCCCTTCTGCCTGGCAATCTAAGCAACCAGCACACTAACAGCATGTGGAAGTGTGACAGCAGCAGGGACAGTGAACCGAGAGACCCTAAAATAATGAAAATAAGAATGCAGCTAATAACAAAGAGCTATCATTTTTTCCTCCTGGCTCTCAGCTCTCGAATATGTTTTATTTCAAATTCTTATTCACAATTCACTGGTTAGTGCTTGCCAATAACTGTCTGATCTGTGGGTTTTTTTCCTCCCTAAGGAAATATAAGCTTAATTTTGATCAAAAAAAGGAGGGGGTGGGGTGGTGGTGTTACTCTGGGACCTTGATTTACCTTAACAGTTTTCTCTCTCATGTGTCTACATTCTCTGCTGTATTGCACAATTCAAAACATTTAGGGACTATGCTCTATGAAAAAACTCAGTCAGAACAATTTAAAGATCTAACACCTGATGATCTGCTCCCTGGCATACTCAAACCATCAGCACTAAGATTTTTGAGAGACAAAAAAAAACAACAGAAAAACTGTTATGTTTACATTATGGAAAGGAAAATACGCTAGAGAGGGACTTGGTGACTTTCCTGGTCATGAAGAACAGCTGTCTCATGTCTTGGGGTACAGCCTTACCTCTGCAGTGTTCTTTCCATGAAAATACTTGGAGAAATATTCTTTCTTTCTTTAAAAATCTGTTTAAAAAAGGCCTTTTAAAGTGCCTAATATTTTGGTGTTTTTTTTCCAATCAGTGCTACCTATGTACTGCAAATGTGGTGGCTACTAGGTTTGGCTACTAGGTTTACAGAAGTAGGGATACTAGTAATAGCATGAAGAACTTTTCACCTATGTCACCAAACAGAGCATGACCTGGTTTCGTAATGAATGAAAGAAAAACCCAGCTGCAGCTGTCAGGTAATACCGTAAAGAGAGTTGTGAAGGGAGTTCCAGTTCACTTCTTAGCAGACAGGTGCCTGCATCCCAAAAGCACCACCACAGCTGGCACAGACTGATGCTGCTGTTAGCAATCTCTGCTGAGAGGCCAAGCAGTGATCTGAGAGTTTATTTATAAATATTTTAGCAGACTGAAGAACCAGGAGGAGTTTTAAATTTACATTTCTTTATACATACTCCCACTCAGAATCTGTGAGCTTAGTAAATCTGTATAAAATCATCACCATAGCCTGACAATAGGATTTACAAGGGCAATGTACCCATAAAGGCAGACGCCTCCACTGACAAGCAGGCAATTTTGCTTTCCAAAATGATTTTAATTGCTAATTTTTTTTTAATTCCCCAAAACATTAACACAGTGTTATTGAAGGATACAATCACTACACAGTGCTCACACTTTCAGGGTCCCTGTTGTAGTGATGGGATGTATCCTAGATGCAAAGACTCAGTGCTGAATGCCAGGAGCTCAACACTGCGGGCCTAATCGTGCTCAGAACCCCAGGGCACAAGATGAAAGAGCAGACTGGAAGACACTTGGCTCTGAAGGCTGCTAGAGGATAATGCAGAGCAAATGCAGTATAGAACACAATGCAGGTTGTGTGGCATGAAGTGAGAGGCCATCACTTTTGTCAGAAATGTAAGAAAAGCATACTCTGTTTAATAGCAAAGCTTCAAATAACAGTCCTAACAGTTTTGACCTTCAAACAGTTGTATCATGTCCCCGAGAAACTACTGCACCAGCTAGGAGAGCCAGACAGCTCAGGTGGACTCCGAAGTGCGCTAATGGGTCAGTAGCACTGTGATGACGTTATGAGGGATTTCTTCTAAATGCCCACTGTTACATATGAAGGAGAATTATGAGGCTAGAGAAGAGACACAAAGGTAATCTGCCCTCATGATTCACAAGAGAAGGTAACTAACTTCTTCCCAAAGACTCCACCAGCGCCCCTCATTCTTTCCTCAGGAGGAAACACACAGGGGCAGCAGTAAATCAACAAGTTACCTTAGTTACTCAACTGCAACTGCAACATGGTGACAAATGAAGCCTTGCTCACATGAGCAAATGCCTTCTTACCGTGAGACGTTTCGAGGCATCCACTTCAATCATCCCCCGCAAAAGGTTCTGACAGTCGGGGGGGATAAAATGTGGCATGTGGAACACTCCACGTTTCACCTTCTCCAACAGTTGCCGCAAGTTGTCGTCATCGAAAGGCAGGGCACCCTGCAGGGATGTGACAGAGTGGTGGATGGGAGAGAAGAGTGAAAGGGAATTGGAGAGGGCAAAAGGAGAAAAGCCAGGATAAACATGGTGAGAGAATGGAAAAGAGGAAGTCAGCTCATAATGAATTATTATAATAAATGAAGAAACCTTTTTATCAACTGAAAATAAATAATTTCTTAGTGCTGCTGTATTTTCTTCAACACAGGAAACAAAACTGAGGACTTAGGTTTTTTATTAGACCTTTAATTAGAAAATGACTACCAGTATAAAACATAATACAAAAAAAGAAATTGCCTTTCCAGGCAAATTCACCAAAGATGCATGGATTCACTTAAATTCAGCTCAAGCTTTTGATCTGCTGGTATTCCTCCTGGGCATACTTTCACAGCAGCAATGTTTATCGTCTCCTTATTTTTAATCTTCCTGAGACACATTTATTGCAGACATTGAAAAGGAGGTGAACAGCATTTGAGAGGCTTTCAGTAAAGAACATCCTCTTTCTGATGGAGCAGTGAAATGACACAGCTGAAAGAAACCCTAACCAATATTAGCCTTTGGAAGCAGCAGACATTCTACCTGTTTAATATACTCCATCCAGTTCCCATGCTGCGGTGAGGTCATCAGTTCCTATTGCTTCCCTACTGTAGCTCACTTACATGAATGGCTTGAGGTTTTTTTAGCTGAAATTATACTTTGAATAGATCATCAGCTTGCCACAGAAAGCAGCAAAAGACCTATCCTTGCTGCAAGGGCAAAAAGGAAAAAAAGAAGTTGAAATCTTTAGGATAACTCTACCAACTGAAGCGGATACCCTTTTATAGCAAGTCTGCACCTTCCTAGATATTCTCACTTCCTTCTTTCACTGCCTAATTCTAGTAGGTGCCAAGCTTCCTTGATTTCCAGGATAGTTTGTGGGAAGCTGCAAGCTGTCAGCTGCTGTGATAATGAAGCTTTAAGTTGTCAATTCTGGCACTGCTCTTACTACAGCGAGTAGTGCATCTGTATAAGCAATCCTGTGTCTATGGTTTACAGAAACCAACAGCTCCATTTACAGAAGCCTCAGAAAGCCCACCTGATGGCAACCGCTACTGGGCACTATTTACTGTTGTTTGTTCATTCAAGTGGCCTTGAAGAGAGGGCCTCCCTGCCTTCTGTAACCAATCTCCTGAGTTACCTACTTTTTTCCTAACCATTCCAGACTTAAAGGAAAATCAATTCTGATAGTTCAGTACTTTGGCTAATGCAATTTAAGCCACGATGAAGTCAGCAAGGCTGCTTTGTGGCATTTCCTGAAGGTAACAACTACAGCTCTTTTATTACTATCACCTGCTATTATAGCTTGAGACTTTTTGTACGGTTTGTCCTGACATAATTAACTGGAGAGCTCTGCACTCTCCGTCAATAATAGACTTATTTCAATCGTTTTACAGGCTCATGTATATATGTAGGAACAGATGAAGATGCAGCAACAAAGAGATACCACATCTTAAAAGAGAATCCCCCTGAAAATGAAAAGCCCGCTCCTACAAATCCTAACCATCTTGACACATTCTCTCTTCTATTCTTACAAATTCAAGAAGTTATATTAAGAGCTCATTATACAGTTCTATTTTATCAGCCATGAAAATAGCTGCTCAGGAGCAACAGATGACCAGGTGCTATCCAGTGAGATAGTTAAAATCCTTCCCTTGCAACATCAAGATAAAAAATCTAAAACTTCAAAAATGTCAGTGAATTGTAATGACTAAACAGAAACAAAGAATAAGATCATTTAGGGTGAATTAAAGCATCATACTGAGATTACTTCAAGGCATTTTGATTCAGGCCTTTAATAAAATTAGCAGCGTATTTTTTGAAACAAAAATCCTTTAAAAATTGCAAGTATTTTAAACAAAAATAATGTGCAGAATCTAACTCTGACTGTAAGTTGTACAAGTGCTTTTGTCAAAATAAAACATTTAAGTGAAGTAATTAGATTTACTAATAAATGCACAAGGACATCAAAATCTGACTTCAGGCTTGTTATTTCTATAATTGTAGATGATCATCTGAACTATTATAGCTAAAAAAACTTAACCTGCACATAAAATCTATTCTCATATACAGTATTCAATCTGCACATGGTATATGCTTATATGAATGTAAACTATATTTTCCTACATTATACTATGGAAATTGATAACAAATGCCAAGCCTATCTGCCTTCAGCTGGACATACAATTGTTGTATGTTTAGGAGTATTACATTACCACTGCAAATCAGAATAAATTCCACAGAGAACTGAAACTTTGATCGACAGAAGGATAAGTTACAAGATACCACATTTTGAATACTAAAGAAAGTATTACTGAGCCAGATGGAAACTAATTTAAACTTTGTACTACTGGCTCAGTTTTATATTCCCGAGTATACCAAATTAAAATGTAGCTCAATACTTGCATGAACCAAAATTGTTGCACTCAAATCTCCTCTTTATAAAACACTGCAGTTAATGTATGCATATACCTCCTGAAACACATATATACATAGAGCAGAAAAAACAAACACTACCCAAACCCAGTCATATTTTGACCCTGTGAAGGACAACTTATTTGACACTCTCTGTATCCTGGAGTTGTAACCCTGCACATCCTTTCCCATCAAAAAATGTGCTGCAATATCACTACACGGCAAAGTGCATTCATGGAGACAAGTTTTTGACGCTTGTCTATGCTTTCCTGTGCAGGGCAGCAGCATTGCAAAGCAGCAGTGAAATATTCCTCATGCTTTTCCTTTGGGACTGATGTAGAAATGAGAGGAAAGGATGCAACTGAGAGATACAAAAATAGGGGAACTAAAAAAACCCCATCTGTACATGATGTCAACAGAATCGCCATTAAATACAGCAGCATTTTTGGATTTTTCTTTTCTTTTTAAAGGATAGCGCAAGGAAGATGACTCACCACTAGCAACGCAAATAAAATGACTCCGCAGCTCCAGACGTCTGCTTTCCTTCCATCATATTTTTCTCCCTGCGCAGCAATGACACAGAGTTTCAAAAGACTGCTCACTAGTAAATGAATTAATTATCCTTGAAGAACAAGAGAGGGGAGAATGGGAAACCCTACATTTCAATCCAGCCACCTGCTTCCCAAGGTGGCCTTCCCAATTAGGAGGCCATGACACAGCCCATTAATTGAATTTTTATGAACATCAGTTTACAGTCTTATCTGGGACCTGCAAGAATAGGCTCAGAAGTGGGGAGCCGGGCAGGAATGATCGACAGCTCACAAATGATTAGACCTGGCTCTTAAACAGTATCAGAGGTGTATTAAGGATATCAAGAAGGTGTTTTTCTCTTCCCTGGTTCTTCAGGGAGCTTGTCACCAGTCACATTATTTGTGAACTCGTAGTACTGTCTGGACAGTCTCTTCTGTATGCTTCCTGCTTGGCTTTACATCAAAGATATGCTTTAAAAGAGGGGAATCTTGGCCACTGAAATCTTGGATACTTATTTTCAGAGGACAAAGGGAGAGTAGAGGGAAAGGATAGTTCATATCATTTAATGGAAACCAACATCACTGACAGCCAACCCCGGTTCTTCTACCAAAATGACAGCTACATCAGAGACAGGAAAGCATAGGGGACTGCATCCCCTGGGTGGAAAGATCAACTTAAACGAGGCTACTGTATTTCTGTCTGATCACATGACACGAAGGGTACTGTGAGAATAACACATGATCACTTCCTTCATACGGTCGATGTGGCTTGATTCAGGGCTGAGCCAAACAAACAAAACTGTAGTTACGTTCCTTGTGTCCTTTCCAATGCTGTCTGCCTTGGAATTTCCTGTACAAAGTGTCTATCTGTGTACTTGCAACGAGCGACACTTTAAAAAATATATTTATACACACTAATGTTAACCAACTTACCCGGATGACTTCAGGGCAAGCATAATGTGGTGATCTGAAACACAAAATACAGTCAAATGAGCATGTAACAGCGTGGTATTTATGGATTACGTGCATTTTCATTTTGTTTAGCAGAATCATGATTGGCTCGCTTATACATAATGCATGTGTGCAAAACTAGCACTTTTTTCCTTACTTCAATGAGAACATACTTCTAAGAAACTCGGAAAATGGACAAGAACTAGCATAATTCAAAACTGTATGGCCCTACTATGAATTTCTTAAAAGCGAGGAAGGAAGAGGAGACCAGGCATATTCTGTGACTATACAGAATTCCAGCCCTCTAATCCCACCCTTTAACTAGGCCTTGTATCTAATCAGAAGGAAGGCCCACGCTGGAAAGCCCTTTAGAAGAAAAGAGACAGAACAATATTTTCAGACCAAACACATGCATCCCTAAACCATGTCTTGCATCTCTTCTGCTAAGATTGCTCTCAATTACTCTAGCAGCCATAAAAGCCACCAGTAGATGATTCAACGTGCATTTCTTTTTTTTTTCTTTAAAAAAACCAAAAAGGATGGACAGTAGTACTACTACCCAGTGAGTTAATATATTCTTTTCACATCCTTCTACCCATATATCTCTGGTTTGATTCCTGGCTGAGAATAGTTAATTACTTCAACTTGCCAGGTAATCATTTTAATTCCTAAAGATTATAGCCACAGCTATTTATTTTATAGCCTTCATTAAAGTAACTTGACAAGTAAAAGGGATGCAAACTGTCCGAGACCTGTGTGCAAATCATGCTATTGTTTATACTGACACCTCCCAGCAGTCCCTGAGCCTGTCTTCATCTGTGCATTTGTTTCTTGTGACAAACGCAATCATGGCTGGGCAATACCTGTCTCACAAAGCAATGAGCAAAACAGAGGCACGGTGAGGTTAGCTTTGTGCTAGGATGCTACATTAATGCCCAGTGAGACAGCCCATTAATTGAATTTCCATATACACTACACTTATGGCAAAATATCATCCCGTGGGCATAGAATGCCCTGATTTGGTATCACGGCTTTTGGCAGACGATGATAATAAAATCAGGGTACGCTTGGGACTGCAGCTACCTTGACAGCAAAACTTAAGCGAGGAGAGAGAAATGCAGATAATCCCTCACAAATTTCAGGAAAGGTGGAATTCAGAAGATTAGTACAATATTTAATACTCCCCCGCCCCCCATTTAAGAGGTTATCACAGGTATTCTAACCAGGTCTATCTGCTCAGTAGTGACCCCAAGTGTCTTAATTTAGACTGGATTTTAAAAACCTCGATTTGAGAGTCAAAGCAGATAATGAAAACCAGAGCCTTCCCTCAGAGAGCTGGCCAGACTTGGGCCTTGGGATACCAAAATGAATGGACTTGTGCCTAGCGGGTGGACAGGCTATCTGGGCTCTCTTGGCAGCTCTGTCACTGGCAGCCATATGGACATGGACAAGGCTACCTCATGTTTTTAAAAGCTGCAGCTGGCCACGGTTTGAAAAAGGTGACCAGAACCTCACCATGAGTCTACTCTTTTGACTAAAACAAGAGCAATGTCACCACAACTTTCATATCTCATAAAAGTTTGTATGACTGAATTTTGACTGACACTGGGATTTGTACAAGGCTTTAACCTTTTGGGGAAAAAGCTTCTATAGTAACAAAAAGCGTGATGGCAACAATAATGAAATAAAGCTAAAGCAGTCAGTAGTGTTAATAAAAATGTTGCTTCTTGACTGAGCGGGGGCTGATTTGGGGGACTTGCAGCATATTGCTGGCCACTGCTGGAAAGAAAGTGAGGCCACAGTGAGACACTGAATCGCTTACTGTTAGGTACATGTTCCCAACCCTGCAAAGTATATTGTTCCCTGTGAATTTGCTTCTTTACAGCAATCCAACAGCTGCTCTACACCTGTTCTTTTTAATACCCCAAAGCCTTAACTACTAAACAGTCATGCCATTGGACTAATGCATGATTTTACAAGCTTTTAGAAGACAAGTTAAATTATTCTTGTGAGAATGCTTAACTAGTGGTGTTGTCCTTTTTCTTATCATAAAAACGGTGTATAGTGTACAGGCCACCCTTAAGGTACACACAAATAAGAATTAAGGAGCAGCATCAGAATTGGGACTGCAACCCAGGACTGGACAAGCACAGCCAACTGTCACAAGTGCTAGATTGCTTAGAACAGTGAAAGAGGGCACTAAGGGTGCCGTAGGGAAGGTAGCAATGCAACTATAATTTGGAAAAAAAAACTGGTAGCAAAAAGAGTATAGAAATTACATCAGATCATGGACTTTCACTCAGTTTAGTCACCTCAGAATAGAAAGACCAGTTCTAACATGTTCTATATATGTGAGTCACATTAGGTTTATTGGAAAACATATCAGGGGGTAACAAAGGAGTGAAGACAAAATCCAGGTAACTGTTGAGCTCCTGTAACTTAGCGTGTCTGAGTTTCTCAGTCTTGCATGCATTTTAGCTTCTGTCAGGTACAATGCTACCATTGCCTTTCCTACAGAAGGTGAGTCACAAAGATACGCAGTACATTAAATGGCTACTACAGGTGGTGTCTGTGGCTCTTGTAAGCCAGACCTCTCAAATCCTGCATGGTATCCTGTACAGTTCAGCATCATCCTTCAGCCCAATACTTTTTGGGTGGCCATGCCATCTGGGGTGCACTGGAAGAGTCAGTATCTCAATTTGCAGAGCGCTTCTGAGTTTTTATTTGTATATCATGACTCCAACAAAGATTTCGGAACTCTGTAGATGCTGAGCAATGCAACCACCTTGACAGCTTCCTGTGCTAACATTCTTGAAAAGAAGAATCTAAGTGTTGTGAAGAACCCAAGACAGGTATGTACCTATTTATGTGTCCCACTAGCAAAGGCACTTAAAAGCATTTACCTTCCTGAGGTCAGCTGGAGTGCGGTGGAATCTGCTAGGTGTCTTACACGGCACCACTGAAATTCTGCTAAAATCTAGGGGAACAACTGGAGAATATGCTGTAATAGGTCCTTTCAACAACTTGGATTGATTCGATCATTCAACAGCTGCACTGCAACTGCCCAGAGAGCACAGGATTCTGGCATAGCCATTCCAGATTCTTGCCAGCACACACTAGCTAGGTATCTGCAGCATTATCTTGGCTAACAGCTCTAAAAGGGATCCTCCGGCCAGCCAGAACCCATAGAAAACTCATTTCCATGCTGCCAATCACAGAGCAACTTCAACTGCTTTAAAGAGAAAACTCAAATTTAATCAAAAATCTATTTATCTTTCTACAGAGTCATGAATATTTCTTTGGCTCTTATCACTAATTATTCAATATACGTGTGTCAAGAGCAACACTGCCTGCCTCTTCCCCTAGGCCATCTCCTCATCATTCAGCTACATCTCTGTGCAGCAAAAGCCACAATCTGCCCTTGATAACAAATAAGTATATCGCTCAGCAAGATCAAGAAGCAGTTGCTGCCTGCAGGTACTGCTGCAAAAAAAGCACTGATGTTAGCAGTGTTTATTTCAAGGGTGACGTGGATTTTCCCAGGCTAGTCTGTCTGGGGCAGGAACGGTCATTCACAGCTATGACTCTAGGACACAGTAATCTTAAGGATCTTGGAGGACCTTAGCAAAGCATTTATGTGGGTTTTCAACCAGAGGAGATAAGCCAGAGTGCAATAGTGAAATCCAGGACAGCCCTGGACAGTTAAGTCAGGCATTCAGAAAGAAATGTATATATCCTTGATGTATCTATCCTGAATTTCACCTGAGAAACTAGAAAAGTAGTTCTTGATCTGTGCACATCAAGATACAGCGCAGCCACCGTAGATGTGAGACAACAAGGGCCATATCTTCAGTGCAGATGTGATGTGCCTGTGACCTACAGGTCTCAATATGCAGGTAAGAGAGACCTGCACTGTGCACACACAAATCAACTGCCCATGTATGGTTTATCTGGGAATACACAGTAACTGCTTTTCCAGAGAAGCAGCTGGTTGATCAAGAAGCACAGGGAAAGCTCTGTGATCCTACTCCACAGTGTGACAAATCCTGGGTTGACCTGCCTGATGAGTTCCCAGGTCCCATCAAAGATGAGTGTCTATGCCTGGGTCCTTTCGTCCTATGCCTTAAGATGGTACTATGTGGGAAAGAAGAAAAGCTTCAAGTGCCATTCCTTAGGCCTCACAGCTGGAGGCAGAGTTTCTGCAGAGAGGGAGGAACAAGAAGTCTCTTTGCCTCTGTTTTAATTATGCATGAAGTTACCTTGATACAGGAGGTTGTACAGGTGCACAGAAGTCCTCCCACATCCAGCTGTCTTTGCTGTTGCTCGGATGCTAGAGTCCCTTCTCCCCCCTCCTGTTAGTCACAGTCTCCCAGCTGGCTTTCAGAGACAGAAGCTACCCACTAGTGCAAAGGGCTGTCTGTGCTTTCCCCCCATGCTGGGTAGCAAAGGGCTGAGATGAAGGGGAAGGCCAGAGGAGTAGCAAAATGGATAAAGGGAATTTTTCAGGAGAAGGACATACATTAGAGCATCCTCAGTGGAGAAAGCGACAGCCACAGATCACACAGAAAAGTAAGACAGGGAGAGACTGAAGAAATGGTTCCAGTAGCAGTGGGTAGTTAAGGTTGCAGTGAAGGCAGCAGCTGTAGGTAAGGCTGTAACTAAGGTAGTAGCTGTAGTTAAGGCTGAATGCTATTTTGCCACTAAAGCTTCAACTCAGTCATTTAGCTTTACAGGAGAAAACTCAGCATCTAGCCCTCAGCCATCTTACAGCTGTGGACTCCTCGAGCGCAATTACGTTTTTGCGGCATCTGTAAATCAGTTCATTAATTAATATATCAGTTCAAATTATTAAAACTTGGAACCTTTAAGAGATCCTAATTTAAAAAATGAAACAGACTCCTGTATTAAAAGGGCATAAAGGTTGCAAGGTTAAGTTTTCAAAAGTTAAGAACTGCTAAAATAAAGCTTGAAGAGGTTATACTGTACTCTGCAGGTAAGTCAGGGTGGGGTGGTGGATGTGTTGCTGTCCCCTGTGCCTCTGTTTTACTTGTGGCCAAAGTCGGAAAGTCTGTAGCAATGTGAGGGAAGTTTAGTGTCATGGAGGACAAGCTTGTGATAGAGGCGGCTGATTGACATACTGGAGAATCAAACTCTCTCTCCACCCCTGCCACAGAATCCTTCTGTGAAAGAAAATGAACAGGTGCCTTAAACTGAGACATTCACAGGTAATTATGAGTCGCAGGTTCCCCAGTTTTCAAAATCACAGTGCGACACATCCGAAGTTTGATTTACAGTATTTATAAGCATGTGGAGCAGCAGCTGCGGTCGGCAGGCATTCTGCTCTCTGAGTAAAGGACTGTTATCAAGCACTGTGTATTCTGAGATATGAGGCCCCAGAGTACCCAACTGCACACTCAAAATTGGTTGATAATTTTGAGTTTCATTTTGCAGAATCACGTGTCCTCATATAAATGGAGATAACCAGATCAATGTGGCAAACATAATATGAAAACAGTATAATTAATATTTGTAAACCTAAGATACTATGATGAAAATCCTATCTAGCATTCATAGCAAGGCTTGAATGCAGTGAGCAGAAATTATGAATGGGTCCATAAAATGAATGATGAGGAAAAATCAAACATTAAATAGCTGTTTGTTCAAAAAAACACCATCCAAACACCAAATGAGGCAAAGATTTGCTGGAAAAAAACTGTACAAGCTCGTAATTAATGGCCATATCCTAATGTGCGTGGGCTAAGTTAATGTTATACTGGCAATATGAAGAACAGCACATCTTAAATTTTCAGTGCTTGATTTTGCAGACATAAAGCTCTTTTAACATATCTTGGGAGGTATTATAGGTGAGGCTGGTATTAATGGTTATTAATAAGGTTGTCTGGTATTTCCCTTTATAATCCTCATTTTAAGTTGCTTATGACTTACTGTTAATTTAAGAACTTAACAACAATTTTCCATGCTTGTCATCTGCCTCAGACTGGTTTCATGTTTGTGTGTGCATGCGTGTTGTGTACGGGCCGAAACATTTCCGCTACCTAAGTCTAATCTAAATTAAATTTTTTTTCCCATAAAAGGAAAATTTCTAGTATCCTCAACTGCAAAGGGAAAACTTGAATATTTGTTTGCATTCTCTAGAAAAATTTACTCAAACTGCCACTAGAAAACTGGAGTTTGCATTTACTAGCAGAAACACTCTAGACCATCAGGATCAAAATTCTACCTGCACTGGTAACACTTCACAGAACAATTTTTCTACCTGAAACTGATACTATGAGCTGCTGTGGCTGGGGTTATTGCAAGGTACCAAACTTTAAAACAAAGTGAGTGCAAAACCAATGGGAAATAGATCTAGAACTGACAGCAACTGACTGGGACAACCAGGTAGCGGAAACTACAGCTGGAACCTAGTGGAAAAGAGAAAAGGATCTGGGATTGGGGCAAATGTGGAGCAGAAATGACTGGGAGAAGTTGGCAAGACTACAGTGCAAATCAGGGAAGGGTATGGGAATGGAGTGCTGGGAATGGAAGCTCTTGATGAGATGGAGTAAAAAGTACTAATTCTGGCATTTCCAATTTTAAGAGCCTAAATTTGCAACCCCGACAATAACTAGATGTACGACACTTGCACATGTTTTAGACAAGATGCACACATTTATTATAAAGCAGAAATAATATGTGCAGCATCATCTCTTGTCATTAAAATCAGAAACGGTGCTTGGACACTGAGGTGTATCGCTCTTCGGAATTACCTGCTCATCACAGGTGTGCTGATACACCAAATACAGACGTAAGGGGATCAGGAGCTAGATGACCTCTGCTAGCATTTCTACCAAACACACAGTGCATTGGTTATTATAAATACCCTGAGCTCAAAAAGAGCCAGTAATCAGTTCCTAATTAGAGTATGTGCTTTTTTTTTTGATAGATCCAGGCAATCTGTGGGGCTACAAGGTGTTGCTAGGAATTGCTACGGAGAGCTGAGAGCAGAGGAATTGACTATGGTGGGGTTGCAAGTTTCCTCCATTATGCCACTGACAGGCGCAAGGCTTTCTTCTCACTCTCAATGAAATCATAATCCGCATCGCTCTTCCCATATGCACACAGCTTTCTGGATCAGGCCAGGGGTTCCCTATGGAGACACAAATATGGGGGAACTGTTGCATACAGTCAGTTAATTGTGGGGCTGTCAGCAGTGGTGTCAGTCTCCATACCGACTGCCTCTGCAGAGACTGGGTCTGGTGCTGGAGCGATCTACATTTACATGTCATCTCTGTCTTAGCTCTTGGTGGGGACGGAGAGATTTGGAGGCAGGCACCACAGAGACTAGCACTGCTGTGGGTTCTCGGTCACCTGGCAGCTTGCGGGAATCTCCACCCAGTAGGACTCAGTGTTTCAAAACTGTGATGAGTGAAATGGAGAGAAGTGAAGAGACAGCAAAAATTTACTTTGCCAGGTTTCTGTAAGGAGCAATGGGGAATTAGGAAGGATCTTACGTCATTGAAACAGCAAGTCCATTCTTACCTCCCTCTCCTACACAAACACAACTGGATTGAACTTTTATTGTTTTCTCCAGGTAGCCATCAGTGCTACAGAAAACTCTGCAGATCTAAGGAGTAGCTCCCAGAAAACAGTGACTCTGAGGTATGCAATACAGCATACTTCAGGCTACATGATTATCTTCATAAGGCCAGCCAAGGCTCTGTGGTGACCTAAAGCCCACCCAAACTTTGGACTAAACTTAGCAGTTCACTTGTGACAGCAAAGAATTTTTGACTGCACTCTAACCGCTCTGCTGTACTGACAAAGTCAGCTGCATCACACAGCTCAACCCCATCTGATCCTCCCACTCCAACTGACAGAAATACCTGGAGACTCCTTGCATGACTGTCAATGGAAATGTTACAGTTTCATCTCATTATCAGTGTTCACAGCACAGATAAAACCATTCTGGAAATTAACTTCTGGGTGCACCGAGGAGCATCTCATTAAAGCTCAGTATCTCAGCCATGATTCACTCTGTTTTGTTCCTTTTCATGCTGGCTGGAAGTACCAGCTACAAGGGTAGGTAAAACTGTTGCCTTGAAAAGCTCTGAGGTTGGTTACTCTGTGTGCTCCAAGGGAAAGGAGTCATAACGGGATTGCCTCGCTTTGTGAACAGTGTGGTGTATTGTTATATATTCTTTCCTTCCTTCCTCCCTTCACCCCCCAAACCAGAGAGATCACAAGACACCAGTATCTGCCATGCTGGGCTCCATGCCAGGAGAATTAATGAAGTGGTGTAATAGCTCACACAGAGGCCTAGTTATTGGCACCACACTTAAAATGCATCTGCAAGGCAGGAGATCATAGCATTGCTGCTGTGTTCTGTTTATTACAGGCACATCTCTTCCATTCCATTGATTTCTTTATTAGTGCGTTTTAAGGCCCCAATGTGGGGGCTGGCTCTGCTTGAAGCATGGAGGTTTGAATTCCAGCACAGCTTATGGAAAGGAAGTCTCCCTTTGAGACTCTAGACCTGGATGACAGAGCCTGGTGCTAACAAGAACAGGAACCCTACCGAGAGGTTCCCAAGGAGTTTGAAAAATCCTATAGGGCAATGTGAGACTGGCTTGGTTTTTATACTTCCTCTTGTTTTTTCCACGGAAGGAAGGGCAAACATTTTATCCAAAGAGTATAGAGGCTTTGTGGTAACTGCAGGGAGGACTTGATTTCCTAATCTAGAGGAGAGGTTTGAAAGCAGCTGAACGTAACAGATGTGCAGACTCATAGCCCCTTGCTTTTCATCTGTGCTGCTAAGAGGTCAAATCTTGACCTGCCATGGACAGGAAGGAACGTGTGGGTCTCAGCGTACTCATCAACCAGCATTTGATCACATCGTGAACTTCAAATAATTTTTCTGTCCATTATTCATGACTTGGAAAGCAGAACCATACACAGCTCAGGACTGAGAGGCAGTGGCTGGGCTGTACAGGGAACCACGATGGCTCCACGTCTACCCTGAATTGCCCTGGCTCAGAGCACAGACTGCAAAAACACGGACTGTAACCAGCTGAGGACGGGGCTGGGCTGGAGTCATCAGATTCACGCTGCCAAATGCCAGGAAGAGTAGCTCTGTAAGGGAGGAGGTGAAAATCTGCTGGTACTGTCTGCAACTCCAGTTTCTGAGTTCGCTGTTGTAACAAACTCAGACACAGCTAAAAGCTGGCATAGTGGTGCCAGGCTGAAGCAGCTCAATGCAGCTGCTGCCCTTGCCACAGCTCTCTGCGGCAGCCCCCTGCACAGTCAGCAGAGCACCAAGCCATAGCTATGGGGAGGCGGGGGGGGGGGGGGGTGGGGGGTGGGGGGGGGGGGGGGGGGCCTGG
>JAVKLA010000021.1:11208905-11271746 GCA_034782735.1 Sagittarius serpentarius | reverse complement strand
GTTCTATTAAACTGTTCTTATCTCAACCCACGAGCTTTATTTTTTTTTCCTGATTCTCTCCCCCATCCCACTGGGTGTGGGGGGGAGCGAGTGAGCGGCTGCGTGGTGCTGTGTTGCTGGCTGGGGTTAAACCACGACACATACATATGTGTTAACATGTTCCAGCTTCCCACTTACATGCTGGCCATGCTTGCTTTCTGCCCACTGCCAGGGATGCTATTCAGACAGCTCCTCTAGCTCCCTCCATTGCTTTCCTACTCCGTCCTCCTGCTCTGAGAATATCCCTGTATCTGTACTGCAGGCAATTGCAGCATACAGAAAAGAAGAGAAGTAAAACACTCTGTCCCTGTCACCCAGGGCTGGCAGAAGATTTCTGGTGTAGGGACAGACGTCAGATCTTGGATTCACCTGGCACGAGATGATGAACTAAGCCATTATTTTAAAGTGATTTTTGAGCTGAAGCGTTCATATCAGTTTCTATGACAACTCATTGTAGGTCACAGATTTCTAACCCAAGAAACCTCCTAATTGGAGTAGTCGCAGGTCATTTGTACTAATCAAATTGTTGGCTACTTCGCAAATGCTTTTCTTACTGACCCCAAACTCCCAGAAGGGCCAGACCACAGAATAATTGTTCTGCAGCATGCCTCTTAAAAGTGCCTGATGTGATGCAAATAATTTATCAGTAATAATTAATAGTATGAGAACCAGTATTTTTGATTTTCATAAGCAGAAAAAGCCTTTCATCTTACTTTCTGTTGCTTTTCCAAATCAAATCTGAACGTGTAACTTTCATCTACCTACAGAAGAATCTTTGTTTGGAGCCATGGTTGCTATGTTCGAATTTAGTAAGTTGTCACACAATTCTGCAGAACAAGTAAATTTAGTTATAGCTAGGAAAAAGGACAACATCTATAAACATATCAGGAGACCCGGAGAAGGGTTTGTATGCATAAAACCTTGCTTGCTTTTTAACAATTATTTCCATTGATCTATTAAAACATACTGCTTCTCCCTACCAGCCTCATCTCAAAACATACTCATGTATTTCAAAGGCAGAACAGACTGTCAGGTCGGATCACCACTGCTGTACTTGCCAGAGAATGTTACCTGGTTACGCTTACAATAAGACTATGCCATTTTTGAGTTTCCAGTGGCTTATATAAAGAAGTAAACTTACAAAAATACATGTTCTCTGACTTTAGCTGAGCTGGTAACTTTGCCTTTGGCATTGCAGCTGCTGTACTTGATGGGTTTTCTCCAGTTTCCTGTACAAGGGAAATTCGAAATTTCCTCACTGTTTTAGAGTGAGTCTCAATCATAGATCTGAAACTCCTGGATTCAGGCAGTGATTGGTGAATCTCAGCTCTCAACAGGGGAGAAAGACACCTTTCTCACTTCTGATGGTCTGAAAGAAAACTTGAAAACCTGAAGACTCAAGGGCCAGAAAAAAAAAACCAGAAACCAACCTTATTAAATTCCACAATTTCTAGACCAGTTTCACATTTGGAAGCCTTGAGTCATGATTTCAAAGTGTTCAGCTGCTGCAGTCTTAAGTGTTCAACAGACCATCCCTGCAGAACATTACAGCATGCTCCTTGTAAATGAAGCAAGGGAGAGCAGGAGTCACAAGATGGGTGGCACTACCTGACAGAATATGGCACCTGGCATTCTTCAGCTTTCTCTGTTTCTCAAAGACACCCCATATTTCTCCCTAAAAGCGTGCTTTCTTTACTGGCAGTGCTCTGCAGCTCCTGCCTGCAGGAATATACCAGAGATTTTGGCACTACTGCTGTGAAATCTTGAAGCGTTATTTTATGAGGAGCCTCTCCCCTGCCCTGCGCTGACGGGAATAACACAAGGCAAAGTCAAACAAAGCTGTTATTCATTGCCTCAGTCCTCTAAGTCACACCCCGCCATGCCTACGCATGCATACACACACTTCAGCAAGAGCCTTGTGCGTACTCAAGCAAGCACAGCCTCAGGCAATGAAAGGGGAAAGGGCCCTCATAATTGTCATTTATCAATATTCATAAAGAACCTGCCTTAACCCCTCTTGTGCATGCTTGGGAAAAAAAAACCCGCAAAATGAAACCCAACCAAAATAAAAATAAAATGAAATAATCATCTTGCTGTTCATTACCGCAGGGATTTCCTCTCAATGTCACCACTGCCCTGTGCAGTAATTGGCATTATCTGTTATCTCTGAAGCCATAATAAGGTTTGCCACGGGGCATTTTCTGTAATCATATTTTTATTTGTCAGCTTGTGAGATACAGACACCAAATATGAGCTTGACCAAAGCAAAAACCCAACGCACACACAAAATACGCACGCCGCCAATCCCAGCCCTTGCCGGTGATGTCACACGCAGCCAATGAGGCGCCCGCCAGCCCTCCCCGCCCGGCTCCCGCCCTCGGTGGGTGCTGCAGCATTCCCTCGCTGGAGATAAAAGAGACGCTTCCAGAGGAAAGCAAGGATTTGCGACCTGCCCTGGTACCTGCTCCTACACTGTTTCTGACAGAAAATACCGTCAGCACTGAATTAGCTGAGTGCTAATTCCCACAGTCGGGAGGCAGGATATTCGGAAGGGACTATTGATTTGGGGGACCCAGCTGAGACATCTTAAAGGCCTTGAATTTAAGAGAGCAGACACCCACCATTAGGTGAATGGCAGCTTAGGAAAAAAAACGTCAGTTATGTCCAAAGAAAACTTCCTAGGCTGAGATGGTCTTACACTGATGTCCAAGGAACCCCAGGTTCCTCTGCTGTTTCTTGCACCGCTGCTGAGCGTGTCTGCTCTGGGCACTGCAGCATGGTGCAGAGCCCTCAGAGCTAGCACAGAGGAAGAGCTGGAAGCAGAAGCAATAATGCTGCATCACTGAGCTAACCGCTCACCTTGCCAACTCAGGCAAAGCAGCAAGCTAACACAGATACACTGTTTGCAGGATCCCACGTAATACCTCTGCCCGGTGCTGCCTGTTCGCTCAACGGATGCCTGTGGGTCCCTAGCACGGGACACAGAAAAGTCCTTAAGAGAACCCTACCGTGGGTTACTTATAAGCTTTCCCCCATGGCCAACCTGTACCACAAAACCTCGTAAGTGACTGCACTTCGGAATGAGGTACATCAAATATTCCCCCACTGTCTCCATTAAATAAGAACAGAAAGCTCATACTTTTTTAAAACAACACACAAACAGACTCAAGCTCCAAGCCTACTCTGCTTCCTTCTCTGAGCTGCTTGTTTGAAACACCTCTCAGGCACAGGCGATCTCTCCACACAGTAGCAGCAGAAGCCTTTTACTGACGGGAAGACTGGGGAATCCTTCCTGATTCTTTGATCCAGGAATCCTGGTGCATCAATAAATTTTGAGCAGCAAAAGCTGAATGCGGTTACATACTGCTGTGAAAGTAAGCCACAGATATTTCACAGTGTTTTGGGAGGTACAGGCAGAAGGTGGGACAATAATATGGGGCTGGGGATACCAGGCTATCAATCTATTCTGGCAGTACGTTACAGGCACCCACATTTAGTGATTAACCAAAGCAGAAGCCTTCATTTTTCAGCGTGGTCATAACTGGATAACCTGGCTGATGAGATGATTTGTCATTTCACTGCCCCACAACAGGACAAGGTCAGGCTTCATTGCTTAGGAAAGCACATTAACTTTTACGCTTACATGCATATATGTACACATGCTCTGATTTTCAAAAAGGGTTTAATGATAACTGTCCAGAATACAACACAGAGTCTAATATAACACAGACCACACAAGTCTCAGAGTGACCTGGAGGGAGGGAGAGCTTATGATTTACTGCCAACTTACTCAGCACTAGATGCTAGTTGAGTGGGAGCTGGCAAGGAGACAGGGGGTTTACTTCTAAACAAGATTACTGCCCACAATCCAGTATGTATAACAGAGGAAAATGGATTCCTCAAGAGAGACACGCACTCTGCCTTGGAAATTCCACATATCGTTAAACCTGCAGAGGTGCTTGTCTGTCTGACAGCCTCACCACAACCCTCACCCAGTTTAATAAAGTCTGCCGTATCAAGAGATATCCATCACAAGCCCAAAGGACTAGTATTGCATGTGTATATATGCATGCTTTCATAGAAACTTCTGTCCCAACAGAGATTCATATTGCTCTGGAATATTCCTTTGGAAGAGTAAATAATTTATCTTCAGTTGTACTTAAAACATTTTTGAGTCTTCTTGGATTGGGTCTCTAAGTGTTAAGCCAAGTGGGGAACAGAAACATGTATGTATGCAATCCACCAGTGGCTACACTGCCCAGTGTACATAAAAAGTGACAGCTGTACAACCTACCAAGGATTACGCTGATTATAAGAAGGTCATGATCACTCAACCCAGTTGATTAGCAGGGAGGAAAAATTGTGGAATTCGCAGAGGTCTCTGCCAACAGAGAAAACTTAGATGCTCTAGTTACGGCACGCAACCTGCTCTTGCCTCCTCTGGGAATTTCTCTGACTATTGTAACCCTGCCTGTGCCAGCCTGGCATTGTCCTCAGGACCTTCTCACCCAGATCAACCACTTTTGTACTGCCTCTTCTACTAACAGTATACTCTTCTTAATATATCCTCAAGAAAGGCTCTTACTTCCCTTTCCATTTATTAGAAATACGCGCTCTTTCAGATTAATATTTCCTGTTGAAACGAGTCAGAGATGTAGAGGGAGGGGGCTAGAAGGCAAGTTAAATACTTAGGCATCTATTTTTGCTGTGGCTGTTTATGCTGTGGATATCTGGTTTGCGAGTTCTCAGCACAAAACTGGGGGTACAGAAAATCACTGTACGGTTACTGAGAAGTAACCACAGAGCGATTACGCAAATCCAACAACTGCAGTGTCTATCAATGGCCCTCGGCCTCCTGGGCTGGGGGGGCCGGGATCTACGGCTGTCTGTGGCTACGGAGAAGCTGCCATGCAGACATTAATGTAAATGGTCAGCCCCAGCCAATCTAAGTGCGAGGAGCTGCATTTCTGAGAAATAAGCAGGCAGTTATGGGTCAGCAGCTATACAGAAACTCTGTGCTCAGACTGATTATAACAACTTGATTTCAGCATAAATTACCTAAACTTGCTGAAGATGAAGGAGAAACTGGTCCAATTTAAAACATCACCTGAAAGCACCACACTTGATGGTTAAATCATATGATGGAGTTAGTGAGCATCAACAGCAGTCAGATCAAGGAAATTCTTCCCTACTGGAAAGGAAATTAAAGGCAACAGCGACTCAAATGCCCAGAAGGGACTCAGTGAACGGTGCCAAAAGCCAGCAGGTTTCCAAAAAACTTAAGGAAGCCATAAAATAACTTTTCTGTATTCATAATTGTCCCAAGTTTCTTCAGGGATACATTTTGATACAGTGTATGCAATTCTCGGTTATTAGCAAGTGCCCCAAGAATGACAGAAATTAAACTGCTTTTCCTTGGTGGTTTTGGTTTTCCTGGTTAAAGCATTCCCTGTGAATGAGTTCTCCTCCAGTGAGAAAAGACAGACAATCATCTCCCTGAAAAGTCTATCTGTGACTGGTGCACTGTCTCACAGACAGCCAAGAATTAAAAAATACATCAGCACTTTACACAATGCTTTTAGAGCTTTACAACACCAGTTACTTGATAGTAAGTAAAAGGGTCAAGAAATAAGATCCCTTTATTCTGTGCTTTTACGTAACAGGTAACTCCCACTGGAAATGGCTGTACTCACCATATTGAATGACTATGGCAGAAGTCTAAAGCAGAGATGATTTGTCGGAAGAACTTCCTGGCTTCTTTTGGTGTCAACCTTCCTTTTTTTACAAGATAGTCGAAGAGCTCCCCACCTGACACATGTTCTAGCACCAGATACCTAGAAAATAACAAAGCCAGGATTTTGTAAGCACATTATCATACCAACCCCCTCACACTCACACAGTTATATACAAACATCTCTATTTACATGGGGTCAAGGAGAACAGTTCCGGAAAGAACAGTGGAAGAGAGAATTTTAAAATTAGGAGTGGACAATATTTTTAACAGGTTCTGCAAACTTCAGACATGCCACTGTTGGATTCAGTGTTCAATATAATAGTGAGAGATAATCCAGAAGCCAAAAATGACTCAAAAGACCAGGAGAGGAACAAGAGAATCATCAGGTATAAGCTTTCACAGCAGCTCTTAAAGCCTCGGTGGAGTAAGACTGTGTACCAGGAAGCCTCAGGTCCCTTAACCAAGCTGACAGTTCCTTTATAAAACAGCTGCAGCAAAGCTGCACTCACATACTCTTCTGTCTTGGACGCTTGAGAACCAGACAGATGTCAACAAACTAGAGGGAATTAAAAAAACCAGAAAGGTGAATAGTTTAAATTGTGGAAAAAAAAATAAAAAGAACTACATGTGCGCAGCCTGTGTAAGGGCTTCAGCTTTTGCTGCTCAACAGCAGCGATTTGCTGGAGTAGCTACCTTCCCTTACAACTCACACATGAAAAATGTGATGCTGAGTGAATAAATGTGTCACAACAGGGACCTAGGAGCAAAAGAGGAAACCCCAGACCTCACACACCACTCCTGGCAGTCACAGAGAGAAGAGTGAAATCTTCCGGAAGGAAAGGACTTGCCATGGATGGACTGTCTTGTTGTTGTAAGAAGAGGTAATGAAAGGCAGCCAAGCAGAGGAAAACTTAGTATAAATCTCTGAAAATGTTGCTTAATAGTGGGAATGAAATAGTTTCCCCAGGGAAGTGGCAGGAACACCATCAACTGAACCATTTAAAAATACACCAGATATAGTATGGACTAAGCAATAGACTTCTATTGACAAGAGGATTGCTTGAAATCTCCATGGACTTTTTCCACCTCCATTGTGATTTTTTGCTTTACTGTCTCCTTGCTTGTTTGCCCAGCATATGCTATTCTAATACAGAACGAAAAAATTACGCAGTGAGATTATTTATCCAGAGTCTGAAATGACAAGTACAAACAACAAATTATTATTATTTTTACTGAAAAAATCACTTTTGTTCTTTGGCTCTGTTAGCTGGTTTACAGAAAGAAACCTGTACTCCTCTCTTACTGCCTAACTCCTTTGATGTGAGTTGCAGGGTTGCACAGCAAGGCACATGATCTGAAGGTGCTTTCTGTAGAGCAACAATGCAAGGGAGAACAGCGCGTTCAGACCTTTGGCAGTTTGTTTGAGAGACATCACCAGAAAAGTTGCGAATTAGAATTAAATATTTTTCCAAATTTTGAGTATACTTCTCTGTCCCCTCCTCCCAAGAGCACAGCAGACCAGGCTGAACTGCATGTGCAGTATGATCCCCATCTCTCCATGCTTTGCTTTACAGCAAGATAGTTTTATTCCCAGTATTAATCCAACTCTTCAAGTTTGAGTGGACAATGAAAATAATTAATCCAGGATAATGTCTTTTCTGTACCTCAAGCAGCATAATCCCAGGGAAAATTTCTAAATTTGAAATGGAAAAAGGAGAAGATTATTATAAATTTGGGGGCTTAATATTCCTGGTTTTAATGTTTCCAAAAAGATGGAACAGTACAAGGACTAAAAGCTGTTCTGAAGAAAGTAAAACTGGCTTAATGATAATGGCATTAGCTTTGCAGTTGCAAAAGTGGGACTTGAGTTCTTGGTCCAGCATCAGCTCCTGTGCAACTTCCATGTGTCAGCTCCCAGCCAGCAAAAGGAGAAAGCATTTCCATGCCTTGCAGAAATGCAGCAGAGAATGCAGTAAGAGATGGACATTAATATTGTCTTGCCAGCTAAGTAAGTAGTACAAAAGCACAAAAAAGTGGACAACAAAATGAAATTATAAACTTTAGGGAATTGAAATGGTATTTTCTGCAATTTTTATCAAAACAGAAACAGTTACAAGAAACACAGTAATATTGACCTTTTTTTTCCATTAAAATAAGTAAAAAAAGAGAAAACTCTTGACTTGAAAATCACATTTGGAACATGCAGGTTATCTTCTCTCCAAGAAGAGATGAGTAGTCACCAGACTGTCTACTGAGTACACTTTGGTAATTTGGAGATCACCATTTATCCACATTACCTTTTTTGAGCAAGACATTAAACCTCTCAGAAGACAGCTGATACGCAGTAGCCATGGGCAGTGGGGCGCCCACATTTTCAAGTCCCAGTCCTCATTTTCCATGCCTTGGCTAACAGACACTCCGGTAAGAGGGTTTGCTATGTAATTCATTCTCCCTCTCGTACTAGAGACAGATCTGGCTAACTATCCCATATGGCAGACCCAAGCCTGGCACAGAATCAATCCTAAAATTCTCCTTGACAGCTCCCTCTCTCACTGTGCCCAGCAGAAGCTGGATACAGCAGTGCATCTTGCCCCCAAAATAAAACATGCTAGATGTTTTCTCTTTCTGGGAGGTATTTTACAAAGATGATTGCAGTTACAGGCATACAGAACACCTTCCACACTGGTTTCAAAAGCACAGTTTTGGAAAATTACAGACCCAGCATTTCTGCCACCCACAGCAGGAACTGCAAAGCAATTTATTTTCATCAACTTCATCTTATTAAAAACACTCAACAAAAACGCACTGACACGTTGTATGAAAAATAAAACAAATTGAAAGACAGGGAGCATTTACAAGGTTATTCATTTTTGCTTGCCACCTAGAAGCACTAGATATAATAATGGAAATGAACAGGGGAGAACATTTGAAAAAGATTTGTGCCTATGACAAGTCAAGGGACACGGAGAAGCACAGCGACGATGTATTCTGATCTGACAAAGCCCCCAACGTGACAGGAGTGAGAAGAACGACAAACACATTCCCCAGTGGTCAAGTGCAAGAAATAAATGCCGCAGGGATCATTCCACAAGTACTATGTGGTTATGTTGCAGCTAGGATTTCTGAGTTTGGATTTGCAGCTGGTCACCCGCCAACCCTATTCCCTCCAGTATGGTGCGGTTTTTTTAGGATAGCCCCCAACTAAGAGATTTTTGATTAAACAAGGGCATAATTCAGCACCCACCTCCATCTCTGTGCAAGCCAATGTTTTGCTGGTGCATTACATGGCACAGTAGTACTGCACATGTTATTTCCAAACAGGCCAACAAGAGGAGTTTAAACATTTCCAAGTGTTGCACCAGTTCTAACTATCTCTGTATGGTTTACACAATCCTAACTAAATGATGTGTATCTATATCTATCCATCTATCTGTGTATGTATGAGTGTGTCTGAGTGACTCCATAAAAGAAGGGAATACACACTCTGAAAAGCCAATCAGAAAAAGCAAAGGAAAGAAAGAGCATTATTCCAGAGGCTGGAAAATAAGGCATACAGACACTACACCTTTCCTGTATCTGTGGCACAGAAGAGAATCCAGATCTCCTGAGACCACATCAGCGTCTAAAATCCTTCACTTTAGCGAAGTGCTAAAGGATTGGAAGTATGCCACTGCCAACTCTTAGAGGATCTAGGAAAAAGTAAGTAACACATAGCCTGTAGGGGAGAAAAACACTAAGAAGTATTTGCCTGAGTTTCCTCTTCCCTTTTATCTTTCCCAGATATGACAGGTTCTCATCTCACTATAGTATTACTTTTCCCATTTATTCTAAGCAAGCAAACGAATTCTAAAAATCCCAGAACAGTAACCAGAACTAGTCTCCTGTTACATTTGGAGATGAAAAGTACCTTACTGATGAATTAAGTTTTTTTTTTTTAAATCCTGTCTACATAAGATTGACAGCATCAGTCTTCCCACTGTAAAAACGTAGGAAACCCTGCTCTGTAAATAGCCATTGCAAGGAGGTTCATGGAAAGGAAAGACCCAGCCTCTGGCTGGCATGCACACTACCTGCTGTGATAATACAGAGAGGAACTATATTAGGACAAAAGACTCTGTAAGAGCACTTAGCTCTCACATGTTGGATGCTCTTGAGACACACCAGCTCTTCTAATCCTTGCTTTTCACATGAGAGAAGCATTACAAGTATTAGCCTCCTGTTCTTTACTGATAGGGAACTGCGAAGCAAAGTGACTTGCCCAGGGTTACAGTCACCCAGTATCAGAGCTGGGATTAGCACCTGTGGTCGCTTGTGCCTTCTACTTCATGCTGTCCCCACCACCAATTTCTTCTCTGCTTGCCAGGACACTGGAAAAGCAAGAAAACATCAGGCTTCTGCAACTCAATATGAAGCCAAATGCATGGGTGTTAAAAATAAATTCTTGATTGCTTGTTTTCTTCACTAGATATATTCTTTAAGAGGTTGCAAAAATTTTCACAGGCCACAGCTTGCTTTCATAAAGACACCAAGGTCCACATCTTGCATGATATGTCATGTCCCTGCTACAAGCCAAGACATGAACCAAAAATCTCTGGTTAAGTTTCAGAGCCTGAAGGAGACAAGACTTTAGTCTTTACAGACAAAGACGCCAACGGCTTAATACAAGAATAACTTTGTCTATTGGAGAGGAGCAGAGGGATTGCATGCAGCAGCATTCTGTCTATTCCTTTTGCCATTTTTTCCATCTGCATCCCATCATCAGCACTTCCCCAATAAAAGCTACTAAGTTCCTAACCTCAAATGACCCACTACATATCATATCAGAGATGTGCATGCAGCTTATAAAGCAAGCTCAGAATAATCCTAGGCTCTTTTCTTTCTTTTTGGTTCATTTTTTCACTCTTTCAGGAACCAAAACAGTAAAGAGGTAATAACAAAAACTAAACAATATAGCAAAGGAGGGTTGATTGCTGCATGTGAAAGAGATGGAGTAGCCAAGACGAAAATGGACAAATGTGGTCTTGAACTACCTTTGTGCCCCTCAGATTCTGGCTATACCAGGAACCAGCACAGACTCCAGAGCTCTCTGATTCATAGTGGCCTCCCCATGGCTGACTGTGGCTTGTTCTGTAGCACTGTGCCTCTCCTCCTCATTACCCCAACTTGTCTGTGTTCTGGGGATCACAAGATGTGACAGCCCACCAGTTTCACATCATTCCTGCATCCTTCAAGTCATTTTAGTCTTTTCTAAACCCTGCATGTCAGTAGGATTCCTATAGACACAGAGGATGGTCCATTTTCCCCTGGGAATGATCAATAAATATCCAATGATCCACAACAATTTTGTCTATAACCACCATATTTTTTGGTTGTATCCAATTACACTACCTACCTGACGGAGCTGTGAAGATTTATGATGCCATTACCAGAAGTTAAAAAAAAAAAGCTGTGTCTTTTGCCCCAAAATACACAAAAAAGTTTGTAAAATTTAGACACTCAGATAAAAAAATCAGTACCGTTTTCTTCCTTTTCTCCTGAATAAACTAAGATGTTGGTTTTCATCTCTAACATCTTTGGTTGTCCTATCATCAGCGCAGACACACCAAGGCTAAAACAGAACTCTTCGCCTCACCACCTCATGCCACTTCTTCCTTTCTCTGCCCCTAGGGACAACACTGCTTGTTCGAGTACGATTCAGGCTTGTCGTGCAGGTGTTACCTTTGACTCAGGCTTTCTTCAGGACCCTACAGCTTGGTTGTACTGGTATCTTTTAGATGTTTTCTTTATTATACCTCTAAGATAACGGTTTTCCTATCTACCCACACGGCTAAAATTTCATGTCTAATTTTAGCTAGATAGCTTGTATCTAAATTAATTCATCACCATCTCTTTCACTTTGATAAATACATTCTTGCCCCACTGCTGGTGATTCAAAATAGGTATCAGATCATCACTGCAATACCATTTTCTTAGCTTTCCACTTTGACCACTCCTTCCATGTCTCCATTGTCTCCTTTTTTTATACTATATCTAACATGAACTACCTGTCTTCACTTCTAGATACCTGTAGCCCCTTCCTTAACCAATCTAGGATCCCTTCCTTGGCCTTTGAGGATGACTTCTGTCTCTGACCAGCCTCCAAGCCAGGTTCCACCATCCACTTGTTAAATATCCAGGCAAACGCTTCTGTGCTCCCACAACCACCTCCCTGCACTTAGAAGAGCATCATTGTTAATGACAGAGCTACATCATTATTTTTCTTCAGCTCCTTCCTGAAGACTGTTCTTTGCTGTGACACTTGACAATAGCTTGGACTTCCCCATCACAGGGTTTCCAACAGTTGCTTTGTGTTTTGGATTGTAAGCTGACTAGGACATCGCTCTGTTTTTGTCCCATTCTTGGCCAGTCCCAGCACAGTAAGGTCTTCTCCATGACCAGACTGCCTTTGCGCTACAATACTATGAAGACATCACTTAAAACAGCAACAAAGACACTTTTGGTGATGATTTCTCCTTTCTGTCTGGTGGACTATGCTACAACTTATTAAAGGTGCCTTTGCCCAAGCCCTAGGGAGCTTTGAGGAATAAGTCACAGAGCTCTCACCGAGGCAAGGCAGCTACATGCTACCTCCAGGGCAGGACCATAACAAAAGAAACAGGCTGGTTCTGAGCAATGCCTGGCAAAATGCTGTTAAAGAAAGACTAACTGGCACAGAGAACACCAGGACCATGCATTAACAGATATTTATGGCAAAATAACAAAAAAAAAAACAAATAAACACACCAGTTATGATCTGTAAAGAACAAAAAGCTGTCTTTAAGCCATTAGCAAGAATGGTGTGAAATACTAAAATTCTTGCCAGATGAGATTGCCCGCAGTGGCCCATCACTATACATCCCAGTGTGGGTATGCAGCTCCTGTTTTCTCAGCCTTATAGATAAAGACAATTTACAAGACACTCACAGCTACATAAATTAGGTCCTCTGGGGCAATACAAATGTATTTATTATTATAAGAGCATTAAATGGATAGAGATCTTTAGAGGAAAGCTCATACTGAACACAAAGTATTTCAGGTAAGTATTATAAATGCAAAAAAAAAAGATTAACAAGAAATACTCTCTGGTGGTTTAGGAATGGCAGTCAATTCACGCAGCTTCTTGTTTTGGTCAGGCCACAGAAAATTTGTTCATCTGGGCGTGCAATTAGCTGTCTGTTAGGGAACCAGTTAATAATCCATGTTTTATTAAATGGTATGATATTTACACACATGATGCGCAGCCTCGCTTAAACCTAAACAAGTAGGTTGGTCTTCTACATAAGCCTGAATGTACCACTGGGTACCATCACACACCGCTGGGTGATGTTCTAGGACTTTTACTATGCCTTAAGTTAGACTGGATAGTCATGTGGCACTGGTGAGCTTTTAAGACGCACAACTTCAGGTGTGCACTCCAGCAAGATGCAAAACCTAGATGCAGTTATATAGAAAGAGATAAACACAAAGACAAGAAAAATCAGGAGAGTTCTTGCTTGCTTCCTCTATGCTCAAGAGTTTACTGGTTTGTGATGCCTATGGGTAAGACATTTCATGAAATGACCAGACCTGCTGAGAAGCTCAACTACTCTGTTTTATCACTTAATAGTTGATTATTATCTGAAAATCATGAGCATAATCCTAAAACTGGGGAACACGGCATGGATCAAGACACTTCAGAGTTGATGCAGGTGTCTAAGCAATTACCGAGGCCAGAGACACAAGTCAGGTAGGAATCTCCTTTATAGAGATGGATATGTCTTCAGTTCTTTTCTGTCCCCATGTTTATTAGTACCCACATCTCTAAAAAACTCTTGAAGTTTGGCCACAGAATCAAACAGAAATGAAAATGGCTGCATCACACATGGCATGTGCTAGGCACTGCCACCCATCTTGATGAACTCTGAACCATCTCACAGTAACCCACAATCACCAGAAGATTATTCACAAGAAACTAACTACTCTTTTTGACCAGTTCGGCTAAGAGCTAGAAAACTCATTACATTTCAAAGCTCTGGTGAATCAGCAAGGGATCCGTCTGGAACAGCAGACTGCCAAAGAAAAGCCTCTAGAAGAAAAAAGTCCTGGCAATTCCTCTTCCATGCCACCACCCTACTTGCAAAATGTCCTTCCATAGATATATATGAACGGACTTGTGTGTAGCAGGGAAGAGGTTAAAAGCTGCCCAGCCCAGACTGACATGTTGTAGTTCTTTCACAGCTTTTTCAATGCATTGTTTTCTATTGATTAAATAATCTCTATCAGATATTAAGCCCCTTGTTATAGGCGCAGCTATAAATTATTCAGAAGTTATATAAATTCTTATGGCAGGCATGAATTTTTAAACCCTAATTTGGCACCAGGCCAGGAACTATTTTTTTTTATTATTTTTTTTCCTCGTCTGCAAGAAAAATGTGTATGCGTTATATTTTTTTCTTCCAAAAGACAATTTTACCTTTAGTCTGCTTGTTTGAATGGAGACTGTATTTGATTGCTCATTACATTTGGACATGAACAGGTTGGGGCTTTTGGGGAAAAGAGGTAGTAGGAGATTATGCTGTTGCGCTCGGTACTTTTGATTTATTGGGGATGAAAGGTGTTTTGAGCAGTGCCTTCATGGTGTGTAGTCGTGCATGCCAAGGCACTGCAGCAGCCTTCCTATTTGGGCACATGATATGGAATGGATCCAGCCAGAGGGATTCTCAGCATAGGGTAGGCAGAGGGGACATAACAGCCATCAGCTCACTTCTGCAATTCTGCTAGTGACCATATACTCTGGGGTTTTATTCTTCAGAGCTAAGTAGGCTTTCCTTTAAGAACTAGGGCCCAGACACACACAACGTTGCCTGCTGAAGCCTGAAAGAGAAATTAGGCATGTAAATATACTGTGGCTCTGGAATTATATCTCCCCTTGACCTTTCCTCATGTCACTGAACTGCTCCACTATGGCCTGTTTTCTCCCAAGCCCAGCATCACGGTCTGGATGGTACGCAAGCACACACGTCAGGCAGTGAGAAGAAGATACAGTCAGGCTTTCGGGTACAGCTTATTAAGACCATGTTGCATGGGGTGTAGTATTAACCATCACCACCACCTCTATGCAAGCCCTGCTTTGTGCCAGGCTGGCATCCCTCCTGCAAGGAGTGACACCTATCCTCAGCACAACACCCCCTCCTCTTCCCCTGGCCTCTAGCCAGCTCCTCATCTCCAGGCCCACCTTTGACTCAAAACCTCACGTGCGCTGGCTCCACTTCTACAGCTGACTGGCTTTCTTTTGGCTACGCATGCTTGTAATTCATGACAGTACTAAAACAAGTCAATAGCAGAAGAAAAGGGGTCAAAGTAGCTGGTTATATTTCTCTTAATTCTAATCAAGGCTCAGGTGGAACACCGTTTTGTCTTCCAATCCTGTTATATTTTCTTTTCCCATATCCACAGCATCTGACACCCCACAACCAGACTACCAAGAAGCATACCTACCATGAAGTTAGTTTTCAGTGCTGAGCCCTTGGAGCCACTCCAACTTTCTGAAGCCTCCTTCTGCCTTTAGACAGGTTTCCCCACAGATGGATTTAATGTCAAAGTCCTGGGCTAGCAATAACAGAAGAACACGCAGAGCCCTTTTTTCTCTATCTTGCATCCTCTGGCACCTCCCAGATTAGTTTTCGACAAAAAAACACAAGAATTACAGGAAAACCCTGCAGGAGAGGACTGGCAGCGTGAATGCCTCTGCAGACACCACCAGAGTTGTAAGTCTTTGACTTCTGCTGTCAGCTGATCTTGTATAAGCCAGAAACATGAGTTGTACACGGGTAGGAGGACATTTAGTTTTTGTTATCTGGCTCATTGGAAAGCAATGTGTGTTGTGTACATTGCAATAAGGCTTGGGCACTTGCCCAGTTATAGCACTGTACTGCTGAATGATGAGAAAGGGACTTGTGCTTGGAAAAAGAGCTGATGAATGCATGGCACATTTCAGAGAACGATATTCTGATGTCCATTCCTTCTCTCAAAACCGATTCTTGTTTAAAATGCTGATCAAGTTGGACAACATAGAGATTTAAAATAAATGCTCCCACAAAACTTGAGAATTTGAAATCTAAAGTATGAAGATTTGAAAATCAATCAATATAAATCTATACATATATATACAAATATCTATATGCACCTATAAATAGAAATTTCTATATACACACACAGATACTGTTGGAAAGGGAATCGAGAAATACTAGTATGAGCACCTGAAAGAAGAGGGCATGGAGTGGTCCTAGGATGTCTTTATTCTATCTCATTTCTACTCCCTGCCAAACCCCCGACAATTTAAACTAAATAGCTAATCAAATGAGATCAAACGGATAATGCCATCCCTGTTGGGAGTTCTGCAGCAAAACTGTATCAGTCAGCTTTATCCCCTTTGGAAAGAGAAGGTCCATCTCCTGTGGACTATATAATGGCACTTAGGTTGCCATGCGAACAGCTCCTCCAACAGTGGGACAATTGCTTTTCTAAGATCAAAACGAAAGCCGTATCTACTGCATAAAATGCAGTAAATGTACATATCAGACATAAGCATAAGATTGATTCCTAGAAAAAATCCGAGCTGACCACTTCATTCATGAAGGACTGGGCTTCGCATGTTTCCTCTTATTTAATCCTCAAGAAGTCTGCTACTGAGAACCTCCTGCTCATTCACAGTGGTAGTGCTGCTAACAGTGTATGAACTCCATCTTCCTCTCCTGTTGCTACACAAACTCCTTCTAGGGCTAATTCAGGGAAGACCTTTTCTATGCATAGCACAGAGAAAAGAGGACCGTTACCCAGGTTCACACAGTTTATTAGCAATGCAGAAACCACATGACCAAAGAACTGTTTCTCCTCCAATATGCATTACAGAACACACCAAAACTTTGTTATCAGCTTTGTTATCACCTTGCTCATTCCTTTAGGTTATTTATATTTCCCTAAAATTCCTCACTGTTTGAACATGGTTAGTCAAAATGACTGGTGCACACACAAATTTTGGTAGCTCATTGATCATTCCATATTACAAACCAGCAATATAAGTTCTTAAACAACTCTGGGCTTACCACATACCAGGCTACTTTAACTCATTCTTGATCTTTAAAATGGGAGGATGATCCCCCTTTCCTGGCCGTTTTGTCTATTAACATTATATGATGAGAGAGAAGGAGGCATAGATTGTCTGTAGCTATTTCTAAATTACCTATTACTGTGGACTCCCAATCTTGCTTGAGGGCCATCAGTGTGATCATACAACAAATACAAAATAATGCAACTGTCAGTAATACTGCTAGTTTAGCCAACATAATGTATATTTGAGGTGGTATATCAGCACACATACAAAGAGCCACAGTACAGCTGTGTTTCCCCTATGCACCTAAAACTGTAGTCCACAGTCTTACTAAATAAGACAACTTAAAATGCTGAAAAAAGAGCTCTAAGTCTTAGAGCGCATCGCTATCTCCATCTCTCCAACTATCTTGGTAAAAAAAACCACCAAAACAAACAGAAAATGACTGCTAGGCTAACACACATATGCTAACAGATCTTTATTATTATTTTTTAAAACTCATTTTCAGTGTTAAATAAACTGTGGAAAAAGGATTTGATTCATGGTCGCATTAGGAATCTACTCAACCAAGGCCCTTTGTCACAAATTAAATCATAAACCAAAAGTCAAACATGATTTGTGAAATTAACATTTATCGAGGAAATACTCCCCAGTGCTGCATCGTGATTAGTCTCTGGCTTCTGAAATATCACCCATAATTCACAAGCTCCTCTGCAACCATGCCACTACCATTACTGCTGAGATGGCATGCATGATGGAAAGGTGCTGCCACAACCAGAGAGCAATCTCTTTTTTGATGCTGGTGAGAACTAGAGGTCACTGTGTCTTAGTATTTGGGAAAGTACATGTATACACATTCCTCAGCTCCCCCACACTTGTAACACTTCCCCCCTCCACAGACACGCTCTTCCACCTCTTAGATTTATACAAGGCCACAGCTGTTTCTAATTTTGAACACAGAGGCTTGGCAGAAGCTCTGCATTGTGCCCTTTCTTTAAAATAGTGACTAATAAAAAAAAGAAACGTAATTAACAGTGATTGGCTCTTTCGTAGAGTCAGTGTCTTTCAGCAGAGGGATTCTGTGCCTTTGTGGGGAGATGCGGACAGTTCAATCTTACAGGCAGAGGAGCTACAGCACAAAGAAGACTTAGTGATTGTTAAAGGCTAAACGGTCACTGGTAATGCACGCTTTGGAGCCCAACAATTTTTAGAAGCCAGGATATCCAGATATAGCTTAAACATATAGGATGCTTCCCTTTTCAAGGTGATCTTCAGCAGGAAGATACTTTCCTGCCAAAGAATGCAGTCATTTTTTTGAAATCTTGGTGTAAGACCATCCCCACTGCTCTGAGCTCTAGGTATTTTTCACATGGAGCAAAATAGCCCCCAAGTCTTTCGGGGTAAAGAAGGAAAGCTCAGCTCAGCTGCTGGCTTCGCAGGCATTCAGAGCAAGAAGAAAGCTTCAGCATCTCTATAATCCAGCCCCTCACCCCAAGTGATGATCATGGCCTTTCTTCTTCAGGTATTCATACACTGTCTCCACTGCTCGAGCATACTACACCTACCTGAACACATCAGCCATATGCTGTGTTTATGCAAGTGTGTGTGTGTTTATGTGTGTGAAGATAAAAGATTACACAACATACAAATAAATAAGGATCACAAAGAAGAATATTCCCTCTCTTTTAACCAAAAGAAAGCCTGGTGCCTCACCCTACCCCCCTTTAAAGCAGAATACTGAGGAATGTACTCTTACTCTTTTCAGGATTAAAGGAGAACTTATTGGTGGTAAAGCCTCATTTCCCTTTGCTACCCTTTTCCTGCACGCAGAGCAGGCTGTGTTAGATCTGGGCTTATGTCCTCAGCTGGGGCAAACTGGGCTTAATGGAGCCGTGACCATTTATGCCACTGAGGATAGAGCAGTCGGCATGCAGCTCAGAGAACATCTGAGCCAGCCTCCACCCAGTGCCTGCATGAGCTCACTCTGGCAGCCGCATTTCACCGCGGATGGCAGGCTCTGCCCCAAAGGAGGATGGGGAATCCAAAAGAAATTACTGCCTGCTCTACTAAGCTAACCCTTAGGCACAGAGGCCTTACTTCTCGGAACAGGAATTCAATGCTCCAGTAACGAGACTGCCTGAATAGTCCATGAGGGGTTGTTACCTCCACTCAATACACTTTCTTTGGGTAAGCAGTCATTCCCTTCTTGTGTCGTGACATTAAGGAGAGGTCACCAATGGATGGTGGTTTTTAAAAAAAAGTTTAATATTTTTTTTAACCACTCTCTTCTATTTGCAATAACCTGTTAAAAAGCTGAAAATAACACTGAGTTCCCTACTGGGTTGCCCTTTTCCATTTGGAGAACATTGATTTTTTTTTCCTGTTGTGCCAAGATTAATGTGGCCTGTTTGTTTGACAACAGATTCAACATATCTAGTGCCCTGTCAAGCTAAAATGACTCTGTCTGTGGACAACATCCCTGTCTGGCACTGGCAATGATCTGGAAAAAAAAGGCTTTGCTATTTAACTCTTACTGCAGAACCATCAGGAGATTTCAGCACCCCTTAAAACCAAAAAATTGTTATTGATGGGGCAAATTTAAAATATTGTTAGTAGAGTCAAGGGTTTCAATGAAAACTGTTAGGCAAGGGAGCCTATCCAAATTATCCACTGTAACAGTCTGTTACAGTTTTGATTCAAAACAGTTCCAGATCTTACAAGTACAAACCTTCCTCCCTTCTTGCTGTTTGATAGAAAACGTTGGTTTATCCTTTCTCCTCCATTTTAAGTAGGAAAAGAAACAGCATATAAGTAAAGTACAGAGACGAAAATGAGAAAAGCCAAGGAAATAAGGAGTGTTCCCTCCTCATCCAAGTACCAAATATCACACGGACACGAGCTGAGGGTGAAAACACACCCTGCTCCATTCTTTCAAAACCATTACCAAGTTCCAAAACCCTCATCTCCCTCCCTTCCTTCCTCCTTCCCTTCCCCTTTCTCTGGCAAAAGCCAGCAATACCTACAAATATTTTTTATTTTCGTAAACATCATGCAGCTTTAAAACGTGGGGATGTTCTATCAACTTCAGGATGGCTATTTCCCGCTCCACCTGGAAGAAACAAAAAGAAATAGAGAAGATTAGAAGCTTGGTCTTAGAATACATTAGATATCATCAAACATTTTCTTCCCATTTATCCATTTTCCACTCCTCTTTATAAGCAGAGGATACAGCAACTTATAACAATGTATCTTATTTAGCACTCATATAATTTAAGAAAAATTCAATTCATTCAACCTCAGCACTCCCTGCCTTGCAGAAAAGAAAATCAGCAAAATTTGATGGTTGAAAGAAAAGTCCCAAATCTACCAAAGGGAATGAGATGTAGGAGCTATATGAGCATTCAAGGCTGTTCCTACCTCACTATCCAAAGTCAATGACATATTCTCAAAGTACAGAAACTCTAAGATGTCACTTAGGGCTCTCCTGACCCCCCCAGGCATAGGTGTGGCCATGCTGCACTACATATTGCATACCCAATTAATATTAGAAAATCCCCAACCTGAAGAACTTGTACTGTATGCAGGGGAGATAAAGAGCAGAAGACAGACAGCAATGTGATTTTATAGCTGCAGAAATGAGGCACAGAAAGGGAAAGAAATGTAAGAAGTGACATAAGAAGTACAAGGCACAACAAGAAATTAAACTCAATTACTGGAGACGCAGTGTTCAGAGCCTTAAGCATAAGACTATGCTTTCTCTCAATTCCCAATCTGTCTGAGCATGGCTACTTCTGAAAGCACGTCTTCAATACGGAGTTAACAAGTTGTGACTAAGTCCACGTAATTACCGCAAGCCCTATTCTCACCCAAAATTCCTATCATGACTGCTGTGGTGCTTTTAACTTGAATTTACTAAGGGTATTCATTAGAGATGGAGTCAGCTGCTAGCAAAATTGCTCTGTGCTGCTTGAAGCCACACTGTAACGGTTCTGATTTGACCTAGGCTAACTCAAAGGCAGTTAATGTAGCACTGTGGACACTGTAGATAACTGAAATAAACTCTGCAACAAGACACAGTCTAAGCATTGCACAGTCAGGCACGACAAATTTCCAGGAATCCACAAAGGCAGGAAAAAGACCTAAAGAAGCAAACAAGGACAACTAGGTAGGGTTTTTTCCAGTCCTTCAAATAACTTATTGTCCTGGAGCTGCTACGCTAACAAAACATGAACAAACTACAAAACCGTCCCTTAACATCTCCCCTGCAGGCATCAGGCGAGTAATTAGGAACTTGCCCCAGTATACCTTTAGTTCTTGATGTCCTTTAATTTCCTGAGATATCATCCTCTGCTAAGCCTGAACACAGACAACTTTCCCTGAATGCCAGTAAGATACTCGGCAGGAAATCAGAAAGCGGTAGTTTTCCAGCACTCTGCAGAGGAGGAGGATTTCCCAGCATGTTGGTTTATCACCCCAGACCTCTCTTCCTCTATACCACAACCCAAAACCAGCAAAAGCAACTCTCGCACCACATCACCCTTGGCCTTCCTTGTATACCAGGATGGAAGAAAGACTGCTTGTACATGTGTCAGTCTTAGCCTTTCAAAGACACTTATTCCTCTCTGTGGAGTCAAAAGTCATGTGAGAGATCCAATTCCACACTTGGGATCTCTGGAAATAGCTCCTTCAGAGAAGTGGGGAACACATGTAAACACGTATGTATGCAGTTCAGCACTGCCAGAACTGCTATGAATTCAGTGATACACAGTACTTGATGGTGACAGCTCCGTAGGCGTAACTTACTCATGACCAGCACTTAGATGAAAGCCGCTTATACAAATAGGAAAGGAAAGTTGGGTAGATTTCAACTGTACAGCTATTCCACCAAAAAACAGGGGGAGAGCTAGCTTATTGCATTTTCGTCTCCTCTTCAAAAAGACCTGTTATTCTTTTCTCTTACATGATATGCACTGATATTTGCAGAGGGCTTGTTCAGTCCTATAATTTATTAAGTTGGATTTGCTTCAAGAATGAGGAAAAACAAAACAGAAGCCGCACCCACTCCCATAACACTTCCAGTAGTACTGAGGTTCACCATCAGCACCATGTACCACAGCTGCTCAGAAACTGGAACTGCAACAAATTCCCTTTGGATGGCGGAGACCAGGCATTAGGTGGGGAATGTGACTATTGCACTAGCTATGGCAGGGATCATCCAACCCCATTCTCCCTCCTGGGGGATATCCCACCTGTGAAAGATGAAATTCCCTGCAGATGGGCTGTCTAACTGCACTGGTGATTCACTTCGGAAAAACCTCTTGGTGGGTGTGGTGGCAATGTACTTTCAGACCAAATGAGTGATGGATGGCAGCATCCAGCCAGGGTCCTGCTTGGTTACTGTCCTAAAGCATGAGAAGAGGCAGTAACTTATGACTAGTGCTTGGAGGAGGGGATTCAGTTACAGCACTGCATGGCCTATGTCCGATAAGAGAAAACCAGAGCAGAAAGCAAGCGTCTCCTTACTATCTACAGATTTACGCTAGGAACCAATTAAAAAGGAATAACCTGAGTTTCTTTACTTTCATCATTTTAAGTGTGTGAGTGTGGAAGGTTCTGTGCATATCTTTAACTTCCTGGGAACTAAATCCTGAGAGGAAATACAGTTTGGGAGGTCTTGATTTCAACTGCAGGTATGCAGAAAGCATCTGGCTTGATGTGCCTGGCAGCATTTCACTACAACGTACTCAGTACAGCAGTGTGTTGTACCACTCCAGCGCAGGCAGTAGTCAGCTTTCCACAGTCTGCTACCGCTTCTAGCTGTAAACCAAGGACAAAACTGATCTATTCATCTCAGTAAGACTTTGTATAGTCCTTCAGTGAAAAGGGGCTTTATGAAGGAAAAGTGTCATTACTGTACTTATAGTCCAGGCCTGGAATGGTGTAGAGGAGCAAGACACTAATGGCTGTATTACTTAAAGAACTAGAGATTCCCCGCTCTCTGAACAGCAGTCTGAAAAAGATCATCCTCAAAAATCTTACAACAGTCTCCTGCCTCTTTTCCCTTCCAAAGAAAGACAACAGCTCACAAAAACATGCAACAGACCACCTTCTCAAAATTACTACTGCAGTCATTACTGATGAGTGACTCTCCCGCATCCTGTTCATTTTTTAAATCCCCCCCAGAGAAGCCAATAATTGATACGAGTTGGACACAAACTGTAGATCTCAACAGTGGTTTTACTGATGCATGGCTCAGGAGGACCTAGCAGCCACCGCGTCAATAGCAAAAGAAAGGTATGTGAACTCACTGGCAAAATAAAAGAGGCCCGAAATAGCATGCAGCTTTGCTTTCTTCCCCAGAGCTTTGCCAGCTCTCGGCATGCCTTTTTTGCGCATCCCTGTGCTTGCAAGCCACGGAGTGCTGTCCAGCTCAGAGCTGGCAAGGACAGGGGAATGGAGAAACCCTGCAGGGGTGTTTGCTTTAATGCAGATGCAATTATCAGAAAGCAGGCCAAGCTCAGAATAGCCTGTCTAGGGAGGCTCAGAATCTGTGATAAACAGGAAACATGGAGGAACATTTGCATAATAGTTAAAAGAGAAAGGAAAGAAATGAAGCTTTCTCTGTCATGCAAACGCCAGGTCACATCACAGGGTTGCAACTACAGCCTGGGTTGCCTGATACCACGGCAGGTTACTGACTGTACAGCACTCCAGTGCCTTGGAGCCGGGGGAAAGAGCTGTGAAAGGCTGTGCAGGGCAAATGGAGACACATTGCTAACTTGTAACCTTGCAGGTGCCAATTAGAGGTTGTAAAAATCTGTGCAGGAGGCTGATTTGACAGGATGCTTCAGCAATTCAGCTAATGACAAAGTACAACACGGGGCAACACGACCCTTAGAGGAATAATGCAAAACTCTGGTTCCCTCTCCTCCCTCTCTACTTCACCCTCATTCTTCCCCAAAGGAAATCACATCTCTCTGGTTTAAGCCCATCTTGTCACCACAGTTTTCACTGGCAACAAGTGCTCTGCTGTCTGGCCTTCCGACGCGCAGACACACAGGGTGCTGCTAATTCACCCAGAAGGCAAGGAGGGCAGCTTGCGGGAGCCTGATAGTGCGTCTCAGTGATGAATAAAGTTTCCTTTTCACTTGTATTCATTTGCTCAATAACAATTGGGTCACCCCTCACCCATGCGGTGCTGTGAGAACTTGAAAAGTGAAGTGGACAGCCATCTCTTATTACCAGGCTGTATTTTATCTACCAAATCTGTGCAAGCACTATGCAACGGTCATTAACAGCTGTTTCTCAAAGAACACCTACGCGTAAAAAGCTGGGGACAGAAGATGACATTTCTCCTTGGATGTTTTGAAGCTCACGAGCAGCACACCACAAAGCTCCCTCTTTCTCCATTGACATCAGTGGCTCCCATATTGCCCAAAACGCTGGCTTGAAAAGGAAATCTGAAGCTGCAGAAGGGTGAGGGGCAATAAAGCCTTGCAGACTGCAAACGTGTTGTGCTGTTTTTCCTACTCAGAGCAAAATGGGGGGGGGGGGTGTTTGGTAGGTTTTCATATGAAAATCAAGCTCTCTAATGTTGACCCTGCTTTGCTTAAAGTAATTAAATACTTTTCAGAACTCATGGCTGTCCTTCAGTTACTAGAAACTCAACCAGGACATGAACTTCCTCTGAGTTCAGAATTGGTTAGACTCGGGATGAACTTCAAAGGATGCAAAGATTCAGATGCTCATTTCAGGCTAGAACCCAGGTTGGAAACCTTGTACCAAAGTACCTACTTTCTCCAGTGTCTGGCCTGCTGTGCACTAACTTCCATTTCCATGATGAGAGCACAGAAAGCAGAAAGTGAATCACTGTGATACTTCACTGAGTTGAAGTGGCAAAACCAAAGGTATCGGACAGGAAAAAAATAATCTTTAATTCTCTGGAAAGTCCATGTTCCTGCCATAACAGAAATATCGCAGGAACAGACCCTGGGATTTTATTAATTTGGTACTTTTGCTTTCACGTGATGTGGGAATGAAAGTTAAAAATGGTGAAAAATGACTGGCTTTGGTGAAGACCACCTAGATCACCTGTTCACTCTTTCCCGTAATCACGGAATAAATAGGCTACTCTTGAAATGAGAAGAGAACAGCATTAAAGCAGAAATGGCTTTATATGACAAGTAACTGTAGGCCCAGTATGTCCTGCAGGGTCATCACTGCTGTGGGGATATCATTCTTGCAAACAAACTTAAGCCATTACCAAATCTAAGCAATATCACATTATATCAGTTGCATCCTTAATTTCAGTGGAAGCAAAAATAGAGTAGAAGTGGAAGAAAATCAGGTTTTAAATGACTAAACATTAAAGTATCTTCCTCTGCAGCTCTGAATTTAGTTGATTCTTCACTTAAAGTGGCCTTTCATTACATTCATCCAAAACTTCTTCAGCAGGCCATTATGGAAGCAAACAGAGAACCACAGAAGCTGTCCATCTACAGAGAGTATTTCCTGCTGCTATTGTAGCCATTAGCTCCACATTTCTGAATATACTGAACCAGATTCAAAATGTATTGAAGTCAACAAAAGATATCAATTGACTTAAGTGGGCTTTGAAGGAGACCTTCTAATGATCGTTAAGTGGTATCTGGAAGAAATCTTCTATTACACAATTCTGACTAATTAAATGCTTTAACATGAATTCAGATTTTCTGCTAAGTACTAGTAATTACAAGATTCTATAAAAAGTGGATAAATGAGGGGGGAAACTAGACTTAGATCTCCACAGAATCAGGCAGCTAGACAATGCTGTACAAAATACTTACAACAAACAGACAAAGCTGGGCAATTCCTCATTTTATTGAAAGCTCTCTTATGGGCTCATTCTACCACAATTTTTGTTTGTATGCGTGCTTCTCAAAGCTATTTCCCCACAAATGAAAATAAAAATAGGTATGTGTGAGAAGCAAGTGAGATGCATATTTGATGTTAAAATTTGCATGTGCAAACTTCTATACCATGAAGCTCTAGTAGGCCAATTTATTTTCCACAAACTACTATTATAACAGAATGTCAGCTTCTACTTGTCTTTACTGCAACAAGTATTTTTCCATAGTCCCTTCAAAACTGCAACTCTAAAGCTCCACCGAATTTCAAAATTTGGCATAAAGTCTGAGGGTTTGAAGTCAGCTGAATGGATACTGTGAGAATTTTCTCAGAAATCCTTTCTGCTGGTGCCAACATACCTCCACAACAAGAGAGGACTCCTGGCCTGGCTTGGCATATTGACTCCAAGGTCTTGAAGTGACAGGGTTTGGATCCTACAGGTTATCTAACCATGGAAAATCCCACCCAGGAACTTCATGGTTTAACTCCGTAGTTAACACCTGCAGTGTTCCACAGAGCTCTGCCATACGCTACTGAGTAAATATGGCACTTAGACTTATCTGGAGCGTATGCTTCTTTAAGAAGCATCAGGGCTTCATACAAGAGACACTGATGGGAGCTGACAAGGAGTGGATTTATTCATTCAGCACTTGAGATTATCTGCTGCCCGGTGGTACGCAGCTAGCAAGTGACTGACGTGCAAGTCTGTGCCAGTAGTGAGCAGAATTGCCCCCTTACACCGGAAGGCAAATAGCCTCCCTGTGCCTCTTGTCACCTTTCGTGAGTGCCACATCCTGGCTGCCATCGCCAAGTAGTGCAGGACGCAGGACACAAACCAACAGCCACTCTGCAGGAGAAATAACTGGATCTTTGACTTGCCTTTGTTTTTCCCCTCCTTATCCTGGTTTTTAATGTTAAAGCGCATTGTGCTTTCTTGGACCCAAAGCAGAATGTTTGCACAGATGTTTTTTTTGCTGGGGGAAAAAACCTAACTCACATGCAGCCAGCCCAGCGTTTATGAGAAACCCGCCACTCCCAATCAGCAGCCACGGCCAAGCCTGTGTGAACACCGATATCTACTGCTCCAAAGCAGCATGCTCAGACCCTCTCGTGTGAGCGGCCCTCCCTGTCATGCCAGAACTGCAGTGCTCACCTCAAACTTATAAATGTAAGTCTAGCCCTCACAAGCAATGCTGTAGGCAGTACTCACTAGCTTTTTCCCCCTGAAGGACCAATAAACTTATGTCTAGCTCGTTTCAGGGATGTATACGTTAAAGAATGCAAGAGCAGGAAGCCAACAGGCCCTGTGCAGGAGCACAGGAAAGAGCGCAATTCGTAACTCATTTTCTGTCAGTATAAGTTACTTCTACTGAAGGTAAAAGGTATATTCGAGAACACTTAATGCTTTGTGGGTGGCTATGCTCAGCTACAGAAAAACAGTCACTACACACAGAGGAGAAACAAGCTGTAAAATTGAGGGGTATGGAGAGTTCAACTTCAAATAATACAACTGCAGAGCTCCTTGTATTATTTGAGACATCATGCATTTAATATGGGCAGTACCAAACACAACATTGGAATGTCTGAGCCAAAGAGTGGGTGGAGGATGCAGGAGATGCTGAATCCCATTAAGGGAATAAGGGCGAGCACAAAGGAGGCGGTGTAGCACAGCATAGCATAACATTCTGCCAAAAATGTAGTGTAGAGCTTCTGAGAACATTGGTTGAGGATAAGATAAGGCAGAGGGGTTCCCAAAAGCATCCAGGAAAGGGACTGAGACAGTGAAGTAATGCTGACAGTACCATGGACTGTATCCTTAAGGGAGTCCACCATCAGTAGGAAGAGACATTTAAAAACACAATTTTGGAAAAGCTTCAAAGGATAAAGTCTCCACCATTTCCTATGTGTCTCAGCTAGCCTCTTTCACCCTCTTCCTTTTTTATTCCATTAGTCACACTGGCCTTGTTTAGCTCTTTGGCATTGTCTTACACAAATGTCCTCTACACTTCCTCCAAACTCTTCCAGAAGCAATCAATAGGATTGCTGCTGTTTCCCTCTCTACATCTTTCCTTAACGGCCATCTCTGGTTCCCTAAGAAATAAGGCAGGTAACAAATGCTCCAGGAGAGGGCAGAATAGCTGGAGATTTGCAGAGGCTGGAGGCAGAATGCCAGACTCCATCCCTGCCTTGCCCTGCTCCACAACAAGCCTAATGACATCAATCATTTCAAAGAGAGGAAAACAGATAATATGATTTTTGTTATTCTACCGTATTCTCCTGTCCTTCACTTTTGGGTGTCCCTTGACTCTTTAGATGGATATTTGTGTGTACTTGTATATTAGGATCTTGTTTAAGCTGAGTTAATAAACTCAGTGAGATACAAACAGTTGATACCTAGAAGGGA
Organism: Sagittarius serpentarius; assembly: GCA_034782735.1. Lineage (NCBI taxonomy): Eukaryota > Metazoa > Chordata > Aves > Accipitriformes > Sagittariidae > Sagittarius > Sagittarius serpentarius. The sequence goes on along the minus strand of JAVKLA010000021.1, from coordinate 11,243,555 downwards.
TTCTCCATCCCGATAGTCCCTCATAGCTGGCAGGGATGGAAGCAGAGACTAAAGCAACCCACAGCTCTCCCCTTTGTTTCCATTTTCTAAATATGCTGCTGAAGCACAATTGCACCTCCCAGAGGGACATGGTCCCAGACAAACAGCAGCATGGAACTCATCCAGGAACTGTGAAAAGGCCAAGGGCAACACAGACTTACAAAGTTCATGTTTGCTCTTGGCTTTGCAATAAAGAGGGAGCCTTGAGGGGAGGCCTGGCAGCTGCAGGAAGGGGAATCAACAGTTGACTTTCTGCCAAACTGTGGAGCCAGTGGCTGCGTACTCAGGAAGGCCGAGCAACCCTTCAGCCCAGCTCTTCTACCACAACAGGTCAGCAACAGTTCATATTGCACTGCAGCACGAACAGCAGCTCCTGCCTCAAATGCACCAGCTCTACATTAGCACTTTTATGTCCATCCCATCTTAGGGACACTGATCTCAAGAACTACTTATTCTTATCCGTGATGTTGAAATTAGTCTGCGTTGTCCATAAAATAAGTGCTCTGAGCACAGACTGTGTCTCAGGAGTGCAGTAGTCCAGTGTCTCTCTATAATGACATGACTGTAAGTGCTGTACCTCTATAATGACATGAACCAGCACTTCCGTTCCAAACATCCCTGCCCACTCTTCTATATGAGGGATTAACACTCTTTAATGCAGACCCACTTCAACCACAAGCCTGTCTTTTCGCACCTTGCAAGACAGGACTGAACAGCATGGGAAATCAGCAGTGACCTCTCAATATCTTCATCTCTGGGCTACCTGTTTGGATCTAGCCAACAGCAGATGGGCTCAAAGCCTGTTACTCTCAGCTCTCTGGTGACTCACATCATAGCAAAATTAGCTTTATGGACTCAGCCTCAGTCCCAGGTCAGAAGTAAACTATGGTGGACAGTTAAAAGGCTATTGTAAAACTGTCCCCTCCATTCAATTACCGCACCTCAGTGCTGAGAAATGACACAAGCTTTCAAGATGATGCTAGCCCTGACACAACAGCTTTGTCCATGGTGCCTGCCACTTCTTCCTTCAGCGTCAGGGATGCAGCAAAGGCAGCAACACTGGCTGGCAGCTTTCCATTCCTAATCTGCAAAAGGATGGCTAATAAGGCAGGAATTGTAGTACAAAACAAGAAGCAGAAAGAGAGAGAGGGGAAGAAATAAACCTGCCTATTTTGCCTCAGTTTTGAGGCTGCCTGTGCTCACTCCCTCAGGTTCAGCCTGCAACAGAAGACATTACAGCGAGACTTGTACTCCCCTCAGTGAAGACACCATAGTCCTCTGTTTTGTACAAGCAACAGAAGCAGCAGAAAATTAGTTGATTGCTGCCATCAGCATCCAGGATCTCTCACAGCTGGGAGTTAAGAGATCAAAGACAGCAACGAAGGAACATTTTGTTTCTCAGCCACCTTCTCTCCGCTCTTCTCATACCCTTCCCATCACACACCAGTCCCTTATTGCTGGAGGTGCTGATGGCATCTTGCAGTCTATCAACATCAATATTGGGATCAAGAAACCTCTCGGCAAGGGAGGTTTACAAACAACATTGCAAAGACAGGCTCTCTAGCACCTCAGAACAGGTGATAAGGATAAGCCAAGTCATTCCTTCTCCACAATGTCCAAACCTCCTTGAGAAAGGAGGGCTCAGACATTTCTGGCCACGTCCCTACAGAAGGGTCCAGCATATTCTCTGGAGCTGAATACAATTGTTTTCCACACCTTTATTATATTTTCCAATACATTATTCAGTTTGGTTGGACTTTCAGAAGCACTTAGCATTGGCCTATCTCTTTATCTTAAAGTTCATGGGGCTCTTTCTACTAAATGAGACCCGAGCCAGCCAGCAATGAACGGCAAATTCCATCTTTTAGTTCTAAGTCCCTAGAGATGGGTCTTGGAATACGAGGCCTGCCTTACTATTTATGAATCTACGCCTTGAACATTACTTCCCAGATCCTGCACGATTTCTGAGCCTTTCTGAGTCCTAATGGTGAATTCTTCAGCTTCACCATACTAAACAATAGCCAAAAGCATTCCTTATCCTAAAACAGATCATCTTTTCCACATAGTGACAATCACTTCTGCAGTATAGAAGACTTCTCCCTTGAACTACCTGTCTCACTCCAAAGCAACCTATATGTTTACGGGAAGTTGTATACTGCAGTGCAGATGCACCCACCAACACAGCATTATTGCATGGAGACCAGGAAGAGCAAAGAAATTAAGGCATTTTAAACTTGAGGAAGGTGGCATTTTTATTATTTCTTAAAGTGTTGTTGTGGGTCGTGCATCTTCAGAATAGTTGTCTTTAAGTGCCATTGCTTATTTGAGTTTCTTCTCATTCCTTTGTATCTGCCCTATGCAATAGACTTAATACAGAGTTCAAAGCTATTTGGCTTCTGATGAAGAGCATAGACAGGATGCAACACTGTTATGTCAGGCGATAACGCATCGCTAAAGAAAGTGCTAATGACTCAAAAATTACAGAGAGGAAGCAACAGGAAAGTTCTAACGATAAGCAAATTAACTTACTTCTCTGAAAAGAAGGGACTTGGCTGGACATGCTTACTCTAGGTATTCCTGCAAGTGGCAGAGCAAGCATTCCAAAAACAGAAGAAAATTTGAAAATTGGGGTTCACTTAAATCATACTATCTTGGGCCTGTACACCTTGGGATGCTTTGGCACATATACAGGCATCCTTTTTTCACAATCTAATTCAAAATCCCTTGCACTTCCCTAATACTTATGGTAACACTGACATGTGCAGATTTAAAAGTGCTTGCAAACAATTTGCTAAGATGGCAGGCTAAATTTGAAACCAGCAATATTTGAAATGGACAGCTGGGCTAGATCTAGGCCCCTCCCTCCCCAACTTTTGAGCATTTTGTGCCAGAGATCACGTTGATTAATCAGCTGAACCTTGTTCCCAGATGTTTGGAATGTGCAAAAAACAACCTGTGAATCCGGGAGTTTTCCAAGACTCAGCAATACGGTCTCAACAGAGTTTTGGAATGAAAAGGCAAGGGATGCTGTTGATGTCATCCTCTCTCTACAGAAAAGAAAACCAATTACATATCTTTACAGGAGACATAATTAGCTCCCTTCTTTCCAATGGAGAAAGCCTTTCCGTCCATGAAAAGCTTATACTGCCTCCCACACAAACACGGGACAGACAAAAACCTCACCAAAATCTTGCTGAGGCAGATGCCACGCTGAGGAAACCCAGCAATAACCTCAGATGGGAGGAAACAGTGCCTGTGCTGCGAGGCTCACGTGTTGAATCCTGACCTAGGCAAATGTATTTGGGAGGAAAGTATGCAGCGATGCTCTCCTTGCACCATACAGAGTTCACTGAGTTTGGATGTAAACCTCAGGATATTTAGGGGAGGGTGATCATTACATTAACATATACTTGATGGCAAGGACTAGAGTGCATCCTTCTGCTGTATAATATGGATTTGTGTGGGGGTCAGAAGTTTCATTTGCTTACTGCCTCCTACCCTTAAGCTCATTCCTGCACCAAATCAACAATAATCCCTATTCACAGTCCCTTCTCTGAGTAGGAAATGCACACTCCAAGTAAAGGATTTGCCTTCTGTGCTTTGTTGCTCTACACCATGGGACAGCACGGAAGCACTTTCTTTTAGTTGCTGTGTGCTGGACACGTTTTGCCAGGTCCGAGGAGCTGAGGTGAACTAAAGACTTCTGCAAAGCATCCTTGCAGGGTACTTGCGAAAGCTCTGTGGAAGTTTGCCCCAAGCCCGTCTCACATTTTGTTTGCCAGAGGAACACAGTAACATTGACAAGTTCCTTTTGTTTATGAGAATCCTAAAATTATTGCTGGGTGCTGTTCAGTGAGAAAGGCTAGGACAGCAGCTGATAGGGAATCGTGGTGATTTTAGGAGGCCAGCCCTCTTCTCTGCGGAGATTGGTGTAACTGTTAAACAGAGTTGAGGTAATTTTCCCTCACTTGATAACAGCCTTACTCCATCCCAAGTGGACTATTTGAGGGTTATCTAGAATTTTGTCATGTCCTTTGGTATCATTCTGCTGCCCACATGTTCCTGTATTTAGAGTAGGGTAATGTTACACATCCAAACTGGGAGCCTGTTCGTTATTTTGGAGCGGATCCCTTATGCCACCACAGAAGCCAGTCAAGAACAACCACATTCTGTGAAATCCTAGGGACTGTGAGAGCCTTTTTCTGACTACTCCTCTTCTGGTTTTGCATTCTTATGCTTGCTAACATTTCTAAACCATTAACCTTTTCTGCTCCGTACTACTTTTTTCTGAGGCAGAAGTGATTTTTCTTGCCATTTTCCAGACCTTTTCCATGTTCCCTTCAGGGTGGCTGGGGACATGAACTTGTAGAAAATGTTTTACTTCTATTTCAACAAAGTGTTTAAAGTGCATGCTTTAGTCTACTAAATACCACTACTACATAGTCTAGGGTCTACCTGCAAGCAATAGAAAGACAGCAAAGTGATGAAAGAAGGTGAGGAAAAAATGACCTTGTAACTTCTAGCAAACCTATAGGAGAGTAACGCATTTAGTTTCAAAGCTCTTGGTGGCCAATGTGAATGTTTTTGGTGGCCAAACAGGAAATGCGGATAGTCCTTACTTCTGACCCATCAAACGTGCATTTTGCAGAGCTACTTTTTTGATGAGATTCCTTTGGACATGTCTTCATTTACCCAGGGAGGTAGGCAGTGTCGTCCCTCTTCCTTCTGTGGGAACACTGACCTGTTTGAGAAACCTGAGATGTCTCCACAGGGTATAATCTAGCAGTTTCCAGGCATGCCAAGATCCCTGAAGCACTGTTGTGTCTCTCTGATCCTTAATCTTGCTCAGGATCTGCAAATGATCAGTCACATAAAGACCACGGGAGAGGAGGTTGCTGCCTACCTACTGAAGGTCTGAGTTTGTCAGTCCTATCTTCAAACAAATGAGCAGAAGCTTCACTTAGGGAAAATATATACAAGTGTACAGCTCTGATAACACTCTCATTAAGCAAACGTGAAGCAGTTCTTTAAATCTGAAACAGAAAATAAGCAAAAGATGAAAAACCCAAAGCAAACAGCTCTCCCTTAAAGTCTGAATATTTTCAAATAAAACAAGGTTCCTTGTAGAGGGAAAGGAAACATGTAATGCATAGCTGTGTCCTTTCCTTGATCTGAACTGTAATGGCTCTTCCTCATCCTTTTCCATGATATGTGTGCATATTCTCCAAGCCTACGGATGAGAGTCAGCACCTCTGTTCAGCTCTTCAGTGGGATCACTCTCCTGATGATCTCCTTTAGACTTGAAGATTCACTTAACTGCCCAGTTTGCAGCAGGTTTCCTTCTTCTGGGAGGAGTGTCTGATGTTACAAGGGAACCCAGGACCACAGAGGTGAAACAGGACTGCCAGAATCTACAGAGGGCTTACATGAATGAATGAGTTTGATTTTCAAATTTAGGCCAGAAGCAGCCCACCCAGCCTGATTTTTTCTCCCTCATACTGTTTATTCAACCAAAAGGATTTTCAGACAACCTGAGGGGATTGCCTTCATGGGTGAGTGTGCATTTTACCAGAAGTCCTATTTGGCAGAATGACTTTTATTATAAGCATTTTACTTCTGTTGCCCCTGCTGCATGCTGCTTTTCTTGGCCTTCTGGCTCTCTCCAAGTCCTGTGCAAAATTCCCTTTTCACAACGCACCGGGGATCTAGCAGATGCATAGGCCACATAGTTGAACAATCACTTTATGCCTCAAGCATGGCCAAACAGTTTATTGTGTAGCTTAGAAGGGCATATCTATACTGTTGTTCTGCTACAGAAAACCAGGGTGCCTTTCCAGAAATGCCCTCATTTTGCTCAAAATACCACCTGCATTTTACAGGAGTGATCCTAAACCAGCAGAACAAATCTGGCAAGGGGTTAAAATAGGATTTGTATTTTATTTTTAACCTGGGCTGGAGAATTCCCTTCTTTCTTTTTTCTCTTCCCCTTATGACGCTTCTTTAAATAGAGTTGCTTTTTCCAGCCCCAAACCCACCTAATGCCAAGGGGTCAAGCTATGTTTCTCAAGTCCTTTGTTCACCGGAGCAGTATGGGGGCGCAAGATAAGTCTTTGCCAAAGCCACCAACGATTAAGACATCAGCACCATTAAGAGCTGCTGCCTTCTGTGCAGTCAGCTCTCTGTAAGCCGCCCCCAGTCTTCTGCCGTATCGGAGCAGCCCGCCTCTTCCTGGGGGATCCCCACAGCCAGCTCTGCAATGGGGCTTGTGCTCTGCTCCTCACATCCAGCCTGCCTGCTCATTAATCATTCGGGATGTGACTGCTACTGCCACCACTGCAGACACCTAAAGACTGAGGATGTCTCCTCCTTGCTACACCAGGCTTTTCTCCCTTCCCCAACTGCTTGTAAAGGGAAACATCCTTTTTTTGTGTGTGTGTGCTGCGACAGAGGAATATAGCTTCTGACCTTAAAAGCAGGAAAAAGAGTTGTACTGCAGTCCTCAGCAGTGGCTGTGGCTGGCTCTCTGTTACGCTGATGTTGAAGCAGAGTCAGTGCACTAAAATGTATGCATGGAAGCAACCTCCTACGCAAAAGGCTACTGTAATCATTGCAGAGTTGGACAAAAGACTCTGTGGCAGTTTCCCACCCAGATATGTCAGGGACACATGAAAGTGCCAGCTGCTGGGTGAAGCACAGCTGCTATTCTCCTTCAGTCCCTGAAGTACAAAACTACGGGAATCAAAACAGAGTCAGAGCATTTGTGAGGCTACTCTAACTTAGCCTTAGAGACAGGCGTCTTTATCTCTACTCCCTCTAATGCACCAGAGAGACCTGAGAAAGCAGGCAGTGCCCTTCAAGCTACTGACAAACATAACTGCTTAGCAAAATGCAGTATGTAATACCAAAAGCGAAGTCCTCTTTCAGTAATAGCTTTTCCAAACCAAAGATCAGTCAGCAGCCAGAACAGGACTTCCGAGCATTTCCAAAATGTAAGGCGCGTAACCATTTTTCAACTAATCAACAGAAAAACGAGGGAGCTGCACATGACCTGACATGCTGGTACAAAGCAGATGCAGTGGTGTCAGAGCTCCTGTTCCCTCTGCAGCACTGGCTGAGCACAAACAACAACCCCTTCACTGTCACAGATTACCCTTACAATGTGGGTATTTTGTCCTGCAGGACAAATAGAAAGAACCAGGAATCCAGAGAGAAATGAAGAAAACTGCTTTCCACATGCTCCTAGGGCAGCTCTGATGCACTCGGGATGCTGCTTTTGCCTTCACACAGGACTCTGCCCGTACAACAGCTCCACTCAAACCAAGTGAGAAAGGATTTAAGGTTTCTTTGGTAGTAACTTCCACCTGCATCCCTTTCTTTCCACCCAGTAACACACCCGCCCCCAGACCAGCTACAGGAGAGGCCAGGTGCAAGGTGGTCTTTTCAAGAATGATCGTTATCCTTTTCATATCTCGTTCCTTTGCCCTTTCCAAGCAATTTTTCTTTGGGAGGCTAGAACAGTCACTTCAGAACAGTGTCACTATTACATGGACGGCAGCTCCGGGACCTACGGGGCACATGTGAGGCGGCAGGCTGTATTAGAAAGCATCAGCATTGAACACCTCACTGGCACATCTTCCTCACTGGAGACTGCTGTCAGTCACTGTAAAGCAGCCTCCCGGTACTAACATAAGTCGGCTCAGGCCCTTGATACGTGCTAGCACCCTTTTCATTCCCAAGAAAAATATTCTTCAAACTGAAGCGTAGGGGATTTTCTTACAAGGAGCTTTCAGCCTCTTCTTAAATGAGTTTTTTTTTCCAAAAGTGCCATCATTATAATTTTTTTAAAAAATCACCATTGAGAAACGCTAAAAAGCTTTCTGTAATACTGCTTACAGTTAGTATTTGTTTCCCTCTGGCAATTCAGGTACTGCCAGTGGGAGCTTCATCAGATGCTGACAACTCCCCCCATCAGGAATCCCCTTAAGGAAGGATGTTTCCCCTCTGGCCACTCCCCTGTGGGTGGCAGCAGCAGGTAATGCCCACATTTTCAAAAGGTTCAGTAATTTCGGGTTCTCCGCACTTAAGCTCTCTGAAGACAGATTTGCAGCTGCTGAACTACCCGCAGATAAAATTTTAAGAAGAATCTCATTTCCAATTAGGCATGATATAAAAATTGGATTTTCAAGTTGCTCAGACACTATAGTTGACTGGGTCTAATGCAAATCTGGCCTAACGATGGAAGATGAGCCCCTCTGAAAAGTCTAGGCCTAAGCCCTAAATTCTGGAGGTGCTGAGAGGCTGCTGCAAGGTCCCACTGGACATGGGAGTAGTCAGTCTCATTACAGCTAACATCTTCTACATAGTCCTCAAGAAAAGCACCCCAAATACTGGACACATCTATACTGTTTGGCATAAATAAACATATAAAACAGAGAGAATATTAAAATAAAATAAAAGGCGCAATACCTGTTATTGCATACATACACATAGTTCCAAACTTGAATCTGAGTGAGGTCTGCATCCAAACCCACCTTTGGCATATCTCTAAACAAAATGATAACCACCTAAAACCTGGAGGTTTCATGGGGTGGGGTTAAAGTTGGAATGATTATCTGAAACAATATCCAAAGGAAGCCATAAAGCTGTCTAAGGATCTCATAACTTAGTCTGAATTCACTGGGTTTGGAAAGACTCTGGCAAACCTCTCCGGGAAATAGAGCATGAATACTGGCTTGCTCTGACAGGGTATGCAAGGGAGAGTGTGAGGTTGAGGCACCGATTTGGGATTCAGAAAGTCTAGCTTTGCTTTCTGATTTTCTTGATAGCTTCTTTTGCCTGGATGGGTTACTTAATCTATCTGTGCCTTAGTTCAGTATTTAGAGAATGGAGACAGTAAGATATTTAACTTTTCCTACATTTTTCTGCCCTTTTACATGCACTGCCTGTTCAGACTGTAAGTGCTTCAGGTCAGAGATGGTGCCTTGCTTTGTTTTTAAACACAGCTACAGTGCCTAGTATGCCAGGGCATGTGCTAAGACACATCCTCTGACAAACACAGACAAAAAATGATGTTTCAAATGTCACCACTAACTCAACTTACAGCCTGCAGAGAATGAAGCAGTGGGGGTGAAGTCTGCAGTATGTCATATGGAGCAAAATATAAGTCCAAAGCACGCTGTCATGGCTGAGCACCTGATTATGGTTGGTGCTGATGCTCTTCTGTATTGCCCTGGCTCTACACAAGGAATCAGGAGTCAGCAACTGTCCTCATGTAAGTCAGAAGCACACCCTCTGAGCACAGGAAAATACAGTGCCTTGTAAGCTGGGAGGGAAGGCAGGCAGCATTACAGGTAGACTAGAAATAATAGAGCAAGCTTCATGCTGAAAAGCAGGGAATCTTTGTCATGACAACAGGGAGAGCTGTTAAACTATACAACATGCGCAGGGAATGTAAAGATAGGCAGTATTCTGGGTCTCCTGCTCTCAGTGGGGAGGAACTGGCAGGACTGCAGCAGTGAATGATGGTTTATTTTTAACAACAGTTTCTAAAGCAGGAGCTGGTGATTTTGTTTGTTTGTCGCTTTTTATTTCATCCAATGCTCTAGATGGATACTAGCTCCTTTTGCAAGATTTTTTTTTATTTATTATTGTTTCTCCTTGAAGCAGGGCCTGCAAATGCTATGATAACTAGACTGAAAGGTTCACTTAGTTTCAGCTGCAGTTTCCCTAAGTGCTTCTGTGTCCCCTGCTGAACTGCTGTTTTGTAACACTGTGGATGTGGAGCACGCTTTGGGGATATTCCACAGCTCTCCTGTTGCCTCCACCACACCACAAAGAACCACGTTTCCTCTCCCTTCCCTTCACCCTTCCTTTGCTGCAATGGGACAAGAACCACCAGGGAAGAAAGATGTAGCCTCGTCTTCTTCAGGCCTTTTTGCACCAACCAAAAACTTGCAAATCTAAAGCATTAACTAAGCAGTTTTGTGCTTTGCTCCTGCCCAACGTCCTTCAGGGTGTGTGAACACAGCTTGCTGCAGACTAACAAGCCACACAGCAAACGCTTCACATTGTGAACTAACGTCGGGGGAGCGGAGGATCTAGAGCTGCAGCTCAGTGGTCTGAGGAAAAAGCTCTGCCAGTTTGTGCCCCTTAATAATGGGCAGTGAGCATAGAGGGCAAGCGTGACTAGGTAGGAGAAAAGAGGCTATCTAGGGAATCATGCAACACCGAGTGCCGGGCTTTGCAGTCCATAATAGGGGTGAGTCAGACTCTGAATTGTTGTGCTGCTATCTTGGTTACAGTAGATGCTAATTCAGCTGGTCAGGTAAAGTGTGCTTTTAGGAGGCTGATACGAGCAAGCATATTGAGGCTCTGGGACTTTTCCAGGCTTCATAGCTGTTCTGCCTATCCTAAAGGGAAGAAGCACTTGCGAAACGCAAATCTGCAGCAGGGTCTAAGATACCAATCTCCTTCAGAGTTTGCTGGGGTGGGGGATAACATAAGACTCTCAGGTGCTTGGCAGATCAGTGGTGTTTTCAGAGGCAGCTGGAGGCACTGGGGTATGGAAGGTCTGTTTCAAGCAGGTATCTTCCACCAGCTTCTTAAAAATGTACGTGGAAACTTTTAAAATGCTGATTTCGAAAGAGGGAATAAAACATTGGGACATATAGACACTGCTTCCTACCCCGCTTCTTAAGTACCCAGCAGGATTTGAGGGTTTCCTTTAAAGGACAAAGTGCCCAACCTAAAGCCTACTGCAACGAACTCAAAAGACCCTGACACTGGAGGGCACCAGATCAGGACCTATGAGGCTTCTGGACTCACACTGCCACACCTGCAAACTCTTAGCTGGTCTTTCTGCGTGGAGGGGAGGTGAGGAGGTAGTAAAAAGGGACAAGGCTTGGTGCCTCCCCTTTCCTGAAGGGACAGCTGACATGCAGCGAGGAGCCAGGCAGTCCTGTGGGTGCTGGTGCATGAGGCAGAACAGACACGGCTCTTCCCTTCAGCAGCTATATGGACCTGCAGTGCTGACAGTAACAACAGCTTGTCGTTGTCAGCTAACAAAGCAGCTACAACGACGGCTGTACGCTGAGAGGCAGAGGCAGGGTGCCATTTTTAGGGTTATTTTATTCCGACTGGAATTGTGCTCCAGCCCCTTGGAAGTCAACCCTTTTCACTGACCTTTCTGGAGAGAGCAAAGGAGCGGAGGTGAGATTCTCAGTCGAGACATCACAGCCAAGCTATTCTCTGAACCACTCTTTGTTGCCGTCTCTTTGCAAGCCTGCAGCCTCCGCTCCCTCCTCCCCTTCCCCAAAATAAAGCTCCATGATGTAAAAACATTCCTTTGGGGCTGGAGGTGGAAAAACTAGGACACCACAGTTCGGAAAACGCTCAGCACTGCATGAAATATTCACTATCAACCGAAACAGGTTTACCCGGAGGAGGGTATGATGAAGAGGGAACAGGGAATCAATTTCACCGTCCTATGGTTTGTTATTCTGGCTGCTGCTTCTTTCTCCAAATAAGCTAAGCTTTTTGGAAGCTTCTGTCTGACCCAATTCTCACTCCCTCACTTTTCAGTCCCTCTATCCCTCCTGTTTTATGAGCAAATAAGCATGCATCCTAAAGGCATCCTTGCCCAATCCTAAATACTGCTGCTCTCCAGAACAGGGCTAATAACTTAATGATGCATCGGAAAGAGAAAGAGAATGCATGTGCAGCTGAGCTATCCATCATCTGTGCACCAGGAGGATGGGAAAGCACTGAGTACTGCCCCCCAGCCCCTGTAAAGGGCCTTCCTGTTCCCTTTGCAGAAACAGCAAGAAAAAAAACAAAGATTGCAAGAACAAAACAAAGGTTACAAGAACAGCTATTTCTTTGTCTCTGCTCTTCAAATGTTGCACTTCAGGATCGGGAGTGAATCAAAATACTTCTTTCTATAACTGATTACCAAGATTTTTGTGCTGGTTTTTGCTCAATGCAAACAACAGGAAGAAGCGTGGAACATACGGAAAGCAGGAGAAAAGGCTCTGGTGACGTATCAGCCTCATGTGTTCGCATTCTACTGGCTGCGGTTATATGTTTCAGTGCAGCCCCAGCCCGAAGCAAAATTAACTGGGTGACTTTGTGTCCAAGGCCTACAGAACGTTCAGCCACATCACCAGAGATACAACATCCCAAGCAACAACGAGGTGTTCAGACGGTGCAATGGCAAAAGGGAGAAGATCAGGAGAGGTGATGAGAGGCATGACGTGAACTACATCTGTGGTTCCCTGTGGGTATCCCAGGATGGGATATCAAGGCAAAGATGATATGCCCAGGCAGAGCTGCAAGGGAGGAAGATGACGTTCATCTGCCTGAGATACAACCCCCAAACTCTCGTAATACCCAACAGGAACTTAACCCCCCCCAGGATTTTAAGCACTCAGTGCATTCAGACAAGACATATGGGAAACCACACATTTTATTTTTTTTCAAATGAGCTCTCACAGAGAATGGGGCTTATACACAAAGCCCAGCTCCCATACATCGACAGCTTAAAAAAAAAGCTACAACTGAAAGCTAATCTGCAATGAATACATTTTCCGCTCAACCAAGCCCCAAACACGTTTTATCAAACAAAGGAGCTCTTTAAATGATCACCTGCTCCAAAGGGCATTTTCCTAATGGCGAAGAGCATGCGCACTCAATACTTGTTCCACTACAAGTGAACTAGAAGCTGTTATCGTCTTACCAAAACAGGGAAACCACAGGGAAGGTATGCTCATCTCACTTGATGCACAGTACCTTCTCCTGTTCTCACAGCTGGTGCAGTTTTGCTCACTCACATTGTACACTTGATGGGATATCCCAGCGCATCCCTCTGAGACCTCTGAACAGGCACAACGGGCCTAAAGCTATGGCCAAACAGAGCAGTAGTACATGTAACCTGGATGTGAAAAGTCAGTCCCAAATTTACCAATGCCATACAAAAAGTAGGATTTATTCACTCAGCTGAGTCTGGTCTTGTAATTTAATTCTTTGTGCTGATAAAATTTTATCAATTATCATTTTATTATTCATATTTTGCTAAGGCCCCGTTTAACATCATGCCTTTGTTTTGATACCTGTAAGTACAGAAATAGACAGTTCTAGCCTCACCGAGACTGGGAAAGGAGTTAGAGGTGGACCTTAGACCAGGGGTCTGGTGAGCACAGAGGTTTCCCAGCAGATGCTGGCAGCCACTGCTTATGGGAACACACTAACAAACAGAGCAGCTAAGGAGTGAGTCTTCCCTAGTTTATCTACCCCCTTTGGCTTCTGACAATCAGCAACAACCACTTGACCTGGAATGTCTATCTAACCAGCTCTCTTTAACTCTTGAACATATATACGCTTTAGGTTGCCATTATTTTGCAGTTTCATGATGTGGGTTTTGTTCATTTTAAACCCCCTACCTCAATCATTTAATTGATTTCCCACTCATCCTGGCAGGTCATTTCCTAATCACTTCTCAAAGCCAATGTTCTCATGATAGGGGCATGGTCAACAGTAGCCAGGACAAGGACTCAAGAGTTTGAAGAGTATTTGGGAAATGAGATGAAGGCTACCTCCCAGTACCCATTTTTAATCTTTTTCCAGGAGTTCACTCACTGCAAGAATTCCACTCTCTGAAAGCGGCAGTGTTTTCTGCTCTGTTAAGTGAAACTACACAATAAATGATTGTATACGTTTGTCTTTCTTTTTAATCTGTTAGGACAAAGAAATCTCTTTCCATTCATTAATTGGAAGTTCCTAAATGATAATGTGTCAGCTCTCTTCACTGATGCTTTTCTAGAGGAGTAATCATTGGAAAGAAAAGAAGATTCTGTAATCAGTAGCAGATTACAATGGAGTGAATGGATGGATAACAGGTAAATGCTATGCTTAGATGAGACGGAGGAAGAGGACTGGTGGACAAAAGTCACAGATGAGCTCACATGTATACCAGTGAATTAAGTTGATAAATATTTATTACCTACAATGCTCTGCAATAAAGATCTAGTTCTTTTTACTATCTCCTGCTTGTATTTGCTTTTAGGAATAAAGTTGGCCTTTATGATCTGAAAATCTGCTCTTGTACTTTAATTAAACTATATGAGAACAGTTTTTATAGGGGTGCTCCATTTGAAAAAGGTCAGTTCTATGCTGTGCCCCTAGAGGGCTGCATCGGGAGGTGCTAGCGGTGATAGCATCAAGGAAGACCACCAGCTGAATAGTAATAGTGTATTTGAGGAATTGCACATCTTTGCTGTACAGGCAGAGCTCTTCAGACTAGGCTTCTCACCAGGGGATGGTGTATTTGCTCTCTGTACAATGTCAGGAACACGAAGAAGTCACACGGCCACTGTTCCATTCAAAATTACAGTCTCTGCTGGATATAAACAAGCAAAGCCTTACTACCTGCATGAACCACTATGCGGATTGGTTCTAGTGACTTCTGCAAGAAAAAGTAAGAATGCTCCCAGGGGTTTACAAATTGCTTAAAGAGACACTGTCTAATTCGTACATACTCTGCAGGGCCTACTAAAATCCTCCAGGAGACAGCCACAAGCACAGTTAGAGCTGGTTCCAGTAGCACACAGCTGCATCCTGTGATAAGCAGGGGATTGAGTACATGGCAACACAATTTGACTCAGCCAAAATGGCTATCAGAGGGACTGATCGTCACTACCTTCCCTTCTATTTGCGGTATGCTGTCACTGTGCTGGCAGCAACAAACTTCATAGGGAATAAGCACACCTGGGACAAGGCAGAATTTGGCAGGCACCTGGAACTCAGCAGATGTCAGGTGGTTTATATAGCATGCATTTTCCCTGGAAAGTCCATCCATTTGGATAAACATTCACTGACATAAATGGAGACACCAGCCCTGCTCTCTTCCACCTGCCAGCTGCATTATTTGGGAAGGCCTGCCCACCAGTTATTTATTTATGAGGAATCTTCTTTGAGAGAGGATCTACACCCTTTTGTCTCCAAGCAGGAATCATCACTGCACGTTCCTTCAGAGACAGCCAGTGGTTCACCTTCACCCATTAACAGCAGGCACAGAGGCCAAGCTGAGCTGCCTACCTTGAATTTAGGGCTCTATCACATTTCACTAGTTAAAATACACCATAGTCTTTTGGGCCCTTGTGCAGCCTAAAACCACAAGAGTTTGTGGTTTCTAGGGCAGCAACAAGGGGGAAGGTGAGCAGAAGAAAAATCAGTCTCAATTTCAGGGAAAACTTCAATGGATGGATGAAGCTTCATTTGACTTACATGGGCCACAGCAGACCTGCGTCTCCTAGTCACTGCGCTCCTCATCCTCTCTAGTGCCAAGGTAGTTTTCCAGGTAAGGAAGAACATATTAAAAGTGAATAATGGCAGTCTATTGCTGACTGATTCCTTCCACACAAAAAAGAGGTCTGCCATAACCTAATAATATTTTAAGTAATACCTGAAAAGGATCTTAAGTGAAAACCTTGGGAGTTTGCTGCTTAACTTTCGCTTAGCAACTTGTGCCTCCCTACAAATTGGGAACAATACTACTTAATTTGCAGGACTGTGATATAGTTCCATTCATGAATTCTTCACAGGATTATGGTGGAGATCCATTCCCAATTTCTTGCAAAGTGCTGTGAAACTCTATTGAAAAACAGTGCTGACACAATGTGATACAGGGAAAAGGCATTACGCCAGGAGCAAGAAGACCTGGTGTCTTCTCCACCTCTGCCATTTACCTTGCATGTGTTGCCACGTATGTCACTTCACTTGATCTATCCTTTAATTGACTGTTGAGATGGTTAAATTTTGGAGTATGGATTCCTATCTATTTGTACAGTACCACATTCATGCTTCTGGCGAGTCTATGCTAAATAACACAAATAATAATTTCAAAGACTATCGTCTGTGCTGTATCATTCTGTTCATGTATTTTAGATAGGAGAGATACTGGATTAGTATGTGTCAATCAGAAATACAGAAGGCCAGCCCCTCTGCAGCTGCCCAAGGAGAGCTCTGGAGATAAATAGCTCAGCTATTTCTAACTGGCACATATTGTTCTATAGGATTATTAATGCCTGCTGCAAACTTGGCTTCCAGTGGGTGCCTTCTCTGGGATCAGTGGGTGTTCACAAAGCTTTTCCTTTGCAGAAGGTGTTAACAGCACTGCTTACAAGCAATATCCCCAGTGTCTGTATTGTCATGGGGATTTCTGCAGATGGCTCACAGTGATGACTGTTAGTAATTTATTACTGTTCCTTGCTCTTCTGCCTCCTTTCCCTCTACGCAGGCTCTTTTTAACATTGGTCCTCCTTTCCTTCATCTGTAGCAGACAACCTGCAAGAAGCCTTGGCAAAGGGGGGATGCTAGTCCGAATGAGACAGACAGAGCACCTCAGACAGGTGCATAGCTTAGGGGCAAGTGACAGCACAGCCTTAAGTCAAATGCGTCAGCCCTGGATTAGATAAACTGGCAGCCAGCTGCCAAGATAAAGCGCCTGCTTCTGAATTCAGCAATGTCAATTGTCACAAAGTTAAAAAGGGATGGAGGGAGGGAGAGCGGGGATGGCACAAGCTGGTGAACACATGCAGGTGAACCAAACTGGACAGATAAAAAAAGAAGACAAGGACGAAACATGCTAAACATACTCCACTACTGCAGGCTCTGTCCTGCTGACCTTGGCCTATGATTAATGTTACTTTAGAGCACATTCGGGTCTGCTCTTAATATCAATCCCTCTGGACTGGAACTGGGAAAAATGCCACTCAGGCTGCCTGGGGGAACCTGTGAGGAGTGGAATGAATCTTTATTGCCATTTAAATAATTTCATTTCTGGCTGAAGTATATGCCTGAATGTCTAGCTGTGCAACTTTCTTTCTTTGGACCAGATGCCACACCTCCCTATTACAAAACCAAACGGCAGATCCAAGTCGGTCATGCTGCTTGAAGAAAGTGGAGGTAAACAAGGGTGGAGAGAAGAGCTGTTCAAACATGCAGGATCTTCCCTTACCTGTTATTCTTCCTGATACGTTAAGATGCATCTACCAAGCTATTTGCAAGATGCAAAGAGCCCATATCTTAACTTACCAGAAAACTTTGCACAGCGCAAGTTCTTGGGAGATTCAGGACTTCAGTAAGAGAAGTGGGAAGGACTGCCGTAGGCTGGTAAACGGCAGCCTGGAGCTACAGGAGTGAAGTCATAGAGAGGTTCCTGACCCAGAGCCTGATGCAAGGCTACGAGAGAAGCTGTTTGAAGGCAATTTGTGCATCTTCGGACTATGGTGTGTCTAGCTCTAGCTAAATCACAAATTTACTAGATTATTTCAAAGGACCAGCAGCCACTAGGTCTGAAACATACTCTTTCTACTTGCTTCTCTTCCTGAGATTTGCTTTCACACATCTACAGTTGTAGAATCTACTCCATTCCCCTCCTCTCCCTTCTTCCCTTTTTTACTTCACAGTGATAGATAAATCATAAGGAATATCATCTACTGAGGTCTGCCCGATATATTTCTAATTAATCTCATAGTCTCCCAATACTCCAGCAAAATCAGGGATGCTCCCAACAGGGAAGATCAGATCTTTAAGGGATACACCAAGAAAAAGTGTCCCAGAGTGAGAACCAGCAGTCGTTCACTAAACTCTAGTCACAGCTGGCCACTACCTCCCATGCAAACATGGCACACGCCTGGCCTGAGACAAAATCTGAGTGCTTTTCCCTAGGGAGCGCTGCCATCAATTTCTGTCACCATTCTCTACGTGCATCTGGGCACCAGCTATTTACACCAGTTGGCACTTCCTGTCATCCAAATACTTCACATAATTCATCAGCCTAAAGCAGTAAACACCCACCTTCCTGCCATTTATATCTTTCCCCAGGAGAAAGCAGCTCAGACACGGCATTAAGGTTTCTGCTTTTTACCCAATTTTCCAGCTGGGTTAACTGAGGCATGCCGAGGTCAAGTGACTCGCCCAAGGCCACGCAGTCAGCTGCTTAGCCAGCATTGCATCCCAGGCACTGGCAGTCCCGCGGACATTTGCTCCAGCCACTGGACCATGAGGCTTCCCTCTGAATTGTCATATGGCGCGCACAACACCTACAGGCCAGAGGAGTCTTTGTCTCTGACTTCCAGCTGGAAGAGGCACAGGAAGGGAAGGAAGTGAGCAGGAGGCAGTGTGGTAGGGATGTAGCTGTAATGAGGGCAGGCGCAGGTGTGGGAATTCTCATTTAGGAGACAAACAGCTGTTCTTGGTGACAGACAGAGCCTATAACTGATTAGCTTTAATAAGAATGACGCTTAAGTATGCATCAAAGCCTTGGACAGGCAGATCCACATAGCCTGCTAAAGATGTGCCTTTCACAGCCCCTGAAAACAACAGGCATCAAAGGGAAATAGGGTTTAGACTGTGTTGGGGACTCTTCAAATGGCTGACCCCAGTTCACAGGAAAAGCAGCTCCCACAGAGAAGACAGAGAGGTAGAAACTGCATCAGGCTGCAGCTACGGGTTTTATTAGCAACAGGCATATAGGAAGAGAAGACTTCACAGATTGTGCTCAGAGACTTCTCCTGCCTTTTGGGAGAAGCCCAGCCAAATACATTCCTCCATTTATTTAAAATACATGGAGCAAAGTGTGTCAAATATATAGGAGGAAGGGTGTGGCAGCACAAATTAAAGCCAAACCTGCTCTGCTCCAAGCAGCGCTCCCCCACACCTTATTCACTCTCCCCAAGCCCCACAACAGATTACAGGAAACAACCTATTGTCTCCTTAGGATAAACAACCTTGTAGCCCAAAACCAGGAGTAGCTTTACCAGGGGCTGTACTTGCAACCACAGTTCTAACCCTTACCTTCATGTGATTAGCACCTCCCAGGCACATGATCTAGTTGCAATCACATGGTTGCACTTACTGTGAACTGGGAATGTGACAAGATCAGGCTCTGAAACTTATCCTAAAAGGCCACTCATTTGCAGTTGGTAGTGTTTATGCTCCTGTACCTTTGAATTTGCCTTTGATTTCTTATGGGGGCTGGATTTAGTTTTGCAAAGCAGGTTTCTTTCTCCTCTAGAATTGACAGGGCAAAACACACTCCCATCACATCTACATGTCTAGTTCTTTCTCTACATAAGAAAGCAAATTTTAAAATAAATAATTATTCTCAAATTGCTCTGCACAGGGAGTGAACTAAAAACTGTCTTTTCCCATTCAGCAGAAGTTTGAAAGGGTATAAAATTCTATGACAAAAACCAAATTCTTGGTCCAGAATGAGATGTTCTATACGTGGAGCTAGTTCTGAGGTGCTGCAAGAAGCTCATGTTTAAACAGGTTTTCCAGCTAGTTTCCTTATCTACACAAGTCCTATAGGTAAACTCACAAAATTTCAAACAAGCTACAATAGAAATACTATTCTTGCCTGCCACTGTGCCACACCAGCGATTACAATACAGACCTGAGAGCCAAGACTCTGGACAGGTTTCTTTTTTGACCTTTGGAAAGGTAAAAAAAAAAACCCAACCCCAACCTTCCCAAAACCAGCCACCACTGAGGGCCATAACAAGGTTAAGCTGCTAGTACCTCCCTCCTACCTCCACTGGTCTGTCAACTGTACTTGCATCCATGTACCCACTTTACTCCTCCTTTTAGTCCTTCAGCAGAATCAATATAAGTGAACCCTGCACCTCAGCCATTCCCATTCACTGTCCAGCATATCAATTTAAACCACAGGTAACGGTAAGCTACTGTGCCTGATGGACCTTCTCTTCTGCCAGCTCTCTAGTGGGAACAGTAATGAGCAGTAAGGGGATGTTAATGTCTTAAACCACTGCAGCCATTTGCTTAGTGATGCAGGAGGCCAGAACCCCTAGTCCCACTTGGTGGGGACAGTGAAGAGCAGGCTCTGACTGCTGTCTGGTAAAGTGGATTATCAGTAAAAAATCTGGAGATTCTTTTCTCCCACACTCAGCCTCTCTGTCTTGAGCAGAATATCCTTAAAAATAATGTTGATTTAGCACATGGTGCATCCATGAGAGAAAGAGAAGAGTTGAGAAGCAGAAGTTTAAGACCTCATGCCAAAGCCAAATGCCACCAGAAAGCACGTAACTGCAAGAGAATAGATCTTAGTTCCTTCCAAGCTGCACAGTGCATGAGCTCTGAGGGCAAGCTACCAGTCCTTCCTCCTGATCATTACCCTCATCCTTCACACTACAAGGCTATTTCTGCATCTTCAGTCATTATTTCACAGTTAAAATAAAAGAAACAATTAAAAGGAAGCAAGACCAGGCTATGACTTAGAGGTTTAGATCAGCAAGATGCGGCATTGGTGCTTTGGCAATAACCTGTACCTGAATGCACTACAGTACCTCTGACTACCCATTTATATGAGCCTTGCTCTGCTGTCATAACACAGGTACAACCTCTGTAAGAGCAACTCGTACTGAGAGTGGAAGTGAATGCTCAATGACACAGACAGGAATGCAATGT
The DNA here is from genome assembly GCA_034782735.1 of Sagittarius serpentarius. Taxonomy (NCBI): domain Eukaryota; kingdom Metazoa; phylum Chordata; class Aves; order Accipitriformes; family Sagittariidae; genus Sagittarius; species Sagittarius serpentarius. The sequence continues at coordinate 11,223,032 of JAVKLA010000021.1, read as the reverse complement.
TGTTACCATAATCATGTGTGTACAGTAGCCTTTCCATCTTCACCAAGCTTGTGCCTGCTTCTAATTCCTGCTTTTTGTTTGTTTGATTAGGTTTTTTTGTTATGAGATACTTTTGAGTGAGTGACACACACTGTTATTATTATGTAGGAACAAAGTAGTCAAACAATGCCTATGCAGAACCTACCGGTCACTTTTTTCACCAGGTCTGTGCCCCTTTCTATCTGGTCTTTCTAAAGACCCACAGGCAAAGATGTTTTCTCATTGTCCAAGGGACTGCATTACTTTCTGTGCATACCCACTACTTGTGTGAGAAGAGGGGCATATACTTTTCATTATTTACCATGACAACCTCTTCTCTTGCCTGCTTTAAAAAGTTACGGTCAGCTAATGAGGGTAACCCATGTAACCAAGATGACAAGAGACACAAACTAAAACCAGTGAATATAAACCAGCAACTAATGTCAATGGTTTTGCTAATAACATGTTTCTGAAAAACTGCTTAATCCCAAATGAGTCACTGAAATACTGACAAATGGATTCATAGAAGCTTCAGTAAGTTCACAAACTAGCATCCTGATCATGAACTCGGAAGCAGAAACAAGACCTAAATTTACTGTCAAATTCATTTGAAATTAATATCATAACCAAATTTGCTGAAGAATATACTTCAGGGAACTTTGCATTTAGGTCAGCGGGAAAGACAAAGAGATACTAAAAGGCATTTCCCATTTCACAGTTCTTGTATCACCAGCACAACTTAAAGCCACAGGTATACCTACCCTATCTAAATACTACAGAGGGTATATTATAACAAAAGCGATGTATTGTTTGTATCTCACTGATTGCCAAGCAAGGGGGAGATTCTGTTGTACACAGCCCTCTAATACCAGGCAGTAGATCTCTGACATGAAGATGGAGACCACAAAGGAAAGTCTCATCGAGGGAAAGCAGACATGCATTTCCTGGAAACTGGGTGCTGGCAGGAAGGGTCCTCGGTAGTGCATTCAGACCATGCACAATAACTTGGAGCACGTAACTGGCTGCAGTGATTTACAGGCTAGCACAGCAGTGGGTGCAGATTACAGTTGTGCTGATAGAGGCAGAATAACTCCTGGAAATGAGATGCCAGCCAGTATACAGCAAAAGGCAGATGAAGGCCCCTAAAGTGCTTCAGATTGGAAACTACATCCTCCTCTGCTGCATGAATAATTGTTTGGCTTCCATTAGGAATCCTCTCCATTTCTATCACAGTTTTGCTGATGTACAAACAATTCTTTTTTAACATGAACAGCTCCTTTCTCTCCTAATGGTTTTGGTTTACCCTTGGTGTCAAGAGGCAAAGTATCTCCTGCCTGCTAGTTATAAAGTCAAGAAAAGACAGTTAACAACAATAAAATGGAGCAGTAGACATGGCTCAAACAGAACCAAAATGCTTTGGAAATTAGCTCCTGCCCATGCCAAGTATCTAATACCTTCACTTGCAACAGAGTTCCTAGCTCAAGAGCTCAAAGCAGAGTATTTTCAGAAAGGCAGATTTTAGTTCCTAAGGCTCCTTGAAATTAAGACAGGTGAAATTTCTGTGGGCAGTCTATGAGCAGTGAGGCAAAGGCTGCGAAGAACCTAAGTCAGAAGCTTGGAGCACACTCATTCAACTGAATGGCAGTTTTTAATGCCACCTATTTAAGTACTCAGCTATGAGATACATTATGAGGGAGCACAGAGCTCTGTAGAGAGAATTCCTAGCTTCAATATATTACTTTTTACTGTCAGCTACTGTGGCATAGAGCCAGCCACCATGGTAAAGGCCTGTGCCATAACACATATACAGTTAAGGAATCGTTAGCGTGCCTTTGCACTGACTATAAAGTCCACTTGCATGGAAAGGTGGCAGTACGCTGCTGGATTCTCATTCCAGGCTTTGCCTTCTGCTTCTGTGCTGCGGTTCACGGCTATTGTGCCTAATCCAAAGACATCAGAAATTTACTACAAAGAGACTAATTTTTCTTTCTATGTACTGACAGAAAAAGATAAGTACTGCAAAACTTCCTCTGATACCAATTGGAGCTGAACTTACTGGCTAATTATTGTATTCCTGCGCATGTCAATGGGATTAAAACTTCCATCCAAGTGCAGGAACGGACTTTTAAAATGTTGACAATAATTATTAGAATACATTTCCAAAGCTCCAAATGATAGTGAAACACAGCTGCTAAGGAGAATCACTCACTACTGACAAGTCAAACTTTATTCAGACCTCAGAGACAGAGGGACTACAAACGCTGCTTTTATAGGAACATTTTTTTCAACAGAGGCCAAGTAAAAAAATAAATGACAACTAACAATCAACATAATGTGTTCACTCAGCATAGCCAGAATGAAATAGATAGAAAGAAATTAAAAATAAATTTCAATACTAGAAATTAAAAGATGCCACAGAAGGTATGCAAATTGTACGCCACAAGGTCTTGTTTTTTGTTTACAAAGAATGTGTTTTCAGTTTGATGGAGAGGCATCATTACGGAGGGAATTTGAGGCATTTTAAATAGCAGAAGCACTCATTAAGAATTCATTTTTAAGAGGAAGACTGGAAAAAAAATTAAAATTAATGAGCAAGATGAAGCGGGGGGGAACTTTGAAGATGACAGCTTCTTGCTAAAAAAAGACACACTTGATATTAATCACAAGCAGTTCACATACATGCATTACCCCTAACTCCACTGTCACAATCTCCAGGACTAATTCACAGCTGCTTCATGTTCACTTTGTGTTAGGCTACTTGGCAAAGCAAGCAAAGCACTGTGTGGCCCCTCAGACACTGTGGTAATAAAGACAAGTAATAAATCACCAAGCAAAGGACATGACATAGCCTGTTTTAAACCTAGGTGATTCAATATTCCTGCAGTGCCAACTATGGGACACCCTCAGGAAAAGGTACAACTACAGTCTATACCAAAAGCTCAAAGTGACTACAGCAGTTTCTGAGTAGGAAACGCACAAGTACTCTTGCTGCACCACTATCATGTGTTTTCTGAAATCAAATGAAATTTATTGGGCCAATTTGTAGCTGGCACATTAAAACACTATAGAACTTTTCAAGTCTCTTCAAAAATCTGCATGGTTTAGGACCTCATGATCTGGACCTCAGAGAGATTTTCTCAAACATCCTTTCCTATCCCTTAGTCTTAAAAGGAGGAAAAAACCCAAGTCACCTTCCTTTAAACACACACATAGGCTAGACTGCTTAACTGATGCACAACAACACACAAGTTTTAGGAAATTCAGTGTTGTGCAACCATCAATTTATTCTTCAATATCCTCACACAGTAAAATAAAGTTTTGATTACTCCTCCTGTAAAAAATGTTGTTTGTTTCTTTTAAATGCTCGTATTCTTGATGAAGGGGTTTGGGGGGGGGCGCTGGCTCTGGTTCAAGCTTGCTATAAAAAGTGGTCATTACAAAGAGGTGATGTGGGCAAACCTTTGCTCTCTTAGTTTAGATTAAAAAACCTGAAGCTAGAACTGGAAGAGAACAGACTAACCCAAGCTGAATTGCCCCTGGCAGTGGTGGTGTGCAGGGCATCCTGGGCAAGCGTGAAACTCCTGGGATAAAAAGGAGCAAAAGCAGCAAAGCAGAAGTTACTGGAGTGAAGCAGGAATAACAGGAGTGGCATGAAGACGTTTGAGGGAATAAGCATTTGACTTCAGTCTCATGTCACACAGAGAACGTGCCAGAAGATCACTTCGTGCTAAGCATCTTTCTTACTAATGTGGTATTTTTTCAGCGTGATATTCCTCTGTATTTGACCATTCCCACTGTCTCCAGTGAGCTGTCTTCGTCTCCTGACCCTGCAGAACACCATGCAGAAGAGGTGCCCCTGCATGGCAGACACAAGCACAACCCTACTGAGGGACACCTTTCTGAAAAAGATGTCCAGGTCTGTTCCAAAGTCCACTGAAATCAGTGGAAAAGCTTTCTCGGAATTTAGTGAGCTGTGGATCAGGGCTAGATAAAGCCTAAGCTCATCTGGAGGGGAACTAAGAAATTTCCATGCTGGGCAGAGACGTCTCAGCTAGCTCCAAACAAGCTGGCTAATGAGCCCAAGCTGAGTGCTGCCCTGATACGGCTATAATGTTTCTGTCCCTGTATGGGCACGTTCAGAGCTACCTTCGGTGTCTCCGCATGACCCTGTATTGCATCATGTAGACATACCCTAACTGCTTTGTTGCTTTCCTTTTGAAATCATAGCAGCAGCAACAGAACAGGCAGTTTACAATTATGGGATTATTTCTTACTAATATTTGCCCCTTTAAGGTTTGGCATCTTCAACAACCATATATGAAAATGGGTTGAAAAGACTGCATGAAAATTCTCCTTTAGGACCCAGCTGACCCAAATACACAGTTCTCTTGCTCTGAATTCCCCTGTATGGTGCAGGGAGACAAACTGCTCTGTTTTTTTTTTCTCTCTCTCTCTCACCCCCCCGCCCCCCCTTCCATAATGCTGCATTGCAGGACTGAATTTTCTGATTATCATGCAGAATCTTATTTTGATTGTCTTCTCCCAAAATTAAGTGATTCTGGTACTATCAGGACAATCAGGAAAGATCTGCCTCCTGCTCCAAGGGGGTAGGTAGTGCCTTTCTGTAATAGGTGAGCTTAAAAACATATGTACAGTCAGAAAAGTGGTTGCACTTCAGGGCACTGCCAACGTGACTGTATCAGACAGTGGCATGACAACATGTGGCTATAAAAAGCTGTGACCACAGAAACCCCTACCGTCGATGCAGTGACAGCATGAAAACACAATTTTCACTGGTTTACCTTGCCTTGCATAGGGTGAGGGTAACTAGTAAGGCTGTATTCCCAACAGCAGTGCTGTGCTGGTATGGCACAAGTATTTTGACAGTGCGGTTGGCACAGCTTTCAAATAAACCTCCTCTTGCTCCCTATTGTGTATTCATAGTCAATTCTGCATAGCCAAATGACACAAACAAGGTTTTAACACTTCTATCATCCTTGCAGAGTAAGCACAGCCATGACAGAAGGAATAGTAACTACTTTGGTTCCTGTATCATCAATAAAGCTAATCAACTAACTTTCAGGTGTAGAAGCTTTACCTTCAGGTATCTTTACCAAGTAAGTGAGTTCCTGAAACTAGCAACTAGAAAATCCTTTCTCTCACTTGCAGGCTCGGACATACTTGATCTACAAGCCATGAAGAGAAAAAACCAAACAGGAAAACCTAAAATACCATTGGTTTTTACAGACACATTTGGAAGCAGAATCATACTGCAAAACTGGCTTTTCCAGCTCCTCAGGAAACCTGCACAAGCATTTAACAACAGCAAGAACATTCAAGGTCAGAGGCAAGCTCCTTTTGGAGGTAAGTTGCCTTCCAGCTATAGTGCTAACTCTGCAAAGTAGAGCCTGTATTGCACACAAGATGACTGGGAGATTCCTAAATCAAATAGCAAGCTCTGTGAACAATGTACATAAATAAGAGCTTTATTGAGCCCTGTGTCTGAAATTCATACACAACAGGAGAACTGGAATGGGAAAGCTGGTCATTGCTCTGCTTCGATGAATCACTATACATCAGCACCAAGCCTACTCTTCTCATTTCAGTGAAGTACACTTACTCTAGCTTTCAAGACCTCAAAGCAACTGAGGATAGGAAAGCATACAACCCCACATCAGTATATAAAAGGAGGAAAAGGCAGAACTGGTTATAGTTTACTTTCACCAAGCTAACTCTTTACTGGCTCCTTACTGCAAGAGCTTTACCAAAATGTTGGAAGAGCATAAGAACAGTCCTTAACACTGTCGATATTGCCCACATATCCACGTGATTCTGGCTGAAACTCCTGAAGTCCCATCTCAGCATGTTTCAGGATCAGTAAAAAGGCAGAAGGCATCCCAGAGGTAAGAGCTTTGAGGTCTCCAAAGTGCTGGGCTGATACCTCACAGCAGCGTAGGGTACCACTCCTCCAGCTCGAGCTCAGGACGCCACCGAAACAGAAAGTACTGTCCTACAATAACATAAAGCGTAGCCGTAGACAGTGGGAAGCTCTGCAGATAAAAAAACCAACCACCTGTTTTTGGCATCTGCTTTGTTTAGTTTTCCTATGAGAAGATATATTGGGCCAGACTGCGAGTTATGCAACCTGCAGTTACTCAGCTGTCGACTGGTTTTGGCTGAAAACATCCACAGCAGAGACTTCCCAAGGTATTTAACACCCTGCAGAAACAGAGCCCTGGTATACAACAGAATGGAAGAAGGGACCAGTCTGAGGTTAGTAAATGAGGAGGGAAAGCAACAAATTAAAGAAAATTCACTACAGGTAAATGAAACCTCAGAAAAGCATAGTTTTCCACAACATGAGGAGTCTTAGCCGAGACAGGACTGTTGCATGAAGCCCAAGAACAAAAAAAGGCTTCTGGTAGCCCAATTAGTCACTCATAGTATTTCTGACATTGTTGCGACATGAAGAACTACTTGGAAAGTCTGATCTGTTATTTGCACAAAAAGAAGAGTAAGGCTAGCAGAAAAGGATGAAACAGCCTGTCAGTTAAGTATATCATTTGCTCGACTTGTAATGGAAGGAGAATGAAAAGGAAAATCACGGAAATTATCTGTGGATGTGCTATCAGACTATAACCAGAGCACGGGGTGAGATGGCGAGCAGATTCTTCCTGTTTTGTCATGGAGACGGGAATACTGTAACAAAGCCATTTCAACTTGCCCAGCATCTTGCTCTCCAAAATCAAGGCTAAAAGCAGACTCATCCTGCTTCAAACCTTAAACATGTATGGTCTTCCCACCAGCAGCTCCAGGTTTTCTGAAGTAACAAATAGTTTATAATGCTTTAGCCTAGGAGTACTAACATGCAAACAGAAAACTGCCCCCATTTTCCTGTCATGCTAATTCATCATCATAGGGGATAATAAAGAAAAGAAATGCAGTGCACTTGCAGATACTTAAGACAAGTTTGATTGCAGGATTGGGGAAATGCAAAAGCGTGGGAAGAGAAAGACATAGAGAGCATAAGGTTCAGAGGCTAAACTGTTCCGGGAAGAAGAAAGTTTAGCCTTTGTCTATGATTAAGTGGTTGATTCTGCAAAGCCGGGCAGGTATCAAGAACTGGTTAATTGAGGGCAAGAGAGAGTTAGAGTACAAAGTGAAAACAGAGCAGTCAAGGGGAGAAAAACAGCTGCCACAAAGTCTGTTTTCCCTTAGGGTTTCTAGTTGTCATTTGAAGATAAATACACTTTTCAACTAACCTATTCTGTGGAGCTAATTCCCTGGAAGCGCTGGGAATCCACTAACACTGTTGCTTAACATGTTCAGGAGTTCATGGGTCTGTACCTGTGTAGTGTCCTTTCAGATTTTGTACCTAATAAAAACTGAAATAACACAGCAGTGACGAAAGCATTGAATGCATATATTTACTCATCCCTCATAGCAGATGGCCAGTAGACATCCCAAAGCAAGTGGTAGACTTACCGGGATGTGTGTAACAGTGAAGAGGAATTAAAGGCAGGTTCCTATGCAAAGAGGCGAAGAACCTGCCACCTTAGGTTTTGCAGCTGTGGGTGGCTGAAGGACAACAGCCCCTCTGATAAAATACATGATCTTTGCCACCTCCAAAGTTTGCTTTTCACAAGGCAGCCATGCCCTCCCCAGGAACTGAAGCTATATAGACAGCATAAGGTATAATATTCTGGGTATGTTTTATACTGCAGTATATTTTGGGAGTCAAAAGTACTGTCCATGTTACCTGCATACTGCTTTTTCAAAGGCATAATTTCTGACGTATACATACACGTTTACAAACAACTGATTAAAACTTATTCCAGTGCTACTCTGGTTTTCTGATCTATATATTTTTGTGACTGCACTGTACCAGTAGACCCATCGGGTGAATTCAAGTCTATGGGAAGAGACTAACTTACAAACCCATGCAGTCCATGCCCTTTGGTGCTTTGGGTGAGACGTCAAGATCTCACAGAAACCTCTGTCTTTCTTCGCACATCACTGTGGCAGGCACGGAGAGGGAGGTGCCCAGAAGCAAAGAAAATTTAGCATAATGACTCAGATGGGTGGTCAGCAGTTTAAACCAGCCACTTGATGTTACTGTAATGAGGATTCAGTTTAACAGTTGTTCTGCATGCACAGAAATCCCCCCCATCCCCAGGAAATCACTTAAAAATAAAACGAACAAAAATCAAATCATCTGTTTGAGGAGGTGGTTATGGCTTGGAAAATGCACATAATAGGTGGAGCAAAAATGCCCAAGGGTGAGTAAAAATTACTTCTCATAGCAAGAGGATCAGGGAGCCTCTGAGTTTTAGCTCAGGGATGACACAGCATAAATAAAACTCCAGGGCCAAATTCAGACCTGTAGAAAATAGCTACAGTTCTGCTGAATCCAACAGGAGTAGAATCTTCTTATAACTGAGCTTAGGCCAGTATGTTTTATACTCATTTTGAGCCACAGAAATCTTGCTTGAAAATGAATGAAAGTTACTTCCATGATGGTTAGCAGAATTACGTCACATGCCACTTACTCACCAGGCAACAAATACCTGTTCTATATTGTCTACTAAATCAATTAAAAAATTCCCATCCAGCATCAATATATTCTGATGCATATAGAATCAACCTTGATCTTTCAACTACTACATCATTAGCTTCCTGAATCTCATATCCAAAACTAATTCATTAAAACATATTCTCAGGAATATACCTGGCCCATAAAACCCTGAAACACATTCTTAATTTCTATAGCGTTTAAGTACAGGCTTTAAGCTTAGGATGTCTAAATATCTGTATATGCATTAAATCTATCAAGATGTAACCTTTTTGCCAGGCCTTGAATTCTTCAGTTCTGCTTAGATCTCTCACTTCTCCGGTGACATTGTGTGCTGCAGGTCTAGATATTCATAGTCGTGATCATAAGAATAAAGCTTAAACTGTTGATATACACTGGTTGAAACACTGTAACTTTAAAAATCCGTATCTCCAAAGGCAAATAAAGGAGCTGATCATTCTGACTGGCTATTAATGGCATTTTCTTTAAATCAAGCTGTGTTAAATTCTGTACTCAGTCACACTGAAGGTCACAGAGCTGGTATCAAACCATTAGACGTGACAGCAGGATTTGTGGCATCTTATTTCAGGTTAAGAATGCACACAAAATAGACCCTAGTTTTGTTTAAGTTCCATAAGCTTTTGAAAAAAAGATAAATGAACAGCTCTTAAAGCATATGAGTATTAGTAGACCACAGCTAAAGGTTGAACTGATGTCTGAGGATACAGTAGCTGTAAAGAAGGATGCCTATGGGGTAGTCTGAAGAGAGGTATATATAGAGGACCCAGAATCAAAACAGAACAAAAATATTTGCAGTAGCAGCAGACAGTTATAGCAATGGGGAGGAAGAAATTAAGGATGATACGAATGGTATTGCTCTTCAAAAGTTGTGTAAAAATAAGGGGAGAGAAACGAAGCATCTCTAACTAGATCTGCACCTGGAAAACAAGTGGAAGAGAAATAGAAACTGCAATGAAAGGGACAGCCAGAGGGATGATATCAGAGGATGGAGGTCAAGCCTCTGTGAGAACCAGCAATTTGAGAGAGTGAGAAATGAGAGTCAGAAATAGCTAAGACCTCTTTAGAAGTGCAGTGAAGGTATGTCAATACGTTCATTATTTCATCTGTCATGTGCTAGTTGTTCCTCAAACCTTAGTTACAGAACTTTATCTACATTTAAAATTTGATTTCTATCTAACACTTAAATCATAGAAATTCAGTAATCACATCCTTTATTCCAGCCCAGTGCATTTATGATCCCACTTCCAGTGCTGCCTCCTACAGATCGTTGAGATCTCTTCTCGAGACTCCAGGCAGGCTCTAAGAAAGTATTCTTCCTTTGCCTGCTAACATGGTTGCTCTCTTGTTGGTATTCAAACCACAAATGAGATGCAATCATTACTATGAGTTTCTTTAGGCTTCTTAAGCCTCAGAGTCCCCTCAGTAAAGCAGCCTTTGAACTGGAGTCCTCTTCATGCTACTGCTGTAATGTTTATTTTCACCTGCTGAGACCCTCCATTCTTGTACGCTGGTCTGTTGATTCTCAGTTTTACTCATCAATTTTGTTTCTGCTGCCCCTTTTCATACTAAATTTTCCTGACATGGCTCTTAGTTTCACAGATTGGTTTCTCCTACTATAAGGCTGCAGCATTCAGTACTGTCTCCACAGTTCTCCGAGGCATTAAGTTCTTCTTCCAACTCCTACAGATTTTTTTTTAAATTTTTAATTAATGCTCTAAGTATTTATTTGAGGACTGACACAAGTTTATTCATTACTGAACGCAGCAGCCATGATAGCTGGCCAATCTCTCTCTCCTCATATCTGCCCTGGGCTTCAGGTTAGACATTAGGGATGAATTAAATTACCAGGAGTGTAATGTAGCACTGGAACAGGCTGTCCAGAGAGGCTGATGAATCTCAATCCCTTAAGGTTTTCAAAACCAAGCTAGACAAAGCCATGGCTGACCCGTGTCAACAGCAGTCCTTGTTTGACTGGGAGGATGGACTACATAAACCCTCAGAGGTCCTCTCCAACCCTTATTTCTATGATTCTGCACATTTGTCCAATATTTGACTCCTGTACCCTGTAACAATCTGGCTATCTTAGATTTCTTCGTCCTTGATATCTCCTCTCTTTCTCAAGCAGTATGTCAACAGCTCCAGTCTTGAGATTTGAGAGTCTGAACACTGGTTCAATTTGTATTGTGATGCATCTGCAGCCAAACGGATGCAGAGAGACATTGAATCATTGGTATCTGCCAAAAAATGGGTGACAGGTTGCCAGGTGGCAGGATGGCTCAATAAACTATATGCCCTCTTGGTACAGAAGCAGCAAGTGCCTGGTACCCAGCACTGAGCAGTTACTAAGTCCTCAGTTGCTGTTAATTGGTACCACTCTCTCCTCAATACTAAATAAAGCAGTTTTCAGCTGTGTTCTCACCACTATCGGCCTTGCTCAGCCATGCAGGAGGGCAAGGGCACCTTTTCTCTCAAAAATGAAGGCTTTAAGGTTAACAGGTCTCTGAGGCGTTTTTTACTGTTACGGGCAGTGTTTAGATATGTTTCTACCAGTTGCTGGACTTCCATGTCAGTCCCTGTGAAACACTTCTTTTTATTCTGCTAGGCTACTGGGCAGGGACCAGATGCCTTGTCTCTTATACTGGGGATATTCTGGTACTATAGAGCAATCTAATCTACAATTTGCACTGCACTGCTGCCCAGAAGGAGTTTGGTACTCTTAGGTATCCCCCGCAAGACTACTCCCTCATCCAAGTTCCTCTGTGGCTGCTAAACTCACAACTTAAACCCCTATATGAAAAAGAAGTGAAAACACGACCCCAGATGACTGTGAGAACAGCTGTGTACCATTCTGTCCTGTGTCCAACGATCTTACCCATTTGTTCTTAAGTAAATGTTATTATTTTCTGGATTCGATAAATTAGGGACTGATGTAAGAGGTGGAAATGAGGATAAAATGAATCCATAATACCTAGAGGATAATATGCACTCTCTTACTTTGTGCGTCTTTCCTTTCTGCTTTGAAAGTGCTGCCGTGGACGGTGAGGGCCAACAGGAGGTTAGCAAAGGACAGAAGGGATTTAGGAAGGAAATTCAGGGACAGCTGAGGGAGCAGGAGCGAAGAGAGGAAATTCATCAAGAAAAGCGATAAGAACATTTGACTGAGGGGATTTATTTCAGGGTATTAGGAAGGAAATATAAGAAGAAAAATCTCTAAAAAATAACTTTATGCTAAAGTATTTCACAGCTGGAGGAAATCATTCTGCCTCTATTGACAGTAAGTTCTTTCTGCTGGACCATCTCCACACACACGAATCTAGACACACACGCCACATTTTTGCCCACGGAACAACAGTAAATTCCAGTCTATTACAAGGATCCATGGAGACAGGTTTCTGACAGACAGCGTGGCCAGACTTCCAGAACACCGTAAAATGTAATCTATTAGCAATTCTTATAGGACAACTATATGTGTGTATCGCAACTGCTGAAAATCTTCTTCAGGTACAATGGAGAAAACTAGTAACATAATCCCCATCTCCTGGTACGTTTTTTATGACGGTTTTTGCATATTCTGGTGACTCCTCTTCATTTTAGATCTTCTAGCCTTGGTTACTTAGTTATATAGAGCTGTACAGAAGGGTACAACAAGCTGTTAGGAACTGGAGGAATAAGCTAAAATACATACCTCATTAAAAGACAGGAGCATCTCTTATGAATAGACTAGAGATGAAACTAGGTATTGCTGTCTTGTTTATACACGTTGCTATTTATTTCCTGTAGTTAGGCCTGCATCTGAGAGATACAGATGATAATGTTTCTGTCTCCTGGAGCAACAAGAAACCTAAAAGTAGAAAAAACTACAGAGCTGCACTCTGTTGCGTTACACCTTGCACCAGTGACACTTCCTCACCACTTTCCTGCTGAATCTACAGAAGAGGAGGTACTCGTTGTGAGAGCTGCAAGCAATATAAGAATGTTTCTGCCTGTGGTATATGCCAGGAACAGGAACAAGAACAAGTGATCATGTTTCTTAGGCCAGATCCTTCTTCTTGAGTGTTGACAGCTGTTCACCCTGCCTTACCAAAATGTTCTAAAAAACAAGACTTTGAATGTATTAATTTTACCACAACCTGGAGCATCAGCCCCGAATTTCCATAAAGGACAATGCTTTTGGTTGCCTGATTTTTCACTCAGCATTCTTGAAAAAGCCAGCCTGCACCCAAAAATTTCTTGACACTTTCAAAGGTCCCTATTTCCACCACAGGCAATGCATGATAACATAACAGAGAAGTTACTGAGCAATTGTTGCACGCTGAGAGACTGCAACAGATGCAGAAGTTCAGGATTAAACTCAGTCTTTCCTTCCCTATGTTTGTAGAGAATTAAGGTAACATCTCCATTATCCCTCACAGCACAAAGGCATTGTTGCTGCCTCCCCATACAGCTGCAGAGCATACCCTATTATATTACACTGCAAGGTTCAAGAATACCAGGTGTTCTGACAAAGCAGTGATTGCTTCTCCTACATCAGAGCAAAATCAACCACACCACGACTGCAATTTTGTCACCGCGTGGTAGCTGGACCACTAAAGCATGGGCTTGAGCTCTCTTAGCATTAGCGCACCTGGAAGATTCTCTTGGAGTTGGACAAGAAACACCATTCTGAACTAAAACTCTGGAGTCTCCTCTATGTGTGGTGTGTGCCTCCACGGGAGGACAGCAGGGGAATGCAAACAATGGTTTATTGCTATGGGAGTGCTCTTCATGAACAGACTAGCATTTAAATACATGCTAACTGTGGATTCGGCATCTCAGGATGCCAGGAGGCAAGGCAGTGAGTTCAAAGGTAGCACCTGGTAAAAGAGGAACTGCCCAAATACCTAAAGACTTACCACTAGAGATATCAACAACGTCTAACAGCAGCAAAGCAAACCCGTGACATATTGTATCCAGCTCCATCTGACAGCTCTGGAACTAACAGTTAATTGCACTGGGATTGAGCCTTCCCAGATTTTTCCTAAATTCGTGCCAACTATTTAATAGCACAAACTGCAGGGATAGACCGAGTGAGGCCTGGTTTACACTTAACAAACGATCAGCAAAATGTTCACGTTGGATAGAAGAATGCAAAACAAACAAAAAAAGCCTGCATCCCCTAACTGACAACGCAATGCCAGTCCTTGGCTCTCAGTTGTACTAGTTAAATATCCATTAGGTGACACGTTTTGTCTGAGCCAGGAAACTCATAAGCTATATGGGCTAAGAAATGTTTGTTAACAGACAGGTACTGCTGGTGTACAAGGCACCATCCAGTTGCTTCAGCAAAAATTTAAGATAATCTTTGAACAAAGTCTTTGCTCAAATGGCTATACAGGGATGGACTACACCCCTTAATTGGGACAGACCAGTATATTGATGTTTATGGTGCTTATTCTACATTGAGAGAAGGGGGGGGGTCAAAAGTAAGAAAAAGTTGAGATATATGATTCTTTTAGATGGTTTAGCAATTATAATGG
>JAVKLA010000021.1:11178837-11208805 GCA_034782735.1 Sagittarius serpentarius | reverse complement strand
TGGAGGAGCGATCCCCCGTGTTGCCCGGCGCTGTAATAAACATACCTACTTTACAGTCTCTTAGATTGTGGAGTCTGTTTTCCGCACGTCAACATGATAGATGCAGGGTCAAATATCTGAGACAATTTTGGTCTCAGTCAATCTACTTAAGGATTGATGTCTCATTACTGCTAGAGCTCTTCTGATGTAATGCTAGTTTCTCTTTCCAGGAGCAAAGAAAAAAGAATTAAAAGGTTTCCAGACAAGATTCTGGAATGTGAAATACAAACCAATGTAAAATGGAGTCACAAGTCTTTTCATCTGCAACCCAGAAAAAAACAGTTTAAGATGGAAAAGAAAATATACAACCACCTAAACCACACTAGCCAAGTTACCCTTGGTCCTTAATGAAATCACCCTGCAACGCACATGCTGTGTTGCAGCACTAAGATCCCAGCATCTTCCTCCCCCTACACTGTTTATAAGCTTTTGCAGTGACACTGAGTGAACACTGGCACGGCAGAATCATGAAAACAGGATATAATACTCTCTAAAAAACCCAGAATACATCCTGGCACAATGCACACTCATTCAATTCCAGCATGCGTGGTGGGGTGAGGACTGATTTAAAAAATCCTATACTGTTGCTCTGGTACTTATAGATACAGGTTTCAAGTGGTTTGGTCAATATTGCATTCACACTGCTGACTGCATCTGAGTTTTACTCTGAGTTTTGCTTTCAGTCCAGAAAGAAATTGTGTGAGCGAGCAAAGAAAATTATTTTTTATAAGGAGCTGTATAACTTAAAAATCTTTCTGCAGTTCAGGGCAGAAAACATGCCTCTCTAACTCCTTTTTTGTTTAAGAGATTTGGGAAGTGATTTTATCCATAATCTAAAACGCCTTTCCTATCTGTAAGTGTGGCCAGCTCTACCTATGGCTCAACCAGAACCCACTCTCCTGTGGCATCCTCTACTCTCTGCAGACTGGGATAGGTTTCATCCTACACCTCTTCGGACTGATTAATTAACCACAGAACAGAGCTGGTTGAAGTGCTGGCGGAAAAAGTCAATTAAAAGAGTTTTTAGCTTAAGTCAGATCAAAATCCAACGCTTTTTAGCATTTTTCATCAACCTTCAGTGAGTCAGGAAAAAAAGAGAAGTTCTGAATGCACCAAAGTCCACAGCGCCAGACTGAAAAAAACCAATCTCGCCAGACCCATGGTTCACATCTGGAGTTAACAGAAACGACAGCTCCAGGTGGCTCTGCTACGGAGACCACGCAGGCTGGGGGAGTCCAAAGCTTCAGGTTCCCAGACCAACTGGGTGTCCAGCCAGCCAGAAATTCTGGAAATACTATGGGATCTGACCAGGGGTTACAAGCTCTGGATTGCCACTCTCAAGATTTTCACGCTCCACACCCCAGCTCTACAAGACTGAGCCTGGAAGCTAACCTTCACCTGGGGTTCCCCTTGCCTTTCAGGGTAACTCCTACTGGTTGTCCTTCCCAGGAAACCGAGCATCAAGCCTGACAACAGCTGAGGATCCAGGTGCTTTCTGCCACTCCCCCACGTAGCAATGCTTTGTAGGGTTACATCTCTCTAGCTGGGGATGCTGCACCTACCCCACAGCTGTGGACTCTTGGAGCCTGTCTCAAGACTTCCTACATTTTAGGTTGATAACCTAGGGCTCAGAGGCGGTGGGAGTCCCTGGAGAGGCAAGGCTTTCAGGGTCTCTGCTTTGGAGGCGGCAAGCAGGACTCCGTGACAGCCTGCCACAAATCCAGAGAGAGAGTTCGAAAGAAACCTAGGCTTTGATATATTGGGAGTTCACTGAGCCAAAGTTATTTCAGAGAAAACATTTTAGTGAATCAGCATCTTTTGATAAAACTAAGCTTTGGAAAGGAAGAGGAGAATTCCCAGAAGCTTTGGTAGAGAAAGCAATGTGAAGCCAAACTATGGTCTGTCTCGCCCCAAGTGCAAGCATGGTGTAATTACAGTGGAAACAGTCAAAGAGAAAGCGGAACAGAAAGGGGTTTTACGAGCTAGTTATTGACAGCAGCTCCACAGGTGGATGAGGACTGGACTGCAGAGCACATTTAGACATCTCATCTCTGGGAGCAGTTATTTCCCTATCCAGGCAATATGGTTATGATCAAGTGAAATGAATGGAAAAAAGCATTCCTTGACTTCACCTAGCTCTAGCCAGGGCTCATGAGGGACATTTATTGCTGTATGACCAAGGCAGCGCATGAGAACGGTACACTGTCTGTGTCTGCGTGTTTGCACACACAGGGCTGTGAGCAGAACGTGTGGTACAACAGAAGTTTGAGCCAGACTGCTGTAATACAAGTCTGCAGAATTAAAAGTAGGGTGGAAAAAATAGGGCCAATTATTTTTATAGCTTGCCCAAATGCCTCAATTGATGATACTAACTTTGGAAAGCAAAAGGCACTGTGTACACTTGACAAGTTTGTTCCTCTGACAGGTGCATCATGTGCTCGTGATTCCTGTTTAATTTCCTTCTTTAAGAATACCTCAAACTGTGTTCCTTGTGGGTGTGGTGGAAAGCAGAGGCGGAGAGTGATTCTTCTCTGAAGGAAAATACAATTACCCAACTTCTTTAACTGCTCAAACAGATGACAAGTGAACAGGCTTTCAATGCTCCCCACCAGCTCCAGTTTAAAACAAAACACTCTGCATTATACATTCAGTAACAGATCCCTACTCCCAAACTCCCTATAGCAGAAGGGAGCCAGAGAAAAAAAAAAAAAGCCCCTTTTATTTTCCCTGTGTTTTTCATATTGCAAGGTACTTTTTTATCTCTCTGAATTCAGAAGAGAGACTCGCACACATGAAGCTGTCCTGTGCTAACTGTGTTGCTACTGGAATACGAACTAGGGTCACAGAGGCGGGGGGTGAGTGTGTGTTTGTGCACTCATGTTCTTTGATGAGTGCCAATCATTCCTGCAGTTTGTTCACCACCTACGCACTGTCAAACATACACACAGACATGCGCACGCTTCTGATCTGCTCTCTTCCAGTGCTAAAAGCAGACAAGCGTGTGGTAATTCTCTAGGTTAAAGATAAACCACAATGAGGGTGAGAGTATGTTTTTAACAAGCACGTGCAGCGAATGTGCAAGGCACAATCCATGTAAGTGTGAACATACTCATTTGTACATTGCAACCTGCATGTTCAACAGCAAGTAAAAATACAAGTATCAGAGAGTACATACATGTTTTGGGGAGATTTAATTTCCTTTATCCTTTCATCTTTTTTTGCCATGAATACAAGGTCCTCTGGGTTATTCTCCTCTCGCAGCAATATGCCAATCAATCAGAAGAATAATAGATGAGTACCAACAAGTTAGCACAGTGTTTCTTAATCAGGGAGTCCTGGAAAGTTTGATGAATGCTTTAAAACCTTTTCTTTGGGACTTCTCTTTAATAAATGGAAATACTTTCTCTTCTATTTGCTATTTTTAATGACCACCTCCAAAATCTTGTGTGCCAGTATCCTAGATTAATCTAAGCACATTTCACTGGTGAAATCATATGGTCTTGTTTCTTTGTTCATTTGTACCCAAAAGTAGGGGTATTCAGTGGGATTCAGCAGCAGCTTAACACCATTTCCACTGCAGTCAATAGTAAAACTCCAAAATACAGCAGCTGGAAAACTATTAGGCTACTCCTGAATACATTAAGAAAAATTTCTGATTTGGTGAAATTCAGGTTTGGTGTTGGTGAGTTTGGCTTCGCTAATGTCAGGGAAGCTGCCCTTGTTATGATCAAAGCTGAATGTGAACCAAGTTAAGCTATTCAGTCTGTTTCTGTCTCTGTCTCAGACTTAGCTTCTCCCTGACGCTGTTCTGATATTCTGGTAATGATTTCTGCAGACCAGGCCTTCAGTCAGCAGCTGAGGACAGCTAGGTCAGCCAATATCACAGCCTTTTGTTTGAGAAGTCTGAAAATGTGGTATTTCAAAGCGAAGATGCTGCTCTCAAGTATTCCCTTCTTTAACTTTGCTTGGGGGAGCCTAGATTTCTGCAGATACCTTGCAGAAGCGCCTCTCTTTATGCTCCAGACAGAGGTAAGTGACTTTTTACAGATTTCAAGTGCGTGATTAGAAATTCACAGCTCCATGGATTGTAAGGCCAGAGAGGCTTTTGCGTTAATCTAGTGAGAGCTAATGCACAGCACGGATCAGGAAACCATCTTCAACTACTTCCTGCCGCAAGTCCGGCAGCTGAAGCTGAACTAGGATCTAGGTTGTAGAAAACCACAGAGCATTTTAAGATGAACTTTAATACTCTTTCAGGGGATAACCTCACCAGACCTTCAGGTGGCTTGTTCCAATTAGTAACTTCATCCAGTGGTCAAATAAACCTAGTATTTCTACATTTAATCTGTCTACAGCTTACAACTATTAGTTTCCAATAAGCTTTTTGCCCCCAAGTCTGTAATACTCTCTATTATCAAATGCCTGTCCTCCTTATCAGTATTTACAGACCATGATTAAGTTATGTCTTAACCTCTTATTTAATAAACTAGGTAGACTGAGACCCTTGAGTCCCTCATAAAACATAAGCTCTGTTTACTTTCTCAGGTACTTTCTGAAGTGTGCCCAATTTCTAAATTTCTTCCTTAAATAACGGGCACCTCAACCAGACATGCTGCATTTCAGCAGTTTTTGCAACAAAACAATGACAATTATTACATGACTTTTGGTAAAAAAAAGGGGAAAAAACAGAGAAAAAAGGAAGAAATCACAGAATGGGGGAGAAAAGAAGAATGAAAGGGCTTAAAAAGAGGCAAAGTAACAACTGAAAGAAAATGGAGGAGGAAGGAAAGACGCAAAATAGGACAAGACAGTAAAGAAATAAGTAGCTATTGAAACGGAAGCTCAGGAAGAAGCAAGAGATGATGAACAGATCATGCAAAACAATGCCTATTTACAAGTATGCTTTCACAAGTTATCGTGACAGTTCCAAGAGGCTGACACCTACTCCTGCTACCTATCCCTCCACTCAATTATTTCAGGCGATCAGTGCTCTCCGACAGTGATCATTGCATGATCCTCCCTGCTTAAGAACACACACTACACCTTTGCAGAATTTTTCAGAAGCAGAGCTCATTAGCACCACAAGGCCCTAAAACAACCAACCAACCTCCCTGAAACCCAGCACCCGTGTTTCAGCCATAGAGCTCCACAAGAGAAACATGGAAGGGACTGTGTCTCTTCCCATCCCCCACCCTGAAAATACCTGCCTTGCTTCAAGGCCAGCACTGGCGGACTCAGTCACAAGAAACAAAAGGCACATACACACAAAGAACACATATGGAGCTCTCGGCTACAGTCATCAAGTCTGGGACATCTGTGGCTTTCTCAGGATGCCTGAGTATTCAAGTAATTAGTCCAAGGCCAGCTGTGCCCTTCTCGCTCTTCACCCTTTATGCTCCCATTGCTTCTACTAGGACTGTCTGTCCAAAGAGTGTTTCATCTGATGGACCACCAAAAGAGTAGGTTTTTGTTGTTTATTCTTTGGAAGGAACGAGCAGAAGAGAACTGAAGGCAGTAAAGAGGAAAGGACTCTTCTGAGTGTGTCTCATGAGACACCTCAACGTTTCCAAACAAGCTTTTGCCACATCCCAGGAAAGATTCACTTTAAGCTTTATATTTTGAAGTTACAAGCTCCAAACACTTGTGCTGGTACTGAAAATGCAACCATCAACAGTGAAACTGCCTCTTCAGGAAAGCTTACTGCTTTACAGACACATTCACCTTTTGTATTCTGGGCCTAATTTCCCTCTCAGTGATCCAGAAGTAATTCAGAGAAATTAATGAACCCTATTTCAATCTCAAGATGCTCCCTATAACGCACGCCTTTCCGAAATCTTTCTGCTGATTTGTGCTAGAGCAAGCTAGAGGTACCGTGGGAGGCAGGTCTCCACATCAGTGGGGGTTACCACAGCGTGGTTGAAGAAACCCAGCTGAAGCTTCCACCAGTTGTGTGAAAGCAGGAGCGAGAACAGAACCAGCCTCTCTGTTCTCATCCGTGAAATTACATTTGTAGCTTTGCCCCCAAACCAGGCTCCCAAACAGGCCCAAGCTGGAGCTGGGAAAGGAACACTGCTCCCCAGGCTGTGTTTAGCGAGCAAGGGCATGACAAAGCAAAAGGCTCGCATGTGCATTGAGCAGCCCTGTCCTTTGACAGGGCAGCAAGCGCTTGGATGATACATTTACTGCAGCTTGTGCTGCATCGTGCCTGCCCGTGTATCATCTCCATAGCAGCAGTTCTGCTAATTGAGACCAGCTGCTTCAATTCCAAATTCTTCTCTCCAGAAATATCGACACGACGACGTTATGATTAGAAAGCACTTTACCAAATGCCTCGCAATTCTGCACAGCTCAGACGAAGAGCAGCTGCAGAAAGAAGGGACAGTTCACTGAACATACAGAATAAAACACTGCAAAAACACTGGAGAAACGAAGGCTATAAGAAGCAAGTCAAAATAGAATTATGATGGCAGAGAAAGCAGCCTGCTGTATATGCTTGTGCCTGTCATTTTAGATGTTGAAAGGACTGCGAGCAGACTTCTTCCTTATGCTTTAGGATAAATGGCCACAGCACTGCCGTGTTACAGCTTCATGCAGCAGGTGTGCATATTTGTCGGATCCAGTTTTTCTGTCCAAGGATGGATTAAAGCAAAATCCATCAATCTGGGCCTGGCTTGGGAGAGTAGCTGTGGTCTTGAATCATTTGGCTCCAGGGACTGTTCTGCATGGCCCACTGGCCAAGAGAGTCACTGGAATCGATAAGCTTAGCGGGAAGATTCACAAAGTAGGAATGCCACCACACCACCATGACTTGGCTTCACTGTTGGCCGTTTCCCTGTGGCTGTTGACTCCACGCAGCAAGCTGTCAGCTGGATGCTTCGCAATGGTCACACTGGGATTGCCAAAAGCTGCAAGCATTTTTCCCCTTCCGCCAGGCTGGATTAAGCTGGCTAACAGTACAGTCAATTCCAAATTCACTTAGAAGTCTCAGGCCCTGTCTGTGACCATCAGACACAGGGCATTCCTGAAAAGACATCTGGTTACTGAGTTTATGCAAGAACTGGGCAAACCACTTCAATCCCATCTGTTGTTCCAACCTCCTGAGCACAGAGAACAGAATCCTTGAAAGGGAAAATGTCACCAAGAATGGTCTGAAAATGAGAATCATGACACAGTGCATGGTTTCCTCCTGAGAAGGATGCTGTACAATCTTACAGAAAACATGGCACGCTTCAGCATGTGGCTGTGTAAACAAGGGCCTAACACACCGTTTCGCTACTCAGATTTCATACTACAACCGAGGTAATGCAACACAACTAAAGCAGAGAGATCACTTTGCTATGCTAAGTGATTTGTCTCCTACTCTGAAAATCAATGAGGTAAATAAAATATTTTATACAGATACCAGACAGTGTTTCTCAGCAAACAAAATGCTCATGTTTTTTTAAAAATATTCCTGCTATGTTACTCTGGAAAATATTCAAAATGTTTAGAGTCTCATTCAGATTTTACCATTTACACACTGTGTTTGCTTTTGTTGTGTTCCATTCATCTGCTGAATCTCCCTTTAAAGTTGCAGTTTTCTTACCTATTTCACTTTCTAACTTTTGGTCTATATTAGAAAACTGTTTGAATCCACAGTGCTGCAGGACAAGGAATACTTCAGTGAAATTGCAGTAAGTCTGAACACATTACAACTGAATATAAACTTTAAGAATCCTTCTCTGAAAAAATAAACTCACATTGTATGCGTAACA
Source organism: Sagittarius serpentarius (assembly GCA_034782735.1). Classification (NCBI taxonomy): domain Eukaryota; kingdom Metazoa; phylum Chordata; class Aves; order Accipitriformes; family Sagittariidae; genus Sagittarius; species Sagittarius serpentarius. The sequence goes on along the minus strand of JAVKLA010000021.1, from coordinate 11,201,012 downwards.
TTCACTGACTGCATATTCCTTTAATCTCCATTTTCATTCTGCTCCTAGTAAGGCTGCTAGACTTACTTGTGCTGGAAAACAGCCAACACAGAAGTACATATAAGAAACAGAGAAACAGCAGTGTAGATATATGTTCCATGTGCTTACAGGGAAGTTACCTCAATAAAGTGCTCTATGCGGCATGCAGACCTGTTAGCGTCATCTGCAGGTGACAGCTTGATGGAATTCTGTTGATTGCAGTGCAGTTGTGTTCCCTCCCATCAAGCTGAATTTAGCCTTTCTAGTCACCAAATTATATGAATAAACTCCTATGCATATATTTATTTTATTTTTAGGTTTCCAAGATCAATCAATGACACTCATGTAAGAAGATGGATATCGCAACGCTAGGTAAAAACCGAATTAAGCTCTTCTGAACACTACAGTCATTGGGACCATCGGGACAGATGCTTTGATGGTTTCCAACGGCACAGCTCTGTGGATTGTTAACAGAACTACAACAGCTTTAAACAGTCATGGACCTTGGCACATCAGATCATAACGAACCCATGCAGCAGACCAAGCACTAGGAGTATTCAAACAACACATTTGCCAGCCTCTCTTAAATCTCTTCCTGCTGACATTTGTACACCTCAGTCTGCAATGTACCGCAACTATTACGCACTGGTGCAGTGTTTAAGTCAGATGCCCAACGCACATCTGCCCCAGCGGAGAAGCAACAACTCTGCAGCTGACCATTTATTTTGTTCACAAAGCACAGGCATACTCCCATTTAATTTCAGCTGCCCTAGCCTCCCCCATAACTAAATTATTGTTATTACGCTCCGCATAATCCTAGTACTGACAGGGATGTTTGTTATACGTAATTAAAGATATTAATTTTGCATGGAACAGAAGACACAGAGCCAAGAACTTAACTTTAAAAAAAATCTCCCATTAGAAAATTACCTTCATTAGCACCGACTCACTGAGCTTCTCTCTGTTGACAATTTTTATCGCGACCTTCTGACATGTGACACAGTGAACCCCCAACTTCACAAGCCCTGCAGGAGAAAGGAAATAGAAAGGAAGAACTGGTTAGAGACAGTCGCTGTTGAGATTTTTGCTATTAGTATGCCACCCAGCAGATGGAAACTTATATACAAACAGATTTCCACTAGTCCCTCCTCCAGCCAGGTAAGGTCCTGTGAGTAATGAAGACCCTGCAGCCCGCACTGTGACCATTTGGCAGTGAAGCCGCCAACATCCTTAATGCTGCTGCAGTTTCTGCCATTAAAGGTGTATTTTTGTTGAAGCACTGTATTCCAGCTCTCACCACTCAAAGTGTATTCTAGCAGTAAGAAGTAAACTTCTGCCAATTTAACCACACTAGGCTAAGGGCTTTTGCCAACACCTGACATCAACGAAAGCTCAGAAATCAACAAAACTAGGTGGTCAAATGACTGCAGTGTAGACATGGCCTCTACGTTATTCTAGCTCCTTCCAAAGCTTTAATGATTATAATAAAAAGGTACTTAATTATGCTTTCCCTTACTGTTTTAATTTACCCTGCTGTATAAAGTTAACACTGACATGAATGCCACTGTGGCAGGGAGGAACATCAACACATGCTGATGCAATTCTAAGTTCTTCTTATTTGTTACTATTTACTATATCCTTGTCCTCAAACAATTTTGCTGTTAAACGATTACATTTGCAAAAGGATATGGATGTCCCTGACAGAATCGGGATGTCTGAGCTATCACCAAAATATGGAACAAAACACCAAGATTTAAAAGAAAAAGGTAAGTAACATACATGAAGCATTATCTTCTGCAAAATGTTGATCTAAATCTGCTGACTTGCATGAAAGTACACTGAGATATCTCCCACAAGTGAGTTTAAGATGGTCCCCTGAGCTCTCAACTCTATTGTCATTAAGAAAATTTTTACCCAGAAAAACTGTACTTTGTAGGTCTATTCAAGTGAGATCTTGTTTGCTTCAGCTTTTACTCGTCAAATATGCACGTGTAGCACAACACCTGATAGGCTGGATCCTGTGCCACTCCACACACAGTATGCCAAATTGCCATTTAGTTTAATACAGTTACTACTGAAGTATAATGGCACCTCCCTGGTGTCACTGAGACCTGCTGGGCTTCGCAGAGTATTTATGAGCAATGACACTGCACAGTAAGAAAAAGTCTAGCTCATCTCGCAGCTCCTAGGCTGGGTTGCAGTTAAGATCCCGACCCCATCCCCTGATGCAAACCACAAAGCCAAACACATTGCTATATCTGCAAATTGAACACAACAGATCTGCAGTCCAGTGAAACAATGAACACAGGACTTCACACTCCTTATTGAGGGATGAATATATAGACTATTGCCTTACTACAAACTGTCCCCAGTGAAGTGAACTGGATTTTCGTCACGGACTCCAGCAATGTCCTGCAGATACTTGTCCACCTTTTTCTTACACAGTTAATCATAAATTTGGAACCATTAAACACTGGTTATTATGTTGAGAAATAAACTACCAACTCGCTTCCAGTCACATCTCTTTTATGGCATGCTCAAGTGTTCTGGATATTTCTAGTCACATAATTTCTCAGTCTTATCTGGTTAAATGCTGACATCCTTACTTTCAGCCATGACATAAACAAGTCACAAAAATTAAGAATGCAGCACGCTGACAAATCCATTTGAAACTGTGTATTGCAATAGTCTGTCCTCTGCCTGAAGCGGCTGAGAAGCACATCTGGGGGAAGATGCTGTTATGCCCAGCCAGTCCTCACTCTCATGTCTGAATTTTGTCTATTCAATACATTTATAATATTACCCATAGCACTACTGGCTCTATGTTCACTGTTCACAGCAGCTGCAGCCTTACTTATGCTTCTTCCCTTTGGCTTTGTTCTGTGTTTGGATAGCGGCTACTTGGCACCACCTTGTTGAAAGTGTGCACAGTTTCAATCTGTGCCCATTGCTTCCTTCCTGCTTCCAGCACAAATCACAGCTCTCCATCACTCTTACAGCACAACCACATCACTCTGTACATCGCTCTTAGTCATACTTTCAAATCTCAGCAGAACTTCTAGCTCAGTCCTTTGTATCTAGACTCCCAGGATCTGTGGCACAGTGCTGTACTGTAACACACTGCAGAATAATTATTTGTAGAGGTCAATAAAGGTGACAAACAACTGCTTTCTGTAACTGGTCCCTCACCCCAAAGAAAATATAAAGGCTTCTGGTATCTTACACTATAGGGTTTGATTTCAAATGTTGTTGCTCCCAAATTAAGACATCTGTCCCACTGAACCTGTCTGATCTGTAAACTATTTTTCTTTTGTCCTCTCTGAAGCACCCTGTCATTGAGTCATAGAAGGGTTTTAACCATGAACTTCTGGGACACCACCATGCTGTACATGCAATCTTCACAGCGTCCTCTGTCCTTCTGGCTACTAACCTACCACAGAAACTCAAAAATCAAGATTAAACCGTTCTGTTTACCCCAATAAAGTTAATCAACTGTTAGAAGACACTGCACACCTTGCAAAAATCACGCTGATACTGAACCACACTGATTTTATATTGAATTAATTTCATTGACCTCAAGAAGTTGTTCTTGATTTATACCACGGTACCAGAGGACAGAATGAGAAAACACACGTGAGATTTAATGCATTTTTCCTCTTCTCCTGATTCGCATTTTAAAAATCAAGAAAAAAAAATGCACTGTCACTGTGGTCTGTTTTCTGGAGACAGAACTTTAAGACAACTCTCTGAACAGCCCAAGACAGCACTTTTCACTGTACTAAATTCACTGAATGTAATTTTAGGATAAAATTAAAACATGTCACTCTGCCTTGCCTCCTCCCCCCTCCCCTAGCCACCCCCTTTTGACATCTGCATGCCAACCTAACAAAAAAAAATCCCTCTTAGTAAGTCCATCTATAGGATAAGGCCTTCCTGCTACTCCTAGGAAATCCTAATTGCGCTTGGGCAGGAAGGCCTTGTACTCCGGACTTGTGTTTCTGTCCTGTATAACTACTAGTCTAGTGTATAACTACTCAGAGATGACTTACATATGGATTTGAACTCCTGTGGCCTTCTGATGGTTAGGGAGCCCTTTTACTGACACAGAGAACATAAACCATTCAAGATGTATTATATACCTGCGTAATGACAGACCCTTAGAGAGAAACTCTGTGAGTAAACTGCTGAGCTATTATTGAAACGGAAGTGGCAGAAATGCCCACATAGAAACAAGTGCCCAAAGTGTATTTACAGGGTTGTGAAAGAGGCTGTTGGTCTTCCAGTTTTTCCTCTCCTGAATAGGCAGCTGTTAATGAGCACTTCGAATCTGTAGCAAACCTCCAATACAAACGTGTCAGTAAGTTAGGTACTTTTGTAAAGCTTATCTATACATTCAGGATAGCACAGGTACCTCTGTGGTCCCCAAAGGAAAACAAATAAGGCTGCTGCTAAGAGGATATTTTGCACTGGCTTGGTTTAAAGCAAGTCTGCCAGGCAACAAATAGAGTTTGAATTTGTCAGCTTCATGAGTAATTAACCCCTCAAATGCAGGCAAGTAACTTTCATGATTGTTAAAATTAACTCTGGTTTGTCCTGGCAGAAAATCTAAGATGCTGTGGGAATCAAACACTTAAAGTTTCCTGCAACCACCCACATAGCTGTCACACACACTCACTCCTTCAGGCACACTTCAGATTTCCATCCATAGGTCGTTCCTGGGGGCTCATAGGCACTGACATGCTGGGGCTTTCAAATAGGCTGCTACGTCCTATAAGCTGCAAACACTGGGCTGCTTTTGATCTTGGCCACTGAACTGCACCAGAATGGGCCTTGTAATTTCAGGCTGGGGAGTAAAGAAGAAAACATGGAAATGCTGCAAAGCAAGGGGATGTGTAAGCTAACATTGTCTTTTCATTTATAATTAAAAGTCACAATTCGAAAACCAATGAGCATGAGGAACCCCACATGACACAAGGGAAAGATGCCATTCAAGGAAGAAGAGGAAAGGGAAGCGTACAGGCCTGACACAGCCTAATGCTGCACTGACCTGCTAACAACCACGCCTGTGAGTTTTTCTGCAGGTAAACTCCCATTCTGCAGACACTTAAAGATACATAGATCTCTTCTGAAAAGGACAGGAGCTTATGTGATGGGCAAGGGACAGATTTAGATCAGCTGGACAGGTGGACAGTCCATCGTGAAGTAGTACAGAGTACTTTATTTTACCCAAGAAGAATGTACTGTGGGGATGGAGAAACAAAAGCTTCCCTCCAGCTGAAACAATATATTCACTGTGAATCCCCGATTGCAGCAAGTCATCTCCGTGGCCTATCTTGTAACTGGCAATCACCTCCATGGCTTTTCAGCCAAGGACAGGATTTCAGAAAAGACTGATTTACTTTTGCCTTGCATTCTATGTAGCAATTTTCTCTAACACAGACTGAATAAAACACTAAGAGTTCGGAGCTAGTGCTCTTTCATATCCACTTTACAGTTGTGTAAATAGCAGCATGAGGGAACACAACTGTGGATAGTAACACCTTACTAATGATCCTGTTACAACAGTTCTTCATTAGAGAAAAACGTTCTGGGAACAAGAGAGAATGCTTTTTAATCCTATCCCCACTTGGAGTCTGCCAAAGACACCAATCTGAAAAAAATTACCATTTTGAGAGACAGAGACTAATAAATAAGGAAACAATATTGTTGTTTAAATACAGCACTTACGGTATACTCACTGTTAATGAACAACATTCCCACAGTCTTTCAGAAATGTGAAACACAAGTAACTCATTTTCCTGATTTTTAACCATAAGGCCAATAACGACTTCAAGAAGTGGAATGGAAAATTAGGTATATTTGCTACATTTAATACATGTGATTTTTCCAATGGTAAATGGAGGTCTTTCATTTTCTTTTAAAATAAAAACAACCCAATGCCCTATTTGTGAGTATTGATAAATGTCTGTAGTAGGGAAACTAGCCACTGATTTCAGAAGATCATCTGCATGTCGCACGTTGCTTGCTCTTCATTTCACTTTGGAGTGCACTGTCAGAAACCTTAAAAAATCTGAGCAAAAAGCCCTGGTCTGGCCAGTAGTATGTATTTTGGCTGGATGAGCAATTAAAGGAATGTCTAGAGAGAAATATCACTCCTCTTTTAACTTGAGTTAGCTAATTGCCAATTAATTCAAGTCAATGAATACTCTGCAAATGTTAATCTAGGCACTGCAGGACATAAGCATTTGTGGTTTACTTCAGGGCTCAGACTAGTACTGGTAAGAAACTATCGGGATAAGAGGAGGAACAAAAATCTTACGCTGAACAAACTCAAGTACACTGTTTTTTTAAGAAGCTTAGCGTGTGTTCACTGCTGCTGCATATGAGCTTTGTACATATGACCTTTATATACAAGTAATGTAATATATCCCCACAAATTGGAGGTTGCTCTTATAAATCTTAGAAGTATTTATGGATGGTCATTCCTGAAAACTACATGCAGTAGCATTCGCAAGATCTGCAAACCTTCAAGGATGCCAGTTTAGAAAATCAACCCTTAAAGCAAACAAAAGCATTAATACAACTCAAGTGGAGTGTAGGACAATACTTAAAATGTAATATTCTTGCTCTTTATTCTCAACAGTTATCTTCATAAACACTGTAGTTTCAATTAGGGTTAAATCAGTTCAGTTACAGTGTCTAACTCTGCTGACTGCAGCGAGGTTGCTTTAGATCTACAACAGTGGAAAATGGATTAAAATTTGGCCCACAGCAACACAATTTTCATAGCCATAAAATAAGGATAATAACAGTTACTTACCTTGCAAGGGCTGTAGAAGGATTAACTGATTAATCCTTACAAAGAATGTTGGAAAGGGATCTAAACCCTATGCAAATTTTACATATTACAACCAGGAAAACTGCATCTTAAATACAATCTGGAAAGAAAGCTCTAGATAATTTTGTATTAATAGCTTCCATTTCATTTCCCAATTCTTTTAGCGCATAGATTTCTGGTCTCCTACAATATGCATCTTACACTCTTCTTAGCTGCACCAGAAAGAACTTTGTTACCAAGCATCTTACTTATGGAAACCAATAATTGCCCTTAATTACTCAGTCTTCTCATTGAACAGATGTTTATTTTTCTGTAGTAATTGTTATCTCTAATTACTGCATTTAAAATAAACAGAGCCTTATATCAAGTGACAGGCAAATTGTACGGTATCAATTTATAATTGTATATGGGGAAAGGAGGTATAGGGTTGTCTAGAAATCTAAAAGGATGAGGATGGAGCTACCCACATTGGTAATGAAATAATTTGACCATAGGCTCGTCTACAGAGAGATTCTAGTGCTACAAGGCTGTTCTGAGGGCTCATGCAGGAGCATGGAAGGAGATGTTCGTCAGTGCTGGGATTCATGTGCCTCAGCTCAGAGCACAGGGAAGCTGCACATTAAATCGCTGTAGCCTAGATTTATTGTCCTGAGCTACAAGAACTGTCAAATGTAGGCTGGCTCGGCCAGCCGAAGGGACACACTCCTAAGCTCAGAGATTGGTGAGAACAATGCACCAGCTCAGATGTGACTGAATCCACATGCCTGATATTGCAGAACAAGTGACACAGACATGTGTATATATATACACATCAACTCACCAGGAGCAGGTTTTACACTGTATGCCTCAGAGATTACGGTAGGATCATCCTCCAAGCTCAGGAGGATCAAACCACACAGAACCAACATCACCTCTATTGATTTTTATCTTGGTCTCTTTCTTACAATATTTCATAAATCAATACTTCTCAGAAACCCTTTGTGCCCTCTGAATATAGCAAAGAACGTGACTGTTGAGTCCTTTTGACATGCTCTCTTTCCCATGCAAACCTTGATGGGCACACTGGATGCTGCTTTTGTAAAATGCCATGATTTCATCAGCAAAACTCTAACAAACTCTTGAAGTCCTCTGGGATCTATCAGCAGCTTGTGATGTCTAGCAGGCTGAGCTCCTATTTCAGATCAAGCCTTTGTTCCCATATAAAAACATTTGGGAGACTAAGCTTTGCTGCCATGGGAGAAGTGCAGACTCCAGCTTCCAAAGTGTACCTCTGAAAGCATTTGAGCAGCACCGCCACCCCCTGCAGACAGGGAAAGAGAGGAGTGGTTTCATTGGTTTCAAATGAAAAAGATAAATTAAAATACAACAGATCTTTCCATTGAAGCACCAGAAAAAAAAATATCTTTTTTACATCTCTGGATGAGTATTGGGAAAACTCTGCTTTTGCCCACAACTCTCCTAGTCAAAAGCTTTTCTTTCCACTTTCCAAGAGCTGTACATCTGCTTGAACAACTCATCTTGAGGAATGACGAGATCCATGTCCCCTTCAGACTTCATTAATCCTTTGTCAGGAGATGACCAAAGATGGCCAGGACGGCAGCAGAGCTCTGTCTATCCTGCCTAAGATATCTTTTAGAAAACACATCACTATAATTAGGTAACATCTGGGTAATGAGCCACAACATCCCTGCTTGGTCCAGTGATCTATCGAGAAGGTCTGGTGCACTAACGAGGAGGGAACACCACGCAGCAGAGAAAGAAGAGGTGAGGAAGGAGGAGGGGAAACAGCAGATAAACTGCTCTTCACATGTGCTTTTAGCTGACATTAATCCCATTTTCTGCGCTCATTTCTTACATCTCCCCTTCTTCACCACACCTTTCCACCCTCCCTCCATCACAAAGTCCTCACACCCTTTTGACCCTCCCATCAGCCAAGATTATTTCAGCTAGGTTATATGTATAGTAGGAACTTAATTAAAAAGGGGGGTTACCATGGAAAACCTTTATACAGAAGACAGAGGTCATGCTCTTCACAAGATAAGGCTCACCACAGAACACTTCATCTAGCCAGCTCAGTGCTGATACGGCTTACTCTGCCCTCTGACATCTCTTAATCACCCACTGACAGATTCCTAACAGGATTTTCACTGACTGCCGATATGCTGCACTTCAGTAACGGCTCAAGAAGTGATTTGGATTAACTATACTTGCACCCATGCTATGAACAAGGTGCCAAACAGCAAGTCACAAGCACACGCAGCACATCCCAATTCCCATGAATGCCCGAAGGGCTTGTTGATGGCAGTGGGGTATGGCCCATACACAGCCAGAGGAGAAAGGCGTTGGATAGCCACTACATACATTGTTCTACAGCTACAGGGTTTTTTTCCAAGGACAAATTGTTCTGTACCCAGTAGAACTAATAGAGGCTGAGCTCTTGCAGACCCACACCCTAAATTTCGTTTCATTGTCCACCACAAAACCCTGGATCCTCCTCGTGTTCCCTAATGAGATCTCCAAGCCCCATCCCAACAGGTCCTCACCATATCTACAGACATCCTACATCCCCCCACCATGTCATAACACCTACAATTTCTTCCCACACCTCTACCCCTACTGTCTCTAGCTTCTTATGTCTCCTGCACAGACTCCTGCAGTAACACTCTCCACAGTTCTACCCATTTGTTCTGCAGTTCACCTATTACTTGCATAATTTCCTTCCATATAGCTTACTCTCTCTTTTCTCCTATGTAGAAGACAACAGATGTTGTGGCTAGTCCAAACCTGTGAGGACATCGTCTTGTTGGTCAACCAGCATCTACCAAACAGTATATCTAACACCTGAATTTCCCTATGTTTCCCTCTCGGGTTTGGTTCTTTCACCACTACTCAGTCAACAGCATTCAACAAAGCCTGAAAGGACTATCTTTGAAAGATTTTTGAGACTGTGAGACCTTTATGTTAATGTCATTCCATTTATTTACATGGAGATACTCCCACCATATGCTATCGTGTTATCACATACAACAGGAGAATCAGGCTGAGGTTCAGGTAAGGGCATGGTAGGGACACCTCATCTTCCCTGTTCTATATTTGGCTCCCATGGTATGGCCCTAACACTTTTCAAAATGATACTGAAACCTTCCAAGAGGGCAGTGGGCTTTAGAATTAACATCCTGTTGAGTTAATGCTTAAGTTCAAACCTCTCTGAATTGCTAAAGCAGTTCCTCTTACTATAGTTTCAGACTTCTTGAGTTCCTGTTCGGAAGCATTATATCTGGATTATTTATTTAAAAAAAAAAAAAAATTAATGTGGCTTCCTAGTGAAACGTGGTTAATACAGATACCTTGCATGTCTAGCTGTCCATACACCCTCCGCCTCCAACAACTTTGGATCCCACTGGCCAACACCAAATAAATTCAACAGTAAGTCCTCAGGAACAGGTTCAACACAATCCAGCGGCTGGCTACAGAGAGACCTTGTAAGTCACCCTAGTACGGGAAAGGTAAGGACACAGATTAGCCTTCAGTCCTTCAGTCTGGCTAAGAGAGAATGCCTTGCTGGTCAGTCAGCGTGAGAATGAACTCCTGAGCAGAGCCCAATTGTACTGCCTTGGCTGGGGCTTAGACAAGGGGTCAGGGGAGGGGGATGGAGAGTGGACAGCCCCGAGGCCACTGGAGGGGCAAGAGGGCAGGGGGAAGGCCTGGGGACTCATAACAGCAGACTTACGGGCCTACAGAACACAGCTCCATGGAAAGAAATGGAAAGAAGTAATTTTAATAAGATTCTGGTATTTTCACGTGACTCCTACAGCCCTACACATAGGCCTACATAGTGTCAGTTTGAGCAAATGTTTTAAGCGCTTCCTGTCCTCTGTAGTGGATTGTATACATTCTAAAACTCTGACGGCAGAGATCTCATGACACAATTGTAACAGACTGCTTTTCCCATTTTGCAGTATGTCCTTCTGTAAAAAGTATAGGAAACACAACGTTTTCTTAATTACACTGAACATGAGAAATCCCAAGCCTCTGGTTTAGGACAATGGGAAGAATGACCATTTGAAAAATGACTTCTGGCTTAAAAAAAGTCACAGCAAAAGAGTTAAAGGTCAGAAAAATTAGACTATTATCATTTTAACGAACAGAAACAGGCATATAAAAAAAAAAACAATTTTCAAAAGTATTTCCTTTAATGTGAGAATAATGGCTCAGGTCACAGCATGGAGCTGAAGGCATTTATCGACTTCTACACCAAGAAGAACAGGAGCTGCCTGCTCATGTAGTACAAACTTCACTACAGCTGGTTCACCGTGTTCCTTACAGAGAGAGGAAAGCAGGGGGTCATATTCAGTACATGGTTATAAAAAAGGCCCAAGCACCTCATTAATTTAAGGTAAGGTTTATGAGAAACAATGTAATACCTAGAGAACACCGTCAGCTGTGCCTCTGCAAAAAAGAAAGAAAATAAAGTGAATTTAATTTCCTTTCAAAAGAAAGGTGGTTGGATAAACACAAACACGCACACTGCAACCCACCTTCTGATACCCAGCTTCATCACTTGTGGGTGATGAAATTCATACCACAGTGGCTGAGGCTAAGTATGTCCTGAAACAGAGTTCAATTTCAAACTCAGGCAGAAACTGTTGATTATAAAAGGACAGTGGCATGAGAACTGTGCTGTCAAAACACATCTTTGTGTCATGCTTCTGTTCCAGGATTTCTATGCAGCAACCCCTGCCTGGGTTGCTGGAAGATCCCACAGTGAATTTTGCTCTTCTGGAAGAGTTCACTGGAGAAGATGATGAACAACCCCATGGGTCTCATCTAAAGCCCACTGAAGTCAATGCAAAGGCTCATCTGTTTCAGGAATTTGCAGACCAATTTCTTCATCAGCAGCTTACGGCTATCCAAACCTTGCTTCCTCTAATGGGTGTTGCTGTAGAGAATGAGGTGGAAGTCATGAAAGATCTGGCTGTAGAAGACCTTACAGCTATGCCACAACCAGCTGTTCTCAACAGTTACCAAAGCATACAACTCCCTGTATGTGTTAACTATCACTAAGGCAAAACAAATCTGCAGGCATTGTTATTCTTGAATCTACAGCACCTTTTAGTGCACCGCTCCCCCCCACAGGAAAGGGTTCTGCCTTTACTCAGACTGGTAATTCACAAAATTCTTAAATTAGGCTCCCCACAAACACTAGTTCAAGGCCAGAGCCACAACGAAGAAGGGTAAAGAGTGGATGAGTTTTCTAGATGTCAACAGAGAATCTCATCCCCAGGGATTTTCCTCTGATTGCTTTCTATTCTGTTAATAATTGTATTTCTTGGCTCCACACAGTTCGCTTGAGGTGCCAGAAGACTCAGGAAGGTTCAATCAAAAAAATCACTTTAGGAAGAAGGACAAGTTTTAAGCCTGGACAAGTACATAGACATAAGCAAAAGACCAATAAGCATCTTCTCCTTATAAGCTACAAAGTTTGGGCAAAAGTTAAAAATACCCTCAAGAACAACACTCCCACATGAGGATCCAGTTTTCCCCACATGTACACTAGTGTGATCCCATTTACTTCCTTAGAATTATTCCCAATTCCCACTGACTGAGAAGAGCCACAACCCCCCCAGTCACTCCAAGGAGGTGACACAACACGGCGCAGGCTACAAACAACAGCCACAGAGGAGCTCAGGGTTGACTCAGAGTCACTCATGCTCAGAAGAGGAGGCAGCTCAGAAATAATTGAGATTGCTTTGCCCGTTCAGTGTCCCGACATACACAGGGGATAAACATGCTAAGATAATACAGTGCTACGCAGCAATAATGGCATTAGACAAATCACATATCACTTTCTGCAAAGCCACTGGCCTTAAGGGATACTGCCTGTAAAGAGCAGAGAAAATACCATCTTGTCCTTATGAACATTTCACACACTTAAGTTCTTTGGCTTTGTATTACAAGCTCCTAAGTGACTAGAAACTGCTATGATATTCTTTACTCATACTGCGGGGTCAGGCCACTCGCACATTAAGGCTGTGGCCAAGTTGCATAGGGTGGGGTATGTAAGAGTCTCTCCCTGAACATAAGAATCAGCAGCAGCTGAATAGCATTTATCTGGCAGCACAGGTACCCCACAGAAACATTATTTGTCTGTAACCCTCCGTGCTTAAGACACTAACGATTAGAGGCTGCAGTCCAAATCTTATTAGGGGAATAATTTAAAAAAACTCTCAGCAAGGATGAAAAAAGACTTTTAAAAGAGAATCAGGAACTCTAGCAAAGGTCAAATACAGAAAAGGCTCAGTCTTCAGGGATGCCAAGTCCAATTCTGCAGACCAATGAGCATGGTTTGGTCAGCTGGACAAACAAAACCAGTATGGAAACACTGTGAGCTGGAGCAACCTATGTAATGTCACAAAACAGTGCAACGGCACTGCCATACACACAGGATCTGCTTCCTGACATCCAGATCAGGTCCGTGAGGCCTCGTGCACAAGCAGAGTGGCTACACACATTAGCAACAGGAGTGCCTGAAAGCATGTGTGTACTGTGAGCCTTACCAACAGTAGTGAGTAGCAGATTCGGCTCCACGGATTTCAGCTGCAGAAGGACCTGCCCTAAGTTTCCTGAGGGACCATTTTTACTTGCAGATACAAGAGTTTAAAAGTCCTTGACACTAGATCTCTTCCCTTCCCTTTCACGGGGACAGAAGCCCCAGAAAGCTCCAGGAGATAGACATGGAAACACAAAAAGAGAAGCTTACTTCTCAGATAAGGTTTGTCTGAACAGAGGCTTAGATTCTAGTTGCAGTTGAGAAAACCAGAACTGAGAGGGAACAAAGGTGCTCCCCTCTAGACAGATTAAAGTGAATTAAGGCAAATCTGTGGCCTTGTGTGATTACAAGTTGTCAAATATGATGGAGAATCCCTCTGCCCACAGCATCAACTGTAAATCCCACTAATAACTACGTGAAGAAGCCTAGAATAAAGGTTCTTTTGAAAACCTTTGTGTCTCTTCTCTGCAGCATACTCTACTCAAAATCTGCCTCTGCAGCTGTATGTGAATGTTGCTGTGTACTCTACCCTAATGCTGTACTGGGAAGAGAGGGTGCCTTCTGGAAACACAGAGGCAACCAGGTGAGTGAATACTAGAGCAGGAACATCCAGACTGCACTTGGTGGCAGTGCACTGGAAACAGCCTAATGAAATCAGGACAGCAGATGGCCAGTTATTTAGCAACAGGGTTATAAGAAACAAATCAAGTCTTCTCTAAACATGCTGCCTGATTTGTCCTAGTGGTCCAGAATCCACTGCTGAGAATTGAAAAAAAAATAAAAATCTAGAATCTGCTGTTGGTTACAGAGTCACAGAATTACATAGGCTGGGAGGGACCTCTCAAGATCATCTAGTCCAAGCCCCTGCTCAAGCAGGGCCAGCTAGAGCAGGCTGCCAAAGACCATGTCCAGTTGGGTTTTGAATACCTCCACAGATGGAAACTCCATAACCTCTCTGGCTGCCTCTTCCATTGTTTGACCACTCTCACAGTAAAAAAGTGGTTTTTTGTGTTCAGATTGAATTGTGTTTTAATTTGTGCCCATTGCCTCTTGTTCTGTCAGTTGGCACTACTGAGAACAGTCAGCTCCCTCTTCATTCCCTCCCATCAGTATTTATACACATTGATGAGATCCCCTCGAACTTTTTCACCAGGCTGAATAGTCCCAGCTCTCATCTTACAAGAGATGCTTCAGTCCCTTAATCTTTGTAGCCCTATCCTGGATTCACTCCAGTGAGTCCGTATGTTTCTTGTTTGGGGGAAGTCCAGAACTGGATGCAGTTCTGGGCAGAGGGGAAGGATCACTTCCCTTGATCTGGTTGATCCTGCAGCCCAGAATACAGATGGTCGCCTTCACTACAAGGGTGCACAGCTGGCTTATGGTCAGCTTGTTGTCCACCAGGACCCCAAGGTCCTTCTTTGCAGATCTGCCTTCCAGCTGGCTTGTCCCCTCTGTGTACTGGTACTTGGTGCTCCTCCCCAAGTGCAGGACTTTGCATTTCCCGTTGCTGAACTCTTGTGACACTCCTGCCTGCCCAGTTCTCCAGCCTGTCCAAGTACCTCTGGACGGCAGCACAACCGTCTGGTGTACCAGCCATTCCTCCTGGGTTTGGTCTCAAAAATACTATGTGTTCAATTTGGTTCATTCAGTTGTTTCCTTCCATTCAGTCTCTAGAGACACTAATGAGCAAAGAACACATACAGGGCGTTTTAAGGATGTTCAATGGAACAACAATGCTTCTTTGCAGCAGTTTTAAAGAATGTTATCTAAATCACTTTAAGTAATTCTCCATATTTTCTACATGTTTTATCCTAAAAGAAAAGCTTTCTCCTAAAGTTTTCGAGCTAGTACAAGGCAACCCAAAGAAAACTAAACCAGAAGCTGTACAAGAAAAAGGGAGTGAGAAAGATGTCAACGAGCTGTTTGTTTCTCTTCAGCCGTGCCACAGTCCATTTGCAGGAGTCCTCCTATAAGCAGAGACCTTACTGGCGTAAGGATAACTTCATGTGCTTCTGCTCTAACTGCAGGCAATGCCGTGAATGGGCCACTGCTGTAGTAAATTCATGCTTTTATTAGCTGGACATGTGAAACAAGACTTCTCCTTCCTCACCCCAACCTTCCTCCTGATTCTTTCAGCTTACATGCCCTCACAAGACATTCAGCCATACAAATTGCTCTCTAATTCTTCGCACACAGCAGGGAAGTTGCTGATAATAACAACAGCTTGCCCCTTCTCTACCCCAGTGAGGTTTATCTGCCAACTTCACCCCTATCTCCAACACTCCCAATCAGTCCTTTTTTAGGGAACTGCTAAAAGGAAGAAGAGTAACAATACACAAGACTGAAGCTGAGACTTCCTCCTTCAGAGACCTGGCTTTAAGCTCTGGTTGGTCTCATTCTAATTCCAAGCAGGGATCCCCACTTGCTGCAGAGCCCAGCGCAACAGAGTCTGTTTTCCAGAGCCCAGAAACATCAGGTGAGCAGTGAGGTACACTGGGAAGTAAGCAGAGCAAGCTCTGTATAGTGTTTGCCTAGAGGTACCTCACATGCTGTTGTAACCATTCAAAACAAACTATTTTAAAATCTTTTTCTTTTATGTTTATTTTTAAATGGAACCAGCACACCTGGATAATAAATGATGATTTTTAAATTTTGTTATCAATTTAATTTCACTTCAATTTCGAAATCAAACAGAAGTTGATGCAAATTACCTGTAAAGAATACATGTCCATCTACAGTGAGTAGAAAATGCCAGTCATCAATCTACAATGTAGCAAAAAATTTTAAAGAAAGGATGCAAGCAAATGCACGTTAACAATATTATGACTTCAGTGAATGGGCAGTGGTAAAGCACGTCTTCCTAACCACAGAAAAGAAATACTAAATTTTGTGTGAAGATAATTTTTTTGCAATGGCCACCAACTTGAAAATCAACATTTCTTTAGGAAAATAGCTAAAATGTACAAATGACAAATAAGTATGGAATCAACAAATGAAATCAAGGTTTTGCCCTTGCTGATTTAAACTATAATAAAAAGCCACAATTTAAATTGCCTTGATTTAAATACAAATTATATAAATTCATCAACCCTGCTTTTCAGATAATAATTCTCTTCACAGCTAGGAGATCAGCGCCAGGTCAGAACCTAACAAAAGTGGAAACAAGAGCACACTGCTGCAGCCAAACCCTACCTCCTCGGCAGCATCCTCACCACTTCTGCACTTAACTTACTGGCATCTAGAGCCTTGCTCCATGGTTTGAGGTTCGCATTTCCTAATCTGCTGTCAAATGTGGGAACTCAGCCGTTCAAGATGAGGAAATAGGGGTGCTATGGAAGCATGTCAGTACTTGAGGTGGGTTCCAGCTTTAAGATAGAGAACCGTCTACAAAGTGACGGAGTTACTGAGATGAACCAGGTAGAATCAATGCTAACCAAGAAGCAAAGAGATATTAATATTTACATATATATAGTAACTTGCACTTTCTCTCTTGCCAACATATGAGCACAAAAAGCATGAGGTAATACCCAGGCTGCTATTGGGAATGCCCAACTTTATGACACATATAACACAGTAAGAATAGGATGCTGCAGAAAATAATTGTTCTCCAGTCATTTTCAAGCCTCATTCGCATCTTTCCGGACTACAGAGAAAACTATTTTTAAAGAGAAAACACATATCAGAACACAGAATTAATTATGTGAACGAGAGCCCTATGGAATTATTATGGCTGTTTATACCGGAAGACTCAACCAAAGACTAGGACTCTACTGTGATAAACATCACGCACACACATAATAGGTGCTAGGCCCTGCCTTGGGGTAGATGGTTATGATCCAAAAGACAAGGCAGTCAAAGAGTACATGTAATTATACACCACGTGTCTGTTTGAAGATAAAGGCTTTAGGCAGGAAGAAATTGGGCAACTTGCTGAAGGTCACATGGAAACCCTGTGGCAGAGCCAAAAACCAAGCACATGCCAGAATCACATTTTAAGTTGGTGGAAGTAGGTAAAAACTAGAAAACCATTATTAATGTGTTTTCAACTACAAACTGTAGGCTAGAGCAGAAATAATTGGCCAGTAGACCACCATTTTTATTAAACTGCAGATAAACCTCACACCCACCCCTTGCTACAGCAGTGTACAAGGAGAATAATTCCATTTGTGCCACTAGATCTGCTCCTGACTTACAGCAGAAAACCTGAGAGCAAAAATGGGGTGCTTATATGTTATACATGAATGTATGAATTTGGTGAGAGCACTTTTGAATTTATGATCCATTTAATGAAAACAACAGTAATGAAATTGCAACAGTGTATTTTAGATAGGAGAAAGGATGCTGATTTCTGGAAGCAACCACAGAACACAAAAAACTATGAAGGAAAATCTGTCTCCTCTCACCTATCATTTTACTCACTCTTCTCTAGGAAAAGGACGGGTCTGTAGCAAAATGATAGGCAGCATCGATAGACCAAGCTGTTCAAATGGAAAGGGTTAAGCTGGTTGAAAGACTCTGTTAGGGAGGGATGGATGTTATAATCATCCAGTTCCCATATCATGATCTTAACGGCAGCAGCAGAATAGCTGCCACAGCTCGGTTTCTGCTTGTTTAGATTGGTTGAGTGTCCGCTCAACTCGGCAGCAGGGCTAAGGCCGGTTTATTGTGCTGTGTGTGCTCTGGGACAAGGAGGGCTGACGATGATAAGTGCTGCTCTGCAGAGCAGCAGGAGTACTGACTGGCACATGCAGGGAGGTACAGTACAATAATCTCCCATCTGCACAATGTAGCTTTGAATCCCTTCCTTTACAGCTCAATAGGTGCATCTGCTGCCCCTCTGCTAATCCTCAATATTGTTTAAAATGCAGATCAGTGGAGATCATGCTTCTTCTTTCCCATTATAGACCATAGCCTAATAAAAGAGCTTTAATCACACAGACAATATTCTATCCCTTGCAGGGTCTGCTGCTTCATTCCTTCCTCTTTGCCTTTGTTTGGAAGCCAGATCTTTGTCAGGCACTAGCAGCAGCAGAATATAATTTTGCAACGCAAGGTTTGAAGCCAGTCGAAGTGACTATAACCTTTCCCAAAACTGTGGCATCATAATTAGAAGATTGTGACTGCAAAAGTTAAACAGCAGGGAACTCAGGTCATAGGAACCCCCTGAGAAAATGCATCCTAAACCCCTGGATATGTTGCATGATTTTAAATGTAAAAAGCAGCATCAGCAGACTTCCTTACTTGTCTTTGTCTCCCTAGCACTAATGCACTATGACATTTTTTTAGATGTCAGTAAGTACAAGAGCTACAGAGGAAAGCTATGATTGCTTATGTGACTGTAGGCTGAGAAAAATTACTTAATTTATTTCACATAAAAAACATATACATGAACGTATGTATGTGTAAATGCTAACCTGAAATAACTAGCTCTTTCCAGGCAATTCTACAGCCACATGAATGACCCAGTAAGCTGGAAAGCTGTACTTGCTGTAATGAGAGGGAGATCATGCAAGTCATCATCGTAAAAATAAGACTGTAAGATCCACTATAGTTAAGCCATGATCCAGCTCTGAATCTTCTGAGGAAAAAGTGACATTCCAGAGTCCTCCTTTCTATGGCTGCTACCATCAGTACATTTCAGACGGAAGGACCAGCCTGGAATTCTCCTCATATATGTTTATCCTTAAACTAATTTTCTTCTCCAGCAACCTTAGTTCCTGCAAATAACTGTAGAGCATAATACAATAAATCTTGTCTCTCCCTATAGCTATAAACTGCAGCAAGAAAGATACACAAACCAATTATTTTACTGATCAGAGTATGCCTGTCTTCCACAAGTGTACAACATATGGTAGCGAGGAGGGCAAAGGAATTCTTCCTGTGTTCTTATGTTCCAGGAAACATGTTCATGGCATGATGATAAAACATAGCGCAGCACTTGCCCTACAACAGGGAGCAAGACAGATACTGAAGGAATAGAAAACACACAAGGGATGTGGCTAAGAGGGGTGTACTCCTTGCCATTAATACTTCTTGAGTCACCAGATCCCCAAGAGACTGACTGAGGACAACTCACTGCTAGCAAGACTTCCAGATGCTATTTGGATCTTGGCAAGCCTCAGACTTTCACCTGCTGAAAGACCAGCTGCTCTGCAGGGACTCTCTGCTGTAGCAGGGCCAACTGGGCACCACAGAGGGTCTTGAATGGCACGATCCTATGGGCAGACACAGGCCAAAAACATCCAAGACATTCCTCACAATAAATACATATGCTCTGTTTGTTTATGAAGCCTAGGCAGAGGCTGCGCTAGTCACTGACTTCCTAGACAGCAGGAAACCCAACATGTTCCGCCTGACTTACACATCGGTACAGAAATTGTTGGAAGCAGCGGTCCCATCCTTCAGAGCCTCTTTTATTTGAATTCACAGGAGTCCCTAACAGTAACTCTGCATCTGTTAGATTTGCTGATCAAGGACAGCCCAGCACTTGGTCCTCTTCTGCCAGTTGCCATTGTAGCAATTAAAGGGGAAAAGACTATGGGACGAGTCATTTCATCAGTGCACAAATGCATATATTAGTTGTCTCATTATGTAGACACAATGTGATTTTCAATTAGCTGTCCAACGGTATGATAGAACACAAGATACTTTAATTATGTATTTCATGGACATGCTTCAAAGGTGCTGTTTCAATCTCAAAATAATTAGTTTTATTGCTTAGTTGCACAGGCAACTTAGAGAGTTCCAGAGGGCCTGTGGTTACTTTCCTTTTTAAAGATACAGAAGAGTTATTTGAGTTTCCCAAAGTGCAAAAGCTCTCTGGTTGCAAGATAACTGCACCTAATGTATCTGTCCAGAATTACAGGTGCCCGTGCATGCATATATGATTGGCTTCCTAAAGAAACATTGAGCGCGGTCAATAGCTGCCATATGGTATACCTGATAATTCAGAAGAAGCCCTCTGTGAATACTAGGTCTTGCAAGGGACTCTGCTGAAGCATCACAAGATGCAAACCCACACAAAGGTGTGTACACACTTCCACACAGGCTACTCGAACCAAATCCAGGAAAGCAGACATGAAGCAGGGCCAAAGAGGGCAAAAGGTGGGGAAAGGTTGGAAATGAACCAGCGAAGCTGAGTCACATTCACTTCTCCTCTCACCAAGCAACCGCGCTGACCTACAGTAGCAGTGTCTCATTTAGTGTTTGTATAAGCAGTAGTAAATTACCACCTCCTGGTGAAAAAGGCAAGGAAGATGCTATGAAACAAGTTTTCTCCAATTAACAAAGCCTCCCAGGACTACTTATACACTGTCCCCTCCTAATGAGGGCACCCAAAGTCATAATCCAGTTCTCCTCTATAATTAACGTCTGTAATTACTAGTATACAACACTACGCCTTAACAAACAGCACTACTCAGAACATCAAACATTTATATCTGCACTTTAGTGCGTATTAGATGCAAAGCATGCAAGTTTCATCGCAAAAAATCTATTTTTTTTCATATAGGAATATGAGATTTCCATTTTAACTGCTGGTTAAAGTATCTGAGTACTCCTAACAAGAGTCTAGAGAGAAGGTTAAATTCTGGCAACCCTACACAAGCATATGTGAATATGAATTGGTTTTCTTGTTATAAATAGCAATGTCTTGCAGGACCCCACCTGCCAATGATCTCTACCAAGGTGACCAGATGACATATACTGCAAGGTATCTAGAATTTTTTTTTCTTAAACCTCTATTCTGAAGTTGCTGAAAATAGTGCCAAAAGGAATTAGGAACATTAACTGAATGGGGGAAAATGGCAAGTATAAATGTTGCCAGAGGATACTTATTGTTCCCAGAACCAGAATGCCATATGACAACTCTCCTGAGAAACAGTCAACTTTTACACTAATTCCCCAATAACTCAATTATCTGTGTCCATGTCAAGGCACTGCTCTGCCCCCCTTCACATCCTTTGTCATATATATTTATCTCCTCCTATACTACAGCAGTCCTGCTGACCTTTAGGAAAGAGATCCCTTGGTAGAAATGAGGCCTGACAGGAAAACAAGGCAAAGATATTGAATGCATAGAGGCATCTTTTGTAACTAAGGGTTTTGGCTGTTTTTCCTGTAGGTATTTATAAGAGGTTTATTTTTTTGTGAAGTGAAGCTACTAAGCTTCAGGCAATCATTTCAAAATTGTTACTGCTTCAGATTTAAAGAGATTTCTCCACCGCTGAGTTCTCTGTAAATTATGACATAGGGAATGGAAGGAGGTAGCATGTACCTTCAGAACATGCGAGATGGTGAGGGGTACCTCACAGGCAGAAAACTAAAATTTCTCCATGCATCCCTGCTCTCTGCCAGCAGGATTAGCTCAGTGATCCTCAACAGCAGCGAAAATGTCAGTGACTCTTACTGACACCAGGTGCCTGTTTTGATGGAGGGTGGGTACTTCAGTACATAAGATACGTATTAAAGCAGAGAAAAAATTGTTTAGCAACCCCAAACTTTCGACAAGGTCATATGTTGTAGTTTCACATACACTTGAAACTCACAGAATCTAACACTAATGGTACAAGCAGCAGTTCAACCTTCTCATGTGTGCTGCTTCTCATGTGTGCTGCTTTTGGCTGGGATAGAGTTAATTTTCTTCATGGTAGATAGTATGGAGCTGTGTTTTGGATTTGTGATTAAAACAGTATTGATAATGGAGGGATGGTTTTGTTACTGCTGAGCAGTGCTTACACAGAGCCAAGGCCTTCTCTGCTCCTCACCCCA
>JAVKLA010000021.1:11167148-11178646 GCA_034782735.1 Sagittarius serpentarius | reverse complement strand
TCCTGGGGATGGCTGAGCACCTGCCTGCCGATGGGAAGTGGTGAAGGAATTCCTTGGTTTGCTTTGCTTGTGTGCGCAGCTTTTGCTTTACTTATTAAACTGTCTTTATCTCAACCCACGAGTTTTCCTACTTTTACCCTCCTGATTCTCTCTCCCATCCCACCATGGGGGAGTGAGCAAGCAGCTGTGTGGGGCTTAGTTGCCCACTGGGGTTAAACCACATCATGTCACCTGCAAGTGCTTTCTTGTCTGTGTGGTAAACCAGCTCAGAGAACTGATGCAGTTGAAAGCCAATCCGGGGTGGGGGTGGGGGGAAGGTGGGGAAAAAAAAAGTGTTTAACTACCTCAAGTCTGTACCCAAACCCAGCACACAGAAGAACCACAAAACCTGAAAGGAAAGAGAGGTCACTCCCCCTAACAGCAGTGCCAGCTTAGTCACACGGACACTTAAATGCTACAAGTACAGCTCCAGAATGTCCAAATCCAATTCCTTTCTCTGTTACAAACTCCCTTTGCATCACTGAATAATCACTTTTTTCCCAAGCCTCAATTCCCTACCAGTGACATGGGACAATGTTATTTCCTTTGTTCTTTCCATCTACTCAGAGCGTAGGGGCTTTAGCACCAGGGCAACAGGTTAGCACAATCTGTACGGCAACAAGTACAACACATCTCCAATTCTGACCAAAACATGTAGGCACAGTGGTATTACAATTAAGATACAACAGTAAAAGAAAGAGAGCTGACAACTATGCCTCTTCGTAACTGAAGGCCATAGTAACTTCATGAATGTGGTACTAGTTCTTTTGGAACACGGCTGAGATGAGCTGTGTCTTGCATGTTTTGTTCTGGTGTCAAATAAGAGAAGGCATTTTTTCTGGACTATGGCTGACAACAAATGGGGATACTTACCCTGTTAAGGCACAAGACAGGAACTCAAAAGACGTATATTCCCAATCTCATGGAAACCATCCTGTGGGACCAGTCATTTAAGTGCATCAGTCAGCATGGACCTAACCACCTCAAGGTCTTTTTGAATCTGGGTCTCAATCTTCCTATGCCTTTGTTTTTTCCATTGGTAATATTAAGCTGCCACATGGAAATACTAAGGATTAATGTACTCAGGTTTGTAAAATGTCAAAAGTACTTCTAAGGTGTTTTTGTAAAGGCTCGTTTTCTTCCTCCTTAGAAATGAGCAGGAAAGACAATTTGCTGAACTTGCTATTTCTAACTATCCTACAGCGGCAGATGTACAGAACACATCATTTCTCACTGACCAGCCCGCACTTGTAACATGTCCACCCCAAATTCCTATTTCAGTTTTTACATAACACATCACACCCCACAGAATGTATTGTGCCCCTTAACATTATAGTGGGTCAGCAGACTGAGTAACCATATGGGTCTCTTCTTGCAAAATTTCTACCTTCACTTAAGCAAGTTACTTTCCTTTCAAAATCACAGAGGTACAGCTAGATTAAGCATGGCTAAGTCAGGTCTAATCATACACATGCCATTTGTAATTGCTTAAATTGATGGATTGTTTGCTTTAGTGATTTCTTTCAAGTTGCTTCATAAAAAGGCAGTTAGTCTATGCTGGCTAGCATGTATGAGCACATACCACCGTGAGACAGAAATGTGTCTTCTTCCTTTATCCTTCAGACACAGCTCTGAGTTCCCTAGTTATATCAACCATAACCACACTGGGCAACTTAGTATGACAGCAAATGTTCTCGTTGTATGTCCTTTACCATGTATTCCTCCTTTCCATATTAGAAGTCCTTCCCCATCATGTTAGGAAAACAGCAAACGGTTCTTTCCAAATAGCACACCAGAATTTCCAGCTATGTACTGAAGGATGTATCAGCCTTCATAACCTACATATTTATATTGGTGACACTGTCAGCCGTAAAACAAATGAATTCAAGTCAATAAACAAAATAGATGCGACTGAAAAAATACATAATCTGATCTTGGTTAAAAGCGTGTGAACAAGGAGAAGGCTAATTGAGATTAGCGGAACCACTTATGAGTTAAATCAGTACAAATGAGGGAGGACTACAATCACCCTTTGTAAGCAATTGAGAACACTGTCAGTACCATCACACTGCTTGACAAGTTGATAACTCATATCCTGAGTGGAAGGAAACTATGCCAAAGATTTTATCCAGCTGAGAAAGCCAAGGGGCTAAAAGGTGCATATATTCCATTCACTTACAGAATGGGAAATCCACTTTTAGACCTATGCTTCCTACTGCTCAGTCTACAGATTAGTTTTAAGCTTATTTTGAATTTTAAAAATTCCCAAGGAAATACATTTCAGTCCACAGAGCAGAAAGACATCACCAATTAATAACTGGGATCCCTTTACTGGAGACAGTCAAGCTCTAAGCTTTCTGTGAAGGATATAGAGTGCATTCACACCAAAAATATTATGTAAATCAAAAAACATCAGATTATGCAAAGAAAAATTATTCCACTACACACAGGATCACGTTAAGTTTAATGACAGCCACGCATCATGCTAAGCCCAACTCTCACCAAATTAAAAAGTAAGATTTCATCATTTTTGAGCTGTTGAAGCAGGTTCTATGGCTACACACACATCCCATCTCAACCAACTTGCAAACACAGCTCTAAAGGCCATTTACCACTAAGCAGCCTAGCACAATTTTAACCAGAGCTGCAATCAAACATGAGGCAATAAGGGCTAAAATATGCTATGAATTACACAAGTGTAAAGCAAGAATAACTCTAATCACTCCAGTCAGGTTTACGCAAGTTTGCAGAAGAGGAGCATTGAACGTATTCAAAGACTATCTATCTACAGTATCATGGGTTTCCCTATTTCGTCCCAGTGATTTTCATATCAAATTTGTTCAATTTATAACACTAAGAATGGTGTGCATGAGACATCCTTATATCGTCATCAGTGGTCTTCATTTTAGGGAAAGGTTTGGGGAAGGTTCTCTGGCTTCTGAGCATCCAAGTTATCTGTCTCTCCAATTTTAGGTCTCTTTAAAGCAGACAGACTGGCTTCTTATTGATTAAGAAAGGGTAAAGATCTTAACTGTCCATGCCAACTGTCTCAAGTCTGAGGTACCGTGAAGTTTTGATGACATGGTCCTAATGAAAGCAGCTACCATTGTTCATAAAGTGGCTTCTTAATGAGCCCCAAAGCATATTACTGAGCTCATAGTTTTGGGGCCAAAAGCTCTTTCATGCAGGATTTCCCTTCGTTAAGCCACTTCCTTAGTATGGGCTGTCATATTCAAAGACCTTTAAGAATTAGGACAAGTCTTCTCCACTGACTTCAGCAGCATCGGGCCTCTTGGAAGGAATGACGTCCCTGCAATGAAGTGTCTCAGCCCAGTGGCTCTGTCTCAAATCTGTCAAAATCAGACAGGACTCGCAAGAATTTTATTAGGATCTGGCAGACACAACACACTGAGTGCAATCTAGATGAACCCAAAGCCCGTAAGATACACTACTTAGGAAATTGCTGCACATTAAGAAGAGACACAGCATTTTCTCAGAAAGCAGAATTCAGCCCAGATCCATCTGATTTTGCTGAGAAAATAAACAATCCCACACGATGAACAGCATTTGAAAGCAACCATTATATAAGAGCACCTTTAAAAAAAAAAAAAAGTCAAACTTTCCACTTCTAACCAAGTTTGCTGATGGAGGTTACCCTTAAAACCAATGTCACACCTGAATCATTTCACTATTCTGCATACCATCTAATTCTCCATCAGTTCTCTGATTTCAGCCCAGTTTAACACAATGTTTACATCCAAAAAAAAAAAAAAAGAAATAAAAAAAAAATTTAAATCTCTGGCAATGTCTTCTTACTTGTCAAGCACCACGCTTGACTGCCAGAAATTAAAGTAACTTAGGTGAGCTCCATTTGATCTGCATAGCATACCATACAAGCATTGCTAAATCTATGTCCAATTCAAGGAAATCACACTGGTGGGAAACCTCCCCTTCACGCACACACAGCTAAAAGACTTCAGTAGCACTCAGCATCTTTTGGCCAATCTACCAAGAACAATGTTTTCTGGACAAGAGTGCCTAAATAATAAAAGCCAGTGAATAGGCAGTAGAGACAGTTATGAAAACAGTTTCCATAGTGAAGAGCAGGAAAAATGGTCCAGGAGTCACAATTTCCCCTTTTCCTTGTTCTTGACTGGAGGCTGCACATCTGTGCTTCCTTTGGAGAAGCTGGATTTTTTCTGTCTCCCCTCCCTAACCATCTTGCTTCCAACCTCTACAAATACAAACCTCTAACAGTTCCAGTCTTCCCCACTATACTCTGACACTAATGCCTTTGCCCCAGTTATACTTTGGATGCTTTCAGAGCAGCTTAAAATCCCCCTTGAAAGAAAAGCGAAGTAATAACATAAGGTTCTAAATCATACCAATAAATTAAAGTGGTGCTGCAGACCCTGATGAAAAGAGAAGCAGAATACATTGCCTCAAACTCAGATTTCTTTAAGCCAAGGCAGAAATAAGGATTTGCCTCTGGCAAAGGCAGGGCATCCGTTCCACTGCCTGCCATGTAATAGCGCTAATCCACCCATCTACAAATCTCACCGTACACACACTACATGAAACCCAACTAATAAGCGGTGTGAAGCAGAAAGAAACAGTTCAGTTTTCCAGGGAGATGAATGGCCAACTGAGCCATTTTTCAGGATTTTACTTTCCAAACTAAAAGAGCAATTCCAAGGGCTGGAGGAAAAATAGAAAAAAAAAAAAAAAGGAAAAAAAAATCAACTCAGCAGTAGCTGTTCAAAGAGATATCTTAAAATCTCTTATGAATAAAAGTTATTTTTGTCTAAAAAGAGGATGTTCTTTTTCTATTGCCTCCTAGCCTCCTTCCAAATATGCTGACAAAGAAAGATGAACGGGAACTGCAGTATCAGAAAGTGCCTACAAGGACTTGAGTTTCATAGGTGGAGATGCAAGATCGAGGAACAAGGGGGTCAAATCACCACATCATTTACTTGAATTAAACACTGTATTAAAAATTCTCTTTCTGGACTTAGTGCCTAGGAACTCTAGTATGAAGTAGAAGTGATGGGTAATTGCAGATCAGCGTTCTCAATCTTTTTCCTGTTTTGACCTGATGTTAACGAAAATGGCTGGGGGACTCCTATCCACCGATGAATAAATGTGACCTTAACTCAGTGATATACTTAACCAAATTTCAGTCAATGGTACTTAGACATAAGCAGTCCTTTAAATGAATAGATTTGCTTTTCTAAAATCGGAGCAAAGAAGGAGACCTATAGCTAGTGATGGACAATACATTTCAGTCGAGATTATTTTTCACAATCCAATGTGCAGATTTGGTAACAGTAAGATACTTTCAAATTCGCATCTTTCTGCCAAACAGTTCAGAACATTATTTAAAACAATAAATTGAAAAACATCTTCTTTCTGAAATCTATTTTAACATTTCTTTTTGCCCAGAACACGCTTGTCAGTGCCACTGACTTTTCACAAGAATGTTTTAAAGTGTCTCATTTTACTACTTTTCCATTATTTTTGCTTTCTGCTCTGCTTCACAAGCCTAAGAATAGCAGATGTACAGGGAAAAAAATAATCTGTGGTGCTAGTACAGTGTCTGATAAAATAAAACCAACTCAGAGGGCTTTTTTTCCCATCCTAGAACATGCAATAGGATTAACATTGTCCCTAGAAAGATGCATGTTTCTTCTAGGTCACAGGGCCATCTGACTAATTTAACTCAAATACAAGCCCTCCAACTCCTGACCACCTCACAATATAGTAGTAGAAAACATCTAGGTCACATAATCCTTTCTCATCCAA
Source organism: Sagittarius serpentarius (assembly GCA_034782735.1). NCBI lineage: Eukaryota > Metazoa > Chordata > Aves > Accipitriformes > Sagittariidae > Sagittarius > Sagittarius serpentarius. Next base: position 11,172,805 of record JAVKLA010000021.1, on the reverse strand, counting down.
GTTGGGTGCAGTTCTTCCAAGGATATAAATTCATCAGAGAGACAGATTGTAAACAAACATATACACACACAAGAAAAAAATATGCAGATTCTGCCTGCTCACTCTGCATATATATGACTACTTGACCCAGAAACCCAGGTATCACCATCTAGTCACTGGCTTAGTCATTCACCTATGTAAGTCAAGAAATTTAGCCTCTCTACCACCTTACAGAACATTGCACAACATTTCAGAGGAGATTGTGATTCCCTCCCTCCAATTTATTTATTACTGAAAGTTATCCCTAAAAAACCAAGCTGCCAGTCTCACTTACAATGAATTAGTGTTTCACCCCATGGAGGGCCCCAGTCGATTGCCGAGGACATCTACTAAAGTATGGTGGTAAGCAAGCAGTACTGAAGACATCAGCAACAGCTCTGGATTATTTCTGAGGGATTTTTAATCACTCCACAGAGATTAAAAATAATTTGCAACAAGTACTGGATACACAATACACAAAACAGAGATATTGGTTAGTTATGATCAACTTAAGGGTTAGACCCTATTAACTGATATAAAAGAATAACTTATTTCCCCCAATTAGCTGAGCACAGCTTTCAAAATCAGGAGGTCTTAAGGAAATGTCTGGGCCTTTGGACGTCTCACAGAAAGCTACAATTTTATGAAGAAGTAGAAAAAAATGCCATGTTAAGGATTAAAAAGTACTTTCAACCTTTTTTTCTCTTAATCACCTATACCTTGCAGAAGACGTACTGTAAAAAACACTGAGCTATGAGAAGGTGGTGTCAACCAAAAAAGAATAGAGACTAGGTTTTCTTCGTGCAACTTCCAACCAAAATGACTTCGCATAACTGGGCAGTTGCAACTGCAAGGTTATTTTTATATCACTGATATGTCTATTAAATTACCTCTGTGCCAGGGCTCCCAGAAAGCCCTGATCCAACCACTGCATCATGCACAACTCTGCCGTGTTAAAACATCCACATTCAGTGGATTACTGAATATACTGGTTTGTCATTTTCTGTCATCACTACAATCAGAGACACAAAGTAATTAATTGGGCATACACAGTGCTCTTGCTCACGCTGCTGTCTAGCACAATTAATTACCTGTGCCAGGTTTGGAAAAGTTGATCATTCCATTATTCCCTGTCCCACAGGAACCATATCACTCAGTACATAATTCTGAACAAACACAGTAAGCATGTTAAGTAAATGTTCTGCGGTCCTACACACATTTCATTCATGAGAACAAAAAAAAAAAAGAAAACCAAAGCTCATAAATATGTCTATACTAGTTTAAAGGCCAAGAAATCATTTAATTTAAGAGAATGAGACGTATTTCCTTAGTATATGCAGTACTTTCTCATATTTCCTGTAGAAAATTCCTGAAACCTGCAAGTACTGACGCTTATTCAATCCAACTTATATTTTGTTATCCAAAACAAACTCCACTTCTCTGCCATATGCTCAAGGAGCACAGGGAATCCTACATTGCCAACATTAGGCGTTCATCCGTTGTTGCAGTAAGTCTGAGATATCACAGGATGCATTCCCATCTGCTTTTGAATTTTGCTTCCACTAGCAAGGCTAATAAATTCCCCAATTCTTTTGCCCCGTCAGTTCCCTTAGGAGCTGTATGCACGTCAAATTCAACCTGGCCAGCATTTTCTGTCCACAAAGACAGTACAGAGCAGCAGGGGCATGAAGATGGATAGGAAGCACCCAAGTTACCCAATGGGAAGACAACTCACACTGCAGCATTTGCAGCCCTAGTCAGAAATACTGTTCCTCAGAACATGCCTCAGAGGGATGATGCTGGGGACAGCGGGTCCCTGCAGGCTCCAGTAACTTTGAGACTGGACTGTACCGTTAAGACCCCTTTGGGTAAAGGCCAGTGTTGGCTGAACCACTTTGGGGACAGGCCAATGAAGCAGCCTTGATTAAGACAGTAATTATTGTTTTAGCAATTCCCCCTGCTCTGACAAGAATAGCCAGAAATTCACATCCAGTACAGTGAACTTTTCCCTGTAAACTCCTGGGTGGGGCACGGATCATATTCTCCTTCTCTGTAGGGACAGTGCATAAGACCTCCAGGCATTTAAAAGAAAGGTAATCTGCTAGGTGCAAAATTAAAAATACAATTTCTATTGAAAAGAAGCTCACAGCCCGAGTTTCACATCTCAGTGGCTTGCTTTCTTACACATGAACAAACTGCATATATATATATATAAATATACATACATGTGTATATAATTGCTCTATTTGTCTTCACTTCCATATCACAAGACAGATTCAGGCTTGCTGGATTTAACCCAAAAAAGGTTTTAAAAAGATAAGCTAAAGTAGTGAACATAGGACAGTCCATAACATTCAAGGAACTCTTCAAAATGCAATTTTTGTATGCTTTCCTAAATTTAATTAAAAATAAAATAAATGCATATTTTGCTTTTTCTTTACAGTAATTAATACACTGGGGGCTTGAGGACCTTTATTATTACTGCAGAAATTTATGTTTGTGGTAGCAGTGTTGTTCTTTTTTCCTCTTCAAAAAGATATTCACAAATCAGAGGAGAAACTCTTTGAAGTATGCGGTAGGGACTTCTTCTGCCCACTCCTTATGCATAACTTTTCCAACATGATCTGACCGAGATGCAGTTTTCCCCCTCCAGCCCTCAGCAGCATGAATCTTGCATCAGTCAGATGTAGAGGATCTCACAGCCCAGCACCTTAGATCCACTGGAGTAAGAGATGACAGAATTGAAGCTCTCCAGGGAGCCTTGGCAATTCTGAGCACCACCGCAGCCTGCCTGCATCACAGGTATCTGAAAGTGGAGCTCAGCCCCTCTTGTAATTTGACTACGACACATCACAGGCCTTTTCTTGACACAAGCCACATAGATATAAACTAAGCTGGCAGAAAAAAGGTGGGGAGGGGATGAATAATTTTGCAAAAGTTTTCTGTTTAACTTCCATTGTAAATAATCTAGTTCAGAGACAGAAGCTCTTCAGACCTGGGTGGCACTTTATGTAAGCCACTGAAACTGGGTGGCAAAGGAGTCCATATAAATTAATTATTCAGGTATACAAACATGGACATGGGGAAAAAGCAGAGGTGGGGAGTCATTTCTGGAAACAACACTAAGCATCGTAAACGCAAATTTTAAAGGTAATGAGTGACAGGAACTTTAAGATCTGAGATCCTGGCCCCAGCAAAAGCAGAAAGCATTCAGGCCCTGATCCAGTAAAACATCTGCGCTGGATTTACCAGGAGCACGTGCAAGGCCATGGCCATGGCCATGCAACAACTCCAGTGAGCAATTGTCTTTGATCCCTCGATGCTTCCGAAGTCAGCAGAATGCAACAACACAACATTAACTGGGACGATTTGGGGCAATCAGTACAAGATAAAACTTCTGATTTGATTTTGTGAACTGTCTTGCATTTCTTGTGCTGGAGTGGCATTTGCATGTGTACTCTGGATAGAGTGATGGCTTCAGTTTAAATGATAGGAATTTCCTCAGAACAAGAAACCCGGTCATCAGTGCTCACTTTTAAAAACTCGGAGAGATTCACACAGAAAAAGGAAGCACAGATAAATCCAAGAAAGGCAAAGGGGCTGGATTCCCTAACTTGGTTCAGAAGGGTTATGTGTGTGAGAGTATTTTTACTGTTTTGTCTATCCATTACTATCTACTTTGTTCTGATTAAATGTTGTCTTTCACGAAGTCTGCTCCTTTGACTGTCACGTGTCCTTTGAGGAGTGAATTAGAATCAAGCCCCTCCACAGGTGGAGGTCTGAGATCATGTGCTTAAACAAGCTGGAGAACACAGTGATGTTAAGCTGACATAAGCATGTGAGATACGTGCATTGGGATGGTAAGAAAACTTCAGGGGAGAGCTCCAAAGCAGCATCAGGGCTGAATGATGTTTGCATGTTTATGGCCCCTCTTGACAATTAAAAAAAAATAAATAAAAAAGTAGCAGCTTAGTCTATGTTATTTCTGCTACAAAGCCTTTTCTACACCACGCAAAACCCCCCTCCTGTGAAGACAAAACTCTTCTGGTTGCAGAAGCGGAACAGTTCTTCCTGCTGTACCTCCTATTATCCAAAAAGGTGAACACGGTTTCTGTGCAGGCAATATTCTAAAAAGCATTGCTGGATCAACCACATCTGGACTGCACTGGACCTGAATGCAGACCTTCCCATATCTAGGCCAGTATCTTAAATTCTCCCATGTTAGTTATAAAGACACTTCAGAAAACAGGAGCAGAAATAAATGTGTGTTAAGAGGAGGAAGGAATGGGATTGTCTTACCAAGCTGCCCGTGCAGTTCTTGCAGCTCCTGTAGGACACAACAATAGCTCTCCCAAAGGGACATTTGACATCTTGGGTTCCTATATCCTGATCAGCAATTATGATTTGCAATACCAAATTTTTTTTTTTGCTTGTCCTCAGGCTATTTGGCAATGAAGTACAAAGCAGGAAGACAGAAGCCCAGTTCTCATGAGCCAGGTTGGTGCTTCAGGGCTGAGGTGAGCAGAAACTAGTTTTGACAAGTTAGCCATGCAAATATTATGCGCCAGTCATTGAGCGAGTATCTCTGTGCTGCTCTCCTGTGTCACTGTCACAGAGAGTAATGCATTGTGACAACTTTCATACCCAGAGTTAAACTAAACTCATTTCAATCGTGCTTTAAAACAAACAGAATTAACACCAAACTCCTAACATTTTAGCAAAATAAATACTAACAGTTTAGAGACACACAACATTTACAAGCAAATCAAGATAGCCACCGAAGTATGAATCCCAAAGCTGTCTGTTCACGCACGCTAAGCCCCATGGAGCCTTTATCAGTCCAGTACAGTTTTAACTTACCTTTCTGTATATGCATCCTACCTTGGCTGACCCTAAGTGCAGGTAAAATGCTGCAGAACTTCAATATAGGTTATGACTAAAGAGGATCAGGGACATTACACATACACAGAGTGACTGACATAACACAGCCCTGCTTTCTCCCTTTGAATGTTTACATATCATCATGCTATAAAAAACTATTGTAGCAGTCAACTAGGAACAGGAATAAGAATACTGCAACTACTATGTCAGTTTTCATGCTATAATTAGCCATGAACAGTTTAAATAAAATCCTGATTAATTAACATCTGCCAGAGAACCTCACCTCTCAGTGCTTTTCCAGCCAATGCTGCAATCATATAGCTGTTAGATGGAGAATGAAATAGGTCATTTGGATGACATATCCTCACAGGACATTATGGACAAAAAAAACCCAAAAATAAACAAGGGTTACACTGGTTCAAAACCACGTACAGAGAGTAGAGGCCACATCACAGCCTCTTCGGTTTCCACGAGAGGTCCTTTTGGGTGAATGAAGCTGTAAAAGACTCTCGCCCTGAGTTTTCTACACATCTCTAAGTCATGGCTATTGCATTTAGGCATGGAAATAACACCTATACTTCTCACAGCCTTACGCACTTTACGCTCCATGTTTCAAGCTGTATTTGCTTTGTGTGGCAGGGTTTTGGTAGCAGGGGAGGGGCTGCAGGGCTGGCTGCTGTAAGAAGCTGCTAGAAGCTTCCCCAGCTCCAAGTCAGAACCACCTCTGGCCAAGGCCGAGCCCATCAGTGATGGTGGCA
>JAVKLA010000021.1:11144804-11160857 GCA_034782735.1 Sagittarius serpentarius | reverse complement strand
AAAACCTATTACCCCCCCCCCCCCCCCCCCCATAAAATCTGAAGCAGACGGTTATCCACTTAGAAGTTATTTAGGCACCACTTGCCTTTCTCTCACACGTTACCAGACTCTCTAGCTGTCCTGTCTTGGTCCCACTTCCAATGTCAAAATAATACTGCAAATCTCAGGATTTTAAGTAACGCACAAGACTTCTTCTATGCATTTTTTTGCTTTCATGTTCTGTACCTTCCAAGCTTGAAAGCTGATGTCTAAAATCGAGGGAGAATAAAGCTGTACTTGTGACAGCAGCCAGATTGGTGATTTGTTTAAATCATTGTCATTGCAGAACAAAATATCTATCCTACGGTATATTAACATTTACAAGCTAAAATTAGGAATTTTGCTTCCACTGAAGAGAAAACACTCTCCCAACATATTAAAAACAAATAAAAATAGAAAACACAAATTCACCTTTTTACTGAGGATAATAATAAAATTCCAGGGCATCAAAGCATTTGTTCTGGATTGGCTGAAGTCACAGAAACTACAGATTCAGAATGACTATGCCAACCCAAGCGTAACCATAATGAAAACGTATAATAATTAGGTGCATTCAATCCAGAAAAGATAAAAATGGCAAAGTGTGATGTAGACAGAGAAACATTCTGAAACGTAACCAAGAAAATAAAATCAAATGAAGGATTATTCCTGTTTGTAAAGAATCTATTCCAGTGAGAAATTGAACCATGACCCATGAATCCAAAAGCGGTGAAGGAACCTATTGAACTAAGATAAATGTGCTCTTTTTCCTGGCAGGTGATCTATCTGAGACCTCTAAACAAGAGAGTAGGAACAAAAGCCACAGAACATGAACAGACTCCTTTTTAAACCTTACAGATTCCTTATCCAAGTAGTCTCTAGACCAGACACTGCTTTTCTTTTGTAACAGAAAGCAGGGATGCTCAAACCACAGTCTCATTCTGTCAAACACTCCTCTGCACTTGCCTTTCACGTGCAGCAGCCCACTCCTCTCAAGCGCCAACATCCCAGCAGACAACAAATAAGTGAGTGGTAGAGTCTAGCCTCTAAAGACCAGCGATAGCACTTTTTAGGTACCAAGACAAGGCACATCTGTAAGTATGTAATCTGGCTAATTGAAGTCCTTTGATCTGAAATTCTGTTAGGTCAAACTATTTTACCCTTCCCCACCCGCTCTTTGCCCCTTTCTGTTAATTCAGTGACAAACTTATTTGTAAAAGGAAAAATTTTTCCAGGCAGCAATTTTTCCATTCAGCAAAGCACTTAGGTACAGTCCATATACCAAGCCTACACTTAGCTGTCCTGATAAATGAAGATTTCAAAAGTTACAGAAAATAACCTATAGAGAACTAGGCCAGATCTTTCACATATATCGCCCCATTTAAGAAAGGCATGCTCCATCCTAAAGAGGAAGGTGGCAAGCACATATGGGGACAGGGCTTCCTATGCACTTTTACTCCTAGCCTCTTCTAGCTCAGCAGCTGAAGCAAGCTCCACACATATGCAAAACGCCAATACAAAAATTTGTACCAGAGGCAGTGCAGAGGAACTCCTTACTCATTCTTGTACATGTGTACAGCTGTGCAGCACCAGGTAAGATCTGTCTCTAAGCAATTTTCAAACATATTAACAGAAAGGAAAGGTATTCATCTTCCTTCAGAATTACAATTCTGAGATTTTGCAAGTTAGTCAAACCTTTTCATGGGAAAGAAAAAAAAAAAAATAATCACTCAAAGAAATTACCATAGCTATTTTAAAGAAAAACAAGTTTCTCACCTATGCAGACCCTTGCTTCTTGGCAGAAAGTAAATATGGAGATTTCAGCTTGAAAGGTATTGTTCTGGGAAAGTCGTAAATGACAGAGAATGTAAGGTTGCCGATGAAAATGCCATCTCAACCCTAAATACAGCATTGCTCCAGCAAGACTATAATGAAATGATAAAGTGGCTGCTGGCTGAGGAGAGGCACAGGATTGAGTCAGGTAGAAATGACATAAATGAAAAGTCCTTTCTTTGCTGTTCAAAGATTTGAAAAAAGAGCAAAAGCATTATTGCCACACGTGAAAGAATTTTGTCCCCACATAACAAATTTCAAAAGGGAAATGCCAATACTACAAGTATGTAACGCAGCCTCCAGATTATATTTAAAAAGAATGGGATTAAGTGCTTGAATGGTATGTTTGTGAGAGCAGGAACCATGGTGATTTACTATTTACTTACAGGCTGGATGTAGCACATTAACAACACTCACCATTTTGGATCCCACAACTGTTAGCATGCCAATATTAATACAGTAAAACCCAGCAGGATATAGACACTGTCATTAGCACTATTAGACATGCTACATGTACTAATAAAGAATTGTTGCTTTCTCGACTGTAAAGCTGCCTTTGCTCACCATAAAGCTGTGCGGCACGCTTCCAAGCTTTTGGCTAATTTTTGCTTCCTCATATTTAAAAATTTCCATTCCCAGTGCTTTAGGTATATATGTTAGATCATATTTTTTTAATTTGGGATTTTTTTTTGATGTATAGTGTCTTTTACATGAAGACTAACAGTTGAGGCTGGAAAGTAGCAAAGAGAACTTAAGAGAAATGAGAAACAACGTAATAGAGAAGTGGTGATTGCTACTAATATAGGCCTCCATAGCCAATGATGCCACTTCCAGAGAGCATTAGAAAGACTTTCCTCACTTGAAAAAGGACCCAAAATATACTTCTGGACAACGTCTACAGTTTTTTAAGTAAAAGAAGAGAGCATGCAGTGTCAGAACCCTCCTGCTATTCAACATTAGCAAACACACCCCTCCAATCTGCCCTCCTGAAGCCATGAATCCTGACTCGCATTGCAATTGAACTCCCATTGCTACAGGCCTTTTGCTGTATAAACATTCTTTGATTATTTACAAAAAATTCCAATTGAAACACTACTGTGCTTGCACACTGTGGGGAGCACCAAAATGTCAAATGGACTACAGTGGGTCGACCTGCTCTTAGATGGTGGGAGGAGAAGAGCAGATAATTGCACAAGAGCCTAGGGACTATGCCACTTAGGCAGAGCAAGGACCCAAATCCAGAGCAGCAGCTACCAGCACAGCCCTATTTAACTCGCAAATGTTTTTTTCTCCTGACTCCAAGGAAAAGTGCTCCATACTAAACTGCACAAGGGCTTAACAAAAAGTTTTTATTTCATAGTCACATAAGACTATTTCAAGAATGTTTGCTATTCTGCCACCAGCTCAGAGGACTCAGAGAGCTTAGGTAAGGGGAGGTTACCAATGACTTATACTTGCTGCTCTTCTCGTGTGGGTGTCCAGTGACATAGCTGTACTCAGTGGTCTTGCAAAGAGGCATAGCTATTGTATCTCAATGCTAGTTTTCTTTTCAGCTCTTGGTAAGAAGACTAAATGATGTCTTTCCTGCTTTTCTCTGGAGCTGAAAAACATGTTTTTCTTCTTTTGTGTATTCCTCCGCTCATATTTTCAAAGGCTTTTCCAGTTGGTTTCCATAACTAAAACAGGATGATTTAAAACTTTGGATAAGGAGTCCCTTCACTACAGGTAACATTTCCGTGCCCCCCTAGCCGTCACATCAGAGGAAAAGGATCTGAAACAAACGTACAGCTTTTAGAGTGCATCAGTAATGAAAAGAGGCAACCAAGATATTTTTGTTCAAGAAAAACAGCAGAAAAAAATTGCCTGAGAAGATACTTCAAAATATTTCAATAAGGACATCTTGATCTCTTTATTTTTTAGGATACTTAAGGCACAAGTTATCCCCAAAATGATTTAGCATAGCTTCAAATTTTAATAAATTTGATGTTAGTATTATAAATTAACAATGAACTGTAAAGAAATAAGAGTGAATAGTACAGATAATGCTCAAAATCACATAAGCAAAGATGGTGAATAAGATTTTAGAATAGTTTTCCAATAGCACTGGTGTGGAAAAACAACCAAGTAAGCAAATGGCTGTCGAGCTCAAGCTTGATAAATTTTTGGAAAAAGATTAACCGGCATTGTTGTCTGAAAAAGCAGAAGAATAACTACCGTTTCTACAAGATTCTTTCCAATGTCTTTTTTTAAGCTATGATAGTGCAGTGACTATGGGGTCCTGTAAAAACAGTCAAGTTGAAAACATTATTCTTTCCTTGCTCTGCAAGGGCTATACGGCAAAAATTCTAGAGGAATTTCTGTGATAACCAGAATTCAGGTTTAATTCTCTCCAGGTGCTGACATTCTCCCAAAACAGGCATTTTCTGGATTTCTGCTGAAAGTCATCAAGAGAGACATCTTTGTATGTTATCCACCTACCTGTTCAACTACTTTGAGCGTAAAGGAGGCTGGGTCAGCATTCTTTAAGGTGAAGGATAAGGCATACATTAATTACAGTGGGTAGAAAAAACATGTCTTTGCCAGGAAAATTATAGAGCATCCATAATTAGTATCAGCATGAAGATTTGAAGAGAGATAGACACAAAGAAAACCCAACTGAAAAGTGTAAGAGAATTTCTGATCCTGTCAGCTCCACACACAGACAGAAGACAGCGGTCAGCACCAGGCAGGAGGACACAGTGCCAGCTCAGGGATGAACTGCCAGTTACTTCCATGCTTCAAACCAGCGTGAAGAGAAACCCACATATAAAGGCTGCTGGTTAAAAACTCATTTGCAAATGCAATAGTTTGATGCTAAAATCATTAACGTTCTAAAATCCAAGTCAGTGGACCCTTAGGAAACACACAAAAGCTGGGATTCACTACTACTTTGTGACTATTTTATTTAACTTGCTTGACACACAAATCTTTTTTCCGTAAGCAACAAGAGCTGAGACAGCAAGGGCTGTTATTTTTAGATGTATTTGCTTGATTACAGAAAACTCATTTTTTCTTGTGTTTTCCTCTGGAAAAGAAAGGGAACTGAAAGCTACAGAAAAAGAAAATTCCTAGTCCATCACTCCTCTTGGCTAGTTGTTGTAAAAACCAGCTTCCAAAATTAAGGAGTGAAAGGTCAAAAGTGGAACCTTATTTTTTAACTTCATAAACTCACAGTAATTGACTGAGATAAAAGATTCAAACTCAAATAACCATTAACAGCTTACAGGAGATGTGAGCAAGAGAGAGTGTGAAAAAACGCAGCTGAGCTTGTTTTAAGATATGACACTTTGAGGCCTATTAAAACTATTGCTAATCATTCTTCTGCACACAGATAGGAAGTAATAGGAAAGGAGGACCATTCTGTGGTGGAAGAAATAAGGTTAAAAACTGAAATATTTTAAGCAACATGGGACATCAAGAAGCAGGATACATTAGCTCAGGCCTTGATCCTGTGCAGCTTCCCTCCATCCCTCATTTATCCATTCAGGCAACCTGAAAAACACATTACTCTGTAAGACGCTCTGCCGAAATCACAAGTGAAGTACTTGTAAAAGAATGAGGACAGGACTCTTCTTCTTGGTTGTAATGAATTACACTGTCTGAGGCAAACTGAATGTTGCTGTTATTCCACTATTTCAGTGCATTTACTCCACAGATGAATTAAACCTACTATGTGGAGAAATAGAGCGCGGGATGATACTAAATGCTACTATCAACAGCTGACCCTTGAATAATAAGGCATCCGAATAACCTGCTTGGAATACCCATATCCACTTCATGCAGTCAATTTTATCCCCTGGACCCCAATAACTCATCAACAGTAGGATTGTGGGGTTTGTTTGGCTGATTTTAAGTTTTGTTTTCAGTTGTGTAACACAAATGTTAGCCAGGCGATTTCTAATAACTGAAAAGATGTAGTCTTGAATGGCAAATTTTGTATGTTTTTCAGTAGAATATAACCATTGTACCCTTCAAACAGAGGAAAAACTCAACCACAAAATTAATGGTGGAAATGAATGTTTTATCCTGCTGCTTGTCAAATCTTAAGGAATGTAATTAATCACATGGCAATCGCTAATATGAGTGAACTTGCCATCTAAAATGAAGATACAAAAGTATCACAAAGAACTTAGGTCTGAACATTACAAACTCCTACCTTTATACCCCACTACAAGGCATATTAGTATCGAGGGACCTTTACAGCAGCAATGACCAAGCTGAACTTACACAGTAAAAATAAATGTTGTCCGCAATCAGCAAGTTGTTCTCATAGTCACAGAAATTATTTCCTCTTTCAAAGGCTTTCTTTTCTTTCTTTTGCCAGACTCACCATCATCGCTTTATAAACTTGTAATTCTCTATTGCATTAAACCCAAGGAAGTCTGTTCCTGGAAAGGTACAGACCATTACTTCTTTGTTTTCCATTAAAAGAAAATGAAACCAAATTGTGCTCATTCAAGTGTGTGCAATGGGAGAGTATAAAATTAAGGCAGAAAACACATCACCTCCTGCTCTTTATAGTTGGTGAGGTTCCTGATGCAGCTTTTTTATACTTATTATCTTTGAAATGAACTCTTGTTCTAAAGTTAGCTGCTTTTTTTTTTTTGGTGAGAAGCCCTGAAGCTTCTAAACACCAGCACAACACAACCCCTGCCTCCAACCCCAACACCACACAGACAGAAAGTCATCTTTTTTCCCTTATAGTTTAATAAAAATAAACTTGTTAAGATATGTGAATAGGCACAAAACCTAGATACATTGCCTGGTAGTGGCAGCAGTAGTTGACATCTTGACTAATATTGCAAAGGCACTGTTTGGCAGATTTAATCATGATACTAGACTCAAGGGGCAACAGAGGTGTGAATAAAAGTAGTTGTGGCCATAGTTCATTCCATCATTTAGGCTCTGACCAGCTGATACAGAGGATCACAACTCTTTCTTGACCCCAGTAGAAGGTTTTCATATATCATGAAATCCTGCTGTGCCGTTCTTGCACAGAGAGCAATTCTAGGGGAAACAATGGCATTAGCTACTCTTAAACAGAAGTTTCTTTCTCTGATGTTTCTATCCCCCATTTACTTTATTAACCTGGTATATCCTATCACCTTGTTCTTGACCAATATAAAGTACTGAGATGCTACGGCATCCCGCAGTTGTTGTTTGGCTTGAATCAAACCTGACATAGGAATAGGTGCTACAACAGAACCAAAGTCAATGATTTAGCAGTTCTCCTGCCCCAGCACGCAATACTGGGAATGTAGGGTTAATCTGTCAGAAGTGCACACCTGTTTTGGACAGCTTAAAACTTGAAAATGTTACTGAACATACACAAAGTTCCGTTGATTTATAGTCTGTTCAAAACCACATATGTCAAGAAAATTACATGAAGTATGTGTCAGTGAGGATCTGATCCTACAGTGTCCAGAGACACAAACAGGAGCATTTCCCCACACTTAAGTACAGGGATAAATCCTGAAACACACTGGTGTCTGCTGGAAAGTGACAAATCCATCTGGTTGCCAGAAAAAGCCACAGTGCTTCAGTGCAGCAGCACAGACACTAAATGAAACAGAAATCAACACTTAATGAAACAGAAAAAATGTCAGACACTACACAAGAGGAGTTTTTCATAGGAAGCTAGAGGCCATCCATACATATTCAAAAGGATTTCGATATTATTTGACCTGTGCCCTGGAATGCTGAAAGTTGCTTCTGGTCCATCATTGATGATACATAATGCCAAAACATCTCCTCCACTCTGCACAGCGAAATGGAAGTACCATACGCCCTACTCAAACATTCTCTTTTTTCTAACTGTGTGAGAGAAGAAAAAACAGGAAGATAATTAAAAACTGGTAATGAAAATAATATAAAAAGCTGTATAGGGCCTGGATTAGAGTGCAACTTCAAATGTAGCATTAAAAGTGAGGAGAAGAGAGATCTAAAGGAAATGTAATTATGAATAAATAAAACCAAGCACTCATCCCACTTGCTGCTTGTAGATGGGGAAAGGATGCCGCTATACTACATCTTGATTCACTATTGTTTGTACAATTACTTTGGGGCTGAACCTTTGCAGTGGTCTTCCAACACGTACTATTCAGGATATGCAGCACATTAGCAGACAGAGTGAATGAAGAGTTCTTGATGTGTGATGGGGCTTTAGAAAAGTCATGGAGGAAGGGCACAGCAAAGAGATAATCAATGTGTTCACCACAGACTCAGCTCTGACATCTCCCAATCCTGCTGCTGGTGCATCCAGCAGTTAAGGAGTGTCCCACATTGGCAGCACTGGCATCACAAAACATACCAGACCACAGCAGCAACAAGAAGGCATCAGCACCAGGGAAAAGGTAACTGCAGCCCAACTCTGACACTGCAGCAACTGCACACCTTCACCCAGTCTGCGCGCTGTCAGCGCACAGAGCATGGGGAGGCACAGCTCAGCGTGGCCACCTCCCTTAGTACAGAGATAGACATCTGGTGACTGACGAGGAGCCACTGATCTTAAACACTTTGTGTTAAGTCATTCATCTTCTTTTACTCTCTTCTACTAAACAGCATCAGTTTCCAAACAAAGCCTTAGCCCAGGTTTGCCAGTCTGTTTTGCACCCAAGGCAATGTATGTAGCACTTAAGAGACAGACCAGCAGTTTGCAAATGCTGATATATGTGGAAACTAAAATTCAGGCTCCGGTGCTTGATACTGACAGCACCTCCTTGAGAATTTTGTGTATTGATGCCTTCAAAATGGCTGCTCTCACTTTTGCTTGCTGATGCTCCAGCCAGCCTTGGAATAAGGCGTGCTCTTAACAGTAGTCTCAAAACCCTAAGATTAATGAAAGCTAGGAGTAAATGTGAAAGAGAAGCAGAGTTGATATATTCAGGCCCACTTGTTTCACTCAGCCAACAGAAAGGAGCCAGAATGTCTGAGTAAATATGTTTTTAAGTCTTAATAACAACTTCAACAGACATCTAGAAAGATAAGGAAATGCTGACTAGTCTAATCTAGCAAATTCCCTAAACCTGACAGGAGAAAAATGCCCTCCCTGTACAGCTCATAAGAAAGAGATACGGACTCGCAAAACTGAAATTGGCACCTATTTATTCTTACCCACTGAATTCTCTACACTTGCACAATGCTTCTTGTGATGAAAGGCATGAAAACTAAAACACAGAAAACCAATATGTTTGGCAGCAATCCTATGAAGTACTTTATTCCCATTTAACAAAAAAATGAGGCCCTGGTTTCTCTGGGAAGAGAAACCAGAACTGACACCTTTGTGTCTTCTCCCCACTATCCTTTAGCGTGAGCAGCAAGGTGGAACATGCAGCCCATAAAGAATGTTATGAAATAAGATGAAACACCAGAAAAGTAAGGGAAGACAATCTACAGTTGTCCTTGCAAGAGGGTGTAGTATTTCCCCCCTTCTATTTTCCATGGAAAGCAAGTAAACGTGTCATGACGCTTACAACTCTTCTATGCTAAGCAGCTGGGTGAAATAACAATGATCAGTGTATACACATAACCAAAATACGATGCTAAAATAAACTTCCATCACAAACTGAAACCAAAAAAACCTAAAATATGCTAAAACAATTTAAAAAAATGTATTTAGTGGAAATCCAGCAGACATGAAATTGGATGCAATAGAAAGACTAACAAGAACAAAAAAACCTTCCAAACCATGAAAATAAACAAGGTAACACACTTCAGAAGTGTTGTATGACCTCTGATGGCATTTTCTGATGTTCATCAAAGAGCAGCTCTGCATTTCAGAGAAAAGAAGTTGTGCTCGTTAATAAAACTTCAGGAAACAAATTCCTACGTCACCTCCTTTTGTTAAAATTTCTGTGGTTATTAAGTGTTTATTGCTGATTGTTTCTCCAATGAAGCCAATTTCCACTATTGAAATCAGTAAAAATCTGCCTATGTGAGGTCTTGCAGAAGTGTTCAGGCAGTGTGGCAATTAGCAACCTTATTGAAATGTATAGAAGAAGCCTGAAAAAATTAATAAAAGTCTAAGCATACACAGGTTCTTCAAAGTAAATTTTTTATGTTTTTCTCTCTTCCAGAACTGTCTTTAATAAAATAAAATAGTGAATATCTTTCCTCTAAAAAATGATGCTTGAGTTTATTCAGAATACAGATTTTGCACTGGATATTATCAAAGACAGTGAAAATGACTGAGCAATCAGTACAGTAACTCATGCAATTCTCATAACTATGAAAAAAAAAACCAAAACCACACATGCAATGCACACGTAGCTCAGAAAACAAACTGAAATGACAGCCTAGTGACCGATTCACTTTTCACAGTAGTCTACAGCTAGCAAATCTCAAGCTCCTAAACAATAACAAAATACTGACAGAAGGCCCTACACACACACACAAATTGTTGCTTGTGCACAGGAGTATTTGTGAGCACTTCCCTGCTCTCCATCTCACTTCTATTTTTTGATTGTTTTTATTCTAGAATTTCTACTGTTTCAGCCCACAGAGTATGTGTAGCAGAGGAAATCGAGCCCACAACCCATGGAAAGCTCCCTAGCATCTCAAGTGCTTTATCTCAACAGGAAGAGAAGCCAAAGGAGGAGTATAATGAGTATAAATGGACCACTGCAATTTATAGGCAGTATTAATAATTAAATGCTGGGTGTGCTATTAGCACCTTCTGTACATCCCCACCCACAGGTTCTTTAATCATCCAACATCAAGAAACTTGTATTTCGAGGTATTTGTTATCCATGCTTCAGGGGATGAAATGTTACCCTGTCCTGCAGTGCTACAGTCCTTGTTTCTTCAGTGTGGTGAAGTTCTTTCCGTGTTGCTGTTGGGGTTTTGTAATTTTTTAAAGGAAGACTCTTTCTATCTGGCCACACATGCAGGAAAGAGGAGAGCTCACAGTTCTTTGCAACAGGAAATAAAAGACATGAGCAAACAATGCAGATACAGAAAGGGGAATCAAGCCAAGAGAGACTCACAGTTCTGACCCTCCAGAGTAAAACACGCATTAGCCATTTGACAAGCAAAATTCTTCGCTCCAGAGAGATGAAAAGTGGTTTGGACCAACGTATTTCATTACCTTTAAGGCTACCAGTGACCACTTCCCAAACAAGAAAATCACCAGCTTAATTAGGCTCCTCCAGCAATCTTAAAAATGGGGCTATCCATTCTCCACCCACCCTTTGCAGCAGACACTTAAAGCACTTTCTGCGAGTCTGACAATGAAGGTGTTTGGCTTTGCAAGGCTCGCAACACAGCAAGAAGCCATCTGCAGCCCGGGAAGACACAGGGCAGAGCCTGATTAGCAATTCTGTGCAGGTTTCCTATCTTCTATCACCGTTCTCCCCTCCCCCTTCCCATCCCCTAGGGAGACCAGTTCCATATTCAAAGCAGCCTGGGGTCTTCAAGCAGAGAAATGTGCATGATTTGTACTTGGCATTAAAGCAGGGAACGAACTCCAAAATTATAGCAGCTGCATCCAACCCCTGAGACAGCCTAGCACCGATAAGGGATTCAGAGGGTCGCATAATTCATTTCACCTGCAGCAGTAGCATCAGGGGAGGTTAAATATGTCACTCCATCACAGTGAGGCAATGGGTTGGGGGAAGCCTTCATCATTCATCCTGTCAGCTCTACACCTCCCTTCGCCTCGCATCAGCAGGGGGAAATGGGGAAGATTTTCTATAAGCATATGAACAACACAGTGGGGGACATGATGACCTTATGAGTTTCCCCTTCTAATTTGTGAATTAATTGTAAACACCTGCCCTGCTCTACCAGCTCCCCTCCCTGTACTCCATCTTCCTCCCAGTACAAAGGGCTTGATTCTCCACTACTAACTCCAGTATGTAAGCTTGGTGCCCCCCTGGGACCACGCATGCAAATGACATTGCAGAAAGGTCAGTACTGCAGGATGAGATGCCTCATCCAAATACAACCAACCACATTCAAATGGCACAGGGACTCTGTTCCAGGACACGTACATCTCTCTTATTTGGCTTTCCTTGGAGACAAAGATATTTTCCTCATTATTTTTACTTTTGTTGACTGAATCAACAAAATGTTTCAATCTGAGGGCCTGGTCTTTCATACAGAAAATTTTCTAAGCAGATCTTTTCCACAGTCATATTTCCACCTAGGTCTAACACTATTTTTCTCTTTGTTGCATTATTTGCCAGAGTTGAACTGTGAGCACTTCAGGAGAGGATGCCTGCACAAGTACTGCACAAGTTCATGGATATTTGCACTCATGTACAATAAATAACAGCTTGCCTATGATAGGGTCTTTGGGAATGTAGTGACCTCACCTCAGGATTTTCTCTTGAGAATTCAGCTTTTGAGGTATTTCCGTGACCTGTCAGCTGTCCACAATCATTGTGCAATAAATGCATAAATGAGACCAAACTAAAGAAAGGATAAAGGCAACATCTAAGTTTGCTGAGAAGATGCCATGTCTTAAGCCCTGCCATCACAACAATCCATTTGATACATAGCACAGATCATCTTCCTATAAAGGTGTTTAATTTTGTATAATTGATTTCATAAATGACAGAGTGAACCACAGAAGGACTTTGGTAAGAAAACACAAGCATTTAGATGTTTCAGTTTCTGGTGTAAGTAAGTACATAGAAAAGCAGCAAATTTTTTGAAAGTCTCTAGAAACTAGGAGGAGTATTTTCATTTTGAATATATAGTTCAAGCACAGCACAACTAGAAAGGGTCAAAAGAAGTGCAGAATTAAATATTATTAACACTGGAAGATTAAAAAAGAGTAAGTGCGCCAAGTCTTAAACAACTTTTTTCCTTTCTGTTCTATCCTGGACATACAGGGATTTATAAACAAATCAAAGTATTAAGAGATGTGCTCAAGAAATTTCTGCACCTACAGTTTAAATCTTCCAGCATTCATGAAAAATGAAGAGCTTGTTCTGTTTCACTCCAGAAGCTACAGTCTTAAGGAAAGAACTAGTCCATTAGCCTCCTGTAGAAAAATTCAGCATAAGGCATTTTTTGATGTCTTGACAAAGATAAAATACAGTCTCATTTAGTGCTTTTAAATTTAAAAAAAAAAAAAAAAATGTTTCAAGAAGTTGTTTTTCATGCCTTAAGGCTACATCTTTGACTGGTTCTCACTGTATTTTCTCCCCTGGCTTGAGTTGCTGAACTCAGTAGCCGTGGGTCTCTGGCAACCTGTTCTGCACTGCCACTGATGCTACTCCAAAAATTACAGACAACTGAAGGATAGAGGGTTCATAACCAAATGCATACTGGGAAAAAGTTTTTTTGCTTCTGCCAGCTACCTACAGCTCATGTGCACACATCCGTAAATGAAATGATAGATCAGCAGGTGAGTAATTCAAAGCATCCTTTACTTCTCAACACATTCTTTTCACAGTGTGACTACAGACTGGTAGGCAACCTGAGCCTGATTACCAGTGCAGTAAGTTTAAAACAGATACAGAGGTAAGGGAAGAATAAAATGCCTAGCTACTTCATCCTTCATCAACCATTTCAGCCAAGGGCTGGACTGCTGCTCCTGTTTATGATGCCAGTTTTGCTCCTACAGCATCTATGACTCACAGTGGGGAATCGTTTGCTGAATTCCAATGGGATTTCCACAAGGCCAATGTGAAAAATGAGCTCACATCTGTTTCGTGGCGTATATACCCTTCAGAGGGTCCAGACTGGCAAAAATGACTTTAGCCATATGTTTTGGGTTTGTGTGTCAGGGTTCTGGTAATGGGGAAGGGGCTACAGGGCTGGCTCCTGTGAGAAGCTGCTAGAAGCTTCCCCAGCTCCAAGTCAGAACCACCTCTGGCCAAGGCCGAGCCCATCAGTGATGGTGGCAGAGCCTCTGCAATAATGTATTTAAGAAAGGAAACCTGTAGCAGAGAGGGGAGTGGGATGGGAGACAAACACCCATGCAGATACCAAGGTCAGTGAAGGAGGAGGGGGAGGTGATGGGCTGGAGGAGGGGATGGCCCTGCAGCCCCTGCTGAGAGGGCAGGCTGTCCCCCTGCAGCCATGGAGGGGAGCAGGGGAGCAGATGCCCCCCTGCAGCACAGGGAGGGCCCCACGCCGGAGCAGGGTGGTGCCCCCCAGGATGGCTGTGACTCCGTGGGGAAGCCCGCGCTGGAGCAGTCTGTGGAGAACTTCAGCCTGTGGGAAAGACTCACCTTGGAGCAGTTTGTGAAGAGCTGTCTCCCGTGGGAGGGACCCCAGGCCGGAGCAGGGGCAGAGTGAGGAGTCCTGCCCCTGAGGAGGAAGAAGCAGCAGAGACAAGGTGTGAGGGACTGACCCCGACCCCCATTCCCCGTCTCCCTGCGCTGCTGGGGGGGAGTAGGTAGAGAAAAACAGGAGTGGAGTTGAGCCCAGGAGGGAGGAAGGGGTGGGGGAAGGTGTTTTAGGATTTGGCTTTATTACTTGTTATCCTGTTTTGATTTGATTGGTAACAAATTGAGTTTGGGTTTTTTCCCCAAGTTGAGCCTGTTTTTTGCCCATGACCATAATTGGTGAGTGATCCCTCCCTGTCCTTGTGTCAAACCACGAGCTTTTCATTCCGTTTTCTCCTCTCCATCCCACCGCAGGGAGAGGAGTGAGCAAGCGGCCTCGTGTTGCCAGCTGGGCTTAAACCATGACACCATATTTTAAAACTACTTCACAACATGGGATGATTTTCACTCCCTTTCAGAAAAGTTTAAATTACATTCCAGAAACATATGTGGCAGCCCAGGACTCAGCTACATACAGCACAGCAGAGTCACCAATTGCTAAATCATAGTAGACGGCATACATGGAAGTATCACCTGTAAGCCACGCTCTTTAAGCAACAGTCTTGCCTATGTATTTTATACTTCCAAGGACTCAGCATCATCACGTATCGTACATAAAGAAGGTTGTGGGTCAATTAGAGTGAATTCAAAGGAGTATAAAAGAATCATAAAAGACATTTAAAAGCTTTTAAATTGCAGTGGGGAAGTTTCAGTCCAGGAAAAGTTTTCCATGGGTGAGATCAGTTAAATACTGGAAAAGTCACAGAATCTCCATGTTTGTGAGGTGTTTCAGAACAAGCCAGGCAAAGTCTGCCAGAGATGGTGTGGAGAAAGGATGCAACAGGTATCTCTTGAGGTCCTTTTCAAAGTTCCTATGAAACCTCTAATAGCTGACCTCTGCAAGGTCTATGATGCAAAGTAGTAAAATGGTATGGGTTGGAAGTTCTGAGCAGTGACCGAATACAATACCCTTGACCTTAATTTGCCCTTTCAGGCCCTCTTTCACAAGCACTGAAATTTAAGACATTTAAAGTAGCACTGCTTTCATTCTGATTCAAATGGAATAGAAAAATTATAACCAACCAAATCCAAAGTAGCTGATGAACAACGACCATAGCATATACATGTCAGGGAATCAAGCCTTTTTTTCTGTTACCCATCGGGAGTGCTGAATCATGTAATTTCTTGGAGCACAGCATGCACTGCTACTGCTGTCCTACAGCCTCACCTCCACAGCAAGGACTGACTTTATTCTCCACCAAGCACCCCAAATGACACTGTTTTCACACCGCAGAAGTATCCCCTTAACAAACTGGAAAAAATCCAAAGAAAAATCCCATTAAACATAACAGCTATAGCCACAGTTTCTTCAGGATTCCAGAAGACCACATGCACACCTACATTCCTGAGAATTCTTGAAAATCCCAGGCTAAAACTGTACAGTAGTAGCAATAAGCTATCATTTATGTCATTAAGAGGACCCCACCATGCAAGCTGCAGTATAAAGGCTGAAAAGGACAGGCCACTGACTTTAAAGTTTCAAACTGAAGCACAAATCAAATTAAAATAAAAGACTTGGATAGAGACTGGGAGGGAAGATGAAAATAAGGATAAGGTTATCTAGATCAGCTAATCACAATCAACTGGATGTTTTATCTTCCACAAGGAGCATGAATAAATAAATACCATTAGCAATTCCTAGTCTGCTGCTAAACCTAGCCATCATTAGCAAGCTGATTGCTTCCAGACACTAAACAGGAGTCAGTCTTAAGGATGTCTTAAAAGATGGGAGATGATGTCAGGTGGGCAACTCTGCATAAAGGACACCATGCCATAGGCAGTGAAGACACAAATAAACACAGCGGGGGGGGGGGGGGGGGGGGGG
>JAVKLA010000021.1:11101929-11127272 GCA_034782735.1 Sagittarius serpentarius | reverse complement strand
AGTTGAAGGTGTCCCTGCTCACTGCAGGGGGTTGGACTTGATGACCTTTGATGGTCCCTTCCAGCCCAAGCCATTCTATGATTCTATGATGGCCTAAGGTTAGCATGGGAAATTCAAGCTATCTTTATAATGTCTCTCCTACTATTTACCCTGGTTCTTCTTTTCTCCTAAAACCCTAGGTCGAGTTAATGGGAATTTAATAACCACTGCTTACATTACTTGGTAAAGTGGTTTCTGATAGAATTAGAAACTTCTGCTTGAGAAACATCATGGAAGTGTTCTGTGGAATTGTATCAAGCACCACCAGACTCTTTCCTGCACCTACAGGGGTGAACTTCATTCACCACAACAAGATTTATGGCAAAATGCTGGAAAACAGGCTGGCCTCAAACAAGAATGCATATTTTGAAAATGATTCCCCCAATTCCTCTCATTTTTTTAATCCGTATGCGTTTAGGCCTCCCTTCCATCCCCCTCCCAACATTTTTTAGTAGATGCTCTCAAGCAAATAAATTTAGGCTCTTAGTCTCAATTTTCACTTGCATAAAGCAATAAAAGATTTGGACTCATTTCTGAACTCAGAATTTCTGGTTTGAAAGAAAAGCTGGCTACAGTCAACTAGATTTCCTGCTTGACTGAGATGAACATCCTAGAAAGCACTGACAGCGAGCACCCTTAAATGCATTTCAGTATGTACCCAGATCTCTCACTGGGGTGACAGGGACAAAGCAGAAGTCACATATGCAGGAAAGGCCTGTTGTTTCCAACTATTTAAGGTACGACAGTGAAACTAAAGATGGATCATGCACCCGAATGCTGTTCAACTATGCAAAATACAAATCAACAACGTGCGGTGTGGTTCCAGTAACACAAGAAAACTTCCACTGGCTTTAAATCATCTCACGCAACGTTATTCAGTTGAACCATCTTTCCCACTCCATATTCATTAATTATTACTTTCACACAAAACACTCTGTCTCTTTTGGGCAACAATTTTCTTAAGCAGATAATAGCCACATTAAATCCACCAGTTCAAAATGGAGCATTTTACCAAATGAGCCATGAAATTCATTTTACTTTTCTGCCACTAGTATGTCAGAAACTCTGTGTCGCCTTTAATAAACTTCTCCAAATGAGCATGCTGGTAAGTGAACAGCATGACATTTCTAACAGTGAGAAGGCAGAAAACCAGAAACAATTACATTAAGAAACGAAGAGGGAAGGGGAAAAACAGGCTGCAAGTATCTTGCTTCAAGTAAAATCTTGTTAAGTTAGGAATTTGCACTCTTCTCAGAGAAAAGGAGGACTCCTAGGCCTAAGAGTGGCCATGTGTCAAGCTTCCTACTCCACTCTTAATGAGACCATCCTGATAACACAGGAGAGGACTGAAGTGTGAACCAAGTGGTATATCACCACCTGAAGGGCCAGAAAAATTAGCATAAAGAAGTGAAAATGATAAACATACTTGTTTAAGATACTTTGGCAACATTCTCACTCAACAGATCTGCTTGCAAGTTTACAGGAAAAAATGCACTCATACTGAAAAAAAACTGTAACAAAAGGAATCTGCCACTTTCATGGAATGGAAACTTCCAAGTTGAGTTCTCATCTTTTTGGTCACAGATATTCTTTGTTCATTCATATTCTCTTTTATACCAGCAAAAATAGAAAAGCAAACCTAAAGAAGAAAAAAAAAAGTGACAAGTGTGCCACAGAGCATAAGAGAAAATATCAAAAGTAAAAACTAAATAAAAACAAAAGAGAAACCTTGGGAACAAATGGAACTAAATCAAAGTAGGTATTTTCAGTTGGTTGATTATTTTTTTCATTGCCATTTCTTGTTTTTCAATCAGCTCTAATCCTTGGCTGGAGAATTCAATGGAGCTATGTCAATTTATATTTGCTAAGGATTTGGCACATCATATTAAGTATTTCCCAGTGTGATCATCTAAGTTAAGTAATTAAAACATTTCATGCAAATAGGGACAGAATCTATATTTCAGTTCCTTGACTGATCCCAGCACAGCCAAAAGTGCTCCAGCTTTCTCAAATGACATGAATTGGAACATTTGTACACTGAGAGTTCTAATGCCATACCCATGGTGCCTAGATGCTTCTGTATGCTACATATACCCACTCAAAATACAATGGGAAGCACTAACTTAATTTATAACTGTGTCTGCTTTTATAAAGTCACATAAACATCTAATTAAGCAGCCCTCTTGTTTAAGACATTGCAGATTATAGAATCCACGAGTCCAGACTAAATCTGTGAAATGTAACAAAATATAACACTTTCCTCCACAGGGTTCATTTTTACCTGCCTCATATTTAAAAGCAACTTCCATTGTAGGAAGGGAATTATAACAGTGCAAGAGGTGATATGACTGGCACCTTTATTACCACGTTAGCTGCACTTCAGCAGACTGAATCAAACTGAATACAACTGCCACCCATCCCAGGCTTGTGACAGTAAAACCTCTGTACTTTGCTTTGGAAAAATTATTTTGAATATTCATCTTCAAGGGAGGAAGGAGGAAAACCCAAGACTGATCAAAGATACTGCACTCTGCTTGGTCTGCTCCAGTCCACCCAAAGCAAATTGTTTATAGAAATACCTGGTTCCAGTTCCTCAGAGATCTTTACTGTGCAGACCTGATGAATGAAATAAACCCCTAAATGCCTATACAATTTACCAAATATAATGTTCATTTATCATACTACTGCTATGGAAATAAGACAGATTGGTGGAGTTTTAAATATACAAAAGGCTCTTTTCATACGCCTTTGTGACTGAGCTCATTTACATATTGAAATAAATGTTCAGGGCACATAAAAATAAAGACACTGAGTCAGGGCCCCTCTGAAAATCTGGCCGTGGCATGTGATTATACCTCTCATACATAAACTACATCATACTGTTCAACCACTTACCGGTAAAGTCAGTGTAGACAATGAGAGCTAAACCCAAGGCTGAACAGCAGGACAGAATTTGCCTTTACGCACTCCACATAACCCCAGTAGTTTTATAATCTTCCGGCTTTATACAAGGCTGCCAGATCTTTCATAGATGCTGGCAACCAAGCCAGTGAAAAGAACAGGCATGTCAGAAGATAGCTGTGAGAGGACACTGGCATCGCTGCATGTTCTTCTACAGTGAAAAGCAAATTAGGAGATAGATGGAGAGGGACATGAAAAAAAGGAACCATGTGAACCACTACTGGAAGGCAGAAAAAGACATAGTTGTATTTTGGAGAGAAACAAGAGACTAGCATGCAATGCGCAGGATCAGAAAAGCACTGTATTTTGTGGTGAAAAAAGGCAATTGAGGAAGAAAAGGTTGGATTCATTGGTTTATTCCCATCTTTGCCACTGATACACTTTTATCTGCAGTTTTGATCCCACCACCCTATGTCACAGCATACCCACCAATAATGGATATAAGGTCTGAATTTCAGAAGCGCTTAGCACTGTAACTCCAAATTCACACAACAGGTGCTACAGGTATTCAAATGCTTGGGGGGGATGAGGGGGTGGGGAAGAAACAAGGTCTCTAATGCTTACCTAACCTCTCTGGGATGTTGTGAGGATTAATTAACTAACGCCTGTAAAACGTTTAGAGATTCTCAGATAAAATGCTGTAGATGTCAGAACAGTAATTTAAATCAAATGTCACATAATCACAGAATGTGTTTTGGGGAAAAGACCATGCTTGCAAACTATGAAGAAACAGTATGTTGGCTAAAAGTAAAGAGGAAAAGTAGACAATCAAATGCTACGGAATTTGTTTCAGCAATGAGAAGAAAGGAAAGCTGAGCTATTAAGCTAAAGAGCTGAAAAAGAAGACTTATCTTGTTTAAAAAAACGTAAGACATTCTCCCCAGCTTCTGAAGTCAAAGTTCAGTGAAAATTAGAGGAATAAGACTTCTGTAGGAAACAGACCTTATTTGCCATCGTGGCACACAAGCAAGACAAAAGCAGGACCAAAAGAGATGACAGCAGCACCAGCTGCCCACCATTCCCACCCCCGCCCCCTTTCCACACACACCCGCACGCACACGAACACATAGATTGCTATCTTTCACCCGATTAATCCTCTCCCAGGACAGATTAACGCTTATCTGCTCAATATCCATCTGCTTTGTGATTTCAGTAGATTGTAACCAATCCCAAGGCCTTATCAGCACCTCTCCCCCCATAGGCAGATGGGAAAAGATGGAAATCATCGGGTTCTATTAGCAATGGCAGTGACAACAGGCTAACACAGCTGCCTCTTTCCCTTGTTTCCTCATTCCGGCTACGCAGCACAGAAAGACTGCGGTATGGCAACACAGGCAAAGCCACCTTCTCCCTCGGCTTGCTATTCACCTGAATTAATGAGTTTAGAGAGGACAGCAACTGCTAAACACTCCTTTTGAAATAGGTTTAATACAGGAGCATTGCTGTCTCTGCCCCAGCAAAAAGATCAGAATGGATTACGGAGACAGGAAGCAGAAAGGAAAACCATGAACTATTAAGATTTAGGCAATTTCAAACATCTGCAGACGTGCAGCACAGAAACCAGTAAACAGAACTGCTACAGCAGTATGCTATTCTCTCGTCATCCACTCTCGTACATGAAACAACACAGACCCATCCTCTGAACATCCCTACCTGCAGGTTTCTTTTTCCAGCTCTTCAGGGCAGCATCTGCCTTTTAATTCAAAACAATTCCAGGCAAAGTGGGAAAACAAAACATCACATTGCACAGTTTATTTGCAAAGGAAACGTCTTCTGCTGTACACCCAAATGGAGCTATGGCCTTTACATTCACACAAATGAAAGAAATTGATCTTTGCCCTTCCATGTTCCTCACTCTTTTGTGTTCAGTCTCTAGAAAGAGTATAGTAACGATTTTGTTAGCAGAAATCTAAAGGAGGGAAGTGAAGGGAAATAAATATTTTTAAAGGAACACAATCACATTAAAAATCTCACTGCTGTTTATAAGATATCTTACACAGTATTGCTTGAATTAATATCCCAGCCTCCAATAACCAAAAGATACAGGACAAATGTGAGGGTGAAAGAAAATATTATCTTTTTTTCCTGATTTATTTTCCCTTCTCTGTTAGAGGGTCCTGTAAGTTCTCCTGGTATTGTGTATTCTTCCCATGTTTCTCTTTATTCATGGGAGCCTACACAAGTACCTTAAAGTAGACTTCCACTAAAATGTTTAGTTAGGCAAGATAAATCCCACCGTAGAATGAATAAAGTGATTTAAGTATCCAAGTAAAATTACACAATCTGATCAGATTTTGAGTACTGAATACTTGCACCAAATTGCTCACAATCCACAGACAAAACAATGATTCCTCATGTGCAAACACAACAAGCAAATTCATACTGAGTACTGGTTGGCTGCCCACTGGCAACTAATTAACAGAAATATCTGTAATCCCAGGGTACAGGCATGGCAATATTTAAAACCTACATAAATTTATTCTTCGTCAGTGAACAGAGATCTCAAATCCAGTAGGATGTGTAAGCCTGAAGTCATACCTGGCACCTCTTCTTGGAAACAGGACAAGTTTTCTAATTTGAAGGACAAGTGGTTAAGCAAACCACTACAGAGACATACATTTATACGGGATCTATCTGAGCAAATCCCACAGCAGTTTTTAAACGGTGAATATTAGAGTATTTTTTTCTATCATTGAAATGCAGTGTCTTTTATGGTGAAATGTGATAGCTATTTATTAAAATTGGGCAATAGTACAAAACTGCTTAAGACACAGAGTGAAAGGCATGGTATTTAAGTAGAGGGGAGAAGAAATTAACAGAGAGGAAAACATGATTTCCCAACCTGGAATTCTGCCCAGAAAGCTGGCTCTAAAATCTCTTCTTTCATTAAATGAGTTGATGGGCTCTTTAATAACTCCAAGTGGGTGAGACCTCATCTTCAGGTACACAAAAACTCAGTGGTAAGTGGGCTATTTGAAAAAAACCCAACAAAATCAAACAAAAAGAACACAACATCACTGTACGTAAAGCAGACAGGCATTGTCCGAAGAAGCAAAAGAGAGCATAAGAATAGATTACATTGTTTCTAAAAATGTCTTCTAGATACATACAGAAAAGCTCTTTTCCCAAAAGGTCACCTGCATTCTGCTCCCAAACAGTGAAGCCCACAAAATATAGGAAACATTATGTTTTTAATTATGTAGAAGGTCATCGTATAACAGGTCAACAATCCATTAACTCTCCTGTGACAGTCTATTGTTGCAGTACCTTATGAACTGTGGTAGTAGTTGGCTGAAACAGTGTAATAGGGTATGATATTGATCTTACACTGTTCTTCTAAAAAATACGGACTCCTCCCTGCCATCGCTAGGTTAATGGAGTGCCTTACAATCTTTAGTATAATTACGCTTATAATAAACATGAAAAAATATTTACTCATTCGTTTGCAGATGAGGAATGAGGTGTTTTAGGCAGCCGAATCTCACTGTGGTGACAGATACATAAATGTCTTTCAAGGTCTGAGATTTTGTGAATAAGGGGAAAAAGAAAAAAAAAATATTACAAAATGGATCTGCTAGAGATCAGGGAGCGCACATTCCCATCCACTAGTGTGGCCCTCTCCTGCTTCCTACCAGCCAGCGCAGCCTGAGAATGAATTACGTACGCTATCTTCTTCTCTGCAACCATAGATCCAAGAAGCAAAAGGATGACCACCAAGAAGATTAAAAGCAAGTTCAAAGACCTCTCTGGAATCCTGCATTCTGAGTAATCTTTTTCAGAAGCAAAAGTCATGAAGGAAGGAATCCTATGAAATCTAGTCTCAGGGTGGCTTTACCTCACGTGACATGGTGTACAAAGGGAGGAAGAAGGAAGTACAAATTATTCACCATGGAAGACAACCAAGCTAGACATTGTCTATACGTCTAGGAAGAACTTAACCCTAATGGTAATTCTGTGAAAGAATCTAGATCCCCTGTATGAATAAAGAAGCTGTGCACAGGGCTTGTCTTGATTTAGAAAAAACACTTTGGTCTTGCCCTCTTTGAGTGCTGACTAGCTTCTGTTCTGAGATGAAAAGGTGCAGCTCCTTAAAACATCAGCCTAAAAAATGAAGTACAGCTCTAATGCGAGTTACGAGGCTTTGTATTCCCGCGTATCGTCTTCCCTCTATCATTTTCCCTCTATCACAAAGAAGGAAAACACAGCCTCACAGTGGGGCACAGCTGCTCCCAGAAGCACAGGTATATGCTATGAATGACTGATTTAAGGAATCTCAGAGAGGACATCCTCTACAACAAAATCATTAGGTAACCTTCCTCACTATCTATTATTTCCACTGTTTCCCACTTCAAAGCTTGTAAACCAACCATAAATACTGAGTAAACATATTAATAACTTTTTAAAACAGCCTGAAAAAGGTTTTGATTTGATACAATGCAAGAGGAATGATTAAGCTTTAACTCTTGGCAACTATTTTTAAATTATGTTTAAAAAAAAAGACTGCGTTGAAAGTTGAAAGCTACTCATCTAGAGGTCAGTCTTCTAGGCTACACTGCTCGGTGCTGGCCAGCATATCCTATTGGTTTAAGGAAACGTCCCAGCCTTTCCCTAGTCTAAAACCTGAGTTTCTGATGTAGCTTTGGCAATGCTCATTTCAGGCACTTGCAGGTTATAATCAAGTTATACCATGTTATGATTAGTTTATGTTAGGCTGACATGTAAATATCCTGACTGCTTTTGCTTACTAGCTTGCTGGTAAACAAATCTACTGAATTTTTTTTTCCACCCTACAGTCAAGCTTTAGTTATGGAGAATTAGCAGCCTGTCAGCTCTATATTGGCAAAATAGAATGCCTTTAACATCATCTACCCAGGTTTTCTTGTTTGGTCGGGGTTTTTTTTAAGTTAGTTTGAAATCTTCAGAAACATGGTTGATGAATTTTTTACCCTACTTAACTGCAAATAGTTCCACAGTTGTGTCAATGGTCTCACCAAGAGCCACATTACATGATCTAACATGGTCCCTTTCTAACATTACCTTGCCTTCTTGTTTGCTTCATGTGGAAGGACCTGCCAGCTACAGATTCAGATGCTGCAATTCAGTATGAGCAAGTGGACAGTGTTTTAGATTACACCATGTCTAGAAAATAATCCTGTGGCAAAAGCTATTTCACACCTTCAGCAAGCTCTTTCAATTTGCTTCTCACAGTGTATGTTCTTCTTGCCCTGTTAATTGACTGCGTTCAGGCAATGCTCACACATTATAACATGGCTGACACACTGAAGTTCTTGATTACAGCTTTTAGTATCTGCATGATCCATCTGGAACGAGAACTTCAAACCTCCTCAGTGCACTTCCCAGGCTCTCCTGGGAACCTTTTAAAGACAGTGGTCAGCGCTGTAAGGAAGAAGTGGCTTGAGTTATGATCATACTTGCCTCCTGCAAGAGTGTCTTTCCTTCCCGCACACCCCCAGCTGTATCTTCAGTCAACTATGTTGACATACTCTTCCTCAATATTGTATTCAAGCCATGCAGTAACTACTGTTCCACAAATATCTGATGTCTGGCAATAGTTAATCCATGCCTTCTTGTCAAGCCTCCACCTATTCTGCATCTTTCATCTCCTTTCCTCACTCTTCCTTTCTTCCATTCCATCTTGTACAGCACACCTGTTAACAGTACAGCTAGTTATCACACACTGGGTTCTTCCCCCTTCTCTGTTCTCTTAATAAGCATCTTAAAATGTAACCAGCCTAGCAAAGACTTCTAACTTCAGTAACTGCAAACACTGAGGTTGCTTACATTATGTCTGTTGCCTCAACTTGTATCTTTAGTCTGCCATCTCCTCACAGCCTTTGTCCATCGCATTCAACCTACTACCTCTTCACACAGCTAATACTACACACAAGCAACAGCACTGCTCTCTTTATTCTTATTTTCAATTCACATGCAAGATGTACAGTCTGGTGCGCTGCAGGATTAGTCAAGTCTTCCTGGTCACAAGAGGGTCCTGATTACAGATTCTACAAACTGGGCACCTGTCAAATTTCTACAGCTATCAGATTAAGACTTTCTCTTGTTTTTCAAAAAGCAAAGAAGGTTTTTCAGATGACGAACTTCATATAATTAGATTGTAAGTCAAGGTATTTTAGGTCTTTTCCTCTATTAGATACTATACTGAGCTTTATTCGGTGTCTTTGTCTACTGGGATCCCTACTCTTACTGATTTCACACTGGTTTTTTGGCATAGAAATCAAACTACAGGCATCGGTCCATATTTCCTACTATCTCTGAGAACGGTTTGTGCTTTTCCATCTGCTCGTCTGACTGGATGGATATCTAGGAATAGTAACGGTTCTGACTCCTTTGCCCACATCCTACATATTTTAAGGTTTCACTGGGCATAAAATGATGTAATTTTGCACTATTTGTTTCATAAAGAGCTATGTCAAGGATAGGGTCAAAAATCGCAAGGCTGACTAGTCTCTTCAGGAGTTTGGCTCTACTGTTTCCTCCCTCTTCTCAGAAAGTGCTGAATGTAGATTTTTACTTCCACAGGGGAGGACCTGATAATCCCCTGGTGGGTGATACCATCTGTCTGTTCAGGAACACATCCTTACATCAGAGATACGCAGAATGGTATGATACACAATGAGTTCTGGGCTCCACGGAGCCCTCACCACTGGGCATCCACCCCATGGGGAGTGGTCACGCTTACAGTCCCTGCCTTATCTTCTGGTAGTACACAATCCAAAGGATTTGAGTCTGTACCTGTTCAATGAAGTCAATGGGGTGGTAGTGATCTACATCAATTGAATTATGGGCTAGCTAATTCCTAGACTGACGCAGAATTGGGCCCCAAACAACAAGTCCTTGAGGGATCTTTTTGGAGAACTTCCATTCTAACATAGTTCATGGAGTGAGGAGCTGGAGCTTGGAAAAGAAGCCCAGAAAAGAGGTAAGGGCAAGGAGGGGGAAAGGAGGTTAACATTCTGCAATGGCAGCTACTAAATCTTACTTTCCCAATGGATGTTTTCAAGTGTATGTTTAATTGATATTCTTACACGCCTCCGGCCAAAGCACTTACTACTTTGCTCCATTAGGACTTCCGGTTTACAGCATTACATTATATGGAAAGATGAAACAGGTAGAATTCAGAACTAATGGAATAAATCATTCCTCCTGGCCTACCTTTCCTCCTGTCTACACATGACAACATAGTTCTTGTTTTTCTGTTGCAGTCAGTACATCACATGTCACCCTTAGGACATTTGCAGTAACTTTTGGAGAGGAGAAATAAGCTTTTCTTTGCTCCAGAGCACGGAGATAAAAATGTTGTTTAGCTCACCCATGGGGAAAAGAAATCAATAAACATATTACAACAAAAATAGTCACAAAGGTCTTATCACTAGAACTTCCAAAGTACAAACTGCAGGCAAGTTTGAACCAGTAAAGGCTTTTTACATAGCTGGCAAAAGAGCTGTTTAATAGCAGTCATCCTTGACAGAACCAAATGAGAGTTGAATCTGCATCACTGCAGTCTCTTTGAGCAGTGCCTCAACGAAGCAAGCGGATGGTTGCTCAAAGCGCTGGAGCTGTTATCCAGATTATTATTTTGATTACTCTGCATTGCAATGAGAAGTCATATCAGGGAAAGCAGGTCTGCAGGACCCTAGTAAGCTCCCATTTTCAAGGGCGACGGGAGAGGGTACACAGTTTGACTATAAGGAATAGCTGCATCCAGCAGCCTTTCCAGCTTCCTCATAGTGACTACAGAGTCCAAATCAAAGCTTTTTGTTTTAGTGGTCTTTGATGACATTAAATGTGAACAAATGAACAAAGTAGCAAAAGCCTCTAACTTTTCTCATTGCTTATTCAAGGTAGAGATAAGTAGATTTCCAGCTTTTCTGTAGATATACAAACTTAATTCTGCATTCCTTGTTTTCCTATTTGTTCTTTATTTTAATGTTTTAAAAGCAATTACTGATACACACTTATAAATGGACAGCTACAATGGATGTGCCTAAAAAAAAGCATCAGGGAATTGACAGAATGACCTTGAGATCTACTAGTCGGTGAGTCCTCTCTTAATCTTACTCACATCCACTGTCCCACTGAAGGAAGTCCCAACACCACGGTGTGCTAGTGTTTTCCATAGGAAAAAACTAAAACTAAAAATCACATTTCTGCAAAAGTGGTAGTTTCACAGTCCAATGGTTAGCACACATATATTTAGGCTTCAAACTATAGGAAAGGATAGGATTTTTCCTTCTGCCTACTGAATTCCCAGAGGATTGATGCTCTTCTCCTCAGTGCTACAGCAGGAGATGGAAATACGGTTTCCATCAGATCAGCAGAAGGGGTCAGCAGGACTACAAGGTCAGAAAAAAGGACCGAGCTTTCTTACTCTTAGCTGTCAGAAGCAGCAATTTAAACATGCACACTCTAATACTAGATGCATCCACAAGACTTAACAACAAAATTGCTTTATTCAACCTAAAATCAGGTTTTGCCTACTTTCTATAACTGCTCCAAGTTCTACATCCTCAACCATTTTTCTCAGGGAGGTTGTTGGGGGAGGTCTGAGTACTGGGACAAGTTCTCATGCTGCCATAATGCTGACTTGCAGATATTTTAGTGGAAGAATTACAGTGTTGCCACAACAAAGTTGTCATCCTAGCAGTCCCAAGGTATATTTATGATACGGAAAAAAATGACATGTAGATAAAATCTTGTTACCAGCTAGTAACAATTACTACCACTATTTTCTTATTTAAATGTTCAGAGCAAAGACATCAGCTATTATTTGTAAAGTAATAACGTGGCAGTCCAAAGTTACTCCTCTCTTGCCCTTCTCTCCACTGAAATTACCATACCTAAAGCAGAGCTATTAATAGCACTTGTAATTATACAGCTCTAAATATACAGGCAGCTGAGGATCTAATTCTGAAAGATGCTTTGCACTATCAAACCTCATGTAAACCTACAGGAGTTGCAAGCAAGTGGGCTTCTGCATCTCACAGGACAGGAATCTGAAAAAGCGGAAGTGTTGTAAACTGCTCCAAAAAGGAGCTAGCTGTTTGTTTATTTATCTGCTCACCTTTTTGACAAATACTGTTGCTCAACATTTCTATTTTTTTGTAAATAATAAAGAGAAATTTACTATAACCCTCCTCCTTTAAACAAATGTCTTCTAATTATACACATGATGCATGGGCGGAAAAGGCAAGTGGAGAAGAGAGAAAAGATGCAATGACTTTTCATACTGCTAAGGTCATGGCAACCTTGAATGCTCCTCTAAGGAAATAAATGGTATCCTTTCTTCAGGAGCCTTACACATACCACAAGGGTCTATTTGCAGTTAACTCTGTGAAAGCCTTCAGTCACCCGACACTAGTCACTACAGCGCAGTACTCGCACAACACGGGATCTGCACCAGAGAAGGGAACAGAGTGAAGGAGCGGCAACATGGGGAACAAACCACCAACTCATTTTCAAAATGTGTTCAGTAGCCATGAACTTCACTAACTCCAGCTCAAACTCTGGAAAGCCCTAGCCCCTGCCGCTATGATCTGCGCTGGGCCGTCTGCCTGTACAAAAACAAAGCCAGGCTTGATGCTGCAAAGCCACGGGAAGCTAAGTGCTACTGTGTAAAATTGCTTTGCAATGCACATGTCCTGCTCAAAGCCGACTCTGCTCCCTGCACCTTGAGCATCAGAAGGGATTTAATTTCTCTGCAAGGGCCCATGAGAAATGAACAATACAATGTGCACAGCGGGCATAATCCTTGACTCTTGTTGACGCCACACAGAAATCCATTCTGTCTTCTAATCCTTGCGCGCAGCCGAAGCTTGCATGATGAAGCTGAAGGGACAGGAGCTATTTATAGCCTTTAATTTCATCCTGCATCAGTGGATTTTCAAGCAAAGGAAAGAGCTTTTAGCTTGTTTCCCTTTTTTAACCTGTTCAGTGCTTACAGCTTGGAGAAGTCAAAATAGTTTTACTTCAGAGTCATTTAGTGGTTTCAAGAAAATAAATATCCAAAAAGAGGTTGAAAATGCTAACAGTTTGAACCCACTATTTACTAACAGGACAGGAGCAATGCAGGGTTTCCCACTGCTGCCCCTGCAGTTCTGCAGATGTAGCATAGCAAGGGAATATGCAACGCAATGTAGATCATCACAGTTGCAAGGGCTATGCATGCGAGCTGCAAACAGAAAGGTGTACCTAGCCCCCCTACCCTGCTTGGTCCTCAATTCCCATTTTCTGGTTTGTTTTCCATTTTGCTGCTTGCAGCTGTAAAGTCAGTGTTTCTCTCCTGCTCCACTGGCACCCTTTTTAATGCGGTCACACCATTACAGCACACGAGTTTCATGCAGGTACACAAAGCAGACAGAGAGCTGCCTGCATGAGATAACAGACCTCCAGGGAGACTGGAGCCTCTTAAGCCCCCTAATCCACAAGACAGGCAACACCAGCCTCTTGCGAACAGACCTGAGTGAACAACCTGGAACAGCTAAGACATTTCACGAAGTTCACACTTCTTTTCTGCATCCTGTAATTTTTACAAGCTTATTGCCTATTCAGCGGGTTTTCTCGTTATTTTTGTTTCCTGGAATTTGACATTCCAAATCTACGATGTAATCTGTTTTGCTTTGTTAGGCGTGACTGAATCATACACAAGGAATCATTTTTTTCTTCCCATGTGCACAAGAATAAATTTTGTGAACATATTTCTGCTAAAAGCTGTTGCTGAACTTGAATTTGTCTCGTCTTTGTCTATAAGCACCCTTCCAGTACAACTCAATAGGTGAATGTGTGTTTGTAAAGCATATGCAAAAAAAAACATTAAAAGGCAAGAACAAATTCTAATACACATTCATAAAAACTTCAATAATTTGAAACCAGTCAGCAAGAAACTACAACAAACACATGGAAGAAAATGAAAAAAGAAGAAATACAGGTAATAAAATCACATGATAAAAACTGATTAACATGTTGATTTAGCCATGTAAGTTAATACTTTTATAAATAAGCAGCATACCTATCCCAGCGATCTCTCTATAGAGCCATCACTGGTTGGCTACTTCCATACAATTGATCTGGAAGCAGAGTTAGCACAGGGGTGACTGATAACTATCTGAGTTCAAGGAGCAGGCTTTGACCTGTCTGAAAGCACAATGACAGTCAAATGGTCTAGCTGAACTATTTTATTTAAGTAGAGGATGGAAATCCCAAACTAGCACTGTGCTGATGCATCGGTGGGAAAAAAAAACAAAACCAGTAACAGAAACCAAATCATGAGGCAAACCCAGGCAGAGAAATCCTTTTAGCAGAAGACCACAACATCACAATGAGTGACACGCAGAAACCCAAAAAACCAGAGGTGGGAAACAGGTGTGCAGTAAACTAGTTGTTCTTCTGCATTTAAGCTACAAGACCAGACCAGTGTTTTTGTAAAATCTCCCAAAAACATGGAGAACAGTCTTCGGGACCTCATGTCCTATACTGAAAAAATTTTCAAAGCTTTGTTATGTTTTCCTTTTAATTTTTTTTCCAGCCAGGAGCGTGGGAGGTAATTCTAATGTCTGAAAAATACCAATACATTCTTTCTTCTTTTCCTCCTACTCCCTTTGTACTTCCCCTCTCCCTGATCTCCTCTTAATTTCTGAAGAGCCTCAGTAGGGGACATACATTAATTTTAAAACTAAACTTACTAAGCCAAATGACTGAGGGTATAAACCACTGCAGCTCCACTAGTCCACAAAACTTTACCAGTTTGTATCAGATATGTTATTCCATTTTTTTTTTCTCCCTTTGGTAAGTTTTAGATCAAATCTCTTTTCCTGAGGATTACAAATTCACTCTATTTCCTACCCAAATGTTAATATTCACATTGGGTTAAGATTTTTTAAATCAGTTTAAGAAAATTAAGCACCCTATGGCCATTGCCTTTCAATAAGAACTCATACCTTACTCCCTCAGGAGCTTAAAATACCCCATAGGTAGTCAAATCCTTCTCTCAATTACACCAGTAAAGAAGCAGAATTATTCAGAGGGGTTCTGCAGATATGTCACAGATGCAGTGAGTTGAGATTTAATTTCCTGAGAGCAACATGTACAGTATACCTTTCCTGACCTGCAACATTTGAGGAAGTATCGATCAGATTAAACTACTGGACTGGAAATAAGAGAGGATTTTGAAGGTAGATACATGCATATATAGACATATAAATATAAAGCTATATAAAAATATATAATCTTTACCGTTACAATATGATATAAATGGACAGCATTTCCCCAGCAAATAGCAACATACCTCAATGTAGCTGTTCTGACATTCAGTTAACTTGGAACATACAGTTTATATGAAAGAAATCTTGTGGATAACTCCTCCACTCCACCCAAATGTAGACTGCTGTGATTCCCACATACTCCTCACCACCTGGCCCTCAAATTGAGCATTTGTTTATACAGCAAATAAACAAAGCAAGGAGCCCCATGAATCCATGGAAGAAAACTTGTTCTAATACAGAAGAAAACCCAGAAGGATGAACCTGTCTGGGAAGGAGGGAGGAGTGTAGATACATAGAGAGAGATTCCATGACCAGACTTGCAAAAATAAATAATAAAAAAAAATTTATGTGAGCTTCTTCTCTCAGTTTGTTGTCAATTCAACTGTGAAAGAGCCAATAAAATTTAGATAAAGGCTTAGGCTTTAATAAAGAATTTTCTCTCTCCTCAACTACCTGCCCTATTAGTCTAGCCTTTTCTCTCCTGCCAGATCTCCTAAGAGGTCATAATCGTCTAGTTGCGAAATCAGTGTCTGTTGCTGTGGGGAATGGTTGGCAATATCATTAATACAGGATTATGGTCAGCATGTTGCCGTGTGTGCCAAAGCAAGCACACAGATGTGGGGAATGACTCTGAGCTGCATCTAAATGCTTATTTCTGTTGAAGCTCCCCACTGGAATACCAGACCTCACAGGGCTGTGGAGCAGCTCTGCAGGGAGATGGTGCTTCCTCGCAGGACTAGACATCCCACCAGCACTGATTCCACACAGGCAGCTGAAATCCTGTGTGGTTTCTCCATCCAGTCTCTTTTCAGAAGCAAGTTTGGGAAGCTGTGCTGGCTGTCCTTATTGCAAGGCCTCCTGAGGCTCTGTTCCAAGTCTCTGCCTGGCCTCTCTTCACCATTATCCTTATTTTCCTATCCAGTATCTGCATACCTAAAAACAGATGGATTCCATGAAAGCCACTTCTACCTTATTTATTTAACAGACTATGCCCATAGCTTTACTGACACATTTATAGAACAAGACATCGAGAAGGAACAGAACAGGGTAGTTTTCCAAGAGAGAACAAGATCCCCTGAGTTCAGTTCAAAAACTGAACAGTTTGGCCTGGCAGATCTAGCCTGAAGATTTTGCACAAAACCAGGGTAAACCTCAGCAACATCCAGAGTTTCTTCATCACACAAACGTTAACTGAAACTCTGCCAGCATAACCCTTCCAAATGCACTGTATCTCTGACATAAACACAGCGTATACATCTGAAACAGAAGCCACTTGAATTCAAACCTTCCTGCCATGTAAAAAACCATACAGATGTGAGAAGTTTCACTATGGGATCTCAGATTGCACGTACAACTGACAAAACAGGAAAAGCGCATTTCCGTTTTAGAAGTATAAATAGTATGTCATGTATGCGTTGGAAACTACCATTAAAACTAAAATGCTCTTTCAAAAATCATCTACCATTCAACTTTGAATAGATCCAGTTATTGCTACTGCAATTCTCTTTCCACTTTCAACAGAATTTTTTAAAAAGTAATTTTAGGCATACATAAGGCATAACAAGAATCATCCTAGAAGAGATTTCCTGCTCTTTCCCACAGTCCTTCAAGGAATAGTCTCCTTGCTAGGTATTCTTTTATACAGTTGGTTATGAATGAGTAATGATAGTAACACAAGATACGTTTGGGACACTACGGACCAAATCTTCATTAAGTGGAGAAACACAAGTAGGCAAAATGAAGAGCAAATTCCTGCACACTCTGCAGTTCAGAATGGCTTCACAATCTATGCTCCGAGACGCTGTCTTTTTGTCTGTTACTGTAAACCTTTCCAACATAATGAATAATTAAAAGCAGCTGGATTACATGGTATATCACATTAATGACCAGAAAACAGGGGTTTATATCATCTGCCCATTTGTCTCTTTTATTACCTATAGCATTGCTGGCCCCAGTCACCTCCTGCATGTTACCTCCATTTAACCTACTCTCTATAGCTTGGAGCCAAAAGGAGTAATGACACATAGCTTAAAACGGAAGTCATCAGCAATGCCACTAGTCTTCTCCAGTTAGGAACTGCAGCAATGTCACTTTGTAACTGCACCTTCCCCAGTAACTACACAGGGTCTGAAAAGGGTATTTCTCAGGTTTTTCACAATAGCACGCTCCTTGCCACAGACCAAGCATGGTAAAACTTAATCCCAAAGATGACACATCTCACCAGTTCGTGGAAGTGTGGCAAAACCAAAAAGTTGATTTGCAACCCTGCGTGTGACCAACGTTCATTGCAATCTGTCTTTTGTCTTCTTTTACGAAGATACTTGCTGAAGAACAGCACCAGTCCTCACAGAGTTGCCAGAGAAGGGAGGAGGAACAAAATAAAAAAGTATACAGACTTCCAGTGGTAGGGCATATCTGAACTTACATTTGCCATAGTATCCACAGTAAAGAATTCAGCCCAAAGTCAGTTAAGCCCTCAATTAGTTTGTGTAGTATCCAAGTATGATGCCAATAAGAGAGAAATATTTTATCAAGAGAAGAATCAGCAAGACAATTAGCTCAAAAACTATTTATGGGAAATAACATTTATCTTCTCTAAAAAAGATTCTGTCTTGTTTCTAGTGCATGCCAGTCTTTCCTCAAAGGCCCCTTCCCCATTTTCTCAGGCTATATACCAAGAAAAGCCAAAAATATTACAGATTGTAATTTCAACTATTTACAGCATAGCCAATTGCACGAAAAACACATATGTATCCTGCACATCTGCCACCATCCTGCAGGCAAAAGAAAAAAAGAAAAAAAAAAAGATCCAAGATATGCAACAAGATTTCCAGCATGTGAGTTGCAATGATGTATTTGCAACACAGCATCATGGCTACAAGAAGCCCTACGGGGCA
Source organism: Sagittarius serpentarius (assembly GCA_034782735.1). Taxonomy (NCBI): domain Eukaryota; kingdom Metazoa; phylum Chordata; class Aves; order Accipitriformes; family Sagittariidae; genus Sagittarius; species Sagittarius serpentarius. The sequence goes on along the minus strand of JAVKLA010000021.1, from coordinate 11,109,079 downwards.
CAAGCAGATGGCTTGGTATTATTCTCCAAGACCTTGGATTGCCAAGTGTTAATAGGGTTGTAAATCACTGCTGCAAAAAATCAGAGACTGGAAGTGTAAATGTGTGGTTTTATTTCTCTATCAAAATGTGCATGGTATATCTATATTGCTATCCATTGTATAAATATTTTCTTCTTCAAGAAGTTCTTCATCTAATGTTTTGGCTCCACAACTGGCCAGTCTCCAGTAGTCCAGAGAAGTAGTACTTGGTTGCAGATATTAGTCAGAAATATAAACCACACTTCAGAAGGCACAGACTGGAGATACATTTAAATTTTTTCATGTTGAATGAAATAGTTCAAGATCACCTCAGCTCTCAAACTATCACGATACTAAGGGATACCTGTGAAATATAGTAGAAGAAATGTTACTTTCTCTCTGCTTCTCAAAACAGGGAAATCTCTTCCTAACCCCTAAAATCTTCACTGCTTATACAACAGTCCAGGCTACAACTAACTCCAGACTCATACCACTGCCAAATAGCACTTCACTAGCTTGTCTTTGCCCGCTCCAAAAAGCACTGAAGTCAATAAAACACCATCTGTTGAGCCCAATGGCTGTGGATCAGGATTAGTAGATTCCAGAGAAGCTGTACCCAAGCACAGACCTGGTATTTTACTTGAGTTTTTCCCTAGATTAATTCAGACCACTGAATCTAAGAGGTTTTAGAGAATATTGATGTTACTCGGGGGGGGGGGGAGGAGAAGGGGGGAACCCAGCACTGAATAATTATGCTTAAGTACCCCGCTAAAAGATTAATTATTCCACCTCTCTCTTGCACAGAGACAGAATGCAAAAGGATTGATTTCAATAGGTGCTGCTGGTAATATTTCACAATTGAAAATTTGAAACTGTAGAAAAAATTAACATGATGAAAAATTCTACTACACAGAACAACAAAGAACCTAAAAAGAGAACTTGCCCACAAACAGAGCAACTTTTGAAGTGGCAAGGGGAGACAAAACACTACCTCTACACAGCTAGAAAGATGACAATGTTATTTAACACAGGAAAAGTGAGACCCAAATTCAGAGCTCCTGTAACTGTTGATAAAGATGTCCAAAAGATATATTACCTTTCCTTTTTATTCCCACTTCCTTGCCAAGATGTATAAATGTCACCTTCACTTCCTTCTCTGTCTACAGAAGGTCAGGGAGCTTTACACCCTTCTTCCTGGGATGACTCCAAAACGTGCTTGTTCAGCACACTGCCACACAGAGAGACTATTGATCTCTGCAGTTGTACCGAAGTCAAAGAACCAGCAGAAATCCCATTGTTGCAAGAAGGTGCTATGGGCTGATGACGGCCCTCTAGAAAGTTAGTTGGTGAAAACTGCCCAACTAGAGGAACATAGGCAGGAAAAATATCTGAAAGTGTGATTATAGAAGAGGTCTAGAGAATCAATCCTTCGAAGAATTTTCGGAGAGAATGATGCAAAACAAAAAGGCATACTGTTTTGGTGTGACCAAATTCAAAGGAAAGAGACTAATAAACAATTCAGTCAACATCCAACTTGTCTCCAGGTTAGCCCAACAAAGGAAGAGAATGCCTGTATTTCAGTATGGGTATTGTAACAAGCTTGAAGCATGAGCCCCCCAGAAAGTGCCCAAATGCCTCCAAAGAACAGAAAATGCTAACACTATAAGGCCAAATGAAAAGCGTCTAATAGCCAGTACTTAAATCTATTTCTTATCACTTCTATCATTTCTAATCACTTCTTATTACCAAATTAGTTTTTGGAAGACTAACAACTTAGAATCAACAAGATTTAAAATACTAGCCTTCAATGAAAGATGTTGGAAGATATTCTTTGCTATTAAATCTATAAATAGACTCAAAATTTAGCCTAGTTTTTAATTCTCACTGATATGCCAACCAAGACAATTAAAATTATTCTTGCAGATAAAACAGTTTTCTCAACAACCACCACAGACACCAAAATCTCCACTCAGTACATAGCCACTTCATTAGCACATTCAGCTTAGGAGTTAGGAACAATTGCTTACTTGAATTTTACCTAGCTTAGTCCTTGTCTTTTTCAGAAAAGTTAACAATTAAATGATTAATCTAAATTAAATGTATTTATACTGTTGCATTATAAACTCAAGAGTAAAGACGAAGAGATCCCTACGGAAGAAAACATAAGAATCACTGACATTCAGAATCACCAGCACCATGTTTCACTGATATCAATGTAAGCATGAATCTGGGAGAATTATTCAATGAATCAATAAGTGAATGAATGGATAAATCTCAAACATTCAGGGCCTCCATAACGATACAGCACCCTGATTTTCAGTTTAGTAAACAAAGGAAACAGGCAAAATGCAAGAGCTGTAAGTAAGAGCAAGTTTAGGTTAGGAGTGAAAGGGAAAATTAGATTATTCTTATTGTCACAACAAAAAGACAGCTCAAACCTTACTTATTCCTTGTGTTCTTGCGTGAATGACATTGTGATATTAAACAATAGCCGAGTGTATCATGTTGCACTTGGAACTGGGCCTACACAACTGCATTAAAATTCTGATTCAGAAGATTTAAGACTAGATATAAAATCCATCCTAAATTGACTACAGAAACCATGTCAAAGTAAAACCAGAGGCTTTGACATAGCTCTACTAATAAGTGCACAAGAGCAATAGTAGCTCTGTGTCAGGTAACATGACATTTTTCAGGAGCAGAGAAGAGAATGAGCGGGCACATCCGTGCTTGCCTAAGCAGACAGGCAAGCACGTACACAAAAGACACAAATCTGTCCTTGTGCCAGCAGTCACAGCTCTGTCTCCCTGTGGAAGCTACACCCACTTACGCTGATTTGCTCTGCAGATGCTTTTATAACCAGATCAACCTGCGCAAATCCACAGAACCTTACCAAAACTCAGTGGAGCAGTGCCAGTTTGCAGCAGAGGAGAATCTGAATCTTGCAGTACCCTTGGAGCCTGTTTGACTGAAGGGTTTTACGAGGGAGGGAATTCCTTTTCTTTCAGCTTATTTAAATAACCTGCAGTTACTATGGTTACTCTTAAGGCATCTGAAATCTGCCTGCATGATGCAACTGGTGAAATGACAAGGCACAAAAATTGATGTTCCTGTGAAACAGTCTGTTCACCCAGGACAGAAAACCAAAGGCTGCAAGTAGCTGATGCTGAGCATCTCATATTTAGCCCACTGGCTCCACCTCAAACACTTTCTGTGTTACCAAATTAGCATTTCCACTGTAGCTCTCTTGGTGACATGGGGCACAAGTGCTTTTGTTTCAACAAAGCCCACTGTGTTAAGTTCACTCCACTGAGGCTTTAAGACAATAGAGAAATGCCATTCAAAGAGCAGGAAACAATGAGCTATTATCTTTCTCATTTATCTGCCCTATCTATCAGACAGGGAGCAAGAAAATCTGGTTTCTTTAACAAATTATGTCATAAACTGCAAAAGAGGCTGCAAACACTCTTCCTTCTCGTCCTGCTACGGCTGCATTAGCTGAGTGTTAAGGACACTTTCTCCAAGTGCTTGTGCTTGCCCGTTTTCCCCCATATGCCATATCAAAATACCGCAACCAGCACTGCAACAAAGGCCATGTTAAGCTGTAATGAGTTAATGAATAGAATACGGGAATACAGAAGCAGCCACTCATCTTTCTCCAGCACAGCTATTTATACAAACACCAGTGTAGGCATATTCAGCCCAATAAAACCTGTTATTTTAATAATGTAGAAAGTGTTGGTTTAACAATTTTTTTTTTCACATGCATTTTAATTCACTAACCTGCCCCAGGCTGACTACTCAGTAACTTAGCATTTCTTCTTCATCCTTAGCCTGGTACCATCTGTGACAACAAAACAAGGAAAAGGGTGGCGGGAGAAGGAAATGTTTATTAAATAAAATCTAAATGATGGATTCAGATAGATGTTTTCCATCATTAAAAGGAACCGAAATGTTACTTTTCCAAACTACAAGCGTACAATACTGATTTCAATAAACACAAACTGAATGCAAAACAAAGACAGTCCTGCTTCTTTTATTCACCAACTAAGAACTAGGTTGAGGATGCCCATGGTTTGCCCTGTAGCAGAGGCTGACATGATAACACCTCCAGTAAGGCAGGGAATTGCCATTTCAGGCCCTGATCCTACATCACTGATGCCCCTGAGAGCTGGGCCACTGACTTCACAGGTCTAAGGATCAAGCCTTTAGGTGTCAGCACAGTTGTTACATACCACAGAAGAAATACCAACTGAAGGTTTCTGGCAGCAAGGGACACTGAAGTTCATGATTAAAAGCTGCTCACTCTGCCTTCTAAAGCTTCCACTTTTGATATTGCCTCTCAAGAGCCGTGTCATGTGTTAATGCTTGCAAATACATTTGTAAGGTATCCACTGTCCCCTCAAAAATAAGCTAAAATTTTAGAACCAAAGATCTTTGAATGGACTCTCAAAAGAGAAAGGATTCAATGTTAAGTTGCATGTAAATAAAAATCATGTCATCTCTAGGATTCAGAAGCTGCACTCCAAATCACCGGTGATCCCTTTTGACTCATCGGCTCCAGTACATGCCCTTAGTTCACTAAACACCTTTTTAATCTCATACTTTCAGCTTTAACAGTCATTTCTTGCTAAACCTGCTTTAGTTACCCCCTCTAAAATTATCTACTTATGTCAGCATTGGTTTAGAGCTTTGCTTGTAAAAATTCTTTCTAGACCACTGTGTTTGCAGGACTAGAGGCACCTATTTCTTTTTTATAGCACCTACATCAACAGCATTAGGAAGGCCAGGATCATGGACAAAAGCCTTCTGCTCCACCAGTCTCTGCAGTGCCAACAAACATTTGTACTACTTGGTTTCATCAGATATGTACAGCTGCATATAACAAAAAGTAAAATGCACTGCAGCCAAGCCTTTGGACTGCAGATTTGGGACGCAACAACATTCTGAACTAGGCAGCAAAGCATCAACCATATCCCTAGTCACATCTTGCACTCCTAATGGTTAGCAAGGTCCCAAACCCTTTGCATGCTTAATGTAGGGATCTTTACCTCTACATATGCAGGTCATGTAAACGCAGGAAGGAGGGCTAAGTGAAAGGGCCCTAAACACTTCTTCAAGCTTTTGCATAGCATGCTGTATTGTTAAGCAGCAGCAGAAGTACGAATAACCTGGATGTACAGCAGCAGTTTGTGTTTCAGCAGGCCGAAGGCAGCTGGGTAGGCTACAGAATGAGCAGCGGAAATCCTTGCTTTGCCAGTCCAGTCTTACCTTCCAGAAAAGGAGATGAGGAGGAACTCTCTCCATTCCCTCTGCCCTCCAGGTTACTACAATGTTAAGATTGCACTCAGCACTTCACAGCCTGAGTGATTCTACTCTGGAGGGCAGCTGGCCAAATGACAGTCCAGAAAGATAAAGAAATGTTCAGGGAAATCATCACAGAATGAAATCCTGTTTCTAATATAAGAAAAAAAAAAAGGTATATTAAACAACTGTTAAGTCACTCTCCTGCACTAAGGGCCTTACTGTGATTCTCTGCATTTTTATTTCCTCTGGCTTACAGGAGTTGAAGTCATTCTTTGGTGCAAAAATAGGAATTGTACTTCCCAAAGCGCCTAGCAAACCACCATCGTAAACACAAGTATCTTTGATCAAACAAGTTTTAGCTACACCATAATCTCTCATGCATGCTAGTCTGCAAATCTTGCCATCCAGTCTCACAGACTCTTCCTCAAAACTGTTATGTTAGAGCATCAGGAAAAAAATAGGAGGAAGGAGGGAAGACAGAAAAATTCCCATTAAAATCTATACCTTGGAACGCCATTTCAGAAGCTATCAAACAGCAGAATTAATAGAGACTTGATTTAGGGGAGATTTTTCCAAAGGATTATAGTCAAAATTTCCAGCTTTCCTAAGAAATATTTGGTAATTTGAGAGCTAAAGATTCTACTTTTGCAACCCAGACCAGCAGTATCACTGTTATACATCAGCTTCTGTGTTTCCTTCACAACAGTTTTATGGCTAGGGCTCCAGGATACAACGGAAAGGCCATAGCAGTCACTGAAAAATCTGAACCCATTCATACAAGGTGCTGGAAATTAAATGACTAATCAGCCATCAAGCAGAATGCTTCACAGGTTTGTACCATTGAACCTGAATACTGATGCTGCCAAACTGTATGTATACTGTTCTTTTACATCCGTATATGGTTCTCAACCTCTAAGAAGAGTGGATAACCTATCATATCAGATATATTTCTGATGAAACATTTTAAAAAAAATAAAATTGTACACCACTAGAGTCACCAGAATGGGAAAATAAAATAGCTCTGTGTTCCATTTTCTTCTTTCCTTATAGTTATTTTTAAAATTAAAGTAATATTTCTCCCCACAGGCCAGGTACTTTCATCTCATGTTCCACAAATCTCTACTCATAAGCTGCTTATGTGCTTCTCAGATTCACTTTGCTTACTCTGGCAAAACTCATGTTGGCACAACCAGAAGTTAAACTCACGTCGTGACTACAAGCTTAAGTTCAAGATTAGCAAGATCATTTCACTGACATTACTGAAAAATAAAAGACTCAATTGTTCCTGCAAATTCTCTCATTTTCACGGAGTTATGTCAGCAGAGAACATTTTAGTATTATCCGCAGAACGGGAGCGCAAAGGACATTGACCGGCTGAAAGGCAGGGTGTGGATTAGTAGGAAACTGGCAAATCTACCCAATCAAAAAATTCAAGATTTTTACAACAATTCCATCCCTCATTTATCTCAATTTGCCCAAAGGCCTCATCCCAAATACATTATGAGCATTTGCTTATATTTCAATATCTCAGGTAATTAATGAGTGCCTCATGAAGTTGGGACATAACGTAAAGACGGCTACTGAGCATGCTTCCATGCTAAAACTCACCCTCTCTTAGATGACGTTAGAAACTTACCAGTATCTGAATTTGGAACATTCTACTGCAGCAGTTCTGGAAAGACATTGAAAGCAAAGGTTCTTTTCATCCCTTTCTTAGAAAACTTAAGAATTAACTAAAATCCCTTTGGACTGTGTCCTGGTTTCGGCTGGGATAGAGTTAATTGTCTTCCTAGCAGCTGGTACAGCGCTGTGTTTTCAGTTCAGT
>JAVKLA010000021.1:11079921-11101829 GCA_034782735.1 Sagittarius serpentarius | reverse complement strand
GGTTGCTCAGAGCCCCGTCCAGCCTGGCCTTGAATGTTTCCAGGGATGGGGCTTCTACCACCTCTCTGGGCAACCTCCTCCAGTGTTTCACCACCCTCATTGTAAACAATTTTTTCCTTATATCCAATTTAAATCCACCCTCTTTTAGCTTAAGGCCATTTCCCCTAGTCCTGTCGCCACAGGGCCTGCTGAAAAGCTTTTCCCCATCTTTCTTATAGGCCCCCTTTAGGTATTGGAAGGCCGCAATAAGGTCTTCCCAGAGCCTTCTCTTCTCCAGGCTGAACAGCCCCAGCTCTCTCAGCCTGTCTTCATAGGAAAGGTGTTCCAGCCCTCTGATCATGTTTGTAGCCCTCCTATGGACCTGCTCCAGCAGGTCCATGTCTTTCCTGAACTGAGGACCCCAGGGCTGGACACAGTACTCCAGGTGGGGTCTCACCAGAGCGGAGTAGAGGGGGAGAATCACTTCTCTCGATCTGCTGGCCACGCTTCTCTTGATGCAGCCCAGGATCCGGTTGGCCTTCTGGGCTGCAAGCGCACATTGCCGGCTCATGTCCAACTTTTTGTCCACCAGCACCCCAAAGTCCTTCTCTGCAGGGCTGCTCTCAATCCCCCCATCCCCCAGCCTGTACTGATACCATGGTTGCTCCAACCCAGGTGCAGGACCTTGCACTTGGCCTTGTTGAACCTCATGAGGTTCACACGGGCCCACTTCTTGAGCTTGTCCAGGTCCCTCTGGATGGCATCCCATCCCTCAGGTGTGTCAACCACACCACTCAGCTTGGTGTCACCAGCAATTATCTGTATTATCTATAATTACAAGAGCTCCCTAATATTACACCACAGGTGAAGAAGAAATGACCACACACACAGTGCCAAAGACTTTATGGAAATAAAATAATTACAAATGAGAATCAGAACATCACTTAACATTTCATCTTTTCTTCCATTTGAGAATAAAAGGGATCAAACTCCATCCCTCCACATACACGTGTAAAGGCACATGCAAACACTTTTCCTTGCCTGTCGATAATAGAGAGATTTGTCTCAAGAAGGGCCCTTCAGCAGCCTGACAGCTTTGACAGCCACTGTCATTACAGCTTATCAAAAAGAGGACACAGCATGATACCAGTATGTTAAAATCTCTTCCCCACTTCTGCCCTTTCGACATTTCTTATCGTTTGTGCCAACACTCCTTTACATTGCAGGATTATCATCGACACACATCATTTCAGAGTAAAATTTATAACAAGTTAAAGACCTTGCTCTCTTCTGTCATCTATTAATTCAGAGAAGCATGAGTTTCATAAAAGCACAAAATTCACTGAAGGTCACATCCACTGTCCAAAGAAGTCAAAACTGTATTTCCAATTAATTAAAATCTGATGACTATGGATGAAACCCTAAAATTATACTAGGAAACATTTCATTAAGAGACCACTTAAGATGATCATCACCCACTTCCAGGATTAATTTGAAACACCTTTATTTTAAAAGAAACTTTATGGTACAACTAGTTTTACCAGTAAGTTGGATGGTCCCTTTGAGAGATTTTGCCTTGCATCTTACCCGAGGGTGAAGCTGCAACGACAGAAGCTACAGAGAAACCACAAGCTGGGTAGATTTGTGTTTATAGAAGCTAGAAAGGGCTCACAAGGGAAACAGTGCTTTTCACTGGTTCAAAGCAGAGCTTTTCTGGCTTTGGCTTTAAGTCTGGTTTGATTAGAATTATCTTTTAATTCAGCCTTAATTCTAGCCCCAGCCCTGCCTTTTTTTGGCTGAGTGTAAATGAAGACCTAGAGAGGATCCATATTTGAGGGCCCTTGCATACCTTTTATGAAAATGAATAAACAAGCATTAACAAGCCACAAAACCTGTTAAATTTTTGGCCAGTTACTATCATCTTTATCTCCACAGCAAATCAAGCTATATGTGAGATGGAGTAAGAACCACTGTCTGCATCATCCCACAGGCTGTTTTGATGTCACCAGTTCTAACTCATCTCCAGCAGGGTTAGCTACTGACTTTTTAGTCTAAGCCTGAAAATGAAGAATTGCTCACTTTTTAGGGACATGTATAGTACACATTAACATACCTGAAACGTAGACACAGATACCTAGCCTCTAGCACAGAAAAGAAAGCAGCACTCGGATGTTGCAAGGAATAGCTGGGAAAAGTGAAAGCATCTCTGGCGGCATCATCTACATCACACACCTCAACTGCACAGTGATCCATGAATTAGTTACAAGACAGTACTAATAAATTATGCTGAAAGTTTGACTCTTAGTTTATGTGCTACTTTAGGAATTTTAAAACTTTGAGCAATTCTTGGTCCACTCAACTAGAAGCTGTTTTAACAAAAATTGTGAAGAATGTTCTGACTTATTCTATTCTCCCAAAACAGTTAGTTTGGTGGGGGTTTGCTTTTGGTTTTTTTTGGTGGGTTTTTTTTGTGGGTTTTTTGTTTTTTTAAACAATTTGGTTTTCATTTCAGGCCAAATTACACCCTCAAAGCACTGTTTATTCTTCATTTCCCTTCCAAAAACCTCAGTTTACAGAGCTGTTCCAACATACAACTCTGACAGAGCTGCATCTCCTCATATGAAAAACAAATCATTTAGCTGAACTTTGTGCCAATTTGGGTGGTGGCAGCCTTTTAGCACATGAATAGAGTCTTTGAAAGGACCAGAATAAAAGCAGAGACCAAGATCTTAATTCTTTATAATTATACGCAAAGTTAAATCTATGTTGATAGACTCTCCATGGCATAGAAAGACATGGTAAAGCTAACATGAACTTTCACATTTACAGATACACAGCATTTGGTGGGGTCAGTGGGTCAGGATTCCCAAGACTCAACATCCTGCCATCTCTAGAACTTCTGCATCGTACACATATGGGGCGTTCAGAGCAATGAATGCATTCAGAGCAGGGAGGTGTGTTTCCACTGGATACTGGAGGAAAAAAAAAGGTTTGGAGATTTCCAGTTCCCAAAGGACTTTAATGTATATTAAACAGCTTAAATAAAATAGGAAACATCCTCGATACAATGTAACTCCCAATGTTATTTCAGGTGTGACAACATAGTCTCCTTGCTATACAGACTTTGTAAATCACAGCAATAGTCTCATGACAGGATGAATCCCTCATCTCTTACCACAAAGGTGCCCAAAATCTGCAAGACTGGCTGCCACCGCCTTCAACAAAGGCTTTTTTTTTTAAACTATTTGTTGTGACAAAAAATTCAAATTGGGTTCAATGACAACACTAAGTTGGAATTGTTAACATTTTTATCCAAGGCTTCTAATTTAAATGCCACTAACTTTCCTCTTTGCCATGAACCGTTTTTATACTTCGCTTACTGTGATCTGATCAATGGGAAATAAATGGACGTTCCACTAAGAATGCTGTGGATGTGTGAAGTTGTGCACTTGAAAGAAAAAAAAAAAAAGACTTGAGAGAGTTATTTCAAATCTAGATTAGTATGCATATTAAATCAAATTGGTTCTCTTAAACTGGCCCCAGGGATATTTGCCCACCTCACAGGAAATTCTCTCAGACAGGTAGAACAGCCTTCAACTCTTGACATGGGACCCATTTGCTCCAGCAATGAACAAACCAAGATGAATTGGTAGACTTAGGCAGGAGAAATTCATACTGACTTCTCTATTTGCTATAAATCTCAAATATACTTGGGCATTAAGTTCCACCAAAATTTTATTTGACAGAGAGGATTTAGTAAGAAAAAGATCTACTTTCTAGTCCATGTATGATACTAAAGCCAGTCTGGCACACAGACGCTTCAGTAAGGAACACTTCCCTGGTAAAATAATTGTGGGATCTGGTCATTTAAACACTAAGCTGAGATGCAGAAATCTGCAGTTCAACTCACAGCTATGTCACAGAATTCCTCAGCAAGTCTGAGATGTCATTTAATCCCTTTGTGATCAACATATTCAATGAAGTTTATTATTATTTTCTTTATAATATCCATTTAGAATAAAAACATTTATGCACTTACTGAATCTAGCAAAACAGGGCTTGAATCACATTTCAGTCCCCACAGTGCCACTGTAGTGTTAAGTTCTGACACCAATTCTTTGCCATGGGAAGTCAGCTGGGAAAGCAAGCTGTGGATAAAAAATATGTCTGCAAGTGTCTTTCTACAAAACCAGTTAAAAACTGACTGCTCTATCAATCAGAAAGGGATATACTCAGGTCTGCTGAACAATTTCCTGATACAATCCATCCCTGCAGCCAAACAAGGTGAAAGTCACAGTGCCAGCACCATGTACCTAGTGTAATTCACCAAGTGCTGCTAGCATGGCAGTTTTGTAAGTCCTGAAGGCCTGGAGCCTGTCAACCAATAAACCAGTCATCAAGCAACAAGACAACAAACCAGTAAGCAGAAAGAAAAGCACGTAATTTCAACCAGCCATCCAAAAGCAATTGTTTCCTCCCTGGCATATCACAGTGCAGAAGATTACAGCATGAGAAGACATTAATTCTCCAAAACCACCATAAAGGCAAAACAAAGAGAGTCCTAATGCTTTGATTCTGCTTGAGCTTGGTTCCAACGACAAAAATTGTATTAATGAAATGCCTTTGATATTCACACAGACATTGCACTAATTTCCACAGGGACAGCTCTTTTCCAGGGATTTTAAGCAGCTGACTGATTGCAGAATAAGTAGGACCGCAAGAAAAGGAAGTAATGAAGTCAGGTTTCTTATGGGTTTGTGTGCCAGTTGGTTTCCAATGAGGTGCAAACGTGACCTTAAAATTTCCTTTAAGTTACACAACTTTCACAACAGAGCTTTTTCACTTGTAGTCTCTAGTGCCTAGTAAAGGTTATACCTGTGATGATGTTCTCGCAGCAGAGCACTAAGGGCACCCTCTCTCCTGCACTGTGGAGGCTCTTACCTTTCCTGACAAATCTGGATTAAACTGGCCAACAGGTCCACAGCTGGAAGGGGAAAAAGATGGAAGACAACCAAGGATGGTAAAATTGTTCACCATCACATAGGCCTTGATCCCTCAAGAAGCTACGTTTAAGATACCATAAAGTAAACTTGTAGCATTTTTAGCCCAGTAATTTTAACCCTTTTTATAAAGCCTCCAAGGTTCCCAAAGATGATTCAATAAATCACGAGACATATACAAAGTAAAAGTGGAAAATGAACAGCAGGGAGAGATGATGGGAAAGGAGAGCCTTCTGTATAAGCACAGAATTAGTGCTCTGGACTATTTCTGCCTCAGTGTGTTAACCTTTCTCTCTCTGCCTTCCACTTCCCTTTAGTTACTCACCATGAAATATGTCTTTTAATTGCTATGTAACAAAAGCCATCTTTCTGGCAGATTGACTGAGAAGGCCAAGCTGGTGTCTAGGGACTACAGGCCCTTCGGTGACAGTTTTAATTCTGTTCAGAGTAGAAAAGTCAATAAAATCATTCTTGCAGAAGTTGTTACTGACCATGAGCAAGCCCTGGGAGGAGAGATGCAATCTCTATTCACTAGGTAATAAAGACTTGCTAATTTTTTTTTTTTAAATTTCAGATACAAAACAAAGAAGAAGAAAAAAAAGAGAGGTAAGTTCAAGAAAGGCAGGAAATGCAAAGCCCAGTATTCAGTGACCAAGTGGAGGAGAACATTTATTAAGTTCTATTGCTTGGACCTAGTACCGACTCAGCTGGAGTAAAGATGCATTGCCAGTATTTCAGGATACTGACCCAAACCTCAAGAAAGCAATAACATGCAACCAGTCTTCTTGCATTGTCCTCGTAGGTTGTGCTTTTTCTTGACAATATATGAGTTTCCATTGGTCAAATTAAATTTTTCTTTTTCCAGATTTAGACAATTTTTCCTTTAAAAAGTCTGAAAATATTTTTAGGTCATTAGATATGTCATTATTTTAATGGAAATGTGCTAATTAATACTAGGTAAGGCATCCTCTCAGAGAGTGCAAATAAATACTAGTTCATCACATGATTCTCCCCCCCAATTCTCTTCATGGTCTTTCGTGACAGTGGCTCTTGCACCTCCAGCCTGCTTTATACCCACATTTACACTGTGGAACTTCACCAACCTCTGTGAGACTGTAATTTTAACTGATGGAACTTTTAAGTTTCCAACTTTATTTTCTGTTTCTTTAATGAGGCTTCAAACTCATGCCTTCCACGAAAACAAGGAATTTATTTGGAATCCCCAAGATGTCAGAAAAGCAGTAAATGAAGGATTAATGATCACACAGTTTTAAGCAAACACTGAGGGGAATTTAACCCTGTCCTTTGAACACAACGGGTCAGGAGACTGAAAATGTGCACCACAATATGAGCATTTGTTTCATACACATATGCTACACAAATCTGAAGTTAATGGTCTTCAGGCGAAAACAAGTAATCACTACACTGAAAACTCTCAGCACCTTCAGCATATCTGACAAGCAGCAGCCAGCAATTGTTTTCTACAGACAATTCTGCCTTACTGGGCATACACAATGTGCCTGTACAAAATGCTATAGGACAGTACATCTGTACAATGAAGCTGCAGGTATACTAGTTTTTGCAGCATGGATAAAACACACTTTTCATCAACAGGTTGGGTAGTACAAGTTTCTAATGCCAAGCAAAGTATTCTCAAGATGCTATCATTTTAATACCATAATGACAAGACTCCTTCAGAAATATCAGTAGATAAGCAACATTTTGTCACACATGTAAAAACTAATGTGTCCTGACATCGTTTCATACTCGCACAGCATTTATTTTAGATGGTTGTGTCTAACCTTCCCTTCAACCAATATGAATTTTAGCACTGGCTTCACTGGAAACAGGAATAAGCCCTTTATGAACAAAGATCCAAAACAACCTTTGTATGATGTAAAAGAAAAACTGAAGTGAGGGGGATTCTCAGCACACAAGAGTTAGCTACAAAGGACAAAAGCAGCAGCTAACAGCAGTTATTGCTGTAATCCTACATAGTTTTACTTGAGAGAAAGATTACTTCTCCACTGTACTTGGCATATCTAAAAAAATTACAATGGTGTGTCCAAGTCACAGCAGAGGTAAAGAAAACAAACCCAGCACATACATCCTTTATTATCGCTTCACTTCATCATTGACTAGAACACAAGAAAATCAATAAGAATCCTATACAAACACATCCACCATAATAAAATATGTGGCTTACATATATCAAATCCTAACAAGTGTGCTTGCATGCTCAGTGGAAAAAATCACTTCATAAAACAATCCCAAAAGAGAACTAAAACCCAAAAATGTGTCTAAGGAAAGGACAAAACTGAATGATGTATCCAGAGGATAGAGAGATAACAATAAGAACTCTTCATCAATATACTGGACTTGACAAGCCAATGTTTTTATCCATTATTCTAAGTCTTAGTTAACTTCACACCTGCAAAGAGTCATATGCATTTTTGTCTATGCCGCAATCAGTGGACTGAAGTGACCAGTGTCTATTTATGTCCCTCTAATCCATTCGATTCCTTACAGCAACAACCCACGTTAAACAGAAATGACTACCTGTGTGGGTCTTGACTGTCTCCTCCGTAAGGAGAGGGAGTGCCCTGCATCACAGTTCCTGCTTCAAGAATTGCCTTGGGAAGTGCAGCTCCCTGGAGTCGGAAATTTTTTAATAAAACCTCCATCTAGTTTTAAAGTCCTGCTAGTCTCCAATCATTCACGGAAGACATGCAAACAAGTCAGGTTTTCTTACACAATTTGAGTTAAGGAAATACATCGAATAAAACCTACAGTTTGCCACAAAGCTTTTCAGTTATTCCGATTTGCCATGCCAGCAATACTTTGCTCATTGCCCTGTACAACATGAATTTCAATTTACCTGAAGAAGGGATTTCTCTGTTATTTGAAGGCAGATTTTTGACAGTGTTTTTCCATGTTAAAGTCTAGTATTCTAGCCCGGTATCTGTCTCAAGTGGTTATCTATCATCTCCTCCACATTCAGTTTCTACTGCCGTCCAGTAAGCAAGCCAAGATATTTAAAAAAAACCTGTATCAATCTGAAAATCACATTACCCCAGTAAAGTTAAAAACCTATTCCTGTAATTACTGGGATTACTGACCAGGAGAGAGTAGACAAGATATATTTTGTTTGCAATTTAAGAATTTGTTTTATTGTCTTCTCTTTCATTCTCCAGTTCGTTTGGCATATTTAGCAACTTCTGTGTGGCAACTACAACATTTTCTTTGGTAGTGTGTATCCTTTCCTAGACATCAGAAAATCATTTAATAAAAAAATACTACCAAGCATAACTGAGACAGAAGACATTTCAGCAAGAAAGACATAATCAAGAAAAACAAAGAAGAAAGAATAGGCCTGAGAATTGTCTTGATATTGTGGCTTACGTACCTTTCTAAAAGAGCTAGGATAAAAGAGAAAAAAAATCTAATAGTTAAAAAAAAAAAAATTAAGTTCTACCATTAAACTGCCTTTTACTATCATGTTGTTTTCCTAATCAGTTAAAACACAAATTCAAAGTGAGAGTGCCCCTTGAATGTTCACCTATTCCAATTTCCTTGATCTTGGCTACTGCCTATTACTCCAGATTGCTTTTACAACATCCTTATATTGAGCTTTCTTTTCACCGCTGTCCCATAGGACAGAGAGACTTCTCAAATCAATTCTTAGTGCACCTGAATCAATTTCTGAAGCTCACCATGTCAAGGGAGCAACCTTTTTTGAGACTAGAGCCAGTCATATGAGTGCCTAATACATTGCATTAAATTTCGTCTGTAATTCAGTGTCAGGCTTTAAACCTAGTGCAGACAGTAGATGTAATACATGCTTGTAAAAACAGACAGTAGGGTATAAACTTGCATTACAGGTATTATAGTGCACATTTGACATAACAGTTCCCTTCTATTGTGAAAACAACAACGGGATAGTCCCAATTTCTCAGCAAGATCCTGACATTTGGTCATAATGCCTCACAAAGCACAAGCCTATGAATTAGTTTTACATCACAGAAATAGGACTTGAACCTTTGACAATGGTATCTAAAGATAAAGAACAAAACCCACCAGTTTCTTGGATTCAGGGCAAGATTCCAAAGCCCAGAGGATTAACTTGTGTACCCAGGAAGATGACCTTTTTTTCTGTCACTTAAAAAGGGGGAATGACATATAATTTATTAACAAAAGAAGTTGAGAGAAACTCACAAAGTGCTGTGTCTCTGTGAGGATCTCCTAGGATCTGTACTGGGCATATTCACTTCTCATTCAGGAACTCTGCTCTCCAAGGAGCAAGCTAGCAGAGGCTATTAGTCCCACTCTCACAATTCCCATCTCCCAATAAGAGCAAATGATGATGATTTAGTTTCCTCTCAAAATACACTACTGAGTGTCTATTCTGCAGATGCTCACTCCTGAATATGCTGCTATGCATTCTCTACTTTTCTCAACAGAAGTCATATTTTTGCAATATTTACTATAACACTCTCAACAGATCAGAAAATGTATCATTTGCATCTTTCCTAGAGCACTTAATTGTAAGACCCAGCAGTCCTTCCCCACTTGTTACCACCACAAAAGTGTCATTCCTATATCCAATTAAGAAAGGAGGTACTCCAAACTCACAAACAGAAACTTTAATTACACAGCAGCTCTGAAATACCTACACAGATTTAATCTTCTTAAATGTGTTCCTCACTAATAATTTCATGTGGACAAACCAGCACCTTTTTATTACTGTCATGCTATTTACAAAATAAGTTGAGGGTCTGTAAACATAGCAAATGACTCCTGCTTTGTGCTCAAATTTTGGATACTGTTCATAAGCCACATGCCTCAGAATTCTCAGTTTTTGTAATGATGTTTATTTTCATACTTCTTTTTACACAAAAGTAACATTATTACCTCCTGCTAAGCTTCACACTTCACTCAGCTCCCAGTAGCTTAAGTCCCTTGAAGTAGGCTTATATGCACAGGAGAACTTGTGATTCTCTCCATACAGGGAGTACTTAGTTGGTTTGTCAAACGCCTCCCTAACACCCTAACATTGTTTTCTAAGTTACAGTGAGGAGGCAATCAATCACTGCAGCGTAAAAGGATACCTTCTTCCTCTTAAGGTGGCTTATACTGACACCAGTCATTGGCTATAGCTTTCTCCTTCCTCTGTGTTGGCAAACTCCAAACCCAAAGAGGGTGAGAGGATAACTGCAGTGAAAGTGCAGATAATGGAGGGTAATAGAATGGAGCTGAGAGAGTTTGACAGCCCATGCAGGCAGGGAAAGAAATTAAGAGGACACTCCTGGCCAGAAGCGACACAGAGTGAAGAACAAAAACATCCATTTCTTCCCCCTTTCACTTACCAAGCAACTATTCAGCAAAGCAGGCAGCCACATTACAATCTGTTCATTACTGTTAGCAGCATAAGACTCTGAACAAATCTTATGGCAAACTCTAGTTAACATGAAAGATTTTAATTCCAGGAACAGTTTTAGCTCCCCTACTGCCACCCTGCTCCATCTATTTTTGCACAAAAAAAGAAGGGATGATGCAGAAAGGAATATGTTCAGAAAAGTATGTGGAGTGCTGTTGGCTCATCCTTCCAATGGTCTGCATCACGATACCACAAATGCAAGGGGACACAAACAGCAGGAAAACCAGTGGCTAAGAAGGTGACTTGAGGAAGGAGAGTCGTATTTCTCACTCCAGGCATGCAGCACTATTTCTATTTCATAGATGCTGCCTGGCTTAACTTCGAAAGTCCTAACCTCTTTCTAAACTATGCCACATCCACTTCCCTGAATCTCTCTGTTTCAATACTTACAAATACACTAGGATTTTAACTCATGCAGCCACTCAAACAGTTCTGCAGGCACTAAGATGTCAGGCAGTGTCAACATACACAGTATTGCAGTTCTATTAATTGAGAAAAACAGGAGAGTCACAGCTGAAGAATATTATAGTACTCAAAAAAAAACATTAGTCCCCAAAACACCTCTTAGAATGAAGTCCTGCAACTTTTATCCATATTCCATATTCATTATGCACAAAACCCTGAAGAATTCATGCTTAAGCACCACACACCCCAAGGATCCCAGAGTCAGGCCCAGGAGGATATGCAAAGCTAGCAACTTCCTTTTTTCATGCCCAGTTAACAGTCTCAGCTGTTTTAAAAGAAGCAACCATAGCATGGACAGAGATCTTTTTGTATGCAAAAAAAAGTATAGAGACGTGAAAATACGCAATCCCAATCAACAGTTACTGCAGATCTACAGAATTATTTCTGAACATTTTAGCAAGCAAACATATCATTCAAAGCAACGCAGGCATAACAGAATTTCACTGAAGGCCAGCCCTGCGGTGCATTTATTGCTGTGGTCTTACAAGTACACAGAAATCCAGTAACCTAAATGGGGCTCTGGACATAACAGGGTCCTCCCACAACCAAAGGGGACTGTGTAATTCAGGGCTAATTTTAGAAGAAGCTGTATACATCAAAGCAGGGGGTGTGGGGGAGACAACTGAAAGCACACACCACAAAACTCAACTTTCCTTAATACAAGTGTATTATACCTACAGTGCCATAAATGCGCTTAGCGTTTTACAAAAAATTTTGTAATTCCCTAGTCTCTAGGAGCTTATGTTCCAGGTCAATAAGGTGATAATACTTCTTAGAAACATTAAATTTACTATAGCTATTTTAAGAAGTAAAGAAGCCTTAGAAATCAAGACTACAGAACCTTGCAATGATTCAAAATATAATACTACTTCGATGCTTCTTGGCATAGCTGAAGGCACTTATATTCCAGTAAAAATAAAAAATAGTTAGCACTTCACTAAGTGTAGTTAGCACTTCACCAAGCTCTTTAAAAATTCAATGCTGCATATGCAATAGGCATTTCCATTGTCACCCACAACAGAAAAGTCACTGTATGTGAAGCAGTACCTGACAGCTATTTAATAACGTATGACATTATACAACAATTTGTCTTGGTTTGTTTATTTTTAAGGATAGATTTAACAAAAATTTGGTCACAATTACAAAACCAAAACTAAGGGTTTTGAGCAAAAATCCGCTGAAGGCTTTTGTCCATTGACACCCATAAACAGTGGGCTTTCAAGGTGAAACAACGCACCAAACCTGTCAAATGAGAAACAGTTTAGAAGAAGGAAAGGAGGAAGGAAAAGCAGATAGGTATTGAGAAGATAATCTGAAACTCAGATACTCAGCCAAGGGAGACATTTATGCGCCACATTGCTACACCTACGGGGGACAGCCAACCACAAGCCACACACGGGTCTCCAATGTTACTACTAGCAATAGTAACAACTGTATTTATTCTTGCAGTTCCTAAAGGGTAACTAAAAAATGGTTACAGTGCTAGGCACTCAGCAAGGACAGAAAGGTAGCTGGGATCTCTCCCAAAGTCTGACAGAAGAACAGAGGAAGGGCTGAAGGGTGGAAGATACACACAATGAGCAGGGCAAGGGCTTGAAACCACCTGGACAGTTTGAGGAATGCGTGGGGGCGGGGGGCGTGTTTACTTCGAAGAGGACAACTAATGACAAAGCTAAGGGAAGGGAGGAGCCTGGAATAAGGTGATAGAACATGAGGAGGGTGAAAACAGACAAGACTGAGGAATAGAAACTGAGGTAAGTTTTGAGCGCATCACCAGTGAGCACAGGGCAGCAAATACCTCAGCCAGAAGCACGGGCCACTCTCTGCATGGCCTCCAGCCTTTGCTGTGCTGCCTTTGCAGCTGTTAGTACCAGCTGGTGTCTCTGTCTGGTTGCTCCCTGAAGTTCTTTCCTCAGGCCACAGAGCCAGGTTGTGAGGGGAGGAGGCACAACCATGGTCCTAGAGGTACCTACGTAGCCATGCCCCGGGGCTGTAACTCCCATGAAGAGACTGGCGATACAGTCCAGTTGAGCCTGTGTTTGACTCTGCGTGGAGTCTTTCATCTGGTTCCACTCACTCCATTCCCAAAAGATGTATCGGCACAACTTGAAGGATACCAATTATGGAAAATGATATCTGCTTGGAAAGACTATTCTGTGGATATTTAAAATTAAACAAAAAAAAAAATTGGATATTCAGAGCTTACCTTGTAGTGAATAAAGAAAGAAATGACAAAAAAATCAGAAATATAGGAAAACATGCACCAGTGATGGAAAGGAATTATTTACTGTAGTAAATGCAAGTACGAATGACAGTCAATGGAAAAAAATGCAGAACGTGGCAATGCCAACAACTATAACATCTAGGAAAGAAAGAGAAACTGCAGAACAGTCTCCAGAGGAAAAGAACAAAGTTCCAATATTCAAAATTCTTAAAAACAAGTGTAAGCCAAAAAAATGTTTAAATAAGCAAAAGAAATGTCTCAGTGTACAATACATAACAAGCCTCCAATAACAGTGTTGCCTGGATAACCTAAGGCAGCTTCTCTAACACCTATTTGCTGATTACAATTTGACTGAAAATAAAGAGCATTGCAGACTACACAAATGCAACTGAACACCAGTTATTTGCTGAGACCTTAGGTTAATCCCTCTTCCCTCTCACAAATAATGCTGTTGAATAACCTCAGAACTTCAAAATATCTACATATGGTGAACTGAAGCACTAAAAAAAAAATCAAAATACACTTACACTCCATATTTCAAAGTTTAGAACACAAGTCTTGAAGAGGAAAAATGGTACTATTGCTACTACTACTGGAAGTTTGTAATGTTCCTTTAAATGGGCAGATTTGCAAGAAGAATTCATGGTATAGACCCTATGACTTACTTCAACATCATTATTTATTTTTTTTCTAGTATAACTTGATTAAATATGTGGAAGATTAAAAAAGAAAGAGAAAATTAAATCAAGCTCTATAGTATAAAGGGTGATACTAGGGAATTTTTTTTCCTAATATAATGAGATCATACCATTAAGGCTCCACTGCTTGCAACTTACAAGTCATTTTCTTGCTTTATGGGATGTTGTCCTTCATTCATACACACACTCCATTATGCATTATAGATAATGTATATAGGAGACTAAATGGAAGAAACTGCAATAAGCATTTCACACAAGATAATGGAAAGGGTATGTGATATAAGGGAGACTCAGCATGGATTAAAAAATCCGCTTATCAGGCCCTCCACAGTATTCCAGCTATTTATGTAAAGTTGAAGCATTGTTATCTGGAGAAGGGGGGAAGAAGGGGGGATTCACAGCGGAACAAGGTTATCATTTGCTTTAGTAAGCCTGTGTAATAAACCATTACTCACATTCCCCACACCCATAACTTTCAAAGACTTACCTTCACTGAGACTCTGGGCTTTCTTCTGAAGTTTTACTAACAGTAAGAATGATGTGGTTGATGCCATTACTACGTAATATTGTAAAGATGCAGGACAGAACTGGGAACAGCAGTGTGAAATTTTTGAAGGATACATTTACATGGAGGCAAAGATACTTACCATCACAAAATCCACAATCCCGTTAGAGTTCTCTTTACCATCAGCTGTCCACAACTCCAAACCAAGTTCTCCTGCTGAGTAATAAATAAGGAAACCTCCTCTCTGGAGCAATACACACTACTCAGCTTTTCTCATCATGGGAGAGGTTTAATCCAAATCAAACCATTTTGGATCTCTAGTCCCTCCACTGAATTTAATAAGATCTGGATCAGGCTTCTGGAATTTAACCTAATCTCACAGGCTTACCTAAGACAAGAATAACTGAGATTTGAAGACTTAAACTGCCTTTATGCATGAGTTAATACTCAAGGGGTGTTTTCCTGGCAAATTACGATTCTGAATTGGGTCTCTCTTCCATCAGATATTCATTTCCACTATAATTCCCAATTCTTCAGTCTGTAAATTTCAAAGAGGTCTTCAGTATTGAAACAATTCATGGGGATGAAGGAAATCCACAAGTGAAGAATAGAACCCTAAAGCTCTGACCTGTTTTACCTGACCAGAACAACTTCACCAGCAGACAGCATGACACAAAGATGTTCCCACTTTTCACTACGCTTCTCTCAGTAATGTCCTGGTCACAAAACTCCATAAGAAAACTTTCAAAGCAATGGCAAAACGTGGCAGATTGCTTGGAAACCAGATTTAGCATATTGACCTCAACAAGGCTTCACAACTTACAGAAAAGAGCATTTCTTAAACACTGACTGCCAGCATCTCTGTTTTAAATACCTGGTTTGTGACCTTCACAATCACTCTGACACACATGCCAAACAGCACGTCATCTTATGTCATCCAGTGTCCAAAACATGGGCATATCTTCTATGCAGAACTTGTCCTTGCGTTCACTGAGGAGTTCTGCTACTGATATCAGCAGCACTAGTTTACAAGCCTCTAATCAGTAGTTGCCCTCCACAGTTCTTTTTATCCATGTTGTCAAGTACAGACAAATTTAAGAAAATCACTTATGTCAGCAGTGCCTTCCCTCTTCTCCATCCTCAGGTTTTCAGTTGCAATGCATTAACACAGTACAACCCAATAATAAAAAAATAATTAATTACAAAGATAGACATTGTCAACAACAGAACACACATCTATTACTAACTACCGAACCCTCCAAATCCCTTGCTACTTTAAAATCTTCTGTTAAGTGAAGAATTTAAAAGGACAACAAAGTTTATAGCACACAAGTGGAGGAAATGATCTCCAGAAGAAATAGCTCCTTCACTAAAAAAAAAAAAAACCAAACACAAACTAAACAAAAAAATCAACCCTTCCATTGGTTTCCTGATTGCTGGTGTGGGGTGTGGTGGCATTGAGGACCCCCAGGTAGCTAGACTGAATTCACATACATAGTAACAACCAGGAGTAACACTCAGAAACAACAAAAAATCTCAAATGATGATTCCAGCTTCAAATTATGTGTATCTCCATTTATAAACATTGACACAAACACAGGGAAAGAAGGATGCATACATGCAAAACACAGGTACATATATAAGCAAAAGTTAAGAAGAGATACATCGAACAAATGAAAACTTTGAAAAATACATTGATAATAGCATACACTGGTACATATTCCTTTTGGAATAAAGAGATGCTGTATTTCATGAAAAGAAGTCTTTTAAAAGCAAAGAAATTGCCTTAAAATTGCATGCTCCATGATTTTCAGTGTCCCTATACCATAGTCTCTTAGTTTCAGGGTCAGAAATCGTAAACAGAGATAGTCAAACAAAAGAAAGACTGCAATTGGTAAGACCTTTTTTATTTTCTAGCATCCACGCAAAACTTCACTTCTTGGAAAGCCACATTCCTTCTGATAGCAACAAACCAACCATTAGAAGTAGGTTAACTAAACCCAAGGGATTATTTTGCTTTCAGTTTGATTTGTCATTGTTTTTTAAAAAAATATTAAATCTTAAATATAGGTGCAATTAGAATTACAAGCAATGGTAACCAAGGCTTTCAAAAATAGGTGCAGATACTTACTTTCCTTAACTGTAATCTTTACCTCTGGAATTTGGGTCCCAACTTACCTAATTGCCCAAGGACACGATCTTCAAAAGCATTTCAGCCCTCTACAAAGCACCTCCTTTCAAAATCTTCACTTTTCAGAAGATTATGGTTTTAAAATAGTTTTGTCACCAATCCACAAAGGTGAAAACTCTAACACTTGTGTGTACCCCAAAGCAGCACTGGAGCTTTACTTTAAATAGTCGATGTACTTGGAGATAACAGTCTGTAAATATTAAGGCTAGAGGAAGGCCACAGTCTTGCATATACATGCTTCATCAATTTACAAACTGAAGGCAATTCTGCTTCCCCCTCCCTCCCCCCCACCCCCAACATAGTACAAAGCTACTTGTATTTCCTCTCAGAACAAGGTGATCAAAGTATGGACCTGGTTGAAATAAGGAAGATCAATTAGCCTGACCAGATGTCTTTCAGGTTTTACTACATGACTCTGCATTTCCGAGCTGAGAGGCAATGTCATTCTGACCTGCGCGCTGAGTTGGAGGTGAAGCAACAGTTACAACATGCAGCAGGCAAGCCAACAGCAGAACCTGAAAGTCAAAATGCAACTCAGTTTGTGTCGGAAGAATGGCACAAACAGCCTTAGATCTTTCTGTTGCGACATAAAAGGAAACTTAATAAACAAAAACATCACAAGCAAAAAGATGCAGGTTGGGCATCTCCCCTGCCACCACTTAAGATCAAACCAACAGCAAGTATTGTTTTAATCACACTATTGCTCCAACATTTCAGAAGCAAGCAGGACTGCATAAAATAAAGAGACTGCGCCGAGTAACCCCATGGACACATGGATCTTTTTATCTTTTATCTAAGGATAGCAGATTTGGGGGCAAATTGTTTATTTGTCCTGACTTGAATGCAGTTTACTGAAATTTACTGAACAAGCCTGCACAATTTGTAAGCCCTGAGACTGAATCAAGCTGAATGTCCTGTTAAATACATAAACTTACAAAGAGAAGGCTTCCCAAAAGAGCCAAGGGGAATGCCACTCAGCATGAAGATGACTAGCACAAGATCTCCTCATTTTTGTAATAGCTCCAGCACGAATTACCATGTTTGGCTCCTCAGAAATAATCTGCAAATTCAACACACATACAATCATCCACAGCACGGATTGGGTCTGTAGGAACAGAGTGGAGATTACCTGCACACAAAGACTTACCCCTCCACTCCATCCTTTTTCTCCGCTACAAGGTAAAGGGAAACCACTCTGAGTTTGGTGTGTGAAATCACACCATTCACGGTATTACCCTGATAGGTAAGCAAAGAGAAAAAAGACCTGATCGGTGATACGGCGAAAAAAAATTACTACAAACAGACTGAGTATTTCTGATGCTATGCCAGAACTGTGAACAGGCCAACTTCTGTCACAACAAAAAGAAATCATGTCCTACAGATTTGCATCTCTCAGGAAACTCTCCCTTGTCAAACAGCCTTCATGCAGTGCTGCAGCACTACGAAGAATGATGTAATTTTGAAGATCACTCTTATCTGACATGGCCTCAGAGGCTACCAAAAAGAGCAAATTCAGGACCAAAATTGCTGCTTCCACACCAGCTGGCCCATGACTGATCACTTACACTCCAACATCTGTACCAATTTCTTGTTTTAAGTTCTGTTCGCTTTAATTTTGTCTTTTCTCAAATACTTTCTCTCTGTATCTTTGGTTCTCTCTTAGATACAGTAAAAAGCAAACAAAACCACCCTACTAATGCATCATTAATGATTCCAAAAAACTTGTTAAAATCCCTCCATGCTTTATAAAAGAAAGTATTTACCAGGCCTTTCAAAGACTGAATAATGGAGGGTGTTAAGCCATCTGTGAAAGGTGTGACAATTTAAAATTTATCCACTAGCACAGCAAGAAAACAAGACAACATCAGATTGCCAAGCCTTTGTATCTTTACATATTCTGAGATTTCTGACACAGATAATTTCTTTGTTTTCCCATCACCAGGCACTGAAAAATTACATATGACATTTTTTTTCAAAGCATCTCACCTTACTTATTACTTACTACCTTACTTAAGAGAAATATACTGCTACTAAACATGGCTGAATTAAAAATAGAAGTTGTCTGTGTTTCTTGAGGGTCAGGGGGTAGAAGCACAAAAAACCCCAAACTACTCCAGGATGTTATTTACGAAAAACAGGAATACAGCAAAAAAAATTTAGAACAATCCCAAAAAGCTGCAACAGGTGCAGTGTATGCCTCTTCACACCACCCCCTATTTCCTCAGTTCAAAATACCTTCAGCCAAGTGAGGGATAGAACGTCATATAGTTCCTTATTATGTGATATTTACTTCCTACAGGTCCCACATTGGCCACCATCCACCCACAAATCCCAATTCAAAACCATTTTGGATGGAGACAGCCTTCAGTATTTCCTGAATTATTACTAATTTGTAGTTACCCTTATCATGTATTTCTGTAGTTCACACAAACGTGTAGTCCACTCACAGGTCATGCCTTTTGCCCTCTCTCCTTCTGAGAGGGCTGGTATATTCTTACTCAACACCTTTGATTATTTGAAGATATTCAAATCTGATATGCTACCTTAACTCATTTTAAAGAAAAGCAGCACGTTACAACAGCTGACCTCCTTGCCAGTAACACTGCAGTGCTATTCCTTCCTTAAGGAGAAAGGAAAAACATTAAAAATAAATAGATAATGTATCTGTTAGATACTAATAAATCTCTAATAGATCAGATAATGTATCTTTAATAGACTACAGTTAAGGTGGTGACATATACCACAAAGGCATAAAGAATTTTTAGGAGGATTAAAATATCCCCAAAATTACATACAGCAAGGGTTATATGAAATAATATAGCAGATTATGCTTGCCTAAATACAATAAATACTTTCTTGCTATTTGGATAAACAGCTCTAGGGACACTTTTCAAAACAACACTCTTTAATAGACTGCATTTGTTTTGAGTAATTAGAACTAAAACATAGGGATATTTTAAAGTTAGTGAAATACAACTTCTGTGGGGATTTACAAACATTGTTTCAAGGATTACTTTTAGAGAACCCAGTAGTGACTGAGATTCATTTCAAAAATACCACTAAATCTCATTTCTACTGGTTAGATATCACAATCACCACCTCTATGGCATACACATTACAGAATTCAGGGTCTCAGTGGCTTTCCACAGTCACCTATTAACTGCTGTAAGCAAGCTTTTACATCTTGGGTTGCAACTCCTAAATCCTTCTCTACAGCAAATCAAAGTTTTTCCTTTTTTTTATATTATATTTATATTTTTAAAATATAAACAATTATATATATATATAAAAATAGAAAGTCAAGATAATCCCCCTGCAATCTCCTAAACGCAACAGTGCAGATTATATTATGCTTCCCAACCCTGCCCCCCACAGAATTATTTTAGTAATAAAGATATGCTACAGAGAATATCTAACTCAGCAGATTTAGTCTTCCTGGCAAGGCTTGATTGAAGAATAACAAACTGGACAAAACAGCAAAACACAACCAAATCCTTCAGAGCAGTACTTGGTCACAGAAAAGTTACCTTTATTTGTGTGAAATGCAATTACCAGAAACTCACATGAAACCAGTTGTACTGGATAAACGTATCAGTTTTCAATTTAGTCACTAAAGTCTGAATGTGTGACTAACATAGAAATCTCACTTAGCATATGAATAAGAAGACACAGCCTGGGCTCTAGTATTCACATTTCACCGAAGGAGATGCAGAGATCAGAACAGAAGATAAATTCAGACAGTGGAGGCTGCATCCCCCCATCTCCTACAGTCAGTTCTGTGGGATGTCGGTCAGGTTAGGCTAGACTTACATTTGCAAGTAAACTGGTGCAACAGGAATAGATCTCTAGTAGTTAATGCCAAATCCCTGACATATACACTACACAGACAATTCAGGCATTCCATTTCACTATAGATTATAGTCGATACCCTGAAACAACTGTCACCAACACACAAATGGTTTGCGGCTCTCTGCAGGATCAGCCATTGGTTCAGACCCTCTAAGACTCCATTAACAGCTGCAAAACGGTCTTAAGTAATACCTCCTTTATGCCTAAATATTTTAAGATTACTGAAGGAAAAGTGCTAATCAGTCCTGTGGTCACACATATATGGCTATGTTTAATATAATTCCATCTTCTAATAGTTAAGTGGTGGGTAGGAACAAATGTGAACATTCATAGTAAGACCATGATTTTTTATACATGCACACTCTCAAGAAAAATCAGCATCTATGTGTTCAGATCATTTATGCACAAGAATTACATCAAAAGGTCGGCTGGCTTCATACTTCAGAGAGGTCTTGAGTATGAAAAAGCTTTTGCATCCTGTGTGTACACATAGACCCAAACAAATCACTCCCAAACAAAACTTCCTTGCCAGGCAAAGCTTATGGATCCAGAGCCTGATCTTATAACTGGGGCCTTCAGTAAACTAAAAAGAGCGATACCCAATTTCACAGACCACTCATGGTGAAATGAGAGAAATTTCACAGTTTTATTCTGAAAATGAGGAGCAAAGGGAGAGAGGTTTGGTGGGCTATTTTATTTTTTGAATCTACTCATACACACAGTGCTGATTTTTTCTGCAGATGTTTTAAGATGCAGCTGAAGGGACCACAGAGTGAAATAACCTTGTGGATGCAGAAAGCACATAGCAACTAGGTGACTTCTTTGGGGACATAAGAATTGGCATACGAAACTAGGCCAGTGGTCAAGTCTGACAACTGCCACTCTACAAATCAGAACAAGGAGCTAGAAACACATATTCACTGTATTCTTCCTGATCCCCCTGTATTTGGCTTTGTTCTGTCACCCATTATTTCAGCATCTGAACAGATTCCATCTCTTCCATATACGCTAGCAAGATAAATCTCTTGGAGACTTCGAGGATGCAACAGATAAAAGTGGTACATGCATTTGTCATTAAAGAGGATAGAGAGCTAACTGATACTGTGAACACCATGGTGGCAGAAAAGCTTTAGCAAAGTAGAAAGGTTTTGCAATAGTTACACTGGATTTGTATAATCTCCTCTATGAATCTGTCCACAGCCATATACACATCTGTCCACAGCCACATACACAGATGAAAAAATTTCTTCAGTATTTTATTCTAGGTTTTGTCACCTACAGTTTGCCAGAGAAGAATAGATATAGGCTGCTCTGTAAACTTTACTCTGTAACAGAGTAAGAAATCTGTCCTGTTTGTCCTTTTAATGACTGCGTGTCATGGTTTAACCCCAGCCAGCAACTCAGTCCCACGCAGCCGCTCACTCACTTCCCCCCCACCCAGTGGGATGGGGGAGAGAATTGGAAAAGAAAGTAAAGCTCGTGGGTTGATATACGACCAATGTAATAGAAAAGAAAGGAAGAAATTAACAGTAACACTAATAACAACACTAAAGTGCCAAC
>JAVKLA010000021.1:11049981-11079821 GCA_034782735.1 Sagittarius serpentarius | reverse complement strand
CAACAATAAAGTGACAACAATAATAAAAGGATTGGAATACACAAAACAAGTGATGCACAAGGCAATTGCTCACCACTTGCCGACCAACACCCGAGCCGCACTCCTCCCCCCCACCAAGCTGGGCATGACTTCCCATGGTATGGAATAGCCCTTTGGCCACTTTGGGGCAGCTGTTCCGGCTGTGTCCCCTCCCAACTTTCCTGTGCCCCTCTAGCCTTCTTGCTGGCTGGGCATGAGAAGCTAAAAAGTCCTTGACTGAGTCTAAACACGACTGAGCAACAACTGAAAACATCAGGGTGTTATCAACTTTCTTCTCATACTAATCCAAAACACAGTGCTGTACCAGCTACTAGGAAGACAATTAACTCTATCCCAGCCAAAACCAGGACACTGGGGCAGGACAAAGAAGATCTCCTACACCCCGTGAAGCACTGGAACACATCTGAGTAGCCTATACAGTGGGGAGACACAATACTGCTTTGCACCGGCAAGAACTTAAGTACACATTCACTTCCCTCAATCACAGCACATATTCCCAAGACTGAAAGACAAGAAGGCTCTAACAAATTACGGGGTTTCTGGGGCCAAAAGGAAGCTTTCAGCCTGAAGGCAACTCCCCACCCTCCCATCCCAAATGTCACAGAAGTCGACTGCTTTGCCTGATTCCAGTGCAAACTTCCATCCTTGTGATCAGGAACACTCCTTCGCCATATTGCTTTGTGGTGTCAGTATTCTGTACTAGGGGAAGCGGTACCGATTTAAAGGCAACTGCTTTGGTAGGGCTTTTTTCATTTTGTTTAGCGTTTTTTGTTTTGTTTTGGTTTTTTTTCAAAGATGAACAAACCCAACCACCACAGGGAGCATTGGCAGTGAAGATGCCAAGAAACAGATTTCATATTTTGTATGTTTCCTGCCAAAGTATATTTGCACACTATGCCTTCCACAGCTGACTTGGAGCTGCAAAGATCTTTTTTCTTTGGCCCTTCAGAGTTTGATTGCTACTTCCCATATGAACGCTCAACAGGAAGCCAGGCTCCTTGTGGAAGTTCTTGAAGACACCGGCAAACGTGCACACTGAAACCCTGCATCAGTGGGAAACTCCTACAGGCCCACAGTTACAATAGGAGCACTGACATTTGGAAGATCTTAATGGAGAATTTTTTATTTTTCCTAATTATTGTAGGTAGTTTTTTTTTTTTTTTAATCATTTTTTCTGTAGCCAGCCAGGAACAGAAACTGCAACCACTAAGCCTCAAAGGGTAAGTCAGAAATATTTAAGTGGGAAAAGACAATTCTTGTGGACTCTCCTGGCTCATATCCAAATACGCAAGCTATCCCTATAGTTCCTTGGGAGCCTCCAGTGGATAACTACATGTTTGAATACAATAAAGCGTCACAGCCAAGAGAAACTGCTGATCTTCCTTCATCAAAAAACATGAATTACTTTTGGACACTATCCAACAGGCACAACTCCCAACCTTCAGTTAGTAGAATGAAGTTTGTATACGGCATTTCTCACCGTGTTACAGATAGTGGGCATTCCTAACTAATCCCAGTATCTTTCTTCAGAACCTCATTCTTAGATTTGACATGATACAATTGGATAAACTAAGCAGTTACTACCTTGGAAAACTCTTCCTGAATTTTGCAGAGATGGGTCAGGTAGTACACTGATCACATCAAACTGCCAGCGTCTACCTGCTGTTGGGTAAAAAGTAGTTACGTGAGCAACACAACTAAAGAAGCTTGCTCTCCCGCAGGTATTCAGTTCATACTAGATTCTTTGGTTTCTAAAAGGGGCAAGCTCACATCAGACTCTTCTGTAGCTGAGCCATGTGAAGCATCTCTCTTATATGCAGATTCTCTGGTACCTAGAAAAGGCTGAGCTTCCACTACGTATTTCCCTTAAATGAAGCACTAACCTGGTTTCTTTCCTCTAAGCAAGAGCCCGTTTCCAACAAACTTTGAGAATTTGTGACACTACTACTTCTCTGTCCTCTCTGTACAACTAGCCAACATGTTTATAACTTAGAGGCGCAGAAAGGTGTATTTCTTATACTGAATCACAGGAAAGTATTTCAGAGAGGTTACAGAAGTCCTGGACCAAGTATTCATCCTGGACGAAGTACTA
The DNA here is from genome assembly GCA_034782735.1 of Sagittarius serpentarius. Taxonomy (NCBI): domain Eukaryota; kingdom Metazoa; phylum Chordata; class Aves; order Accipitriformes; family Sagittariidae; genus Sagittarius; species Sagittarius serpentarius. The sequence goes on along the minus strand of JAVKLA010000021.1, from coordinate 11,077,690 downwards.
CAACTACATTAATTGACAAATAGATTGCAAGTAAGAGGAACAAGATGACAGGAAGGGAAATTTTGAAACCCACAGAATTATAGTGGGGAAAAGCAGCTGAAGTGCTATTTATACTAGGGTAGCAATAGGCATTTCCCAGATGTCACTATCATTACAAGTTTTTGCTTACACACCACTAGGACACAACAAATAATTTTTTATCACAGGCACAATCACCTTGTTTCAGCAGCACAAGAGATTAATTTGATCCAACACTGTAACACAGCTCATGCTAAGGTGACAGCAATAATATGCAACTATTCCAGTCAACAGCAAGTATCATCCACACCCTTACATTAGGGTGCAAATCTTCAGCACTGCCATCCCAAAATGTTACGTTGACTGACAGAGCCTTGCAAATGCCAGTGCATAGAGTAAACAACATAAATTGAATGCTGTGCTGTCAACAGAATGGTACCAAATAGGGTGTGTAATTAAGCAGTGCGCACTAAAAGTATTCCTGAACTGTTCCTTTCTAATGCTGATTTATTCCATTTGTTAATGACACTGCAAAATAATCCTTCTGCTCTATAAAAACACGAAGCTGACTAACAGTCCTGATTTTTTAAATATTTAGGAAAGCAGTGGCTCTGTAAAAGACAGGATGGGCCTATTTGAACAATCAATGGCTAGCATCTACTGGCTAGCAGCTACTAATAGCCACCTCAACTTCCCTACACAGCCTGCCAAATATTACGTTTCATCCTATTGACTCTTCCTGTTTCTCCAGATACCTATAGACTGCAAAACAGAAGGGAGCTGGGTTTGATTTTGGGTTTTTTTGTTTGTTGTTGTTTTTTTAGTGGACCTCTGCCAGGAGCTGAAATAAAAACTCCTATCATTATGCTCTACATCTCAAAGCTGTTCTAGGAATTTCAGACAAACATCTACACTAACTGCCATAAAAATGAAGAAGAATTGCAGAATTCTGCCCTCCATTTCTCTGGCTGTCCGTAACGTTTCATCTTCAATAACAAGTGAAGGAACTGAACAAAAGAAGTAGGGAGAGGGAAGAGGGAGGAAAGAAGCTTTTTACAGATAGAGAACTCTTCTGAGGGATACAAAATTGAAGAAAACCTGCCTTCCTCCTGCAGACAAAAGCAGCAGTGCACTGCTCAGTCAAAGGTGTGATTTGCAAGTCTCCAGCATCACGAGTGGTGCAAGGTGCAAAATGAGAGCCAGAAAGGATTCATTTCTTTCTTTTTTAGATTCAGTTTCCTTGATCCATTTCATTATTATTTGTGTTATGACACTATAAAAGTGACTTCAGTAAAGATCAAGTTTTCTTTCCTCTAGTCACTAAGAAAACAGACAAGTCAGAGAAAGGAAGCTTCATTTAGTTTCATTTTACAGACTGGCAGCTAAGATGCACAGAATGACAGACAAGCCCAAGCAAACACAGCTTGTGAAAGAGAGAAACCTGAATGTAGATCCCCTGAGAGAATCAAAAGAAAGGCTGCATTTCCTACCTCATTTTGCTACAGGAAGTAGAAAGAATTTTGAAAAAGCAAGAAACACTTTTGTCAGTTAGTCCACAGATACCACTTGTGCACTAGAAAGAAATGACTTCTTTGGTCGCCACAGATACTACTTTCACGTAAAAAGTTAAGAGTTTTTTGTTTTGTATGGTTGGTTTTAATTTGCTGAGCAGGAGGTGGAGGGAACAAGTAAGGATGAGAATAAAGTTAAAACCGTTTCAGTTCAGAAAATGGAGAACTCATTTCTTCTTGAATAGGGATTGAAATTGAAGAATTTTTTTGGTCCTGTCCCAATCTATCTCTGCTCCTGCAAAGCTGAGCAACTGCAGTTCAGACATAACCATACTTTTCTTGAGTTCAATGTTCAAGATAGCTTTAATTGCAAATAAAGTTCAAATAAAATGACAGAAAGAGATAAGTGCATTAGGGGAAGAAAAAAAAGCAACAAGATGCCTCTATTTCCTACCACTTCCTGTACAACTCTTACTGAGATATCAATCAATGATACTGCACAAAGGACATTATCTTTCAGCAATCTATCTGCTTTCTGAGAAGCTGTCAGAGAATGGTCTTGGTTTTGTCTGCACAGCTGGAACAAATGCTCAAAATGTTCAGATGATGGTTGACAAGAAGCTCAACATGACCCAGCAATATGCATTTGCAGCCCAGAAAGCCAACCGTATCCTGGGCTGCATCAAGAGAAACGTGACCAGCAGGCTGAGGGAGGTGATTCTCTCCCTCCACTCTGCTCTAGGTGAGACCCCACCTGCAGTGCTGCCTTCAGCTCTGGGGCCCCCAACAGAAGAAGGACATGGACCTGTTGGAGCGAGTCCAGAGGAGGGCCATGAAGATGATCAGAGGGCTGGAGCACCTCTGCTCTGAAGACAGGCCGGGAGAGTGGGGGTTGTTCAGCCTGGAGAAGAGAAGGCTCCAGGGAGACCTTATAGCAGCCTGCCAGCCCCTAAAGGGGGCCTACAGGAAAGCTGCAGGAGTGGGGTTTACAAGGGCATGTAGTGACAGGGCAAGGAGTAATGGCTTTAAACTGACAGAGTGTAGATTTAGATTAGATGTAAGGAAGAAATACTTCACCGTGTGGTGAGGCACAGGCACAGGCTGCCCAGCGAGGCTGTGGCTGCCCCATCCCTGGCAGTGTTCAAGGCCGGGTTGGATGGGGCTTTGAGCAACCCGGTCTAGTGGAAGGTGTCCCTGCCCATGGCAGGGGGGTTGGAGCGAGATGATCTTTAAGGTTCCTTCCAACCCAAACTGTTCTATGATTCTACAACTACATATCTGTCCTCTTTCCCTTCCCATGTGGATATTCTCCAGCATCAGGTGGTTTTTGAAACATAAAAATTTGCAATCATGAACAGTGATTGTTTCAGGAAACTTGTAAGGTAGTCTAAAGGTAGGGTAAAACAGAAACCTTATGGGAAAACAGGATTTTTATTCAAGGCTGCCTCATCAGGAAAGGATGCTCGGTTTTGTGGATACAATGCTGCAAAGGAACTAGAAATCTATGACACAATCCAAACACTTTCAATAGGCTTTAGATCAAATCTCCAGATAATGCTCCTAATTCTGTCACCAATTTCTGTACGTCTTTCAGCAACTCAACCTCCCCAATACAGTTGCCCCACTTGCAAAATATGAATAATTATATGCACTTTATCTGAGTGCTATTATGAAACTTAGACTAACATTTCTAAAACGCTTTGAGATCCCTGAGTAGAAGTTGCTATAGAAACATACCTAGTATATTATTAATTGTGATTTAGAAACTGAAAATGTAATGACTAAGTATTCATGCACAGAGCAGGAAATCCTTATATGAACTCAGTAACAGTACAGAAATAAATTAATCATATACACTTGTATTCATGTAAGATATACGTGATCCACTGGTGATATGTTAAAGTGTGAGCCTGTTAAAGTGTTAGCCTGTAGCAGTAAACTAAATACTGTAAACTACTGTACTTAGGTTATATTCAGAACACTAAAGCTCTAGTAACCTGCCTTTTGGCTCAAAAAAACCGCCTGCCAGCCACATACTACTGATCTCACTCTATCACTGTTTATCAAAGCAGCCATCACTAAGAACTGTTTTAAGTCCCAAATATGGTTGACATTTCTATACAGAAAATTGATCACTGTAAAACAGGGTTACTACCTCTTTCATTTCAGTATATGGATAGACCCAAGAATGCAGTCGTTAATGCTCAGAACTCCTAGTGCTGTACTGAAGAGCTGAAATTAAAAACATCTCCATTGCCACTAATAGCTGCCAGTTTATTCACAGGATGAAAAGCCTCAGATTATAACAGCACGGATATGGTGACATTCAAGTGTATTTGGCAGCAAACCTGAAGAGCAAGAGAAGCAAAGAGGAAAAACACAGACAAGATTCAAAGTGTATTCTGTCATTTTTATAAGACAAGGACTGGACACCTCTGTTCTGATAATTGCAAAGCATTTTGCAATTCTCGCATTACCAATCCAACATATGGGTGAGGTAGATGAGTACAACTTTCTTATACATATGGAAAACTGATGCTGAGACACATCAGGTACAATTTTCAAGGTCTATTATTTTCATTTATTTAATTCTAGGTACAAGTGCTCAAAAGACAATCAAATTGAACATTAATAGGATATGATATGAACTCCTGTGACTGAAGGTTTTTAAAATGTCAAAGTGACTTAACAGCAGAGAGAAGAATAAAATCTAACTTTCTGGATCTTTATTCCTATCTTCCTTGCTTCCTTGGCTTGGAGGCTGAAGTCCCAGTTAGACCGTGAACACTGGAATAGCTAAACAGACAGCAAACTTAAATGGTTAAATACAGCTTTGTATTAATATTCCTCCCTACCAGCTCAGATACTAGCAGATCACAATGAAAAACTATCAACACCAAACTAGTAACAGATCATCCAAAACAGGAGAGTTAGAATGGACACAGTCCTGCTCCTAAGGAGGCAAACAACAAAACATGCCACTTAAATTGTGTAATTATTTGGTCATTTGCTGTCCTTCTGGAATTATGTTCACCATACTGGTTTAGATATTTCTGGCTAACCTTTTCTGGCTTAAAACCAAATTATTTTTTTTTCTCCCCAAGTCGAAAACTGTATACCACAATACCCTTTAGACACTTTAAAAAAAACCAAAACCACCAAACTTGCAAAGTGACTGGCAATGCCAGATCCCACATAAGGATCAGACACATGTATCTGAGAGCCCAAGATTCTGCACATAGTGGAAGAGCTAGCTACTATTATTACATATATGAGGAAACCTCTAGCCTTCTCCTTAGTATCTGTGTCCCTTTCTACTGTGTAAACATGATACATTGCAATACTAACGGCATTTATTACATAGCTACTGCTGAACTGCACACCTTACTTTTACCTGTTATTATATAACTGAGGCTTCCTACATTTTTTAAATTAGAAATGAAATCATTTTTAACAGGCTTTCATATTTACAACAAAGAAATTTCTCCCCCCCAATGCACCTGCAGACATTTTAGAAGTAAATAAAATATTAAATTGTTCCAAATTTGCATCTTTCCCTTTACTTGGAAGTAACTTTTAAGGTCATGTACTGAAAAAGCTGCATCTAATCGAAATGAAGGTTTACCTAACTGAGTCCTGACAATGGGGTAGAAGTTTTGTAGAAAGACAGGGTCATAAATTATCTGAGCAGTGAGGCTGACAACAACAACAACAACAAACCATTTACTGGCATCTCTGGTTCAGCCGTTATAATTAGTATTAAAAAAAAAAAGTTAATCTCCAATACATTGCAGTTATATGTGTTGTACTACTATCAAACAGTGGAAGGGGCTTTTGCATAGCTAGAGAAGCAACGGTAATTAGCAGAATGCTTTTTTTGGTTCACTAATTAAAATAACAGTGTTCTAAAACATGGTGTCCCATATGGAACTGCAAAAGGTTTTCCAAGAAGTGAACAGAAAACTGGCATACAAAACTCAGCATCTTTCAAAAAAGAGTTTAAATGGTTTTGGTAGTTCTTTTGTTTTGGTTGTGGTTTGGTTGTTGGTTTTTGTTTGTTTGTTTGTTTTTAAGGGGGGGTGTGTGTGTGTTTTGTTGCTTTTTATTTGGGGGGAGGGAGGGAGGGTGTTTTGGTTTTGATTTTCTAATTCTTTTAAGGTTTTCATTATGTATGAACGCATACCAAAATTTTAAAATTTCTAGCTGCACTTTTTGTGTAGCAAAGACCCCCTAAAGTCTTCGCCTTATTGTGACCAAAACGAGGCAGAATGCAATCTTAGCTAACCCACTCCTCCAGGCAATAGGCAACATATATAAATCAGCTTTGTGCCCCACCCCCACAGATCAGCGTCACAAGCAACTATCTAGGGAGCAGCAGAGAAGCCAAGCTGGTGACCACGTTCAAACACTCCAATGGGTTACTAAGCAGTGGTGTTAGGTGCCACAGTCCAACAAATCTCTTATGTTTCTCCCCTATGAGAACCAGAGTGTTTCAGTGGTTTATCAGGAAACCAACACTGTGAGCCTGCTTTTGTATCATCTTCAGAAAGAACTACACAAAAGTCCGCAAATCAGACAGGCAAAAGTCAAAACAAAAAAAGAGAGGGGAACAAGAGGAAGTAAAGTTACAAGCATATGATGCGTAGATGGGAAAGAATATCAAAACCTTCTCAAATAAATGCTCTCTATGGTCTCCTACCAGTTTTTTAGACAGTCAAGACACTGTCCTCACATGAGCAAAATAATGAAAATTCCCTCTTCCTTTTTTGTATAATGCAAGTATCAATTGCTCTAGTTACTCATTCACTCAAGTCCCACAAGAACAGTCAGAAAAATATGAGAAGAAAATGGGACAAACATTGCAACTTATGGTGCTGAGCCAGAGAGGGCAGTAAGGAAAGATGTGATAGCTCTACTATTAATAACCGATAAAAGTATACTTCAGTTTCATTCATAAGACATAATCCAGGCCCTAATACAGACAGGCGGGAGAATTTTTACAGATTTCAGCTGGCACCAGATCAGGCTTAGGGTGATGTAGATCAAGAATGCATTCCCCGATTACAGACAATGCTGAGCACCACCTGCAAATCACTAGCTAGACTGAACTTCCAGTGACTTCAGTGCAAACAGCAGATACCCAGAACTCCATAAAGCCATCTCCTATGCATGAAGCTGATGAAAAAGTCTAGCAGAATGCAGCTATGAATCAACTTTGACTCATGAAACATAGCTTGCCCATCGTAAAGATAAGGAAAACACACCTTTGGCACATCTGCTGCTAAATGACCCTTCCTCCTACTAAAAAAGTAAACTTATCTAAGGAAACAGTAAAGCCTTCCAGTACTTCACTGTTTCAAGCACATCTGCGGAAGCCTTGTGAACCTTGCTGGCCTTACAGCAGTTTCACAGGTTTGTGCTCGTGTTTCCTCTGGTTTGGCTCAGTCCAATGCACAGGCGGTGCTGCTTAATGCTCTGCGAGAGGCTTTCAGTTCTTGCTTAACAAAGCTTTCCTCCCACATGTCATATGTATTCAGGCTACAGTCTGTTTATCTAATATCTCCCTCTTTCTCTTTCCCCCTCCCCCTCCTTTCCACTCCCTCGTCCCCAGAAGAGAATAACCATAATGTGCCTATCGCTTGCAGAAACAGACAGCTCAGCTCCCCCTTGCCATCTGGTCATACTTTGGTCTCTCAGCTGTCGTCAACATATGAATCCCGTTGTTTTGACTAGTGGGGTCCCAAGGAACAAGCAACAGTGCAGATTGCAGGGAATCAGAATGCCCTTTTCTCTCTTCCTTAAACCAAAAAGCAACCCACATAATTAGAAAGTGAAAGAGTGTTTGTGAAATGCAATAGAAGGCACAATCCTACTTTTGCTCATGTGATGGGGATCCTGTCAGCCACACCAGCCTATTCTGTAACTCAGCAAATTAATACATTTACATAGTGACTTAGCTTCAAGACACATTTTGCTGCCTTCATCACCAGCACGTGACCATCCCGTCCTGCTTACTCCTCAACCTTTTACCTCTTTAAAAACAAAAATTAAAAATCAAGCTCCCACAAAAGGCAAAGGTAAATATACAAACCCTTAATCCATAAGAATTTATCTTCCAAAGATAGAAGATTTTAAAAGATAACTCAGTTTGTACTGATTGGTAGAATAGGTGGGGAGGAGATTAAAAAAGAAGAAAAAAAATGTGGCAACTTAGCTTATGAAATACAGACATTTCTACAAAAGGGAAATGGTTACTATTATTTCTAGGCTAGAATAGAATTAGAAGTTTATGATGTATGTTGATAATAAAATTAAAATGCAAATTTTTTTAAAGTAGAAAGAATCAAAGTTGGTTCATCACCCCATGTGCTTGAAATATCATGGAACCAGCTGGCTCTGAACCATTCAGCAGCGTTAAGGAACACAATCGCACCAAGGTCTCAGCAAAATGACCAGCTCGTGCACCATCTCTTGCCAAAATGGAGTCAGTGAACCTCCCAATAGGCTTCTGAATCCTTCCATGATAATTCTTTGGTGGGTTCAGAACCCAGCATCTGAGGACTGCGACAAGGAAGCACAAAACGAATCCTTATGCTTGGATTAGGAAGGCATAACTTAGAAATATGCATTTAAAAACTCACATCGGTGTCTTAGTACTAAGTTTGAAAGACTGCTTTGTTTTTCCACAACTCATTCGAGACAGCTCTGTGAAAGCTTCCTAAGATCTGTTTCTGAATCACGTACTTTTCAAAATTCACGTTTCATGTAAACAAAGTTGCTGTTCTCCTACTGTATAACTAAAATTATTCACCTTGTGATTTTTTATTCAAGTATGAGTGTGTTGTGTGCTCCAACAGTTCAATACGTGCAGGTTCATTAGTCTAGCAACCGCTATATAGTTAAACATTTGTCTGTATGTTGAAAGGTATTATATCACAAAACATCCAAATAGAGAAACAAAGCAAAAAGATAATTTTAAATTATAGTCACATAAAACACTCCATTTTCTGTCATGTGGTATACAGACAGAAAGATACCATGAAGCTTTGCCAGAACAGCAGCTGGATAGCACAACAGGTCTCCCTCCAAAGATGTAGTACCATTTGAGCCCTTTGTCTCTCACACCTGCACCTACACAACCAAAGGTATCATCACAAGTAGCTCTTTGGCAGCTTTCAGGATTCAAAATATGGTCAGAGTTCAACTTTTAACATCATAAGACTTGCATCTATATTGTGGCAGGTATCTGCCTCCCTGAGCACAATTACAATAGCAGCAAGTCAAAAGCAGTACAGGCCTCAACAATGGTTGGGTGGTTTTTGATCCAAGTACTTAAGTTTCTTGGCAGTTTATGTAGCCCAGCTCAGTAATGCCATTGCTTCACTCTATAGATTGTTGACCGAGTAAGATGAAAGACAGTTTAAGGATGCCTACAGATTGCAGTCATAGCTTCTATGGCATAGAAGATGTACTGTATATTGCAGAAAAAGCACTAAAATTTGCAGGAGTGAAAAGGCCATGGAGGCTACAGGTAGGGTAACAAGCTTAAAAATGGTGTGGGTTTTTTTTTGGTTGGGGGTTTTTGGGTTGGTTTGTTGGTCTGTTGTTTGTTTTTTGGGGGGTTGTTTTTTTTTTTTTTGATTGCTCCAATATATTAGCAGGATAGCAGACAAAAACATTATACTACCACTGCCCATATGGTACCTGTTTTAGAACTCAGATGAATTAACTGAACAACTGTCACAACCACTACGAGTTAAAACATGAAAACTTAAAAACCATATCAAGTATTATCATCTCCTTCACTAATTGCAACAAACATGTAGAGCAAAAATATGTATCTCCTGAATTCCAAATACTGCCCAGGTCTGCCTGAGGTCTGGTATAAATTACTGCAGCCCAGAGTTCTGGCAAGTTCCTACCACAGATCAGCCTGGCACTGAAAGAAGTCATGCCATCGAGTGTGCTGCCCATGCAGGGGCCTGTCCTACAGCCAAAGGGCATGTCCTGCTCTATATTCAGCAAGATTCCCTAACACACCTACATCTAATTTCCCAAAAGAAACATTTACAATGCCCTTCACTAGTACAGCAGAATGACCTTTAATTCACGTAAAATATATATTTATGTATACTTACTTACATCTATTTATATACAACATATTATATCTCACTATAATATTTTTCAGAGGGTTTTTCTTAATCTGTGCTGGTTTATGATCAGCTGTAAATCCCCTAGGATTTTTTGATTTAAATTAAATACACCACAAGCCTGAGAGGAACACTCCGTCTCCTTACAGATAAACCAGCATGTAACCCCACTTCTTATCTGCCCAATGCAGCAGCCTCTCCCAACCTTCTGTACAATCAGAAAATACATTTCTTATCGGCACAAAGTCAAGCCTCTGACAAGGCTCTTCCCCTTTCAAATGTCACCATCATTCCAGTCACCTTTTCCTCTCTCCCCACCCCTGCCCCTTGTCATTTACTAGGGAAACATTCTCTTGAGAACTATCAAAACTGTTGTGACCCAAAATTATTATATATGTGGGTAGCACTGTCCTCTGCTTTTAGTGGTTCCCCGCTTTCTCACCAGTACCAAATAGCAATGCACAATAAAGAACCCTCAGTCATTCCAGCTGCCAGGCTAATTTGTGGGTGGCAACAGTAACACAGTATAGCTGGCTATCTACACAGAATCTACTCATACTAATCAAGATACTTAGGTTCACAACTCTTCATTAAGACATCCTTAAATAAGCAGCCAATTTGCCTCTCAGACTGCTTTGGTATAAACCAACATTTTACTGCAGGGGGTAGAAAACACATTTCTTTCCAGTGGAACTCTTAACATGAAAATTTAATATCAAAGCAATGTATGCAATTCAGAATGACTGGAAGGCTATTCTCAAAATGCACCAAGGATCAAAATGTATAAACCAAGCTACTTGTCAGTCCTAAAAATAAGAGAAGCAAAAATGGGCTCATCCTGCTTCAGAGAATGTGGCACATCCGGCGAAGCACTATGGAAACTTTGCTTTTCCAGCTGGCTGCATGACACCTGGCTCAGACAAGGTAAGTGGGAGAGGATTCCAGTTTCCAAAACTGCCTTTAACTATTCAGAATGACAACTCATCACATGTTTTTGAACACTCTGAAGACTTTTTCTCACCCAGCTGTAACTTATTGCAAGTGAACATAATTTGTATGTAACACACAATAGTTCTATAATACCTAACTCTGCTGCAATACAGCTCCCATTCTTTTTAATCCCTTTCTTCCCTTAGTCTCTACAGCTCTTATTAAAAAATGACGGTAATGACAACTTAGATATCACAATGATTAATATCTGCATAATGGAAGACTGTTGGTTGAGCAGTTTGGGACACTCAAAGTTAGATACTGTTGAAAGATATTTTAAATTAAGAACAACTTTTCCAGGAGCAATATACTACATTACGGCCTACATACCAAAAGTCACAAAGTAGACTTGCCAGCAAGTACTATTCCGCAGTGGGGATGTCTGTATCCTTTTTTTACAAACAAAATGGTATTAAGTGTAGAGATCCAAGCGTAAAGCCTGTTGGCAAAAAACATAACTGTGTTAGTGATAAACTTATCGCCCTCACTGCTGCACAGGTCAACACAGAGCTCAGATGACCCCTGTGGAAGCATATCTTCCCAAGTTACATTGTTCAGAGACTGTTGCTTCAAAGCAAATCGTGGAGTGAGGACATGTCTGCTATACAACTCAGATCCAGGTTTGATGACAGCCTGATATACTGCAGCAACTAGCAGCTTTGAGACCTTTAGGAGATTGTCAGAAAGATGTCAGTAGACCTGTACGGATTGTTTTGCAGAGTCATTCCGAACTAACAGCTAATGGTATGCTCTCTTCTCCTATAACAGCTCTTTCAAAACTGGCTGATGAGAATCAGCTGCACAGGAGGGAGACAATTTTATATCTCATTAATTTTGAAATTTTAAAGATTTTTTTTTTAATACCAAGCAAATCAATAATTTGAGTATTATGCCTCTCTTCTCCTTTCTTTTCACCCTTACTGATAATCTCAGTTGTGCCATAATTTAGACACAATTCTTTATCATTTAGCCCGAATACCTAGATGCATCATAGTTTATCATTGCTGTTAAAAACAGTTTTCTTCATTTTGTATCCTTTCACAAACTCAGAAATTTTTGGAGGTTTCACGAGGAAATCCAGAAGTTAAAGCTTGCATCACTTTTGTACTGCATCACTTTTGTACTGCAACTGCTAGAATTTGTCTCTGTGACTACCTGCAGTCTCTCTCAACATACAGAGATATATAGATATATAAACACAAGTAACCTATGTATAGAAGAATATTTCATAGATGAGAGGTTTTAAAGCACTGAAAGACAACATTAAAAGCCACTTTATCAGGGTTTCAATACGTTCAGCTTGGAAAATGCTGGACAGTTCCTTTGTTTGCCAGAAACAATGATTTACCACTCACACAGGTTTTCTGTAGCAAAAAATGATATAGATGGGTTAATTCCTCAGGATCAAGAATATCACTGGAAAACAGAGTTGAACAAATGCAGTGCAACCTATCACTCTGCTAAGAATCCATAAATTGTATTTACAGTGTGACCCTGTACATTTAGGTCAGTTTTAAACAAATATGAGTATACAATTGGTATTAATGCTCAGTATGTATTCAACATGGACTGACAAACAGAAACAGAAGTCTAACTAAAGGATACAACACCTGCAAAAAATGGTGAAAAACCATTTGTGTTTTTTGTCTGGGCACTCAGAATAGCCGCTGCAATTCAGAAACAATTATTACTGAATAATGTCTTACAGTAAAAGTTTTATGGTAGTATCTGTAGTTTGATAAAGGTACAAAAAAGGATTTAGCATATACATGCAATTTTCTAATGCATTTTTCAGAGTACTGACACTCCCATTTCAAAGTAAGTGAAATGAGACAGTGAAAAAAAGTTATTTGTATTACGGAAATATTTAGTAGAGGAAGGCATCAATATGCAAGTGTGTTGGGTTTTTAATATATGTATGTTTTGCAAGAATAAAAAATACATTTCTTTTTAAATGACTTTTTTGGGCCTCTGGCAGTACTTAATATCCATGAAGTTTAATATTCAGAACGTGGGTTTCTCAGGGTAGCAACTGCTCAGCCAGGATGAAGCTCCCTAAGAGGGTGGCTCCCAAGGTATTTATGTAATATGAAAACAGTAGCAATAAGCATCAGATGTTTATCTCAGCTTAATGAATTGATTCTAGATCTCTGCTGCTTGAACAGCTGAGAAAACAGGAAGTGTTCAAGAATGATGCGAGAAATTAAGAAGCAATGACTTAAACTATCAGCCTGTGCCAGAGACCATCCTATACAATGATAATCATGCATCCGTGTTACAATATTATTTGCTATGACCTTTCTATACCTTGTGTAAAGTTGATAGGAATTTTATTATAATCACATTACAGAGCTGTGCTCTAGCCATGTTAAAAACAGGTGTCCACTTGTTCAGTTTCTGATATTCCCAGAATACCAAATAACTCCTACTTCAGAATGGGTTATATGCACCCAGCAAAGAGCAGAATACACTTCAGTATTATAATTTCAACATGGCTTGTTCCTATCCAGAGAGGCACAAAAATAAAAGTTGCCCAGAATGGCAAAGATATAAGCAAGTCCACATCTACCATAGGAAGCGTGACTTCTTAACCTCACATAATTTTTCTCCACGTACTTGCTTTGTTTTCAAGACAGCTATTGCTCCTAATCCATGACATATAAAGAAAAGCAGAATCTCTCCCCTGGCTATCTAAACTGGATGGGAGCATAGCCTGATTTTTAGGAATCTTCATAGACCTCCTCCATCATTTAAATTGAAGTGAAAAAAGAAATTCAACCTACTTTCCACCAGCCCCTGCCGTGATAACAAATAAATGCTACCACTGCAGGAAGCGATAAGGGTCTCAATTCAAGAACTAGATGTAATTACAAGTTTTTACAAGACAACGCAGCCAACATAAGCAGCAAGCTTGTGTTTTGTCCTACAGTATTTCTAAAGAAAGAAGGCATACCAATGATCCCTCGTAGAGATTTAAGTGTCCGATTGGAAGAGGCATTCTGATGGCTCCATCAGACTCACAATGCCATGAAGAAAGATGGAAGACTTGACAGGAATCTAAGTAGTGTTTATGCAACAAAAAGAATTAACTAGAAAGAGTAAATAAAGTTCCTATATTTAGATGTAACTGAAGACTCCAAAGTTATTTAGCAGCTATAAGACTTTAAAAACGGGTAAGGAAACTGAAGAGCAGAACTATCCTTCTCAGAAAGTTCTTTCTGTATTAACTCTCCTCTGTATTAACTCTCCTCTGTGAAAGGTGCATCCACTTCAGCACTGTAAGTGCATACTGTACTAACAGAAGCCAAATCACATTAATTTAAAACAGTAAACTGGTCAGGAGATTCTCACCTATCAGCACTCGTAAATAGCAACCCATGAGTTATTTTGAAACATACATCCACGTTTGTCAAATCCCAAACCCAAAGAAGCCAAGCAACAGAACATACTCTACTCTGCCTGTCAATATGGCTTCTGGTATAGTTCTAAGATTATACCCTCATAGATAAGATCTAGAAAGACAGAAGCCCCAACCATAATTTCTTGATCTGACAGAATTTCTCACATCAAGAGTTAGAGATTTAAATGGCAATACCTAGCATTTTTAATTAGACTCCATGTATTTTTCACCAGTGTAAAATATTAGTTGTCATAGCCACCTCCTTCTTCAGATTGTAACGCTAAACAAGAGAGACGCACATAGCAGAACGGTAAGAACGTGCTACAGCTGATCACATTACTGAACAGTTTAAATCAACGTTGACTTCAATAGAGCTACACTAAATTTATATCAGATAAATATATGGCTTATAGCTTCCCTACTAGTTAGAGTTTATTGTGCAACTAAATCCTCACGCACCTTCCAACTTCTGTGAGAAGGGAAGAAAAAACAGATGATGCAAAATAACTTCCCAACATGTGACTGAGCAACAGAAGAGAAAAGAAGGGAAACTTCTAGAAAAAAAAAACACATTATTTCCCATTTTGTATCATCATAAACAAATTGTCTTCAAGAGAAGGGTTATTGTTGAATAAAATGACTGATTCAGCCAACTTTCCCTGCCACACAAGGAGAGAGCACAGCTTTGCTTGGAAAAACAGATCATCATCATTGAAACTACTCAAGTGTCTGTCTTGAAGGCCAGCTTCTCTATTGTGGCTTTCGTCTACTTAGAGAGGAAAATAAGTCACACAGAGAAGTCATCTACAGCTCCCTTCCTGTGATAACAGACTGTGATAATGTAGGCAAGAGCAGGAATTGTTCTGACATATGTCACTGAATCTCCAGGGGACCTTGTATTAGTGAATGACTGGCACAGTAGAGCTCTGCTTCAGCGCATTTTTTCATTCTACAACATATAATACTGGGCCAACACAAATAGCAAGGCCTGCACAGAAGCCATCTCCACTAGTGGTGTCCCGCTACTGGAAGCAAAGACTTCTCACTACCACAGGGAATTTCCTGTTGACCGAAAAGAATTGAAATCAGACTACTTCACACCAAACCCATCAGAGAATGAAGTGTTCTGATGATGCTTTAGACCTTCCCCTTATCCTCACTAAGGAAGAAAAAGGAGTGGTGAAACCCTGAAGCTCTTCCTGATTCATGGCTTCAGCAAGCCTAAGGGGCAGAACCAGTAGGTCCAACATGACATGCAGAAAAAGTTTAACTAATAAAGCCTATACTTCAGGTAAGATGCAACACTTGCAGAAAAATAAATAAATAAAATCAGGTTTGGGTGCTCCTTTAATACTACTTTTCCTGACTTCGTTTGCTGTGTATAGCCCTTACACTGGCCTCCTGTTTCCACTTCCCCAGCCACAAATCAGATTCCTGTATGGCACCCCAGTGAAGCTGGGAGTCATTCTCTACAAGCAACAGCCTTTTCAGCCCTTACAAAGTCCGTAAGTCCAACTCTGACACACTACAAAGACCTGTATTTCAGTCAACGTGGCAACTACAACAGATTGGCTTCAAGCCTCCAAAAAGGAGTTTGCATTGGCAGGAACTCATTTCAGAGCTGAAGCATGATCAGGACAAAGCTTCACAGTGCAACACTGGAAAATAAATATAGTAAGTCATATCACAATCTCATTGTAAGTGAATACATCATTTGAAATACCGAGCCCTTTAGATCTTGGTTTTCCAACCTTAAATCTCTAGATACAAAATAGTATTCCTGATCATTTGCACGTAATCCAGATGTTGCTGTTCTCCACTGCTGAATCTAAATCATAATCATCAGTTCTGAGGAGACAACACTCCCCCTCAGTAACTGATTGCGATGTTGGCACAAATAAGCATGACCTGGTTTAATAAGCTGGAGAAGTAGTTGATTTTGGAAACTGAAATGCAACTTTCACTTGGCTCCCCACCCAGCGCCATAAACAAAAGTTAATGTAACAAAGTAACTGTAAGTTAGACAAACTTAGTTTAACTAGAATAGCTTAAGACATTAGTCATTTACTGAGTCTGGAAGTTTGTTTGCAAGGTTCTGAACTGGCTTCATGCCAGTCCTCTTGCAGTCCTGTTTCCATATACTGCCCACAACTGAGACAAGTACCAGCATAGCCTGCAGACTGTTCTACGCAGCATAGACAAACAGTTATTTCCTTTCAGCAACAATTTTTCCTTATTCTCAAGAAAGATACATCTATTTTTATTTTCTTCCTAAACATGACAAGGGGATAAAGAGGTGCAGGAGCCTCAGACACAGCACTTATTGGTTTTGTGCTGTTTCACCAGCATGTTTAACTCCAGATAACATGTAGGATAGGTAAAGACCTTCTGATATGCAAGGTCATTCCTGAACCACAAATATTATTATCAAGAGCCTCGAAGTCCCTAAAATGTCATGTTAGAAGGCATCTGTCACTAGTTAATAGGAGCTGTGGATTGTCATTTAAAGGTCCTGTTTCCTTCCTCCCTCCTTGCAATTTCACAAAGATTAAAAAATAAAGGCTAATAAATAAATCAAAACAACATACACAATACCCAGGGTGGGCTGTGGGTAAACAGACTAAGCCATGCCTTACACAGATACTGAAGCCAGCACATTTAGGGGGTGGGGATCAAAACAAATGGGAGAGAAAGAGGGAGGTTGCTCATTAAATAATTATGGGGTTTAGTCTAAATTGCTAAGTAAAAGAGTCACTGTATGTTTAGCAGATGCTACTGTGTAAAACTGAATTCACTAAGATACCAGCATGTTCCTCCCTTTCTCTCCCTGCTCTACTTCATAAACAGGATTTCCATGATCAGACAAGCATCCACTGAACAGCTGGGCACAGTTTGCCAATTTTATAGCAATCAGTGATCACTGAACCCATCAAGTTCTCTTCCCAAACCAGAAGCACCGAAATAATAATAACAATAAGAAGAAGCAGCAGCAGCTTGCAGGGATGAAAAAAATTCTTCCATCTGTTCATACTTTTACACCCTTTATACTGCAGGTATATTTCATTTGGGTATTTTTGGGAAGTAGGAAGAAGAATCATCTTCATAGCTTCCTATTTTCCTCCCTCATTTGGGGGATATGGAGGAGAGACATTTTACGTGCTCTGTCAATTTGTTGATATTTTTGGTGACCAACAGAAAGGCAAATCAGACATCAGCAAATCCTGTTATATATTATGATACACTATACTTAAAAAAATTCTCTAGCTTTTACAGAACACTGAGTATCCAACTTTCAAAATAGTTTGTGTAAAGAACATTAACATTCTAGGCGACAAAACAAAAGTGTGAAGTAACAAGTCTCAAAATCAGAGATAACTAAAGAAATCAAACCTCCTAAGCTTGAGTTCAGCTGTTTGCTCACCTGCCTAGAAAATCTTTCATGAAACAGCAAAGAAGAAATGGACTTTCCTTTTAATAAAAGCAAAAGGGTAGATGGGCATAAATTAGTCACTTCTTCAAAATTCCACTTAATTGGAATGACTTAATTGGCTTTGGGACAACCTTTATGGACTTGCTTTGAAAAAAAGCTACGTTACACACAGAAGGAGCAACAGGGAAAAAAATACCACAAATCTCTCAACCCCCGAATACACTAGTTGTAACCTTTTCAATCTCAGGATATCTCAAGTATCCAGTAGATTGATACTTCTGTATTTCCTCTATGGTCATAAAAAGATAGGTCACCAGAACTACAGGTCATGATAAATCAAGTTTGTGGTGCACATTCTAGATTTGGCATCAACACTTAATTCAGTTCTGAAGGGGTTAATGGAGAAATTTGATCCTTTATATTGCCCTAGGAAATACACAGTACATCCCTGATTAATGTGACAGGATGCATCAGTTCATAAAGGGTGAAATTTACCCTTGCACAGTAGGCTAGCACAAGACCAATGTATTACTTAAGTTCCACTACAGTACTTCAAACAACGAAATATCAAAGCTTGGTGGATGGACAGCATGACTGTAGATGAAATTCAGTGTCGACAAATGCATAATATAAAGAATAATGTGAACTAGTAATATACATTTCTGACTCCCAAGTTAACTGAAGTCATTCAAGAAAAGACTTACCATTACTTCAGACAGCATAATAAAAATATCAACTCGATGTGCAGAGGTAATCAAAAGTGACAACAAAATGTTGAATAATGAAATAAAAAAATATACTTGAGAATGAGATAATGCCAATTTATAAATCAATGATACATCCTCAGTTGGAGTACTGATCTCAAAAATGCATAGCAGAAATAGGGAACATTAAGAGACAGACAAGCAGCAACAATGACGACTGCATGAGGATCGTATCAGGGTAGAACGAAAATATATAGATTGCCAGTTTTGAAGTCTTGAGTGAAAAAAGACATACTAAATAACGTTAGAAAAACACAGGATGATGAAAGGTATAGAGATGGTATATTAAGAATGCTCCCTTTTCTTAATATCAGGATGTGTGTTATCTCGATAAAGGAAAAGGGAACAAAGTTTTACATGGAGAAGGAAGTAAAAGGAGAAAAGGATTTTGATGCTCCTTTTCATTCATTTGTGGGTTTGTACAATATACAATCACATATATCTGAAATACAGATGGATATTGGGAAGAGATTCATATCCCTATATTAGAATAAAAACCAATCAATAGATAAGCTTTGACACATTCAGATAGAAGGCAATTACTAACCAACAGAAACGGAGGGACAAAAAAATTATAATCCTACTATTGGTGATTCTGAAGTCAGCTGCTGCAACATTTCTAAAACTGTCCACCGAACATCTACTACACCATACTGCAACAAAAGAGGACACTGGTCTGATTAAAAAAAAAAAATAAAATGCTCTTTTATCATAACATTCTTGTTGTTACCATCAAGAACTAAGCTGTCTAAAACTGATAGCAATGTACAGCAGAGATAACCAAGACACTTTCAAATTAACAAATTCAGGTATCAGCCTGACTTATCACAGCAGTCTGGAGCCCTCCTTCTTGCCTGGCCAGTAACTGCAGTGTAGACATATACAAAGTTGAACTAGGCTGGTATTTGGGCTTGACGGTGCCAAATGGCATGAGATTTCAGACAACTTCCAAAATTGATCTAAAAGGCCATTTTACAGTTTTGCATCTTACTCAGATGAAAAGTTAAGTATGTGGTTGTGTTCAGTTCTGGAACAAAAACCACTTTTCCTACAAGCATTCTTCTGAAATTCAAAGATGTTTAGACCTCAGATTTAAAATTTTACCTGTAACTAACAGTACCTCTGTTTGACTGTGCATGTTTCACCTACGTGACTATTTATCAATGGGTATTAACAACTTCTAGGCCTTCTAACAAAAAGGAAAGGAAGTACAAAAATTATGAAGTCTGATATGGAGCAAGCTAAGTACTGGGAAGCAACCAACTGAGTAAACCTCACATGAAAGATTATCCTTATTTTCTCAAGGATTTAATTCCAGCAAGGAATTGAACTAGTGAATTCCCCTTCATTACCACCTCCTGCTGCCAATAGTCAGATAAAATAAACCTAGTCATATAGATTTTTATCAAGATCTCCTGAGAGAGAAAGAAGTCATTTCTGGACTAGGGGCCAAGCATAAGAATTTTAAGCCCAAAGAACAATTTTCTAAGAAGATAATTTTAAGTACTTGTGGCTAGCTTACAACAGAGGCAATATCCAAGCTGTGGCAATTATATCAACATAGAAATACAGTTGCTATAAATTCAGAGATCACTTACAGAAAGGAAGAAAAAGGTAAAGATCATGGAAAGGCTTTTTCAAAAAGAGAGAAACAAATACACACCTTTTTGCAGAGCGCATGTGATATCTAAAACTTTAGACACCAAAACCTTTCATAATGTGTGTGGTTTTGTATTTATCTCAAGTAGCAATGTTTGAAAAGAGAGAATCCAAAATCTAGACTCTTTCTCAAATTTAAAATTTATAGTTTCTGCCTTTACATAGAAGATGAAATCCATAACCAGGATAAGTCAGTCCAGCAGCATGGAGTTCAAGCCTTTTAACCAAATAGCACCAGTTGAGGATCTAGCCCACAGTCACAGAACCTGACCTTTCATTCAGTTACACTGGATAAAATAAATCGACTCCATTTAAGGTGATGGGGTACAAATTCAGACTGTTTTCAGAGTAATGCATGGTTAAATTGTGTTTTCTGT
The DNA here is from genome assembly GCA_034782735.1 of Sagittarius serpentarius. Classification (NCBI taxonomy): domain Eukaryota; kingdom Metazoa; phylum Chordata; class Aves; order Accipitriformes; family Sagittariidae; genus Sagittarius; species Sagittarius serpentarius. The sequence continues at coordinate 11,057,391 of JAVKLA010000021.1, read as the reverse complement.
GCAGCAGTGTAAATCTAAAGTTAAGACTCCATAGCCTCAGAACCATCATGCCATTTTTACAACAGCGTAAGAAAAGCACCAATTTGCCTGTGGAGAGAGGCAGACTCTGGGCTGTTTCATGATCTCACCTATCCCACTTTTACAGCCTGTCATTACACTAAATAACCTTCTATTTTTCATAATGGTGAGCGAGCTTACAGTCAGTCACACACCATAGTGCCGAGCTTCCAAGGCAGCATGGATTAAGATCTTTCCATTCCCTTTGAAATCCAAGTCTGGATTGCTCCAGCTTGTTTGTCAATAGAGCAGTTTTTTCAAATGCTACAGTTCGATTTTACAACGCTGCTGGCAGGGCTGGGAATCAAGTTAAATCCAGAAGCATCCAGCAGGGAAAGTTGCCACAGGGAAAGAGTGAAAAATCAAAAGGGTGAGCAGTAAGATGATCCTATACCACTGACTTGCTGAATGCCAAAGAACAAAGGTTTATATAGCATCAGAGGAATAAGAAAACCAAAAAACTTACTTCCAATACTGTCAATAGTTGTTACTATGAGAGTCAGGGATGGGTTTTTTTGGAAACACAAAACTGGAAGAGAAACATGCTGCTGCATATCTATTGCTTCTTAGTCACCCACTTCCATTTCAATTACTAAATGCTTCTCTTCAGTAGTGTATGTCATTTTAAATAAACATCACAGTTGACAATACGAGAATGTATCAGGGGTTTTTTTTGCTACAGCTTATAATCCAATCATACTTGACTAATTTTTCTATCTATACTCTTTAATGCTCATGGTCTAGTTTTTGCTGAAGTTGTTTAGTCTACATGTAATTCAGGAGCAGCAACTACGAAATATTCTCACTTAGAACAGCTTTCTGGCAGCATATGTTGGCTGACTTCAGTGAGGTGACTTTTATATGGACATACAGAAGACAATAAGGTCCTTAGTAGGACAACTGCTGTAAATCCAAAGAAATGTCAATGAAGCACTGGAGTTGCAACTGGAAAAGAAAAAAAAAAAAGTGTAGCAAGAACAAAAATTTGACCCATCATTATGTGAGAATTTCCTTGTAAAACACAATCTCTGAACAAAATACAAAGGGTACAAATCTGATGACCAGGGAGAAGTTTAGACTCTCATACAAAACAGCCTGGTATAACCAGGGGAAACCAAAAACTCCAGGAAGGCAATGTGTCAGTTTAAAACTGATATTTAAATACTATTTTGCATACGACCTGGCTCACATTACACAACTTCCAAAATATGGTAAAATAGCAGATCTATGCAACTTCACAGCAGGACAAACATTAGGATGGCAAAAACTGAAAAGGTCACATTACCAAACGCATCCAGGAACAAAAACAAAGCCAATAAGAGAGTAAATGAATTTTAAACACTTTCCTTTCAAATCTCAGTACTCTGCAGGTCAGGAGATAACAGAAAATCGAAGAAAATGTGCATTTGAGACAGGCTACTGACACTATAATCGCAGCTGCTTCTCTGTTAAGGTTAGGGAATAAAGTCTTGGAGATTTAGTTCCTCCTAGGATACATGTACAGCTACACTGGGATCAAACCAAAAGCCTTATCAAGTTCAACAACCTGCCTCCAGCACTGGCCATAAACCACCTGAATTCATTTTTAGGCTGGAAACAAACATGTGAGACTTTCACTAGAAGTAGTATTTAGAATAATCAAGACAGGAGGGGAGGCACTTTGCTTTTCTAGTTGAAATATGACTCACTTTCACCTCATCCCCAGTCTACTTTTTTTTTTTTTAAAGCTTGAATTGCCATAGGCTTGTGGCAAAACAGGGCAAATTCAGGCTTTTTTTTTTTTTAAACATTAATTGCCTTATGCTGGCTTTTGCATTGTTATAATTTTTCTGGATTTAGTTTAAAAGTTTGTAACCCTCTTCACTGAATGGCAGAAAGTTTTTTTGCTTAGGCCTTTCCAGCAATTTGACACATATGTTTAGGAAAAAGGATATGAAGGGCCCAAGGTCTTTCTTTTTTTCTTTTTTTTTAAGCTGTGCCGGAACAGGCAATAATCCATTTTTATTCTGCCTCCAAAAAATTATCAGCAAACTACTGCAGCATGTGTTACAGCGTTATGTGTTTTAAATCACAAACAAGAATCTGAATAAGCAAAAATAAAATGATGTTTTGGAGATTGTGGGTTACTCAAGAACTAGTGATGTCTCAACCTCTACTACGACTCTCCATTTTTTTAATGTTTAAAAAAATAGCTCTAAGGTGACAAAAACTCTGAATCTTTTAACATTTAAAGATGCCAAATCCCCCCTTTGTTCATCTTGGGTTTATGCCATCATATCTCTACTCAGTCCAGTGGATTTACTCCCACATTTATTTCTTTACAATTAAGAGCAGGAAAATCTCAAGTAAGCTTTCACTCCCAAGATCAGTGACAGGGTAGCTGGGCAGAAGGGTGGGGAATTTTCTTCTTTCTAGCTTTCCCCTTTCATTTTACGTCCTTTTCACCCTATGTTAACTGCAAGAACTGAAAGTCAGAAGTTGACACTATCCCTTTAATATATAAGCTATGTGCACAGAAACTTCTTTGCATGGATCAGACTGTGACCCCAAACTGTGCAAGTGATACATGCACTAGGCTGGACAGCCTTCATAATTGAGGCAAACCCAGCAAAGAGTCACGACTTACACCCCTGAAAGTATCATGGCTGAAACAATACTTTTGCATCATATGTCTTGGCTGGCACAAATGTGTCTTATGATTGTTAACAATTGTATCACAAGTGATCTAAAGCATTATCCAGTAAGGTCACAAATTTGTATTATCTGCTGTCCACAGTATGAAGTTCAACCAAACACTGATAAAGGCTCATATGCTACAACCACTGTCTGTCATTTAAAGTAACAGAATTTATTCCGTATCTTAATGCTTTCTATTTCCCAATCCCATTAGCCTTACTTAAAACAAACTAATAAAAAACAAATAAAAAAACCCACACACAAACCTACTCAGTAACTTTTGTTTCACTTTACAGACACACAGTATGTTTCAAACATCACAGTCAAAAACCAGTGCATTTTAAAACAACTAATTTTAACTGGAATTATTTGCCCTAAAACCTGAAGTTGCAGAAATTATTAATTCTGTGGAGCTTCGGTTACTTAAAAGCTTGCTTTTTTTTTTTTTAAAATATAACTTCAGGCCTCAATCATAACAAAATTGTGTGTCTTCCTACAAAGACAGAGTATTTATGTAGTAACATAGTTGCAGATACAGCATGATTTTGACATTTACTGTAGTCCTGGAAAGGGAACAAGCCAAATGCATCCCTTGCTCAGCTTTAATAATTTAAAAAAACCAAAAACATTTGCACATAAGTCTGGCTTACCATCTCAAAAATAGTAAGAAGTAATATTTTCTTTTATTTACTTTCTGAACTCCCATTCTTACCTCCCAGTACATAACTTAATTTACTTCAAAATAGGTCTGAAGTGGGACGCAAGTGATAGCTAAATCTCATACTAGCAAAAGGGTAACTTCACTCCTAGGGCACTGATGAAAAAATTCTCCATCCTCATCAGCCAAAATATTTTTTCCAAGCAGTTACTTGCAATGTAACTATCATTAACGCCCATATATCAAAGTAGTAAGGTCATCCCTTTAAAAAATTCTTTGATATTTCAAGTTCATCAGCAGCCTCCTCAGAAATGCCTGCATTCCTAACAATTCAGCCAGTCTTTAGAATAACCCATTAGCCTCACCACCCACTTCACACCAACCTATACCCTTTCCAGAAGCTGCAACTTACTGAAATAACGTTTGGTAAATATCATTTTGCCAAATAAGACTGTCAGTATTATCAACTGGGTGCATTTATTAACCTTGCTTTGCCTTTTACATTCCACTTCCAAATTTTGGTGGGGGTGGTGATGAGGTGAGGATTGAAAAGGAAAACAGAGGATACAGAGGACTATGTGGCAGCTTAATTTGAGCCATTTTTAAAGGCTTCTCTATCAGTCTGCCAGAATTTCCAAAGATGACTTAAAAAAAAGAAGAAAAAATCCCCCACACCACCAGAGGGCTGCTGCCTGCAGGAAAATGAAACTGCTGCATTTTAACACTGCAGTATAATTCTACCAGTTCCACGGGAGTATAAATAAAAGTGACCAAGTTATAAATCTTTTGCAAGCGGAACACACAGCATCATACAAACATAGTTTTACTCAGTGACATTTTGTCTGAGAGATCAAGAACAAATGTCCCTAAGGAAAGAAGCAACAAAAGTCAGCATAGCCACAAATTGTCAAAATGGGAACATCAAAGCAATTTTTCTATTTTATTAGATAGTTAAAACAAATTTAGTTTCCAATTGCACCCGCAAAGATTTCAGCATTTATGTATCAATATTACAACAATCAAAAGGAGAAGCTATGGAAGACATATAGTATGAAAAGGTATCATCACCTGCACAGACCAGGCTGTATGGTCCGGTCTATCCTCAGAAGATGAAAATCCACAGATGTATATTAAATAAAATGAAGCTAGCAAAAATGAACACTAGCAAAATAAACAAACAAACAAATATATCACTAGGTCTAAACAGTATGGTTATCCCAGGCCTTTCCATGCTGCTTTTTATTTCTGAAAAAGTTATCAACACTAGCTGGCTAATCCTGTGTAGTCCCAAAGGGGAAGTCAAGCATTATTTTAGTTTTATAGCAGGGCATCAGTCATGTAGTTTTACAGGGAAAAAAAAAAAAAATTAACTTGCCAAAGGCTCCACCCCAAGTCAATGACTAAGCCTGTTAGGGCCAGTGAAGACCACACAGTTACTGTTTTTCAATAATCTGCCTTGTAACTGCACAATGACACGAACAGAGCCTGTTCTGTAGACGTCTCTACTACTCTTCTCCCAAGAAATCACCCCGCTAGGACTCTCTAGCATTTTAGAGACCATAAGAGTACAAATAGGGACCCAATCCTTTAAGAAGTTGAGTACCTTTAATCCAACAGGCCTTGAGAGTAGAGAATAATCTTTCACACCAGAATTAGAACTCTACAGGTCAAGCAGAAGATTGGGGTTTTGCATACACAAAAACCACAACCCTTAAATGAAGTCATACATTCACAAAGTGTACAGTGTATATAAATGCTCAGCTCATCCCCATCTGACATACCATATTGAATTGTAGCTGATGCAGGGTTTATCAAGAAAGCAAAACAAAGGCACAACTGGTACAAGTAAATAATCAGGTTAAGATGTGGAAGACTGGACTTCTACACAGGGCAAGGTTCTTAGGTGCACTTCTCCAACCCTCACACAGCCTGCACTGCCCTATTTTCACTGCTGCTTGTGCCAGAAGATAATAGCGTTACCCACCAGTGCTAGAGTTCCACCTGACTGCAAGGCAGACATACCCTTTGATCAGGATCCTTTGCCTTGTCATGTTTTCAATTCCCACCATTTCAATGAGGAGAAAAAGACCTACAACACATGGGTTTCTCCCCTCTGGTAGACTCTTCAGAAATCTGCAGTAGAGAAGTAGACACTTTAACAGTAAATATGATGTTAAGTTTGCTATTCTAATCAATCTTTTTATGAATTCTTGAGAAGCAGGCCACAGACCACCTGGTTCCGCAGAGCCACAGGTGCCAAAACACTGAGAAAAAAATAAGCATTGGTGGAGCTAAAGAGGCTCTTGGCTGTAAACTCATCTGATTCAATGGTCATAAGAGTAATGGTGATGACAGCATTATGACACAGATCAAGAAACCATGCCTATTTTTGCAGCATTTCCTCTGAGCAGGTAGAGCCACCTGGTAACAAGATGGCAGCTGTCCCAACCATGCTAGTAGTCTGGCTGTTGCTTTCCCTGGCAAAGATGTAACAATAAAGGTAAAGACATTTTCTACATCCTGAAGCTTAATGCAAACTGGTCAGGTGATTTCTGTTTATGTATGTGTGGAATACTAACGAAGAATTACTGCTAAAAGTATTAAAACGTTTGCATACCTTAACTTGTCTCTAAGCTGAGCAAACAGACTTCTGCTTTAAGGATGAAAGATAGTAATTTGTAAAATGCCGGGCCTGTACTTTCAGTTTGAATTGAATTCGCTTGCAGTGTCATTCCACTTTGTGCTCTAATTTGCTTGAATATTCACTGCAGAAGAGATGTATTCCTAGGCTGCTTTTAACTAGAACACTGCCGGAGGTATGCTTCTGCTGCCATCAATGAGAAGCTTGCTCATGAGTCAAACTCCCCTCTCAGATAAATTTGAGCAAGGCCTTGAAGTCACTGGGACTGCACAGATGTAACCGAGTGGGGAATTTGACTAAGTAATGTCTTCAGTGCAATCAGGAAACAACCAGAAGCAAAAGAGATGTGATTTCACAAATATGAGCAATGAAATAAACCACAGACCCAGAAGAAAAGCAGCACGGGACAAAACCCAGAAACACTAGGACAGATCTTTCTTTGTCATCGATGACTACTGATTTTAATCAATTTACTGATTTATAGCAGTAGGAAGTTTAGAAAAAAGGGTAGATTTAACTAGTTTCAAAAGCTAATGAAAAACTGTTTAAGGCTAGTGCTCACAAAGTATAAGGAATCTTAAAAGCTGTGCCACTCATAGCCATGTCTTTTCAACAAAACAAATGCCCGCGTTTAACAGGACTATAGCGCTTGTGTCATTGCCAAGTCCTAATATAATACTTGGCTTTGTCTTTGGTGACGATTTCTGTACAGACAAGCATTGCAAACACACAAACAGCTCTCAGTCTTCCTCTCAGCTTTCTGCAGAAAAGGACTACTTCAAATACTGCCACTGTACCAAAATGGATACATGGAGGAAATACAGAGAGGTCTCCCTTCTTCCCACACTCCCCAGTCACTGAGTTTAGCTTGCAAACAGAAAGGACCAAGTTCTAGCCTCCATCCTCCCTGCTTTGCACTGCTCCAGCAACAGAAAGTAGGCAGGAATCCAGCCTATCAAGCTGGCTGGGGATTCCCCCAGCAGTAAGAAACCACAATGTGCTTTACCGCCACTTTTTCCTCTTCACTTGGTGCAAGAGTCTTAACGAAGGCGAGGGCAATATCTGAGGAGTAGCTGTATTCCAGCAATCCCAATCTGCCATAGCAGCATCTCATGGCCTTCAAAACCAAATGCAGATTAGAGAAGCTGTGCGGTTTAGGACAGCTTTGCTTTAGCCTGATTTCTTAAGGAAACAAAATCTAAATGTTCAGGCTGCCTGTCTGCAATTCCCCCAGAACATTAGAATAAATTAGCAAGTTTCAACCAAGTTTGAAAGAGCAAGGGAAGTCTCTTAAGATTCTACAAATTTCACAGGAAGAGCTGAATGTCTGGGGTGGGGTGGGGCGGGGCAGGGATGGAGGGGGGAGAGATTCAAACAA
>JAVKLA010000021.1:11022172-11049881 GCA_034782735.1 Sagittarius serpentarius | reverse complement strand
GTGGGGCGGGTCAGGGAGGGAGGGGGGAGAGATTCAAACAATTGTTCCCACAATGGAAAGAGTAATTGTGATTTAATCCTTAATGTATTCCAAAAGAAAGAAAAAAGATGGATATGCAGCAGAGAGCTCCAAATGAGCCACAAATGGTCTTCACCTAGCCCAAGAGACAAGGGACACAGAAAGAAGAAAGGAAGAGGAAGAAGGGAATATAGAGTATAAAACTGGAGGAAAGAGAGTACCTTAGTGTCACAGTTCACTGAAAAAGTTGTGGTTTAGTTGCACAGGATAACACAGAATAGCAGAACAGCTGAGGTTGGAAGTGATCTCTGGAGATCATCTAGTTCAACACTCTTGGTCAAAGCGGAGTCAATTAGAGCAGGCTGCTCAAGGCTGTGTCTCATCTGCTTTGGAATATATGCAAGGATGGAGACTTCCAAACATCTCTAGGCAACCTGTGACAGGTTCAACCTACCCTCACAGCGGACAAGTTTTTCCTGTATTTAAATGGAACATCCTATACACACACAAAGACCCAAGTAAGATTAGTGCCTAAACATGAAATTGATTATATGCGGATAATGTAACACAAATTATCTTTCCTCTCAGTTCACAATCTAGGCAAGACACATGAAATACGGAAGACAGAACATACGTAAGAGAAAGTAATTCTCCAAGGATACGCAGTGCATCAGTGTTATTTCCCAAAGACAATGATCTGTATAAGAAGTGGGAGAAAACCCTAGAAGTACCTTATTTTTCAGTCTCCCATGACCATAAAGTGTTTTTTTTAAAAAAAAAACCAAAAAACCACCGCTGACAACAATAAATGCTTATTTAGAGACAGGTTATTTTCTACCAGCTCTTCTAGCAGTAACTATGAACCTATTTAAATAGGGCTGAAATGATTAAGTGGCTCAGTCTTGGAACTGTAACATCCCCAAAAGTTCTCTCAGAATACCGTCCTAAAGTCTTCATTAATTTGCTGTAGGAGACTGCAGTTGTAGAAAGAATCAAATACCTATCTAGCATCCTCTAGATTAGGATGCCAGTCCTTGAACCAATTTCCAGTTTGAAGAGGCAAGGTAACTTCAGAGTTTAAAAAACAAAAACAAAAAAAAAAAAAACAAAAAACAAAACCAACATACAAACAAAAAAAAAAAAACACAAAAAAAGAACTAAAAAAAAAAAAATCCACCACAAAAAAAAACCCCACCAAACCAAAAAACAGATGGCCAGAACTTCAAAAGGAAAAACATAGACCAATCCTGTACCTGCTGACAGCAGGTCATCTCAATGTGACAGCCAGGCTACCCATCATTTACCACCTGAAAATAAAATGAGAGCTTTGGAATAGAACACTGGGAGAGATGAAGAGATTCCAGTAAGGCAAACCTAAGAGTCAAATCCATTCCTTAATCTCAGGGATAGGTCACAGTTATTAAAAGGAATTCACACAGTCACTGAATGAAACTTACCCAGGGCGAATGGCTAGCATGATGAGTAACCCAACCCTCAGCTGGCAGCCAGCCAGCAAAGGACAAGAAATTTTTAAACATCCCACACAGTGCATTTCATATCACAAGGATTTGTAATGTAAAGTCTTCTTTTCCTACTTAAACTTACATTTTAATTCAAATGCAGTAAAATGGTAGTCTTTGCAAAGTCTTGTGCTAGCTTAGCTCAGATTTTATCAGAGCAAGACATTGGTTTTTTTGGAAATAAAATTTTAAAAAAGGAAATCATACATCTAAATTATAATACCATAGGGTGGGTGAGCCAACGTTATGAACCTGGGCTATGGTGTACCTCATCCTGGACCAAAGCAACAGAACAATCACTTTCCCAAGAAGAGCATCGGTGTAGAAATATAGTGTGTACGTTGCTAACCACACATAAAATAATTAAGAAAAAGAGTGAAAGAAGATAAAAAGCCAAGCAATTCTACCAGCATTCCCTGCTGGGTCAGTATGAAGACCTGGTACATTTTCATCTGCAGCTGAAGGACTGCTGTTCACCCTTTGGCAGACTGAAATTTAGTAGTTCTTAAGAGGAGGCTTTAGACAGTGCAAAATTAACACATTTTTGGTTCAGACCAGTTTGCTTCTCCCAGAAACCGGCTCCTCCATTATTTTTGTTCCAGTCAATAGTGCTTTTAATAGCTAAATGACAAGGACAGTCAGCTTATGGCATGTTAAGGCTGAACACACAGAGGAATGACACTGCAAAAGCAGAGCTTGTTAATACATATGTAATGTAGACATTATTAAAAAAATATACATTATCACACTGATTTTTTTTCTCCCACATTAAGCACATACTGCAACAGATAGCAAAGCAAAATTGCAAGAGCCTCAGGATATAAAGTATATTGTTTTGTAAGTAGAAGCAGGCAGCCAGAAGAGCACTTACTAAATGGATGCCTAAAAACAGTTTTCCATCATTTTAGTTTTTTTAAAATATTTTTAAAGTTAAGCTCTTCACTGGAAATATTATCATGCCTATAATTCCCACACAGTGCTGGAACACTAAAACAAAAAAAAGAGTTAGTACTTGCACACCCTAAGCCATTTGATATTTGATGCTGGTTTCTCCCAATTCCCCCCACACACACCCTGCATTAACCTGTTTATTGTCAGTTGATGTTGCACATCTTGGAGCAAAGCTTTTACCAGCAATAATCTTTTGTCAGTAACTGGCAAGTTATCTACTTTTTTCCAAACTGCTTGATCATCAAATCACTGATTATCAATGGGTGGATGTTAGATAAGAAACTGAAGAGCAGCCTATTATCAACGGTAAGTTACACAAAGAATGGTCCCTTTCAGCCTATCCTCACCACTTGCACCACCCCAAATTAAAAACATTTATTTGAACAAGAAATCTAAAAAAAATATTTCTTTTCCTCTTGAGTATTCAAAAATCTTTATGCAAGGAAGCCAGAGTAGGAAAAGCAAAAGTCTGACAGGCAGAAACTGCCTGGCACAGCCATGGGGTGCATACAGTAAGCTCAACCATTAGAACTTTGTCAAAAGAGTTATTTAAGGCAGCTTTAGGGCTACTTTAATTTATGTCAGTTGACAATGATCTCTGTGGCCTCCAGGAAATAATAAAATAATTTTCTTAAAATAAAACAGAGAGCTGACAACTCAAGATAAGTATTCTATTCTACCCATTCCAGCACTGAGTAACTATCCATCAGCTACCTGCACCAGCCTGAAGGTTACTCTGCACTGCTATGAAGACAATGGTACCATTTGCAAGACAACGCACCTGGATTTGTTTAAATATAAACACCATCATTTACCTTCTTTGTTCTTACTGCTCTTCACCCTCAGTCTCACAAGACACTTCCATTTATTATCCTTTAAAAACTGTATCCCAAGGTCATTGCAAAAGAAACATTATATTCCTGTTTATACAGTCCACAGGACAACAACGATCTCATAAGCATCTCTGCCACAAATGACACATTCAAGAAAAAAATGCTTGCAGCTACATCAATAGCAAGTAATACACTTTTATGAAAGGAACCAATACAATTTCCTCTGTTCCACCTAAACTCCATTTAAACCCAATTTTCAAAAGCTATGAAGCAATGAAAAAAAATCTTCTGGGTGGATTTTTTGTGTGGTTTTAACCAGAATTTTATCAGTAATGTTTCTAGTCTGTAAACAGAATTGAAGGAATTAATAAAAATGTTGTATCCTTATTCAAAATTAAATGTAGAATAAGTCAAATGGAACTGGATGAACACTACCAATATGCTCTAAAAGTAGGCATTTGAAATTAAGTTTAATTTGATCACATGTGTGCCTTTCAAAAAAACCTTTCTGGAAAACTTCTCATCTTCCAGGCAAGAGTGCTCATGGGAATCATATTCAAACTGACCAGGAAAACTAAATTTTCAGTTTGCACTTGCAAACATTTATGATGGAAGTGCTCGCACAACTATCCAAGTAGAATGCAATACTCCTATGCAACATATACAACAGACTACATTCAAGAGTACAGTTCATATCTTCGAATATTGTTTAAGTGCAATCAATTCATAAGTGAGATAAAGACAGTTGGGGACACGAGATAAAAATAGTTGTTTGCCAGAAAATCTGAAACAAACAAGGACCTACAGGAAATCACTCTGCACTTGCAGACACTGCAGATGAAGATGGTTCAACTTCATTAGAACACTATTTACAACAAGTTATTCATGTTACTTTACAGACCAGTATGGATGTTTTGTACTAAAACAGTACTGTTTATGCATGAACTGAAAAGGGAACAATCTCCTCATATTCCATAAGCAGAACTAACAGCATTATTGACTAGGATTGCTAAACATCTTGGGTTTGTTTAAAACACAACCAGAAGATTTCTTTGGGGTATTTCTTAATAGAACAATCCATAACAAACAAAAAAATTCCACCCTTACCTATTTATCATGGGCTTGACGATCTTTCTACTGAAGTCAGCTCAACTTAAAACAATGACTGGCTTCACAAGGACAATTTACAGTATCTCAGCATTTGAAGAGGAGCACTCCTTGAGCATTCCAGTTATGTCTCTGCCTTTACCCTGCCCTCATGGAAATCTATGTCCAGGCTTCCACCTCTTCTTATTTTGACTGTTCTCCTATATGCATTATACATTCCTCATGCAATGTCTCTTACTTCAGAGGGCATTACTTCCAAATTTCTTATTTTCTTTCAAATTTCTTCTGAAAGCTGGAATTCTTTCACCACCTACATTTGTTCTATATTACCTACCTACTAATTTTGAGGTGGGTATCAACATTTACTATCGCCATTGCAATTACTGTTTAACTCCCTAAAGTATACAATATTAAAGACTTCCCAAAATATAATGTATGGAGTAAATTTATGGTATACTGAAAAATATTGCATGTTGGAGAATCCAAAACATACACTGGCTGCTCCACTCAATTTACAAAAGGGATTTGTAAGAACCCACTTAAAATGCTACATTTGCTTTTCTCATGGAACCACAGGTTTTCCAGAGATCAGAACAAATTTCTCTCGAGAGGTAAATTCTCTTGAGAAGCTTTTTTAATTTCTCCAACCTTTCTCATCATTCCAATACAGTCCTTCTCTGTGTAGCAGCACAAAATATTAGAGCAGTGATGGAAAGTGGACAAGCACTTGAGCAGTGCAAGAACTCTATTTGTGAAATCACTGCTTCCGTAGTTCCTGCTGATGTCTGAAACGTAGGTATATAAATAGTCATATAGTCCTGCTCATTTGACAGTACCTGAATTTTAACAACTCTTGGGTGAGAGAGCTTACTGTGCTCTACAAAGAAAAGCAATCATTCAGAGCCTGCTCCTGTTTCAACAAGACCATAATAATTTTGCTACTGATATTGGGGTAAAAGACTAAAGGCATGCCTCTACAAAGTTTGCAGAAGGATGGAAGCTAAAAATCATTTTCATTGTAATTAGCAAACAGGAATTTGCTTTTAGAAAAAAAAGTGAAAGTCATAAAAGGGATATCTGAACTTTGCAGTTCAGACATGCGGTATGGTAATACTAGTTTAAGTCAGTCAGTAACGCAGGCAAACAGTACTTCTGAACTATCAGATCAAAGGCATGTAAAGTTAAGAAAAACCAAATCTCTCAACACTCATAACCATTACTTGAAAATCCATTAAGTCTAAGTCACTATGACATAACCTTTCTTGGCAAAATTTCATTCTTAAGACATCTACTGCCCACAGTATTGCTTGCAATATTTTATTTCTATGATTACTAATTACCCATTTAAGTCTTCACAGATTATCATGACAAAGGGTATGGATTCACTGTTTTGAAAGAAACTTTAAGGAAAGTGAAATACATGTACAGAAACATTAATAGAATATATACTGGTTTGCTGTTTGTTTTAAAAGGCCATGAGGGGGGACTACAATGATTTATACCTCTATAATGATATTTTAATCTAAACAGCTAAACAGAATAAAGCTGTACTCTTTAGATTCTCTCTAGATCCAACACACTGGGTCAGAAAAAAAAAACAGCAGCATTAATGAAAAGGATATATTTTGTTTAGCCTACTTACCTAAGGAAACCAGGCTTCTGAGATCACATTGTCTACCAAACACTCCTCAAATAGATCTGAAGCTTTCAATTTCAAACAAATTTGACAGAGACAAATAAAAAAATTAACAAATTCCAGTTTCTGCCGGTGTCATGGAAACAGGTGGTTAAGGCTGTAAAGAAATATCCTGTTTAAGCTCTTGCTGAATAAAAGGCTATGAAATACGCTAAGACCCAAATTTAGTGGTTTCTGTTCTTACATAATCCAATAGCATACTGCTGAACACCTCACTGATGGCTCACGTATAACTAATATGTTATACACCAAAATAGCTGTAAGTTATAAGGTATACAATGCAGAAAAGGGAGCGCCTACACTTTTTGCGAAGGTCAAAGTGCTGTGAGTTTCAAGAAGGATTCTTTGTATTGAATGTCTGTAGAACTGGGCTTAAAACAGAATGAAAGGAACAAGAGAAAATGGATCAGCAACATTAAATTTTTCATCATGTTTATCTCAAAGTGAATAAGGTAACTCCCACGTACAGGCAATGTCTTATTGCTTGTTGACAAAGCAGCATTTTGGAAATTTCAACTAGGCATTAAATTGGTGCCACAGCAAATGATGCTGAAGCCTATATAGTGACTGCGAAATGAAAACACAAGAAAACCCTCCAAAACACTGAAGCCCTTCACAAGAAATACTTCAGTTCCTCATCTTTGCACTCATTAATAAATACCCACTACAGTCAACCTGAATTACTCTTAAGAATTTCAAGGGTGAAATAGGGGTTAATGAGGCCAAAAGAAACACACAAAGATATTTGTGAAATTAAAAAGAAAAAAAATAAAGCAAGGAATACATAAGAAGCTAATTTCACACAGAATTAGTGGCAAATGGAGAAAAGCCTCCATTTGATCTAAAACTAAAACAGTGCTTCATGATCAGGTATGACTGGGGTTTCTCAAGGCACACTGTTTCCACGTGTGTTACTGTGACATGACACACATCCTTTGTTCGTTACTGTTAATTACAATGAAAACCTCCTATAATTAACTGTAGAAGAATGTATCAATGCAACTTAGATAAACCAATCTTTTCCCACACACCCGTGTATATATATATAGTAATGATCTTTTACACTGACAGTTCTGTAAAATAATTTTTTTGAGTACAATAAATAAGATTATGTTGCTGCTTGTATTCTTGCAAAATCATTCAAATACAGATTCCATGAGCTATTCCTCCAGTTGCAGTAAACAAGAGGTGCTCTGAATTCAACCTATTACAGAAGCAAACCATCTTACTACAGTACCCATATATTAAATTTGTATGCTACATTATTAAAAATAATTTTCCTTCACTCCTCTATCATTCCCATTACCAGCAAAGAGCTAAGCACAGACATTTTTCAGCACTGCCCCATGTAGCCCACTTCCAACTTCTCTAAGAGGCCCTAATCCTCTCTTTGTGGCATCAGTCACCCTCAGCAAGCTTGACGCACCAGCACAGAAGGCCACTCAGGACAAATTTTGCATACCCAATGTTGAATTCTAATCAACACTTTCAACAATGGTTGTTACCCAGCAAGTCGAACTGAAGGCTTTTCCATGTCAGTTTTGCCCACCCACAGCCAGATGTGGAACGTCCCAGATAAGGCAACTGGACCTCTTTGCAGGGACCAGTAGGCTGCTGTTGGTAAACACTTTTTTTCAGCTACTAAGGTGGCAGTCAATGAGAACTTCACAGAGAGAAAGCCAGTGAGAGCTCTACTTACCATTAAGTTCTCCCTCCGTGGCACCCCTTCTAAGTCTGCCCTGAACTATGAACCCACGCTCCTTCCCAAAACCCCCTCCTTTTGATCTCAGTAAAAGCAGATAAGGGTGATTAATACATTTGTATAATATTAATGCATCTGGCAGCAAAGCTAGACCTGCCTATCTGAAATAACTTTCTAGTCAAGAATTTTTTATTCAAAATAAAAAATGATGGATATGAAGATGACTGCAAAATGGATAGGACTTTGCAACACAACTTAACACTTTCTTTCTATTCATCATTCCATTTTGCCAGATTTTATTTTTCACTCTTCCCCATCCCCTTGGGGAAAAAAAAAAAAAAAATATTCCAAGCCATTATCTTCTAATCTTCCAAGCTTTAAAGTCAAGCTCTAAAGGAATGATTACAACCACTATTTTCTTCAGCCGTATGCCACTGCAACCCAAATTCAAAGTTATACACCATGACAACACACTATGGTGAATCAGGCCCTCATATTGCACTTCTTGTCCTCTCCCTAAAATGCTGCAGGTTTCCTGCTTACCCTCCAAAACAAGCAGGATGAGGACCAGCTATGTACCACACGATGTTCATGCCATTCTGCATGCTCCCAAATGCGATTAGCACAGAAAATGCGAGAAGACCAGAAGGCATCTTTCCATATTTAGCCGTGTATGTTTAATACCAAGTTAGATTTCACCTCAGTGCATTATTCCATTAATCAAGGACGGGTATAGCAAGGAAGACATAGACTGACATCAGCTACTTTTAAGATTTCCCTTCCTCTTCCCACCTCCTGCTTCTGTGACACCGTGCATTGTGCATTTCATGTGCGTTCATGTGTGCAAACAGCAGAGACTTATCTATAAAGATCAGTTATATGGTAAAACTGCAAAAGGAAACTTTCACCCTTGTCCAGCTGGTTGAATAACTGCAGAGGCCAACAGCAGCGAGCCTCTAAATACATCCTCTTCTTCTCCCTCCACCCCCACACCTCTAATCACTTAGGAGGAAGATAGGAAGATTAGCAGAGAGGAAAAAAATAACCAAAGCTGCAGATAACCCTTTAGGACCACAACGTCAGGCTATGAGACATGGAGCAAAAGGTTAATGCAGCTGTATTTTCAGGAATCTCGGACACAATTGTATTTAAAGGGGAGGGAGGGGTACCAAGAAGGTGAGAGAGAGAAAAAAAGAAATGGTGATGAAGACAAAAATGAATTTGTCATCTACAGCTGGCTCTTTGATCACCTGGAGCATCCAGGAAAGGATTACCAGAAGAAATAGGGCAGTTTTATTACCAATACACAGCAATTTTCTGGTAGAGTATTTTTATTATCATCATCAGAACAGATTTTAGTAAGCATACAGCTGCAGAAGTAAGGGCTTATTGAGCTATGCAAAGAATAAAGGTGGTAACCAAAACAGTGACAGAGAGCTACCTTTAGCAGCTGATACACCGAAGAGATTAGGAAAAAAAATGAAATATAAATAAAAGTCACTTTCACTAGAAGAGAATGTCATCTTCATCCATGTCTCTGAACGGTTGCTATGGGGTTGTGAAGAGGAGGGGAAAGATGGGGGGGGTTATAATCAATCATCTCAGAAGAGCATTGCTTCTTACAGAGAAAGATCTGGATTTTGACTGTGTCCCTAAGAAAATTGCGGACTGCAGAGCTGCTGCCATGCAGGGCAGTGAGGAAGCAGGCAGAGCAGAGGCAGCAGCTGGGGATGGAAACGCCTATTAAATCCTTTAGACAACAGATGGGCAAAGCTCGGCTGGGTTATAAAAAAAAAAAAATACACCACAATGCATCATGTTTTATTGTCCCACCATAATGAACAACACTTAACACCCACATGCCCAAAGAATCCCCCCTATGCCTTATCTTCCACTTTCCCTAAATTATAATCTCGAGTCTCAATGCACTTTTGGGGGGCTCCCAACCCAATGAATTTGCCAGATACCATTACTTATTACACCTGTTACTAAAAACAAAAAATTAAAAAAATTAAATAAGGAAGACATTTGGGCTTCTTTTTAAGGGTTTTTCTTCCAATTAATGCTCCCCTGCCCTTGAAGTGAATATGCTATCCAACCAAGCAACAGTAAGTCCAGATCTTGAACGCATTTAGGGGATCTAATTATGTCATGTAGGGCAGAAGCACCTGCTCTCTGCTAATTCCCTTCACTCAGTTTCCTCTTTTTAATATTTCTTACCATTGTTCCATTCAGGAAAATCTGCTGGGGGCGAGTTTCATAAACAAGCTTTAAGAAAAATAATTAAATAACCTCCCCTCGCCCCCCCACTCCCTCCTACAAAAACACAGCATAACCAGAATTAATTCTGCTACCGATCTTCTATTTTTCTTTTATTTCAGACCCTACCCACAAAAACCACCAGCCCATCCATCCGTATTTGCTAAATACCCACAGCACTCAGTGCCACAGACATACTGTACATATTTCCACCCCCCCCCCCAACTGCACCTTAAGGACTACACCCTTTTCAATCATGATGTCATGAAATACTGCTGGTGACTCCCCCACTACCACCACCACCTCCTCCTCGGTACTACAGGCTGTGAACCTTTCATTTCAATATAATTTGATTAAAAAGAAAATGCTCCTAAGTCAGGCAGTGAAGAAATTGACGTGAAAATTCACCACCAGCAGATCATCCGTTTCTTCCTCTGCATGCACTCTGGCTGTCATCAGAACAACACCCATTAGCAGGAGTAATGAACATAAAGCATCCCGGGCTTTTTTTTTTTTTAAAGGAAAAAAGGAAGAAAAGAAAGATTTAAAATGAAAACTAAAAATAAATAAAGGCAAAAATTCCCTATATTACCTCCATTAAAACAGCAATGGGAAAATCTGAACCCTCAAATATCCCATCCCCAGCACCTCACTGGCTGCTACAGCACCTTCCCCCTAGCGCTGCTGCTGCTGCAAAAGAACCAACCTGTCTGTCCTTTTCCTAGGGTTTTCTCCAAACGATACGGTCCAACATATTGTGCATGTTGAGCTCCGCTGCCTTCTTTCCCTGTTGATGTCATTTCTACCTGGATCTGTAATTCTGCAGTGTGTATGTGCTGATGAGCTGGAATATCTCTCTCTGCAGTTCTTTAAATTCCCACTTTGCAGCTGTGCAAGCAAAGCACTCTCTTTCTTTGCTTTAGTCCACTTGGTTGCAGATTTTTCTCTTCCTCCTCTTTCCTCTCTCTCACGTGCGTGTTTTCTTGCTGGGTCTGCCTGGGACGCTGATGGACGAAGGAGTTATTTTAATGTTCAAAGAGGGGGATCTACGATCGAAGCCCAAGGAGCATGATGCTGGTGATCCGAGCTCCGCACGCCTTGTTCTCTCTAGGAGCTGTTCAAGGGAGAGCCAGAGCTAGAGCAGCGGAAGAGCTGAGGCCCGCAGCTGTGATTGACATTAAAAGCACCCAATCCCCGCGTCTCCCACCTCCTTCTCCCCTCCTCCTTCCACTACCTTTTCTTTTCCATCAGCAGCAGTTACTGCCTCTGCCTGCTACAGAGCATCATGATCGATGGTAACAGCAAACACCTAAGTTTACCAGTCTATTGATAAGGCTCAATTAAATATAGTTTAATGTTTATATTATTTTAAGTCCCAAACACACACTTTTTTTTTTCCCCCTCTGAATTATACTCCACTAATGCAGGTGTACTTCCCAAGTATTAAAGGCTGGGATTGTGGCAGGAATTAGGAAAGGAAAAAAACCTACTTCTGAAAACGAGCTTGAGAAATTAATTGATTCTGTTGGATTCTGGAGGACCTACATCTTCTGTGGGTTTTACCCTTTAAAGAGAGCCTTTGGGGGGGTGGGGCAAAGAGAAAAAAGGTAAGCAAAAAACCCAGGGCCAATCCTGTAACCACTGAACTCAGTGACAGACCTGCTTTTGAATTTGATGGGAGCAAATAGACTTCAGGTCCTTAGGTGAACAGATCAAAAATGGAATGGCCACTACCTTAATTAGAAACACAGCAGAAAATCCAGGGATTAGATGGTAATAGGAACTGATTCCCAGATCCACAGGCCCCATACTAGCAGCATAAGAAAACTTTCACTGTTTTTGTCCAAGTGCTTATGCCTGTGTTTAACCTTTAGAGCTTAAGGAGTTGGATGAAATAAAAGATTCTGCAGATGTGGTTCAAGTTAGGCACAAGCCTGTGTACTTTCTGGATTCAGGACCACACAATGGTTTCAGCCAGACTCCAGGGCTATCAAGCTGAAACCATTACCACGCACAAGTTCCATTTTTACCTCCTCTTCTCTGCTCCACTCCAGACAGAAAACTGGTCAAGATATTCTTATCAAATTGCAACTGAGACACAACACACAGCAAGGATTCTTCAGGCAGAGAGGGAGGCCTTGATAAGCCTGTAAAAGAAAGGGAGAGTAAAGAGAGGGCAAAACTTGAACAAGCCTTATCATTATCTGTTGCTCACTGAGAGATAAGACTATTTCAGGTTTTTTTGGATTTTGTTTTTTTTTTTAAAGAAGGAAATTTACCTTTTTGTAATACCTGTATCTACAAACAGTAGCTGCTGACGTAAATTGGAATAAATCTAGAAATTGGCTCTTTACCTGTATCACAGACAACACATCTCTACCCAACAGGCTGCAGAGGAGTTAACAAGATGAGGAAGCAGGAGGAAACCAGGCCAGCGGACTGAAACCTTAAACCAATTCGAAGGTATCCTGTCTCCTCAGGAAACAAAACCCCAGCACTTGCTTTG
This sequence comes from Sagittarius serpentarius, assembly GCA_034782735.1. Taxonomy (NCBI): domain Eukaryota; kingdom Metazoa; phylum Chordata; class Aves; order Accipitriformes; family Sagittariidae; genus Sagittarius; species Sagittarius serpentarius. The sequence goes on along the minus strand of JAVKLA010000021.1, from coordinate 11,037,289 downwards.
ACTTTACCCCGCTTTGCTCTTTACGGTTCATCTTTACTCACCTTCAGACTGTGCCGCTGAAACAATCTGCCAGCAAACTCCAAAACACCCCAAACCATCTCCACTCCTCTGCTTCCCCCTCCAGACCTCACCCTCTGTGACCACCCACTGAGAGGCCTTCTCCGCTGAGAGGACTGTCTCCACATTCTTCCAACGACAACCTCTGTCCCCTCCAGCCTCCACAGGTGTTTACTTCCCTCCCCCACTAAACTCAGCTCCAAATTGCCATTTCTCCAAGCTCCCTCCCCCAAATCTTTCATTTAAGCATTGTTCTTCCCTCACCTTACCGCAAGCCCAACAGCTGCTCCTCTTTCATCCTTGCTCCCCCTTACACTCCCACCCTTTTTTCTTTCTCTCCCCCCCGCTCCCCTCAGAGCCCCGGTGCGTCGCCTCACGCACCTGAGCCCGCAGTCCCTCACTGAGGAGGGAGAAAAGGCAGTTGGGGAAAACGGTGCCAACAACCGGGGCGGCACTTCCCCCCCCCGCCATGCTCCCCTCCCCTCCCCTCCCCTCCGCCCTGCAGCCCCCGGAGGAGCCGCCGGACCAGAGAGGGGGAGGAGAGAGGAGGCAGCGGACCCTGCTGGCAGCCACGGCGACATGGCGGCGGCGCGGCACCGCGCTTCCCGCCAAAAAAAGCTGTGTGTGGGTGTGGGGGTGCGTGTGGGTGTTGTGTCTGGGGCCGGCGGGGGGAAGACTGCGTGGAGCCCCCCCGTGGAGAGGCGTAGGGTAGGCGATTAGGACCGGCGGATAGATAGGTGGCTGACAGGCCTACGAGACCTGCCCCACGGCCGAGGGGTGAGGCACAGCCTGCCCGTGGTACAAAGCGAACCTGCTCCAAGTGTGGTGCAGGACTCGGACCTAGCAGCACTGATGGACCCGAGGGCTCAAAAAACCCAACTATGAGGCCCAGAAACGTCAGGATGGATTCAACAGGACGATCTGGTACGTCTTGTGACATGGTTGAAAAAATGTCTCTGAAACTTGAGGCAGAAGGCACCTTCCACACACACCATCCCTCAGGGGCCCTACTTTCTGTACGGCTTACGGGCCAGGATGGGGCTGTTTGAGGTGAGGTACTGTGGTGGGAGAAGCACTCTCCTGGCTGGGCTTTTGCCTGCAGAAATCAAGTGTTGGGGGGAATCGAAATGTATTGTTTTCAGACCTTGAACTCCTCTTTACATGTTGAGTCTGTTTACTCCTCTGCCACCCCCACTATTAAAAGGTCGCTACACAGACAGTAAGGGGCAATATTGAATTATGGGAATGTGAGCATAGCTTTCACAAAAAGGAAAAGACTGTTTATTTGTCTAAGTTAGCAAATTCTCCACACCACTGTATTAACAACGCAGGGAGTGAATATCAGCATAGATCTTTACACTTAACATCTTTTTAAATTACAAGATTTGTATTTTAAAGGCCATTTAATAGGAGATTATGACATCTGTATGTAGATAAATCATATCTGGGTCATGATATTAATAGAAAGATGAGCAATCAGACAATATTGTCCATCTATGACCCAACTTGTGTATTTATAGCTCGCTTTCATTGGGCATTGGGGAAAATGAGTTACAGAGCCACGGACGTTACAAATCCCCACCTTCTACCAAAAAATATATGTCAGTGTCACAGCTGGAATAAGATCCAAAAACTTGGTAAAGTTCACATGATCCTGACTGGAAGATAGGTGACTTTAAAAAAAAAAACAAAAAAAAACCACCAACCCCCCAAAACCAAAACAATAACCAAAAAAAACACAAAAAACACACACATGCACGCACAAAAAAAATAAAAAGGAATCCCTCCCCCCATTTTTTGTCTCATTTAGTTATTTGTTATTTTGATTCCATAGGAATATCCTTCTGTATGGCCTATGGCAATGATTTTGACCTTTCATCTCAAACTCTTTTTGAAAAAATATTTAGACACTTCTTGATTCCTGAATAATCAAATTCTCTTTATTTTATTTGTTCATATAGAGCAAAATCCCATTTATCTGTACCCCTTTGATCTGAAACTCACTCCTTTGAATCTAGGTTATGTCCCCCTGGTGTGAATTACTTATACAATAACTCCCTCAATTATTTCAAGCCCTGTTTATCCAAATGTTTTGATGTTCCAAAAGTATTTTTAATAAACAGGGCTCTGCTGTCATTGGATATATCAGATATCTTTGGGGATGCATATAGGATGATTTCCCCTGACCTTATTCTGTATCATCTTGTGCTTAAATGAATAGGCAGTGTAAATTTAAGTGTATAGTTAGTGTATTGGCACCATCTTCAGTACTTTTACTTCTTTCCCAATTAATTATTTTTCTTTTGTTTTTTTCATTAAAGGATTAAATCCCAGAAATTTCACTCAGGAAGGACTCAACACGGATGCCAGCAAAAGTTTTGCTTGAGTAAGGAGTGAATAAAAAAAGTAATGATCTAGAATTTTGCTCTGGTTTATCATACTTCTTAAACAAAGCAGAGCAAAATTATTTGCCTTTTTTTTGGCATTTTTCACCGACTCCTATTGACACAAGGTTGCATCTAATGAAAGTCCTCAAGTTCATTTGTTTTCTTAGATGCTTGCCATTGCCTTTCTTCTTATTCTCATGAGAATCTTAAGGGTCAAGATGGATCATGAAATGATGCAAGAAGCTAGAGGGAAAAACAGGTCCATGAGGACATTTTATTCAATATTTTTCACTTGTCCAGTTGAATGTATTTGTGGAGTTAATAAAAAAAAAAACAAAACACCAAAAAAAGGAAGTGTAAGGCTTCCAAAAAAAGGCACCAGTAAACTTGTGTAATTAGCATACGATGAATCAATAGTCTTTTCATGGTAAGAAAAATTCACATTAACTAGGAGTATGTCTCCAATTAGCATAACCTAATAGCTAATACCAATGATAAGGACATATTAAAGATAAATAGGACAAAAATATTTAGCATTTGCCATGTCAGGATCCATTATCACATCCTAAATTACATGTTCCATCCACATACCTATGGACACATGACACCCCTTTGATAAGTGGTATTGGGAAAAAAATATTTGGGGGAATTGACCTCATTGTATAGATAAACCATAATAAACTGAGCCAGATATTTGAGGGATATTTAGGCTTCAATACTATTGATAAACTGATAATATCTATATTGAGGATAATGATAGCAATCTGCAACATCTCCAAACAGATAACTAACAGTCTAAAATTGAGAATTTGTCCCCTTTGTGTTAGATATCTACCATCATCCTAAGAAGCCGAGGTAGACCCTAAGAAAACAAAGGATAGGTTTCCAGTAAGTGGATGGTGTTTCAAATTCTTGGAACACCCCTGGAGTTCAGACACTGTTTCCACTAGCTAGCAACTACTGAGGAACTTGAACTAGTTAATATTGGTTACTGGAAGACAGTGCTTCCACAAAGGCTCCCACATTAGCAGCTCCTAAACTGGTGCACATCACTCAGCAGAGGTATACCCTGATAGTATTTAGATAGATACTTTGGAGATTTTTCTGTTGTTGTTACTGTTGTTATTATTTATTTAGCTATTATTATTAGGATTCTTGTCATTCTATATATTCTAATTCTTGTCATTCTATATATTCTAGTACCTCATTTTTAAGGTTCACCCAGAAAAAATGAACTGTTAGCTCATCATCTACATACCATCTTTGTTTCAAGCTGGATTAAGGTAAAAGCTTGTAAAATGTTTAATAACAAAAGAGATAACTGCTTTCACAGTATTACTTCCTCTGGACCATGGACTCTTTTTATCCCTTTGGAAATATTAATGGCCTTTTCTCAAGCCTGCTGCTGTCATTACCTGTGCCTCACAGAACTGTTAAACTATTAAGAACAAAATGCTTTCCAGCTTAATAAGGCAATGTGAAAAACTCTGTGTGAAGTTGCTTTGTATTTCATAAAAATATGAATGCTTTATACAGACACATTCATAGGTTCCATGTGTGAAGCTTTTGACTGGGTCTTGATGGAAACCAAACTTTAAAGCAAATAGATACTTCAAGGTGAGGATGGATCCGTGGTAACTGACCTGTCTTCGCGGTACGAGAGACCAAAAGCACGTCCGTCTTGGGTTGTCAGATCAAGTGTCCACCTACCCTAACGCTGTGTCTCCAACGGTGCCTGTAAACACAAACTTAGGGAAGAAGTCCAGGGCGAGTGTATATGATTCTTCCCTGCAGTACTCTCTCAGCATCCAATTGTTTTCTGCTCAGGGACTTTCTGAGCCAGATGTTGTTTCTGTGTATGTTGTCGTCCTCAACAGATTTCTTTTTGTGTGAGCTTGTTTTTGTCTTCCCTTAAAAACTTGACACCATGACAGATGGCCAGCTATCTCTTCAGTTTATGTGCATACTTCTCAGAAGATGGTGAATCCTTGAGACAGTAACATCCATTGATCAATGCTCAAGAACCCCAAAAAGTAAAGAAAATTATGAGTGAGGCACCATTCTTGAAATCCTGCAGTTGTATGGAGCAGTTCCAGCTGCAAGATGACTGCTCAGGAAGCCTAGAAATCGTAGAGCTGAGAGACCAGAGCATTTGGTGGTTAAGATGTAGAAAACAGGTATGTGAAAACAGAAACACAGTTGCTGGCTATGCTTTTCTGTTGTAGAGCAATTCCATCCACTCAGCTTCTGCTACAAAATGCATGTGCAGACTGATGACAAGCTGATGGACTATATCATAAAGAAGTGACTGTTATGCATGTATTAATTAGCAGCTATCATGGATGTTTTATGGGCACTCTTAACAATATGCAGTGAAGTTGTATGATGTCAAATACACGGAATAAAGGAAATTTTCTAGATTTTATCACAGATGGTTCAGTGGAACATTCAGTCAACATCCTAGAATATCCCTGCGTTTTTCTGCAGACATCTCAAGTAGCCTAAAAAGTTTTGACTGGGATGAACAAGGAAAAATGCTAATTCTCTAGACCACAGGGGAACTTTTACCAGAGAAAGTAAGAGGTACAGTTTGAGTTAAGCATGCGCTACATATCTATGTGGCTGGACACACAATTCATAGATGGACACTCGGGGCGCTCATGTGAACATAGGCAGTACTGATGGCCTTATCTTACTCCCGTCTCTGGCTAACCAGGATGGAAGTCCAATAGTGAGGAAATAGATATAGATAGATATATATATATGCTCAAGGTGGATGCCTCCAGCGACTACACTCATCCAGTCACTGTCCCCAGTAGCTGACCCCTGGATCCCAGTCTGTTCAGTTGCTGGCACCTGCACATACAAGCCAGTGAGGCTGACACCCCCACTCCCCCCTGCCCCCCCTGTGCTCTCCTCCCTAGAGATGCACAGGTGCTCTCACTCCCGGAGCTGGCCCTTAGAGACCCCCTCAAGCCCTTGCTCCCAGGTCACTGCACCTACTCTCCAGCTGGTTTGGCTTGATCTTTGCTAGCAATCACACACTGACTCACACACCCACACTCAATCAGTCACTGCACCACAGACACACAGGCCCTCCAGCCTGTGGTCTGCCTCCAGTTGCTGGACTCACACCCCCATACACATATGTGCACAGAATACAGACCCCTCACCCAGGAAGGAATTAGAAAAGAGTTTAATAAGAAGACAAGACAGACTGCACTGATCAGGCACCAGGCATAGCCAGACAGGCAGTTATGTATATGCAACCAACTCTTTGTATTTGCTTACCCCTCCATTTTCCCACTCCTGTCACCTGTCCCTCCCCAAGTCACCTAAACCTCTCCCCTCCTCCACCTTTGGTTCCTCCCCATAACTACTTGTGTGCAATCTGGAACTGCATTTCCCTTGTATCCGGTAATGTGTCCCACCCTTAGGCAGTGAGCCCCTTAGTCCGAAAGCTGACTGGGGAGTCCTTGATTTGGGTTCCTGCTGGCTCTTGTGCCCCTGTGCTTATCTGGGCTTGTGCTGATGGTCCCTGTGATGGGCCTGGGAGTAGGCCAGCTGAGTATTATTTGGGCACCTCCCTCCTCTTAATGTCTCTCTGAGCTCCCACAAGCCCATTTTGTCACGCAACTTAACATTGCATCTGTTATGCTGTTGGATAATTTGTCTTCTAACTACAAGAAGCACTTGGTTTCTGCTGTTCCTACTGCAGGGAGAATTATAGAAATGACCCTCAGGAATTGTCATCTAGAGGTATGCAATATCTCTTGGAAGACAAGGCATACCTGCCATTTGAGAAATAGTGGGAAATAGTAAAGTACACAACTTTGTGGCGATTTAGCACCCACTGGGAATTTGAGAAGAAAATATCCAGCCCTAGGTTCCCACAAAATGTTGGAAGAAAGAGTTAGAGGTAAAGACAGGCTAGCAACTGATGGCAATGGCAAAATGATAGAGGGTCCCCTGCTCCATAAAAATACACTATCCCAGGTATTTGGTAAAAGATGAGCAAAGAGATTGATGAGGTGAAAAAGCGGGACTTTGCTCTTTGTATTCACAGCAGTCTCACAGAAAACAAAAAGCATTACTCAAAAACAATAAAAAAGAGTGCCAAGCTGAGCAGTAGGCAAATAGAACAAAGGAGCCAAAAACCTGAGGCCACCACACACCAGAGAGCAGATCTATATCTATTCATCAAATTGCCACACATAGCAGTGGTAAGTGCAAAAGATGAGCTTTTAAGGAAGACAGATCACATGAGGTAGTTCCTAACTTAGTACAGTTGTTGGGATGAAGACTGCAAGGCAGGTGTAGGCTAGCAACAGCCAGCACACCTGACAGCGGAATCAAGCATAAAGCAATAGGAAGAGTTTCATCTGATGAAAGAAAGAACTGAGGAACAATTTGAGGGGTCAACTGGATATTGCTCATCAAAAGGAAAGCAGCTGCAGGATTCTTCTACCACCAGTTGCACAGGGAAGAAGGGAGAGGCTGTTCTGAAGATTTGCATACTGAGGTCTGTTAATTGGTGCTTATACTGGTCAAAATACTGGTTTTATATCACAAAGGAAAAACAACATCATTCCCCTTAAAATGTATTTCCTAACTACACCAATCATTTGTTCATTCAAAAAAAGAAGCCCATATGACAAAAAACATACACTGAAATACTAACACCTTCCTCAGTAACTCATTTTCTTCAGAGCCTTTCTGCTCAGTAACAAAGAGGCCCAAACGTTCGAAGTGGGAGCACCAGATGCTAGATGCAATGTTTATTAGATATTAGAACAATATTACTAGATACTAGAACAGTATTTAGACAATTGAGCTATGCTAATGATGCTAACATAAAAGTTCAAATAGTATTTACCAAAAACTGAAAAATCCAGCTCCAAAATCCATGAGGTATTGAACAGGGCAGTCCAGAATACTGAAGGCAGAAGCACTTTCCCTGCCTCCCCAAAGTGCAAAGAATTGTAGGAGGGGATTTCAGAGTCTTTAAAACCTATGTTTTAGTGACTTTTCTTTTTTTTAAAAAAAAAAAGTAAAGGAAGTTCTGAAGTTTCTGTAGAACCATTCAAGCACCAGAAGGTCACAGTTCCTAGCTCCATAGGTGATCCAGCTTTTCAGAGAAAATGCCAGCCTGTTGGGAAAGCCTCTAGCGAAATAAAACAATACGCAGATGAAAGTTAGGAGGATGACCGAAAGGTCAACAGCAAAGTGCTTTTTAAATCCCCACCTGCTGGCAATATAAAAAGCTAAAAAAACTATAGCATTGTAACGATTAAATGATTCAGCTGGAACACGAAGAAAGTGCTACAAATTGGTTGAATAAACAAACTTTGGAAAATTGGACTCTGTCCTATTATAAGGGTTTTGCTTTTGATTTACTGTAGGAGCTTGGGCAAGTCACTCTGACCAAGAACTGCCAAACTAACTAGTGAGTTTATGTGTCACAGATACTTGCCACTCCGCTGGCACAGGCCCAGTTACCAAAAAGTGCAGAGCCCCTGCAACTAAACATTGGTCCTGTTAAAATTAGCTAAAAGTAGGCAGCCCAAAGTTGAGATGTCTAAAATCCCATTACTGCCCTTAGCTTCCTTTTCTTTGTTTCATTCCTTTTCAGAAAATATTTCCAACTCGACCTGCTCTTTATGATATACTTGGAGATCCTTGAAAATGATCCTTGAAAAGTCTGAGATTCTTGAAAAGTTTTATCAGGAATGTATTCTTTGCATATTACTTAGTTTTTTTCACCCGCCTAGAAATGAGAACAACAAATACTCCAAGAGCAGGACTGAAGGATTGTCTTTTTTGAATATGGTCAGTTTGCACTGACCTTTTCAACAGTTTTGCTGAAAAGCTGGGACACAACTGCTCTGAAAAATGGCCCGTGAACCCCATGGGAGTAGCAGCACACACATTAGCATGAGTGCCTTCTTCAAATTTCTCCTGCCAAGGCAAACATTATTCTCTTAGAAAAGCAGTAAATCAGATCACCTGCTCTTTTTTTTCCACTGTGGTTAGTAGGTCACATACACTTAAGGATAGATTGTGCCCTCTAGGCATGGGCTTGCCTCAGATACACTGCAGCGTGTACAGAAGGCTTTTTTTTTTCTCTGCTTTTTTCACCATAATCTTTTTACGTCTTTCCTCTATGTCATCCTTTTTGAGTGTGCAGAATTTCAGGAAATGCTAAGAAAATGGCCTTGATAGATATAATGTTGTTTCTTTGAGGGCTTTGTAAAAGAAAATTCCAAATGCCATCTTTACTCTCTATAAACCCAAATGTAAGAAAATGTCTATCCAGTGATTCACTATTAAAACATCAGATAAAAGCCTGTGGACTTTCCACAGTTTGTCATCACATGGGCGACTTTCCTTTCCTTCACCTCTTCTCTTTGCACAGCCCCTGCGATGGAGCTAGTTGATTTCAGAATGGCAAATCTGTAAAATACAAAGTTTAAAAAATATATGCTGGAGAAATCCTGAAAGGTTTGCTAAATCTACAGTGTTCGTTATGGCAAGGTAGAAAAGAAGTCTCAAGGAATTCTCTCATGGCAAGACTTGCATGACACTTGTTAATAAAGAAAAAAAGAATTTTGAATTCAATATATGCCCTCATCAGCTCATACACATAGCTCCCATTAATGTTGATGAAAATTACATGGATGCACCAATGGGACAGTAGACGCCTGGTTGAGTTAAAAGTGTCTGGAGGAAAAAAGTAGCAAAATAATAGTGTCTGTACAATGTTTCTTTTCTTCCCAGTGCTCCAAAAGATGTTTTTAAATACCCTAACTCAGCAGCAGTTTTGTGCTTTTTCACTGGTGGGAATTTTCAAACCCAGAGTGTTTCATTAGATAATACCACCAGTATTTAAAATGTCAGACTCAAACTGCATTTCCCAGTGTGAACGCTGAATACCAGTGCCCAAAGGAAAGTTTTATAGCATTGATTAACTGCAACCATTTGTAGAACTGACAAAGACCTGCATAAAAGGTTTATTCTGACTTTTAGATGTGAGTATTGTGCATCATTTTTATAACATGCAAGCCAACAATGATGTACTTTGTTATTGCAGGTCAGAACAACTTCATCCTAGCAGATAAATCACAGAGACTGACATTAGCACTCCAAGAACTTGCAAGGCACAGGATGAGAGAGGCCATAGAAGAGGTATTTCATTGGGTTTTCCATTTATCCCACTTCTATTAAGAAAAAAAAAATCTACCTAAAATGAAGAACACACAGCTCATGGAAAGAAATACTAGTGAAACAGGCCTGAACTGGAATGATAGAAGTAAGCAAAATACCTTATACCTAAGTAATGAACTTAGATGGGAATAGTGTTGTATGTCTCTTAAAAGTCCAAAGACCAAGTCCTGAGCAGGTATAAATAAGACTTTCTAAAAATGTACTAAGTAAAAAAACCTCAGTGGTGGTAAAGTCAAGACCAGGCCTTAACACTGTTTCCATTCTGGTGGACATTTTTACAAAAAACAACACGTTTTTAAAAAGGGGAATTCCAGCTGCACGTATGTTCTTCGTGTCAGCATTTACAGTTTATTAGATGTTACAATTTGATGTAGAGGTCCAAACCTGAGTAAGAGCTGTATCTTAAGAAATACTGGTCAGACATAGGTATGTGACAGTCCCTTTCCCAGCGATGACTTTCTTCATAAAGACAGGCATGTGGTACAGAGAGACGAAATAATTCACCCAGCATCATTTGAGAGGTTTCAGCTGAAACAAGGTTGAAAACAAGTTTGGAATCCCAGTTCAGCAGCCACAAGGCAGCTTTTTTTCTCTCTTTCTTGCCAAAAATCATGATATCTTTGGACACTCAACAGCAAAAAAAAAAAACCAAAATACTTTCTGCTAAAGCTTAGCTACTTAGTATGTGTCATGAAGTCCATCTGATTATCGACGATGTGAAATCAAGCTATCTCAAAGGAGACAAGTAGAAACAATTTTGCTTGTAAAACAGAAAGAATCAAGAAGTGTTGAAAACCAAAAGGGTCAAGATACTGTTCTTGTTCCCGTTATAGCAAAAATTGTGCTGCTATCAGTAATAATTGAAGATACTTGTTACTCATAGGTGCTCTGCATAGAGCTCTAGGTGGCATAAACAGGAACAGGGACACACAGAGTAAGACAGATGAGAATAAGATCTATAAAGAGAGGAAAAGATGCAGGTCTATGGACAGACTATACTGAATCCTACTATTTGAGAGATCCTTCTGCAAAATGTACCTATTTATAGCAGACTTCTGGCTAGCTTTTTGACAGTTCTGTGTGAACCTAAGTCAGATGTTTGAGTACCAAGATCACTTAAAAAAATTTCCACCCGACCTGTAAAGAGTTGGATAATTAAAAGTCAATAACTTCTTGCCCTCTCATGCCAAAATCATGCTGGTTGCTCTGCCAGCATTAGTAATGGTACAATGCATTTAAGCTATTCCCAGCTACCGATGTAACTGTGGAAAATAATGTAGCATGTTTCCTTTGTGTTCTGTACTGTCCAAGGCAAGGTCTGAAACAAATGTGCACATGACTAACTTCAAACACGAAATTTCATAGATGGTTCTCCTAGCTGGTCAATAATTCTTGATCTAACAGAATCACAGTAGTGAATGATTCACGTGTATGGAGGGCACAACACACTTACATTGGCGAGGTCTGGCACCTCCTCTCTGTACACCGCATTTCCTTTTTGTCTTCTTTCACATCTTAGGCCGTTCTCCTATTCATAAGGCACCGAGTGCAAATGTATGTTACTACCCTCTAGTGGTCAACGTGGCAAAGTTAAAAGTCCTACTAAAGACAGCTGGGGTAGGGGGTCCTAATCTCAGATTGCAGACAGGTTTTGCAGCTAGTACTATTGAGAGCCACCCCAAAAATGCATTTATCTGACAGAATTGAAGCCTGTAAGCATGTGAACAGATCCATTACACACATGTGGGTTCTTTTGGCCTGCAGGGCTAAGTTGGGTATAGTGGAGTTACAGGTAATAACGCTAATGCTAAAACAAGCCACAGAGTTCTCTTTACTTACATCTATGGCTCCTCAGAGAATGGAGCCCCTGTGAATGGCATCTTCAAAATTCTTCTGGGTCTTCTTTGTTGATTGTTTAGGTGTTTGCACAACAGATCCCTATGGCTGCATCTAATCATAACTCACTGTCAGTCACTCTGCAGCATTGGCAGCAGTCATTTTCTATTATCAGTTCTAACTCCTTTTAGCATAATATATAGCATGGCATGAATATTGTAGGAGTCTGATAAACAGACAAGCTCATATGTTCAGCTAGTGTAAATTAGTGTCAGTACCACTGACCTCATGGATCATATTTGAATTGAAATCTTATTAAGCTTCCTGTGCCTTTTCACTAAAAGGAACTCCTCTGTCCAGTGAACTTTTAGCTTTCTATTTAAGCAAAGCTGCCAGTAAATTGACACACACTTGTTTCATCATCTTTTAAAATTTTAATGGCTATTACCTCCAGTTCTCTGAAATACTTAAACAGCACATTCAAGTCTCCTTTGATCATGAATAGGTTAATCATGTGAAAACATACTACAAAAGACTTGGAACAGGGCTTTCTTGACTGGATTAATGCCAAAACTATAAACCAGTATCTTGGTGCTGAAAGCTATAAACAGCTACGTGAGTGGCTTAGGATTGCATCTTAAGAACAATTTGTATGCATTATTCAGCATAACTGTACATCTGGTGACAATAGAAAACATGGTGCATAAACAGGCACAGCTAGGGTTACAGACAATAAATTCAGGTAATCACTGGCCTTTTCTGTATTGAAGCTTTTGTGGTTCCCTCTAACAGCCAGACTACACTTGTACAAAAAAGCACTAACAGAGCCTTCTAGGGCAGACAAGGAGTCAAAAGCCACTAACAAATTGGCTTTACTACTTTGGAGAGGAATGGGTAAAGGCCATTGGACAGAACAGCATCTGTGAGCTCGCTCACTTCCCTTCAACATCTATTATCTGCGAGTAACAAGATTTTAGCTTTCTCTGTCACTGTCACCGTGGAGACCATGGTTCCCTCGACTATGCAATGCAGCCTGGTACCCACCTTTGTGAAACCAAGGGGGAAGCATCCCTCTCAGCCTGCCAAAGCCACAGTGTGGTTGGCAACATGGGACAAGGAATCAAAGTAGGAAATAAGCACTGGAAAATGATTGCAATAAAACAATTTTTATACTGTGGTATCCACTTCCAGTAGTAGAAAAAGAAGTCTGTCTCCATAACATACACCTTGAGTTCCCATTGCTGATGAAGGTATTTTTTTCCATAGAAATACAGAAGCACCAGTTTCTGAGAAACTTGGGTTGCTCTGGAACTAAAATGTTCTGCTTACAATGCATAAAGGCATTTCATGGGGAGCCCTGTACTGGAGAAGTCGGAGTGCAGGATGAAGACATAGAGAAGAATCTTTCTTTTAAACAAGTTGCATTGAGATGTTTAATTTTTTCCCAAAACAACCTCTAATTTTGGATAATGAAAATTAAAGCGATACTCTACGCTTTCAAAAGAAGTAATCTGTACCTCTTAGGTCTGACACAGCTTTAGCTCAGGACAGAGGGGTGCAATTAGCATATGGTAGTGAGTCTGATGTTTGAGCTGTAGGTGGTGGTGTTGCTTTACGGGAGTTTAAGTTCAGTGAGGATGGACTACTTAAAAGGCTATAAGTAGAGGCAAATTGGGGCAGCTAATGAACCAGTTGCCTTCAGTTGCCTGACAATAGTCACCTTTCCTTCATCCTCAGTTGCTCACACATCTTTTAGAAATGTGAATAAATATGGAAGTCTAACATTTCAACATGATTTAGGAACAAAGGTAGAATAGCAATGCAAGCATAAGTGGACAGATGCCAGTCAACTAATGGGAGAGGTTATCTTTGTCAATACAATGCTTAATGACAATTCTTTTCATCGTGTTGCCTTTTCTATGTAAACTCATTCTTCAGTTATGTGATGTCTTAGATTTCAAAGTACATTTCACAATAGCCTTGGTTTTGGTTTGAATCAACATATAGGCAATTTGTCTTACAGGCAGAGTCTAACACCCAGTAGAGATAATTGACTTGACTGAGTTTTGCATATACAGGAATCCCATTGATTTAGTGTTTGTATACCAACTGAGGAATTAAACCTTACATCTTTATGAACCAGTGCAGCCACCGTACCCATTCACAGGAATTTTGACTTACCTTCTGGATTACAACTTGTCTGTAAAAACATCCATCTCACTTCAGTAGGAACTTATCCTGAGTTACAGCACTGTATTCCCACTGATTTCCGATGGCAGAAAGGAAACAAGCACTGAGGCCTGTGTTTTTGCTGTATGAAAATATGGTACTTTCAGCTCCAGTCCGTAAACTGGTACCAAAGTGAATTCCTTGTGGGGAATCAGACTGACAGGCATGCAGGGATATTGTCATTCTCTTCAACATAGCTGCTGCCAGGTGCCTGTCAGTAAAGCTCTCATACCGCGCCATCACTTGTGGGCAGACCTGTGGCCAATAAGTCAGTGATGAACAGGAAGAACAGCCCTGCTTCTCCCCTGCAGCTGTCAATACGAAACAATGTATGAATTCACGTTATGCAAAAAACCCTCTCCAAAACCCCAAATAATGACGTGTTATTTGGGACCCTTGGCACGTGAACAAAGCACTTTTTCTACAGCCTCTAAGATTTGGCAATGGGCGCGTGTCTCCCTGAAGCATTAGAGACGGAGGCATCATCCATCTCTTTGCTCAACACAGCAACTTAGCCACAAGGGCATGAGACTGAGTGGAGTCTTTGCAAAGATTTACAGTGGAAGAGGCACTATGGAAAGAGTGAAGAGAAAGCAGGGAATACATAAAGCAAACTGGAGCCCCTTGGTCTTTCTAGAAAGAATGTCATCTTCAACATGCTTTTGTCTAAAGGCACCATAAGCAGCAACAGCCTGAGAAGGGTGAAGTTAGACAAAAATTTTGAGGATGAGAAAGTGCTCAGGATCCAGAGAGTCACAGGTACAAATTCAGTCATGCGTTTAAGTGCAAGCTTGGAATTAAGCGTTGGAGTGCTTACTTACAGCAATTTCCAGACAAGGACACTGCTTAGGTGTCATTCTTGGGACATTTAATTCAGACATAGCGCTTAACCTAGGTTTTTCCTCCTTCAGTGTGCTCTGAGGAAGCCTGCATTGCTCCCAAGTCTTTTGAGGATATAGAAAAGACAATATGAGGAGCTGTCAGTCTCTTAGGCTGTAGTTTTGGTTTTCTTCCCTGGTGACAGAGCTTTCTGTGTCCTCCTGGCAGACACTGTTCAGCTTAATCATCATTTAAACTGTCACTTCATTAAAGTTACGAGTCTTCACGCCAGCTAACAGGTTTAGAGTTGCTTTTCCCTGATCAGAATAAGACATTCAGACCCCTTCTTCATTTTCCTTTGCTTGATCTCCACAAATGCTGACACATACTAACTTGACTCAAGCTTGTCGCTAATCTAAATAATCATATGTCGTGGTTTAAACCCAGCCAGGAACTCAGAACCACGCAGCTGCTCACTCACTCCCCCCCACCCAGTGGGATGGGGAAGAGAATCAGAAAAAATAAAGTAAAGCTCGTGGGTTGAGATAAGAACAGTTTAATAGAA
>JAVKLA010000021.1:10955608-11000079 GCA_034782735.1 Sagittarius serpentarius | reverse complement strand
TTCTATTAAACTGTTCTTATCTCAACCCACGAGCTTTACTTTATTTTCCGCTTCTCTCCCCCATCCCACTGGGTGGGGGGGAAGTGAGTGAACGGCTGCATGGTGCTGAGTTGCTGCCTGGGGTTAAACCATGACAACTATGAATATATTTTATAGTAGATAGCTGCATGTAGTAAAAACCCAACAGAGAACTCACTGCCTCAAGCAAAGGAGACCAAAAAATTGTAGTTTGTGCTGATCTGACTGGAAGCGGGCATGTGCAGTACTTGATCCTGGAATCCACTTCCCTACTAGACTGCCAGCTTCTAAGTTTTTTCACTTATGGGTCACGATGCAGAGTATTTCTTTTCTCCAGACTTTGAGGAAGAGTGTGGAGGAATTTAAAGAGGTGGGACAGTTTAGTATGTTAGTTGAGGTTGGTTAAGAAGGGCTTTCATTAGTGGACATTAATTCAGGCATTGCATATTTACATTTGGCTAAAGCCTTTTGTTTGTGCATCTAGAGACAATAGGCAAAGAATTTTTTTAATACAAATAAATAAATACGTGCCATTTTGTGGATGGAAAGTTAAATCCTAAAGACCAACACGGTAGCTGGCCAACTGGTAATCATGCTGAGCCTTCAGAATTATCCCTGACATTTATGCACAAAGCAGGTAGATGAAGCTTGCCAGGCAGGAGCTAGCAAACAAACAGTACAGTGAAAAAATATGATACAGGGGAAAAAAAGTCTTAGATGGTGAAGGGAAAGCTGTGATTCCAGGACATCATTCTCACTTAGCTTGTAGCAGTGGCAGTGGAGAAAAATTCCAGAGATGAAAAGCCTAGAACAACCCCTTAATCTTCTTTGTGCCTGTCCTGTGTGACAAGCCACCCTTTGAAATCAGAAGAGAGACAGCCTAGAAGGGGAGAATTTGAGCATAAAGAGATTGGGCAATGCTCAGAGGTAAGGTGAAGTCAGAACAAAGAAGGCTTCTATTTAAGATGCTGAACCATGACTCAGAGGAACTAAATTTTCTTCCTGCATCCTTCCTTCTTTTCCTCTGGCAAGTCACTTTATCTCTCCGTATCTCGGTTCCTTGACTGAATAATGAGGCAGTAATATTAAATAGCGTGTTTCTTTTCATACATGAGCGCATTTGTTTGGTTTTGTTTTAAACTAGAATAATTTTACAGAACTAAGGGAGGGAATGATAAGATAAATAGTTGAAAGAGAAAAGTGGAGGGGACAAAAGAGAAGGAGTTGTGGCAAAGGCTGAGGTTAGGAATCTCTTACCCTGGATCAACAACATCAGTCAGTACAGTTTATGTACACACAAAAATGGTTTAATCAGAGAAAATGCCTGGTACAATTAGAACCCAATCTAAACAGACACTTTTAAGTACTATTGTTATTGGATAATATTAATAATGAGAGGTGAACTGCCTGTAAGGAGAAGGTATTTGTGCCAAGGTAGTCTGAACTGTATTACCTGGCAATTCATTGACAGTTGCAGCTGTGCAAAGCTAGACTGATGTTGCTTAATTCTTGTTGCCCAGTGCCACAGGGAAAGCTATGAGAAAAACAAATGTTCAGTGGGGTCAAAGTTAAAAAGGAAACATGGTCACAAAGAAAGGGTTCCAGAAATATGTCCCGAGAAGAGTCACAGAACATAGCTAGGCCGTGGGGTAGATACAGCTTTGTTGCCCTCATTTTTCAACAGATCTTCTCAACTAGCTTCAGCTGCTGTCCTGTACGCATAACACACATGAAATCTGAGGGTGGCTTACATAAAATTTTAGTGGCTTCTGTAGGAGCCAACGGCAGCATTACAGCTTGCAAATGTATTTACAGTATGAAATTGTTACTTCATGTAACATAAATATGTGGTGAATTTTGCACTGAGAGAAAACAAATCTCTCTGTTTTTGATAAACTGTTTCAATAGCAGTATTTACAGGTCATACAAAAATACGGTTTTTCTGATAAACCAGGGATAAAGAACCAGAATGAGGCAAAAAATTGCATATGCGGCACTGTCCTTTCTACAGTTTGCAGTCTTTATGAATGATGTATTGAAGACTCAGATAATCCTATGATGTTTCTGTCTTTCTCATCTTTTATCTTAGAAAAAAAATATTATGTGCTTGGTTATCACAAAAAAAGCAAAGTCATATTTTTAAATCACACATTTTTCATGTTCTGAATGTAGCTGTAGGGCTGAATTCCTGCAGGGGAAATCTGTACAGTTACAGTCCGGTGACACCACCTTTACGTTGAAGATACCATATGTGCCAGAAAGTGCTACACAATGCTATAAGCAGCAGAAGGGAAGCCGAGCAAGAAATGACTTGAAACAGATATGTGAGGATATGTGCTATACAGATATGTTATGTCTGTCTGTTATACAAACTTTTGCTTTCTTTACAGTTTACAACTTCAGTTAAAACCACACTTACAGCAGCAATTCATTGCTTTTAAACAGCAGTTTTCTTAATCTGAAAACTTTACATACAAAGATGATGAAAACTAGCTTTTCTTACCTGCCTTATTTCATTTTCACTCTTTGATTCAATTTGTTACTTTTTCTGGCATTCATTCTTTCCAGGTGCATTCCTGCAGACCACTTGAGGTGTACATGAGGTCTCATGACGGTTTATATGCACACATACTTCTGCAGTTGTCCTAACTAGGAGACCATTGTGTGTCAACAAGTTAGTGAATTACAGAACAGTTAGCCCGAGAAGGTGCAGGCTTGTGCTGTGCTGTAAATTCAGGTTGGTATTCGGGCCTGTGGTGTGCTGCGCATATCCTTCGGCCACAGGGGAAACCTAACCTGCTGACTGTAATGAAGGAGCCTGTTGGCAGCTCCCATGTGGCACCAGTGATTACACTACCTGCGTGTCCTGTATCTTAAAACACACTTCCATTTTTCCAAGTCTTTCTCCAGTCTTTCAGAAGGTAGAAAGGAATGGAGTACACTCTCTAAATATTTGGTTTGTAATTTCTTCCTGTAAATTACAGTAAGTATATTACATATTGCAGTAAGTGCTGAAGGACTTGACCAAAAGGACCTTTTGTGCTAAACACTCTATCCATGTTTTTTGACACAGAGATCCTGCCTTTGAGCATGCAGAATTGTAACACGCAACAGGTGTATTAATATCGCCTGGTTTGGGAGTGGAGAGGCAGTGTGGCAAGACCAAATTACTTATTGAGATCACAGAGCCTGTGGAAACTGAACTTAGATCTTCAGCAAGTCTAACAAGATGAATATTGCTTTTGTGTTGAAAGCAATTAGCTTTAAACATAAGACCAATACCTCATTAGAAGTCTCCCTTGTAAAGAGAAAATTAATTTTCTTCTTCACTCAGATACTTGTTACTGAACACAAAGGTGGCACCTTATGTGGTGACACCTTATGTGGTGACACCTTATGATCAGTGAACAGAAGTAGTCAGGAAATGCTTGAAATATTTAGCTACAGATGTAGACTCATCCAGTCCAGATGTTGGAGAACTCTGAAGCTACAGCTGAGTCGGTATCTAATTGCTTTTCCTCAGCACTGTCTCTAGTACCCTAACAACTTTGAGGTTGCTGGAAGAAACCTGCTAGAAAGTTGCCATATGTGCTGCATTTGCAGAGGTGCTGCACTCCTGCTGCTTCTGTTTACCTCCCTGAGGCTGAGGTAAGGCAGCTCTGCAGAGAAGCAAAACCACTGTCCCTCCCTGGACAGAGCTCTAGACCCTCTTAGTACATCAGTGCTGGCTTCAAAGGATGCTGAAGATCTGACCAGAAAGAATCCAGAGCCAGTACGTATAAGAATCCTTTCACTGCAACTTACCCTGTCACATTCAGCAAGAAAGGCTCTCGAGGAAAGACAGAAATAGTAAGTCAGGCTATTGTATTATTTGAAAATAATCTTTTCCAAAGGGAATATAGGCTAGGGACTTTTAAGAAGATGAGACTTTAGAGCTGACAAGTGTATCTAGCGTGTCAATGTGGTAATGAAGTTAGTTCTGCACTGTTTGGAAAACAGCAAATTTCCTTGCAAGGTTTGTGATTAAACATCTAACAGAAAATAATGATTTCCTTGCAGGCACTTAGGCAACAAATACAAAGACACAGAGGGAGAGCCAACCAGAGAAAGAACCTGCTAGATATCACTATTGAAAGCCACTATAGTCGTACAGCCCTCATAATATTCACTGTTAATTATAAAAACTAGTATCTATAAAACTGAAGTACCCAGTGGGAGAAAGTATGACATTTAACTTGCAGAATTCCTTCTCCCTTCAATCCTTTTACAGACAAAAAAAATTGGTGTTTATTCTGTAAAACACAGCAGTCGGAGAGAGGAGAGAGATAGCATATTGATTTGCATGTATATCTTGTTACCAAGGAGGAGCAACAAATTAGCTAAATTACAAAGGAGAAAAACTGTGTTTTGCTGCATATAAGCAAAGATTTCTATAATGAACCTGAGTAAGCAGAACAGCAATGTTTGCTTGCCTGGGGATAGAGTGGGAGAGAAAGAATTTCTGCCCATTACTATGAGTGTGGGGAATTGTACCTTACCTGAACCAGCGGGAAATGTTTGTTATGTTGAGCAGAGATTCACATTTGCGCTACTTGTGCCTACACAACATACTAGATCAAATGGGAAACGTATGAAAAAAAATGAGTATGAAGTATTTGGAAGAAATCTGAAAAAAATCTGGGCTTGTTAGCATTACTCTAAAATAATACCCTTAACTTTGTGAAAGAAGTTGTTGCTTCTTCCTGTGTCATTTCACTCTTATTTTCCATCGTTTCTCTGGTGAGGGGAAATTTGGTGAGTGGACAAAAACAATTCCTTCATTTTTCTACATATTTATTTTCTTTTCTGAGAAAAATAAGAGAAAGTAAAAGAGAAGAAAGAAGAAAAAAGAAGATAAAAGAAAAGAGAAAAGAAAAAAGGAAAAGAAAAGAAAAAAGAAAAAAATGAAAAGAAAAAAGAGAAAAGAGAAAAGAGAAAAAAGAAAACAGAAAAAGAAAACAGAAAAGAGCAAACAGAAAATGAAACAATACATGGAAAATTGTACAGCACATGAACAGGATTCCTACAATATCTACTCACAGACTGTCATGGTTCTAGGTACAAACATAGTTGGATATCACAACTGAGAATGCTACACGTCCTTTTTCTGTGACACTAGAATGCCAAAATCTAAGTTGCCTTAGTCTTTATTTTCAAATAACAACTTCTGAATTCTGTCTTTTCAAAAATGAGGCAGCAGGGAATTCTCCTATTTGAAAAATAATCTAGATAAAAAAGGATAATCTGAATCAATAAGATGTGAAGATTTCATTTGCTAGACTTCTCTCTAGAGAAGAGAGCAGCTTCTTTTTAAATAAACACACATGTTGATTTATTCACAATGCCAATCAAACATAACAGGTACACATTGTAGAACAACTTCAGAGGAGCTGAGAGGATGCAACTCAATAAAAACAAACACGTCACCACACTTAGGCAAGAATAATGAACTGCAAAAGCATAGGGTGAGGAAGGACAAGCTAAGTAACAATGACAGAACAAGATTTGGATGTCAGCATAGATCATAGGCTGAACAAGAATAAACAATGTTATGCTGCTGTAAAAAAGGCAAACCCTTATTGCTATTTATAGCCAGTGTTATCACCTACAAAACTTTTAGTAATTCTTCAGCTCTCCTTGGAGCTGTCTGTGCCCCAGCTGGGACACTATGTCCAATTTTGGATACTTCAAGGAAGGTACAGTCCTATTGGGAAAAAAACAGAGGAAGACAACAATAAATATGAGGCTTCATAAAAGCATACTTACAAGGAAAGGCTGAAGGAATTGGGTTAAGTTCAGACTGACATTCATCTGAAGAGCTGAACATCAGAGAAAAGAAAACTAAGAGGCAAAACAATAGCAGTTTTCAAATACATAAAAGGTAATTTCAGCGAGAGGAACAAGCTGGTTTTTGTGTCTGTCGTGGACAGGACAGGGCCATTTTGCTCTCATAACTGTTTGCTCATCACTTTTGAAGTGCTGTCTGGAAATCGACATGTTACCCAAATAACACTAAATACAGTCTTTGCACTGCTACAATTTTCCTGGTGCATTAAAAATACACTTAAGAAATACAATTCAGGAAAAGCATGGCTGAACTGGAGAAAAGGGAAAAAAATCTCTGATTGTAGATTGCTCTCCTCCTCTGAAGCAGCTGGTGTCTGAAATTGTTTTCAAAGAACCTTCTCCTCACCTCTGTGCTGAATAAGCATACAGAAAAACCTGGCACAAGCTTGATTTGAAATGGAGTAACTCCCATTTTGGAGTGGACTATGTGATGAAGATGTAGTTATAAAATAAATAATGATTCAGCTCTAACTTTCAATTTTGTCCTTATTAAGTTGCTCAACCAGGTGTTGAAGCCAATAGAATTTGCTTTTCCTCTGTTGGAAAGCTATTTTGAGTGCAGCATGACTGAAGAACAGCCACTTATTAGCTGCTCGGCAGTGCTCTCGGCTTTTCTGCTAGAATCCCCTGCAATTGCTCGAACGACACTTTTGCCAATACTTATCTAGCTCAATCGGTAGCTATAACGCTGGAGTACAAAATTATGCAGTGGTTGTGATGGTAGTAAGTTGCCTGCTGTTTAACATCTCTGTTTCACGGCCTGGTGTCGGGAGGGATGCAATGCTGATTTTGAGCTTCAGTTGCTCTCTTCAGTCTATGCAATTGAATTCCTTGTAGTTCCAGGGCAGTATGCATCCTGGCTGAAATTCCTGGGTGATGTTTTGTGCTGTCACAGAGTTGCCATGTTTCATGCTGGAGCTATCTTTCCTTCATGGCGATGAGGGATGTAATCCTTCTGCATCCCAACTGGACTGTGAGGATTAATTAAAGTTTGCAGTGCACTGTGAGTACCTTGCATGCTATTGAAGTGGAAATTATTGTTTGTTACACCCAGTCTGAATGCCATCTGGGATTTCCATGTTACTGTTTCGGCTGTGTTGTACATCACCAAGCTTGAGCTGGTACCATGAACAAAAGATTAGCATTGCACTCTCTTGTTGTGTGTTTTGTGCTGTGTCCAGCACCTATATAAGGCCACATACGTCCTGAGAAGCTATGCTCGGCACACTAGGACTCCAAGGGCTTTTCTGTAGCTTGAAGCCTTTCCTTATTCTGCATTTCCACTCTGGTATGGGCTGGATCCACAGAGCAGTGGATCCCTTTGGCCTTCTCCACTGTCACCCTTGCCTGCTATTAACTTCAAGTCAGCTTTGGGAGACTCCTTAAGAAATGATGGTGGAATTGGGCTCTGCATTTTGCAAAAGATGCTTTTTCCCATGCAACAGGATTGTACCTTTGTGTGGCACCTGAAGTCCTATGGGGACATGGCAAAAAGGGCTGATCTTGCCTGAGACCCAAGCCAGTAATGTAAGAGAAGCACAGCCATCCCACGGTATTCTTATGTGCTTGTAACACCAACAAAACTTCATTCCATACTTGTTTTGCTAGTTCGCTGTGAGACCCTTCTTCAACCTCTGCAGGGCCAGATGAGTATCTCTGAACTAAACAAATCACGGCTGTGATTTGTTACTCTGCTTTTATGCACTAGCTTTAGTTCAGGTAAGAGTGTATTTTAAAACACGTTCCTGTGACTTCACTGTCTTTGTAAGCCACAAAAACCAAAGGGGGTTTAAATGACTGTGGGAACTCCCCCAGTATCATGACAGATACTCATTATTGACAGAAAAAATGGCATAAAATGTAACTGCCCGATTCACTTGTAAGCTTTCCCTGGGAAAGATATCAGCTAACAGTTTGAAACTCACTTCCTAACTGAAGGATTCTGTTACGTATCTTACCTAAATAAAGTGGGAGGCTTGACCTTCCTAAAAGGGCACTATTAAAGAGGTACGAATGTAGTCCTCTCACCACACCAATTCCTGCTGTTTACGTTTTTGTAGATCGGACAGGTTTCAGTTTTAGAGTTAGACCCCAATGCTGAGTGCTAAATAAATACCTACCAACAGTTAGACACTATCCCACTGAGCTCTGTGTTCCCTCACTCCCCCCATAGCATCAGACTCTCCTCAACATTCGAAGAGTCCCTTCTGGTTTTGTGAACAAGCACAAAAGTAATTTGGCAGGAATTCTGCTGTAACTGTTCTTCAGTGAGGAGAGCATCATGTGCATTACTCTCCTCCCTTCCTCCTCTCCATGAGACATTAGTTTCTGTTTTTATGAAGAAAAGCAGAGGTGGTATCTACACTTCGAGATTCTGGATTCAGCCTAGGGAGCAATGCCTATTTGATAATTTTCAAGCAACCACACTATGTGGACATATATTTGTTTGTCTCTACACATCTCCAACCTGCTGTCCGATTTCAATCAATCTTTACTTAATGTCTTCAGATATACTAAGCTCTTAGAAATTTCATAAAAACCGACAATTAGTCACAGAAAATAAACTGTATTAGTGATCCCACCAGGCAAAGGTCTCAACAAAGGTAACAGTCATCTTTGGCGTTTGGCCTGGTACTGGGGAAGCAGCATGGAGAGCTCAGAAACATGCATTGCCTCTTCCTCAGCCCGTAGCTGGGAGGAAGGAGATAAGGTTATATAAAATGTGAACAGGAAGCTCCAGGTGAAATTTCAGGCAATATGGGGCTTACAACAAATCTGTAGGAGGCAAAGTTAAATAGAAAAATGTAGATGAAACAGAGTGTCAAAGCAAAAGAGAGGAGATGCAAAAGGGGTAGAAGCATTTAGGAAAGAGCAGATGGGGCAATGGAAAAAAGGGGCAGATTTGGGTGGGGGAGATTCTGGGAGGGACAGATGAACTGGGAAGAACAGAGAAGAGACTGGGAATCAGAATGAAAGAATGATACAGGAGAAACTGACATCTAAATTTTTATTACAAGATAAATGCAATTTATTGTCATTATAGCTTCTTTAATTACCTTTCAACGTTTTTTTAATGACGCCCATATGTTGCAAATAACAGGGTTTTATGACTTTTGTTCTCTCACCTTTCCCATGGCTTACATTTCCACTTTAATTACTATATTGACATCAGATGCCTCGCCTAATGTTTTTGCACCAGTGCTCCCTATTTGTGGTGATATCGCACTTGGGGAAACAAAAACACCTGTCTCTCCTGGTCGAAAGCTACTTGCTGTTCTTGTGGATGTCCACCAGATGGCAAAGCCGGTATTTTCGTAGAGTTTCAGGTACTAATTTACCCTAGGGAGAGTGGGGGCTTGTTTAACAACAGATCCTTTACTGCATAGATTAAAAACGGTGATTAAAAATAAGTGATTAGATTCGGTGTGGACTTCCTGGGAATAATAATAAAACAGGAAAATAAAAGATGCTGTTAGAAAATGGTGGTGCTGTCAGGAAGGCACGAAGTTCGCTCTAGTCACTGCGTATGTCCGTATGAGGAAAACAAATCTCAAGAAACTCTGAGTTGATATTACTACCTTTTTCTGTTGATATAAATTTTATAGAGACAATGATGTTTTCTCATGTCTAATCTCTTGAAATTGTTGTGACTAGACCAGGTCTTCGAATGAAATCCATGGTAAGTAAAACTGTAACTGTCTATGACTTACCTTAAACTAATTTCCTAGCTCATGTGGTTATAGACCTAAGAATAGCAATGAGGCTTGTTAACACTCTTTTCCCTCCAACCTGCCCTCATGATGTCAAGATTGTAATTACAGAGATAAGCATTGATCTTCTGGTTCACTTACTGTCTTAACCATGTTGGCTGAAGAAACTTCTATCATTTAATCATTGAAACTGCATTGCACGTATATACAGTATAAAGAAACTGAGAGTTTCCTGGAAGAGGCTACATCTGGATAGCATGTTATAAACTTATGTAACTGTATTGTACAGTTGTACATAAGCTTTGTACAGACAGGGCACGTATCTGACATTTTAAGTGCAAATGTTTTTAATCACTTAACTTAATTTTACATTGGATTGCCCCTTCGTATAGCGCACTATCTTTGCTGAAAGGCCTATACAAAAAACAATGAAAAAAACCTAGTCCCTTTAGCTTCCTCCAAGAAAGTTAATCCCTTCTCCCTGTAAAAAAAACCCCTATGTCAAGAGACTTTTGTAGGTTGACCTGAATTCTGCTTCCGGCAGAGGAACCATCGGTCAGGGTGAGAGGGAACATTACAGCCTTTCTCTTGAGCTGGCTGTTTGACTTTCAGCTGGCATCAACTGCGTTTGTTCAATGGCTCCCAATCAATTACATCCTGTAGTACTCATTTTTCTGAGTATCAAGACACAAGTAAAAAGATGAGGCTGTTCCTACTCCAAGTACATGTTAGGGTAGCGTGGAAAAAAAAAGCCAGTCCTATATTTAGAGTGTTCCTAATTGCACTGTTCTATTTCCAGCTGCCAAAATCTGCACTAGAATTTTAATTAAGGGCTAAATTCATGCACCAGATCCTAACAACAGGAAACAGTTGTTATTCAAATAGGCTTTGAAATGATCAGATTTTATCTCCCAAAGCAGCACTCAGATGAATATTAAAGCTGCCTTTGTTCTGGAAAGGGCTGCAATTGCTCAGCAAGCTGAAGGAGGTCACAGTCTCCGCTTTGGAAAACCACTAACACCAGGCCAGCTGTCCAAAGGACAGGCCGGGCAAAGCAAAAAGTCGTTTCCTTACACACATCGCACCCCCCGGCAGCAAACCCAGCGGGATGCGCTCCACCGACTACCCATGGAAAACCTCTGCCTGCTTCTTCTCCGCCCAGGAGGGCGACTTTGCCTCCGGCCGACGGGGGAAGACCCACTCTGGCCCCAAGATGGGGGCCCCGGGGCCTCCCACCCACCCCGCCCCAGCGTCGCGGCGCCCCCTAACGACTGCTGCACTCCGCGCAGCGCCGCTCCGCTCCGCTCCGTTGCGGCGGCCGCAGAGCGGAAGAGCGCATGCGCATGGGCCGCTCCGCCCTTCCCGCTCCCTCCACCACCCAGGAGGTCGATAGGCGCATGCGCTGTCTTCCTCCCCCGCCTTCCCTTGGCGCATGCGCACGGCGCAGCTTTGGAAACCGCCAGAAGGGGAGGGGGAGGAATGCGTTGCTGCAGGCACGCCCGGCGCCGGGGGGTGGGCGGGGCCGGGGTCAGCTGACTGGGGAGGCTGGAGCTGAGTGACGGTTAGCGGCGGCCGTTGGAGCCGTAACGGTAGCGGCGGCAGCGGCGGCGGCCTGGCGAGGCGGAAGGCAGGGTCTCGGCCCGAGGGAGGCGCTATGGCGACCACCGTCACTACTCAGCGGGGCCCGGTGAGTGCTGCCGGGTGAGGATCAGCCGCAGGGGCCTCTGAAGGTTGGCTCCGGTTAATTCTTGCGACTTCACCGCCTTGGGCTGGTGAGACCCGGCTTGGACCCTTCTGCGCTTCGGCTGCTGTGTCCCCCCCCACCCGGCTGCTGCCAGCAGGCCTCGGTGGGAGAGTGACTCACCTTTCTTGTCTCCCTCCCTTCCCCCGCTCGCGGCCCGTGGCAGAGGGGAGGAAAGATCTTCTCCAGCCTGCCGTGATAGGGGGGTGCGGGGGGGGGGGAAGTCTGCCGCTTATCCTGGTTCTCCGCCTTGCGAAGAGGCTTTGGGAGAGAGGAGGGGAAAGTCCCTCCTATCTGCGTGTAGGGCTTGAAGGGGCTGTTCTGCCCGTGCTTTGTCTAAGGGCCTTCCAAAGGAGGGAACGGCTTAAACAATCGAAGCTAAACCTCTTTCTCTTTGAAGCAGAGTCGAGCTTTCTGTTTTCATGGCTCGGCTGGGCAGACTCAGGTAGCTGGCTCTGAAATTGCCACCTGAAAGCTGGAATGTGAAACGTACTGAAGGACGCGTTCAGTGGTAGTACGTAGGCGCGTGTGTTGGGGTGGGGAGGAGCTGAGCAGTCGTAAAACGAATTTAACAATCTTCTGGGAGTTAGTGTTCATAGCTTATTGGGAATATGTTACTGTCCAGTTTTACCCTGGAATAATCTTGCCCTACACCGGGGTGTTTTACTGTGTGGTGTGTAACTCTGCAGTGTAACGTCAGCTCTCGGCTGATGTGCTGTTCCTGTCTGGGAGGATCTGGTAGTAACTGACAATGTGATGTTGCTCTGCAGGTGAAGTAACACTTTCTTAGGCAATCAATTTAAACTGCTGTATTTTATTTCCTAGAAACAGCTACTTTTTGTGTGCATCTATGCAGCCTTGATGAAAGACTGGAGGAGTGAATTATTAAACTGCTAATCTTGAAAAACTGCATTGCTGTCTGTTATTATCTTATGACAGTAATATTATATGATCATCAACTTAATTCCTTAAAATGCCTTATTTATCTGGTCTTCCAGAACAGATCCTTCTACAAGGGATTGAGATGATGGTTGTTGTTGGACTAAAAGGTTTAAGTGGAGAATTAAGGTAAAGTGAATTAAGGTTTTTGTTGCCTCTTGATGGTATCATGAAAAGACAACGACTGCTGTTCTGGTTGCATCTATGGTGAATTAGGTAGTTGCTATCCCTAAAGGCTTGGTGTTTGAGAATTGATGTTGTGATTGAACCCAAATAGAATTCAGTTGGTATGTAACAGGTTTCATTCAGAAAAGCTCAAAATAATATAAATACCTGAAAAACAGTCAGAGTCTGTTTAAAAGTAACTTTACCTCTAGTTATCCTCTAGTTTATGTTTGGAGAAGGTTGCGGAGATTGAGGGAATTGATGTGGGAGTAGGGATAAAAGGAATTGGTGAAAAACGAAGCGGTTTGGCTAAAGCTGAACAGTAGGCCTGATTTGTGGAGAGATGAAATTGTGCAGATGATCCTATCTCTGAAATGGAGTGGCATTTCTTTTTGAGAGAAGTTTTACTTGCCTGTGGTGCTAAACACCTTGCTGGTTTTGACTGGAGTACTTTCAATATCTGCTTGTTTTACCTTGGTGAAATCCTCTTCCTGAATTGAGATAAGATTTTAGTGAGAACCTTCTTGGACATGGCTGTAATCTTGCAGATGTTTGAATATCGTAACTGCCTAGTCTTTCTTAAATGTTTTAAAGGAACTGCATCTCAATGCTTAGAACGTTATTCTTCTAGATGTGTTCTTTTAGAATTACCCAGGTACTCCTGTGTAATCTCTTGACAATCTTTTACTTCAAATTGATTTAAGCCTGACAAATGGAAAGGTGTATGATGATTTATCTCGTACAACTTTGGCTTTCTGGATTTTTTTTTTCTTATGAGTTCGTAACATTGTTGTGCATGATTTTCTTCTGTGTCTTAACCACTTTACAGATTTGAATGTTTTCAAATGAATGAATAAATTATGCAATATTAAACTGCCATTCACAGGTGAGGATATTGATATGGTACGTGCCAGGCTTTCTTAATTCTCTCTAGAGTGGAAGATAGATTTCTACTTGTTTGTGTATATACCACTGTATTACAAATGAATAGCCACTAAATGGTGCTAAAGGATTGGGAAACATTTTCTCAGTGCTGCATAGAACAATTCCTCTCTGAACAGGCAAGAAAATATTCAAGTTTGTTTCATGCAGGTAAGAAAATCAAGTATGCTACTATACTGTTGCCAGTCCTGTTCTTACACCTGTGCTTTCTAGTTTGTGATGATGCTTATTTGGTGAATAATTAAAATTTCTGATTGCTGATTAGTTTTTCAGATGAAACAGAACTGGAATTCATCCTGTCTGTTGCTGGAAATATTCTTCTAGAATATAGATTTCTCTGGCTGTTTTCAGGATGTCATGGAATTAGTGTGTTTTCACATTTTGTGATCTTTTGAGAACAAAACAGCTTTGAAATCTAAACTATTGCTGAACATATAAGGGTTGTTAAATGGTATTTTTTTCCAAGTGAGAGGTATTAATAAACAGTTTGATCAAGCTTCACGTTAAGTCTGAGACACCAAAATCTTTTATTTGTGATTCCTTAGCTAGGCAAGCACACCCAAAATTAATCTCCATGATTATTCACCATGCTGGCAAATATGTCAGGTCCTCGAAAATTAGATCAAGTACCAAGCTAGGACTCCTTAGATTTCTGCTCCTAATTTCCCTAATAGTCGCTGCTCTGACGACTGGAAATCTTCTAACAGGCAGGCTATGTTTATGATTATTTATCTTTTCTTGTCCTAATACTGTTCTTTAACTATGTAAGTCTTGTTGTCTCTGATTTTACTTGAAGTTTTGTCTTGAGACTCTCCAAAACTGATACCTTTTTCTGAACGAAGATGACAATGCAAACAGGAATTTCTTCTTTGTCCAGTACTGATATATGTTACGCTGTCACATGAGCAATTTTGAACACAGTGTTTCATCGCCAAAATGATTGTGTTGATAATTCTGGGTATAATTTAGTACTTTATTAGATGTTTTGTTTCTTATTAGAGCGTGAATATATGTAGTATTAAAATCCTGATCTGTGAAGGTGGAAATGTCATAAGGACGCATAGTTGCAACCAATTTAGATTTCAGAATCTAAAATTGAGGGAGTAAGATGTCATTGAGTGTTTCTAAGCAACATGTGAATTAATTTTTAAGTGTTGTGGTCTGATCTCTGGAGTGTGTTCCTTTGACAGAAAATGTTGAGGGCAGCATTGGTAATGCTTTGAAGTTCTTGCTCTAACCGATAAGAGAAGTACCTTAAGGCACTAAGTGGCTTATTTTCCGTTGCATCCAATGGCATTTTCTTTTAACCAAGACTTGGAGAAAAGAAAGACTTGTATTGGCACGTCTGGTGGTAGAGTAGAAAAAAAATCAGAAGTCTGTTCCTAGAATTGATGGCAATTATCCTTCTCCTTAATGCTAATCCCAATGAGAATTCATGGGTTTATTTTGAGCTGTTTCTATGGCTTTTACTGATGTTACTCTTCTGTTACGTTGAGTGCGGACCAAATCCACATAGCTCAAATATGCTATAAGTTCTTCTTGAATTTGAGATGTCTGTGGACACTGATTCTATCTTTAATTTTTAACTTGGCTTTGTATACAACAGTTCCTGCCATACCTGGCAGGAATTCAAATTACTGTTTTAGTGAAGAAGGGGATCTTTTTTGATTGTAATCAAATAGTTGGTATTGATTTCTTCTGCTGTAAAACAAAACTTTTTTTTCTTTATTGTTTTACTTTTGCACTGTGGAATATATTTTGCAAATATTTAAATATTAATGTCTTGGAGAAATTTAGATGCGCTAGGAAAATACAGGCAGTAGCTTGTGGCAAGGTACTTAGTCAAGACTAAATATTGGTGGGGAAAGGGAAAATGCTATTAAGGTGATGACTATAGAATCATAAAGCCTTTACAGATAGATATATGGAAGCAATGGAAGCAACAAAGTAGATGGGAAATTTCTGGCAACAGGAAGAAATCGTAAGAACAGGAGAAAAAATACCTGGTACCTTGTAGTCCACAAGACTTATTTTGGTTACATTTAAAAAAAACATCTACCCACCCACCCCTCCCCGCAAAAAAAAACCCAAGCAAAAAAAACCCCTAAGAAACCAAACAGCAAAAATCTGTAAATGTAATAAACTTAATTGCTGTTATATTCTTTCCTTTGTCCGTATCTAAATTGAAACTCTGAAGTAGAGCCTTTGACTACAGGAGTTTAACAGCGGATGTGTCATGTTATAGTGTGAGTTCCATAGAATCATAGAACAGTTCAGGTTAGAAGGAGGCCATGTGGTCTAACCTCTTGCTAAAAACATGGTCAATTTTTAATTCAGAACAGGTTGCTCAGGCCTTTGTTCAGCAGGATTTTCGAAACCTTTAAGGTGAGAGTTTTTGCAGTCTTCCTGGGCAATTTGTTCCTATCTGTGGTTGTACCTGGGGTGAATTTTTTTTTTCCCCTTCCTTATTTCATGTCAAACCTCCCCTGTTTCTGTTTGACAACTCAGGTCTCCTTCCTTCTTGCCTTGCATCTCAGAAGAGAACCTTGCTCTGTTTTCTTAATGACCTCCTCATAGATACTGGAAAGCTGCTACAAGGTGCATCCTAAGTTTCTTCTACTGTTAAACAAATCCTCAGCCTGTCCTCACAAGTCTTGTGCTACAGCCCTTTTCATGGGCCATCTTGGTGGATTTTTGCTGGGCTCAC
This sequence comes from Sagittarius serpentarius, assembly GCA_034782735.1. Classification (NCBI taxonomy): domain Eukaryota; kingdom Metazoa; phylum Chordata; class Aves; order Accipitriformes; family Sagittariidae; genus Sagittarius; species Sagittarius serpentarius. The sequence continues at coordinate 10,983,971 of JAVKLA010000021.1, read as the reverse complement.
TCAAGTTTATAATTTTTCATGTACTGCTGGGCCCCAAACGGGTTGCAGTATTCCAGATGTGGTCTAATGAGTGCCGAGTAAAGGGAAACAATCGCTTTCCTCAGCCTACTGGCTAGGCTTTTGTTGATCCAGTGTAGTATGCTGTTAGGCTTCGTTGTTGTGAGAATGCTCTGCTTGTCCATGTTTAGCTTGCTGTCTGCCAGGACCAGTGTGTTTTTCTCTGTAGAGTGGCAGCCCTGCCAGTTGCTCTTTGTACCGGTGGCAGGGATTTTTCTGTCCAAAGTACTGGACCTTGCACTTGTTGTTGAATTTCATGAGATTCCTGCCAGTGAATTCTTCTGTCTCTCTGTCATTGGTCTGGTTCTCAAGTATACCAGCCATTCCCTGCCCTAAATTTGGTGTCATTGTCAAAACTGATAAGCATACATCGTATCTTCACTTCTGATAAGGAAAAATATTAGATGCATAAGTTAGTCTCAGTACAAACCTCTGAGAAACTTTGCTTTTAACCAACGTCCAGTGTCATTAACCACTGAACTTCAACTTCTGAGCTCAGTGATGCAGCCAGTTTTTCATCCATCTGGTAGTCCGCCCATTTGGGTTGTAGTGACCCAGCTTTGATACCTACTGCTCTCTCCTTATTCACAGATTTTAATAATGTTATCATAGAAGGCAGTTGGGCTCCTCAGGCTTTTTTTTTTCTTTTTAAAGCCTTGGTGAAGGCTGGCTGTTCCTAGTCCCTGTTTTTTTCCTTTTGTGTGTCTAGAAATGGCTTCCAGAAGGACTTGCGCTATGAATTTCTTAGCAACCAAAGTGAAGCTGACCTGCCTGTGGTTCCTCAGGTCATCCTTCTTGCCCTTTTGAAAGCTGGGTGAAATTTGCCTTTCTGCAATTATAGGGGACTTCCTCTAATCTGCATGACCTTTCAAAAATGATGAAGACTAGCCTTGAAAAAATATCAGCTAGCTCTTTCAGGACCTCTAGGTGCATCCTATCTGGTCCCAATTTTTTCTTTAGTGTGCAGAACAGAAGAATGAAAATTCTTTCTCACTCACTCTGTTTTTTAAAAACAGTAAAAGCATTTAAAGGAGAATGGTTAGAACTTTTTTTGGTAGCTAGGTATTTAAAGCTGTTTAACATGAAACTTTTTTGAAATCTAGTATCAGAGTTTCTTGGTAATTGCTAGTGTGGAAACCTTAGTTACAGTTCTCTGAATGCGTCATGTCTCACCATATGGTTCCATAAGTCAGGGCATTTGCGGTTGTCCTTGGGTCTGCATTCCCTTTCCCTCCCTCCCTTAGGTACCAGTACTCACATGATCAGTTAGCGAGGTAAGGGTGCTGATGACTTCCTTTCCTCTTCCCTTTACCTCCAAGCCTTGTTTCGTTTCATTCTGATCAGCCCTCTGCACTAGTGTACTTTACAATTGCCTTGGCACCATTTAATGTTGCACAAGAAAAGCGGATGAAAAGAAACGGGAAGGTAAGACTGAGACAGCCCATACTTAAATTAGCTTGAATAGCTGTAGAACATCATGCCGCCTTCAGTTTGAAGAAGTTGAGATGTAATTTTTATACCTGTAGCATTTCACTTTGAAGATCCTCTAAACTAGCTCTTAGGTGGTTTTAGCAGATAAAAGGGCAATATTATTGTTTCTAGGTATCAAGAATATTTTTGATATGCAATGCTGTCAATAAAGTTTATTAGGAAGTAATTACAAGGCAGGCTTATTTTTTTATGAATGCCTGCTCAACATTTGTCTTCCTAATTGTAGTTCTATCATAGCACTGTCATATTGCTGTCTTGCTTGAAAAGAGAGTTCTAGTAAAATTCAAATGTTAAATGGAATTTTCTGTTCTATGGTTAACGGCAGAGCGAGTTTGAATTTCTCATTCTTCCTTAGATGTTACAGTAGAGGGAAGTGCATTCGTTTTGAAGTGGGTGTTGAGTAGGATCAGTGATACAAGCTTGTCACTTATGTTCTCCTGGCTTTAAAAACAGACTGTGGTTGAACTCTGGTTTATGTAACTTTGTATTTTTGATTTGGGTTTGGAGGTGGCAGTTACGTGCCTGCTTTTAAATATTTTGAGGAATACATAAATTAGCCTGTTTTCTCTACAGATAAAAAGATTGCACAGTACTGATTTGTCTCCATTGATATGGAATCAACTGATAATTAGCATAAGAACTTAGAGTAGTGTATTTTTCTCAATAAGCATCTCTCCTAGATATTTTAGTGAATATATCACAAGTCCTTGTGATAGCAGATCTCAGTCAGAGCTGAACATTTAAGGTGGGAGCATACACATCTCCGGTTCCCCACTCTTCCTTTTGGAGGGGTTTACCCCTCAGATCTTTTGAGAATGTAGTTACACTAGCTGTTTTCAGTTTCTGTATACGTCTGCTCTGCAATTCCAGGATAAGAATGTAGCTTTGTGCGCGATAACTGAATGACCTAAAATCAGCTTAGATGCTGTAAGAAAACCTTGGTTTCTGTTACAGGTGTTGTTTGTACCTTTTGGACCTCAGTACAGAGAAAAGTTTATATATTTCGTTTTGGAGCAGTATTTGGGTGACTTAAATTTTAAAAAGTGAAAGATATTAGACTTCGGTTGTGAATGAATTAAGCTTTCCAATGTCCATGTTAAGATGGTGGAGACAAAATATGCTATTCTGTTTTCTGAGAAGTTGACAGAGGGAGCTTGTATATATGGGAATGCAATTTCAGGGCAGCAGCCACCGCTTCTGACTATGAGAAATCTTTATGATGTCTATTCTTAGAGATGCTAATAATCCCAGATGGGGAACTCCTGGAGGTGAAGGGTTGGGGGGGACCTGCTGTGTTGTAAATGCCATTGCCCTGGTAATTCTGGTGCCATTTCAAATCTTTCCTAAATGGATTATGTTTTCTTGTTTTAGAACTAACTCATTTTTTAATAACATATCTTCTAATGAGAAGGCCTTAAATAAGCTTAAATAATAAATAAGCTTTCTTTTAATTTTAGCATTATCTTTTAGCTTAGTCTTCTCCCTTTCTGCCCCCATTTCCCCCTCCCCCTCCCGCCCACTTTTTAAAACCTAAGCTATTTAGGATCTTAATTGTAAAATCTTTAGATGCTTGTAAGCAAAACTGATTCCCTCTTCTCCCTCTCAATGGCCTAGCAGCAGGCATTCAGCACTTCCTCCTTAGCTTTCTTGATAACTTTCTTTCTGGCATATAATACCTACTGTTGCCAGAATCCTGAGGCTCTTAGATAGCAATAGTCATACAAAATGTGATTTGGCAAGAGCTGCAGTCTCTATTTCCAAGATGCATTCTTGATATGCAAGTGCTGTCTAATCTTCAAAAGCGATGTCCTAGAGGCCTGTTAGCTTCTTAAATTATGTTCTGTAGGCATGCATCTGTCAGAGATACCATTCAGTTTGGGATTTCAGTGCCTGGGATTGCAACATAAGAATTGGCACTGTCTTCTGTCTTGATGCGGTGGAAGTTCTGTGTTAAATATGTAAGCAACTCTATAGACAACAGAAATGAGTACAGCTTAATTACAATTTTTCTATGCCACTTTATTTGCTTTTTAAAACTTACTATTATAGTATGCTTGTTATTTTAATGTGATGATATCTCTAAATGTGTTATTGATAATGTTCACTGAGCATTTAAAACGTAGAAACAACCTGAGCTGTTGAATTGACAGTGATAGAATTGACAAGTAATAGGTAGAAACTTCCCCTTCTTTTACTGTAAAGCTAACAGAAAATACATGGTGACTGCTGATTCATATTGGCACGTGTTATGGTTCTTTCTTGTGATGGACCAGATTTTTAATTCCTCCATTATTATTTTGAGTATGGTGGAATTTTGTGCCCAAATTGTCCCCAAGGTTAGTTGCAGGCCGGCCACGTTTAACCTTGGAAAAGCATTGGGGCATCTTAGCTATGCTGAAGGATTCTTAGTTATGTTGAAGGATTTGGTTCATAGGAAACATTGTCTGCAATCTGTCTTGAGGTGACTGTGAAAGTGACCCTTTCAAATGAAAGCAGTGTGCTGTGTCTTGTCGCAGGAATAACTGGATGCCACAGGAGCGATGAATAAGTGAAAGAGCTGGATGCCATCACATGGCATATGTGAATGCGATGTAAAACTTGGTAGCTCTGACTTTTGTATGGACTACTTAAGTGTTCAGTTGCAGAGCAGCCTTGGCTCTGTATGTCCTACTTTTTCTCAGAGGCTTATGTTGGAAATTAGTGTTTTTGAAAGTGAGTATGAGAACATTCCCTATGTGAGTTGGAAGTTTCGTCATTTAATTAGTTCTTTGTTCATGCTGTCAAAACTAGACTAAATTCTGCTGGATGTTTTTGCTAAGCTTTTCTTTGATTTATATTCTTCTCTCTTGTTCATTATGAAAGTGGAAGACTTAAGTTTGAAGGCTTTTTCTTCTTTTCTTTTTTAAGGTATATGTTGGTGAGCTTCCTCAAGATTTTCTTCGCATTACCCCAACCCAGCAGCAACAGCAAATCCAGCTGGATGCCCAGGCAGCTCAGCAGCTACAGTATGGAGGACCAATGGGTACAGTAGGCAGACTCAGCATTACTGTAGTACAGGTATAAATTGTACCATCTTTGTACAATTAAGTAATTGTAATTAATTAATAAATACGATTAAAATTTTTTGATCGGTGACCACAAAAAGATTTTGTGTTGGAATCTGAGTTAGTAAATTACTTGTATATAGGGAATGAGTAATTTTGAAAATTTTTGTAGCTTCATGATTCAGTACATCAGCATTTTGTCCAGTTTCATGTTTCACAGCTGCATCGTGCATGGTGCAGCAGTTTCCTGTAAACCTTGCTATTATAGCACATAATCAGATAAACTCGTGGTTTGTTTTTTTGTTTTATATGAACAGGTTTCTCTGAAAACTGTTAAGAAGGCTTCCTGTAGAAACACTTAATATTGGAAGGCATTAGCAATTTTGAGAATATTGTAGGGAACTGCGGTTGCCTTAGGTATTTTTCTTTAAGTGACTCTTCTGTTCCGTCCCTGTTTCCTCTAATGCATTTGCTGTTTTTACTAGTGCTTTCTGCAGGCTTTCTTATTAATCACAAGTGCTTAGTCCTAGCTCTCTATTTTCTACTTCTTTCTCTTCCCTTGTTATTCTTTCTTTTATCTCTTGGCAGTACTGTATTAGTGCATTCATTATGCATAAGACTTCAAGTTTTAAAACTTGTCTGTCTTAACACAACTCTGTTTATCCGCATTAGCATACCAGACGTCCTTCATACTAACTTAACACACTTCATCTATTTACAAGTGCTGTTTTCAAGTCATTCTCTGAAAACATACCGAAGTGATATTTAGCCTCAAATTTAGTATCAAGCCTGGAATAGGATCTGTATGGTTACAGCTTCCACAGTGAGGTCCATACTGGGGAGTAAACCTATATAGGGTCTCTCAGGGAAAGAGGCACTGATCCTTCTTTCTATGTCTTTCACTGGTCAGTTTGCTCCTTCACAGCCAATATCCTTCCTTTGCAAACTGGGGGTAATGCTTTTTCAAGGTTTATTACTTCTAAAGTCTAGATACTTGAACTCATTCATTGCATTCAGTTGCAGCCCTCTTTCTAGTTCTGATGAGTTTCCCAGTCTGTGTTCAGAGAGTGTAAGACTGTAAACCTCTTCTGCAACTTTGAAAAGCAGAATAATGTTGCCACTTCCAGAGCACAGTGGAAGAAGCTTTATTATCATTTTTTTCCAGAGCTAGGGGTAGATGATTCAAGTTAAACCTCAGGCCTATAAGGAAACAAAATATTTATCAAACAACATGCAGTGTCTCTCAACTCTCTTGCAGTTTCTAGCAACTTGTGTGCTACTCCGTAGATTGTTCATCTTTGGCTATTTGCTTGGACAGCTTAAAGTGCTTTTTGTCACGGGATGTTGATCCAATCAGTATAGATGGTAGAAGTTCCTGGGGCAGATAAGGGGGCAGACAGTACAGTGTTCAAGAAGGAGTTTTGCATCTCTTTTTTTGAGTGGCTAAGTACAGAAACATCCAGATTCCTGTTTGGATGGGTGAACTGATGGTGTTGATACTGGTCTTTGTCAGGTTCAATGCTTGTTTTATTTTTAGGTGCTTGTGCAGACAAGAAAAAAATATTTATCTTGCTTGAGGAATAAAACCTAATGGCCGTTCTTGATGCCATGTCTGTAAGTAACTGCTTGTTATAGAATCACAGGATAGTTGAGGTTAGAGGTGACCTCTGGAGTTTACTTAGTCCAAATCTCATCCCCCTGCCCCCCACCAGTCCTTTAATCAAGGATTAAGGAGGATATTACATACAAGGAAAGGCTGAGAGTGCTGGGGAACAGTCGTTGGGGGAATCTTATCCACGAGTAGTCCCTGCCGTCAGGTTTCTATAAAGAAGACACCTAGGCTCTTTTCAGTGCTGTCTGGAGGAAAGACGAGAGGTACAGTGAGCACAAATGGAAATACAGAAAATATTTAAATATATGAAAAACCTTTTTACTCTTAGAGTTGTCAAACATCAGAACAGATTGCCCAAAGGGCTTGTGGAGCTTCCATCCATGGAGACACTCAGAACTTGCCTGAACATTTGACCCTGTTCTGAGTGGAGAGCTTGGACTAGGCAATCTCTAGAGGTCCCATCCAACCTCAGCCATTTTGTGATTCTGTGAAACCCTTAACTGTGCTAGTGGCCCTTTGCTGGACTTGTTCAAGTATGTCCATGTCTTCTACTGGGCAGCCCAGAACTACAGAGAACAGTACTCCAGGTATGGTCTCCCGAGTGCTGAGTGGAAGGGATCATCTTCCTTGACCTGCTAGCTGTGCTTTTCCTAATGCAGCCCAGGATGCTGTCTGTCTTCTTTGCTGCAAGGGCGCATTGCTGGCTTATTTCCAGCTTGGTGTCCACTGAGACCCCCAGGTCCTTCTCTGCAAAGCTGCTTTCCAACCGGTTGGCCCACAGCCTATAGTCATGCATGTGGTTATTCCTCCTCAGGGGCAAAACATTACATTTTCATTTGTTGAACTTTGAGATTCCTGTCTGCGCACTTCTCCAGCCTGTCAAGGTAGTACATGCTCCCTCTGAATGGCAGTACAACCCTGTGGTGTCCCAAGAGATAGCCTTCTGTACCTGTCTGGGAGTTTATGCAAGAACGCTGTGGGAATCTTGGCTGCGTATTGAGGCATGTGGCATTCTGGATAGGAGATTTACCACGGCATAGTTAACCGGCAGAACATGAAAAGCTGGTTGAAGTTTTTTGTATTTAAATATGTGTTGGTAAAGTATATAGTGCAGCATGCCTTAATTCTGTTACTAATAAACTGATGAAAGATCAGAAAATGGCTTTGGGAAGGTAATTTACTGCTTTTTTTTTATTTATCACAGATATATGGGAATAGTGGTGAGTTTGTCTAAGCACGGTTGGTTGTGTCCTCTTAAATTACTAGACAGACAATTTATATGCTCTTTTTTCTTCTGGTGAAGTTTTATGATACACTGCCTAATCTTGGGACTTCAGAGTTCAGAGAGCACATAATTTAGGTGCCAGCTTTCCTACTTTAATTGTTAAGCCCACGTTTACAAGGAGCAGTTTGAGACCTTTCTCACCAGCTCTAAGGTATGAATTGCTGAACCAGCCTGTGCCCTGAAGGAGAAAAGGGCTTTCCAGGCCAGAGCTGCGGCCATTGTGACTAAATCTTTACGCAAGTCTCAACTGTTCAGTTCTTTAAATATTCTTTAGGTGGGAGGCATCCTAGGCACCGTATTTTGGCACTTGTCTTACTATAAAAAGAACTATAGGCTTCTTAGTACAGGTCAGAGAAACAGCATGTCCAAGAAGTACAATTTTCACTTTGGCATAGCTATGCAACAGTACTGAGTGTTGTCTTCAGGACTGTCATCAACTTGTTTTTTTCTATTCCTCTGATGTTACAGTAAAAGTATGTTGGATATCTTCTGATTCTGTACAGAGTCTGGTTTTACAATGATGTAGAACTTAAGTTGCCCACTGAATTAAGTAATATCAAATGCACGCACTGACTTGAGTAAGTTTTTTAATCACTTTGAAAAGTACGATCTAGATTTTTACCTCAATTGAACTGCTTTTGCATTTTGTGCTTTTGTATTGTGTGATATTCTTGAAGCTCCTGGATTTCTATATTTCATCCTTTAAAAGTACTTCAGTGAAAGAAGATAGGTTGCCTGTCATATTAAGTTTATGATTGTGTATTGGAGAGCAGATACCTAGGCAAAAATTGAACTTGTTACTATTTCCTTGTAATTGTGTATCTTTTGGTTTGGTATGAAGTAACTTATTTTAGCTGTGGCGAGGATGTCTGTACAACAGACAGGTTAAAAAGAGGCTTCCTTTTCAAGGTCTTCGAGACATCTGGCTTATGTTTTAATCCGAATCCTGTTTTTCTTGATTTTTTTTTTTCTTCCTGTCTACCTCATAATTGAATTTAGTCCTTTGTTCAGTATTTGATTCTCTTGTGAACTAATAGTAGTGAACTTCTCAAGTTAATGTAAATACACACTTACAGGCTTTCTTTTCTTTACAGGCAAAATTGGCAAAGAACTATGGAATGACCCGCATGGATCCATATTGTCGAATACGGCTGGGGTATGCTGTGTATGAAACTCCAACGGCACATAATGGAGCCAAGAACCCCCGCTGGAACAAAGTTATTCAGTGCACTGTTCCCCCGGGTGTGGATTCGTTTTATCTAGAGATATTTGATGAGGTCAGAACTGCTATATATATTTTATTTTTTTTTCCTCCCTTCCCCATCTGCTGTCTGGACTGAGGTTTGGGTGACATCTTGCAAAAAAGGGTTCAGTTGCCAAAGGCTGTTTCTTAGCTCTGCTCCCTGTGAGATGACAAAAATTTATCAGAATCCCAAAAGTAGCAATTCTTAAGGCTTCACTCTTCCCCAAGAATGTTGGAGCTGTTACCTTTCCTTTAGTAGCTGATAAGGGGCATTAGCAGGGTTCCCTGCAAAGGGAGAGAAGCAAAAATGTTTGAGTGGTGTTGAAGCTCCTCTTTGCTATCAAAATGCCCTGCAGCTTTATATTCTGTACTGTCCCTATTAAAAATAGCCTGTTTATACACTACTGTTTTACTCAGAAATTCTTCAGTGTTGTTCTAACCCAGGAGGAGCTTGGAGGCTTTCCCAAGCTTGGAAATGCTGAGAATAAAACTGTCAAGCATAGACTGTGTGTAGTCACTAGGATTTATTAGCAGAAACTAAGAGGCTACAACTGAGGCTAAAGTGTGTGGTTTGCCTTTTTTTTGCTGCATCTCTTACTGTGTGTAGTAAAACCTGACACCGCAGTAGCTGTGTGGTTGTTACACAAGTGAGGCTTTTGGATGCTATTTTGGGGGCTTGGTTGATGGGTTGAAGTGCCTATTTCATTGCTGCCACAGGGGTGGCAGATCAGTTCTTGTATCTGCTCTTGAATTACTGGAGTTCACAGCCTATTGTAGCATAAACAAAAGCTGTTTACATTCATTTAATGGCCTATGGATATGATGTCACTAGATTTACACAGACTATGCTGGTATTATTATGTTGTATTTCTAGAAGTGTTCTGCCTCAGGTTTTCAATTTCTTATTATTAAATATCTGCAATCAGTCTGTAATCCCACTTAAGCATCATTCATCCCTGTTGGAAAAGAGATGGCTAAAATATTTACCAACACTTTAGTAGTTTCAAAAGGAATAACTTAAAAATAAAATTGGCAAAATGAAATAGCATAAAACTGAAGGAAGTGTTAGTCAATAATAATTTTGAGATTATTTTTTTATTATTATTTTTCAGGACAAGTAACTTGATAATATTTTTTTAATTGTATTCCAGCGGGCCTTTTCAATGGATGACCGCATCGCTTGGACACACATTACCATTCCTGAGTCTCTGAAACAAGGAAATGTAGAGGATGAATGGTATAGCCTGAGCGGAAGGCAGGGTGATGACAAGGAAGGAATGATTAATCTGGTTATGTCGTACACGGTAAGCTAAGTTTGGGGTGGGTGGAGGAAGGGAGAGAAGCTTCCTGGGTAGTAGAAGGGAGATATTTTAGATTGAAGTAGAAGTAGTTCCATTGTACCTTGCTGGATGTTTGTGTGTGTTAGCATTTAAAATAATTATACTCAACTTTGGGAATAGCAGTCAAAAATACTAGTTAAGGCAGTAAATACTTCTTGGTGAGGTGGTAAATGGGTATTTATTTATCTGGTTTTGCAATTACAAAAATTCAGCTTATTCCTGTGCTAACAGAAGTATAAAAACCAAATCCTCGGTCAAATTGTCCATTGCCATTTCTAATTTGATAATAATAATTAATAATAAATTAAAAGCTTTGTGGAATCTAACAATAACTCCCCCCCGCCCCCCTATCTTTAGAAAATCCAATTTTTTGCTTTTAAATTGACGTGAAAGTTCTGTCTTAGGTCTTTCTTGGATAGTTTGAATGCTTTTTCTGATGACTTTGCTTTTCACTTCCATTCTTGTTCATTTGGTGCTCCTGGTCACAAACTGCTGACTTACACTAGTCTGTTAGCAGCTCGTGGACTATTCTCTCATCTATCACCTTTGTCTTAAGTAGCTGTTGGATAGCATGTGTAGTATGTGCAGCCCTGAATGCTTTCTACTACTCTTGTACATCATCAAAACCTCCAAGTTGCTGTTGAGTGCATAGCTGGGAACAGATGTTCTATGCTGTTTGAAATTCACATTCTGCCACACATCTGAACAGTTGTTTCATTACTTCTAGGAGAAATGAGTTTATAATTAACCTTTAAGACTATCAGCCCATGAATGTACTATACATAGAATCTGACCTTTTAATATTTTTCAGGATCAAACTGAACAGGAATTGTGGTAGTAAAAGGGAATGGAGTTAAGCTGATATTTTGTTTAAAGTACTTGTGTACCTCAAAAATAACTTATTTGAACTAAAATTTGCTCCTAGGAGCAGTATACTGCTTTTAATAAAACCAGGTTTGCTCTAAGATTTCACTTACGATGAATATGTTGTAAATTTATTTTACAAGAATAAGGCATGAAAGCTGATTAAACCCATATATTAAAATACTTTGCTTCAGCAACAGAATTTCAGGCACAAAATTTATCAAACTGTTGCAAAAGGCTAGTTTGACATGATGTGTTTGTATGGATTTACAGGCAAATTAATTGCCACTTAAAAGGATGGTAGCTTAGTTAATTTGCCAAAGATTTTGCTTCATATAGGTTAGCACTTAGTATAGTCACGTTGTAACATTGAACATGGATTTGCAATGTGACAATTTGTTTGCAAATACTGTTTTAATTGTTTTAGTTGCTTATTTTTTTCTATTTCTTGAGTAGTTCTGATCTGTTCTAACCTATGCTTCTTGTGTCAAGTCTTTGCCAGCTGCCATGATGATGCAGCCCCAGCCAGTGGTCCTGATGCCCACTGTATATCAGCAAGGAGTTGGATATGTGCCTATAGCAGGTATGTTTTCTCTCCTTGAAGGCTCTTAAAACTTCCAGATGAAAGGTTTTGCAGAAGTAACTACCAAATTTCTCCTGTTTTTCGGAATGTAAAGGAAGGTATAAATGATTCTGTCCTTAACCACTTTTTATCATGATACATTTTTGGAGAAGAGTGAGTGAATTAAGTGTAGGTCTGCTGTCAGTCTTGTACGCTGTTTTAAGGGAGCTGCATGAGTTTGATTAAATGGATTAAAATGACTATCAAGTTGGAACAAGTAGCTTGAAGCCTCCTCTTTTTGAATGTTTTAGACTTATGTCAGGTTGCTGAATAACTAAATATCTAGCAGACTGCACTCTAATATAATGTGTGCTTATTTAAATGTGGCAATCCATGTGTGAAACTGTTCAGACTTCAAAAAGTGCACCATCTGATTTCTGTCAGAATTGCAAGTTTAAAATAGCCCGTAAAGGGATTGACTCTTCTGTGGTGTTTAAAGATGCTTTGTTGGAAACTTGCTACACAGCATGTGAAGTGTGTAGCGCAGTGAATGAAAAATGTTAGGGAGCTCTGAGATAGCTGCTTTATCTCTTCTTCATGTATTTATGTAACTATTGTCAGTTCTCTTGGTCTGTGCAAAGTAGGTTTTGGACTTGTATAGAAAGATGTGTTAACTTAGGTTTTGTAATCAAAGATGAAAAGTTTGAAGTATGTAAATAAGCTTGAATTTGCCCTACTTAGATAACTGATAATTAAACTTCAGCTAGGTTTTCTTCTGTTTCGTTTACAGCTCTTATAAGCTCCAGTTTGTTGTATGGACATTTATTCAGTAATATGTGTGCTTTTTAGGGAAAATAAGATATGAATTTACATATTTCGAATTTCTTTGTATACAAGTGTATGAATGAGTGATAGTGTGTGGGATGTAATTGCAGTACTAAGGGCTGACACAACAGATACTTTTTTTTTTTTCTTTTTTCTTTTTTTTTTTTTTTTTTTAAGACTCAATTCCTGGTTGAATTAAAAATTTCTCTGTAAAAACAAACCTCCTCCACAGAAGACTGGATATGTAACTTAAAGAATCATGCCTCTTGTTTCATTTTTACAGAGTTAAGTTAGAGCAAAACAGGGAAAAGGTTGGTTACATACTTTATTCCCTGATGGAAACATGCAGTTTGCTTCATTTAAAGTGCTTTTATCTCTATAACTTAATTCTCAGGATTTAAGTCTTGCTTGCTTTGCCAGTGAACTAGTTGCAACTTGTGTGTGCATCCTGAAGTGTGATTCCATTGTGGTAAGCCAGAATTCTGTGTAGCTTTTTTGTGTTTGAATTAGATGCCGTATGTTTTTTCGCTTGTAGGTTCATCACATCCCTATAGACTGAAGCAGTTAGTGAACTTCAAATGTAGTTATCCTATGTATGGTTAAAAGAAAAACAATCACTGGGGTGGTACATATAGCAATGTAATAGAAGGTGCAATAGAATTTCTTGAACAGATCAAAATGAGAATATTTGTACTGTAGAACTACTGTGCCAGCCAGAGTATGAACAGTAGAAATGAAGAGGAGACTAGTTTCAGGTATAGTTGAAGCTAGACATAGAATGGAATAGATAAAACTGATACTAGACCTTCAAAGTTGAAAAACAACTACAGTGGTGTATCTTGATGGTCAGATCTTGGTGTTCTGTAAATTTTTTATTTATCTTGAGAATATTTTCAGAAAACTTACTAAATCTACTTGGACAAGTGAAGAAATAACTAATATATAGCAAGTGATAGCAATGCCTGACATTTTTAGCATATATGAATTGGCCTTTATGTAACAATTTTATTCTGTATGTTGGAGCATTGCCCTTCTGCAAAGATCCAGCATGTTTAATTACTGCTATGATAATCTTCTGTATTAAAAATTCTTCCTGATTCTGTCTTATGTTTTTAAAGCCTTGCTAAGTCCCACCTCTCGATTTGAACTTTTCTTTTGTTCTGGGAAGGCTTGAGTGTACTTCCTTGACTTTATAAATGCCAAACTTATTGCAAGCCACCTTTGACTTAGTTCTTCTATTTTTGATATTTTTTTTTTAATTACTCTTTGTTTGCTGTTCTAGAATTTCTGTGGGCAACATCAAAATTTTAAAGCACTGTGAGTTTTAAAGCTTTTTGCCTATTCACTAATCAATAACCCACTCATAATAGTTAGATGGATGGTTAGGTTTGGACTTTGAAAGTGGCTTGACTTCAGAATACTTTTACTGTTTCATACATTTAATTGTATGGCTTAATAAAAGTAATTTCAAATTATAAAAGGAACCAATAGTGCGTCTTGGAAGACAGGGAGTACTGTCAGGACATTTTCTATAACCTGATCTAGATGCTCTTCCTGGATTCTGTAAACTCTTTCAGAAAGGTGCATGCAAACTACTGGATTTCCCTGCCCACCTGAATTGATTGTTTCTTCTGGGAAAACTCTGTTGGTACACTTTCTTTGGAACACTGTACAGGGTTTTCTCTCTGAGACTGCTTCAAGGGCAATGGTAGGACATCAGTATGCTCCACAGGAATATTGTTTACCTTCTTCCCATCTTCTTAGTTCAGGTTTTTTACCTACCCAGTTAAATGAGTGTAGTCAATAAGCAAGTTAATACGCAAATTCTAGGTGGTTTTTTTCTTCCACAGAAAAGTAGAAGAGCAGCACTGAATAGTTTATTCCATTTGAAATGGAGGAGATTCTGCTGTTGGGCAAGACTGTTAGAATCGAAGTCTTATCTATGATGGAAATACAGTGGATGAACTAAAATGCTTATCCAGACAGTTTTAACAGCTATTTGTTAACTGCCTGAAATAATTGTGCTTTAAAGGGGGATGGTGTCAAGTCAAATTTAGCTATGTCACAAAGGCCAAGCTGTTTTTTCTGTAAGAGAAAATTTCTGTTCAAAACTTAGTATACGTAACTAACCTTCTAATTAAGGTCAAAGCAACTAATTCTTCTCACACTTATCTCTATCGTAGAAGCTGAGGTAGATAGTAAGAGCAAGCAATTAGTCACTGTGGTAAGCAGATGAAGCTTGAAATGCCAACACAAGTAATGTTATTTTCCCCACATTTGATGGTAGATGTTACAGAGCTGTGATGAGAGCAGAAATGGCCATAGAATATTCTTGCACTATGTTAATTAAATTAAAAAGTTCTAAAAATTTAAGAACTTTTGACAATAGCATTAGTTGATGTAAATTGTAGTTGCCATAGATGATATATTTATGGATTGGGTTGGGAAAAGTTGAACTTGTCAGTCCTGTTGCTCTTCTAAAAGTTGAGTTTATCTGCCATGTCTTCCTGTTTCTTTTTCTGAAGATTACTTAATTTAGGCTGTAGAATATTGTGGTATACTAGTTGCTTATGGTCCAAGCTGATCTCGATAGTGTATGAAAGACACCTAAAAAAAGTTAGTTCAATAAGCAAGTTACATTTCTTATCAGCTAAGTATTCATGGGATAAATAGGAAACGTATTTGTGCTTCACTTAGAAACACCTGTGTAAAAAGTAGATTAAACCCCTATTTGTGCTTCACTTAGAAACACCTGTGTAAAAAGTAGATTAAACCCCAATGTGTTTCAGTGCCCTGTCAGAGTCCAGAATATCATTTTTCATTGAGGCAAAGTTGTGTGTGTTGTAGGTACATTACTTCTTTAGGTGTCTGTATTGAGTTTCATGGGTCAGCTTGTGATGTTACTGGTATTTGTTCAGCAAACTGTAGATTAATGTTGTCCTTTATGGGCTACAAAATATAATCCTTGATGCAAACACTTGGTGGCTTACTTTGGAAACATTTCCTCTCACTGTTACTTCTGTAAAAACAGCATATTTAGGACACTTGTTCAGAGTGCTGAAGCAAATTAGTTGGGAGACTGAATCCTAGCAGCATTTAGTTTCTGATATTGGATAGTTTAGATTTTACCCAGTTGCCTCAGTTTATCCTGAAAAGTTTATCCAACTTTCACCTTTCGAAGCTAAATGATTCATTTCCTTTTAAAAATAGATTAATATTTCTTTCCCGTGTCTTATTCCTTTCCCCTTGCCCCTTCATTTTCACCTGTCTTTAGGGCTTGAGTACTTTGCTCTGGGTAAGTTTCCAAGCTCTTTTCTCACTCCCATCCTCATTGACTCAAGAGTCTCTGCATGAACTCATCTAAACAGCTTTATTTGTTACAGCAGACTGTATCACAAGGTATTGCCACTTGGATGTCGCAATAGAACAATTTAATGCATCTTCTGGAAATCGTTAAAGCCTGTTGGAAAGTCTTTGAAGGCATCTGCTCAGCTTCAAGCTGTAATGATTAAAGTAATTGGTGATAATGGTGTTGATGGATAAAAAGTTAATATTCTTAAACTGTTGTATGTCAGTGATCTCTTCTAGGTGATAGTACTGGTTTCCTAGAGGAGAAACTTTAATCTTGCAGTTGTTCTGTTACTGCAAGGTTTGGGGGAAAGGAGGTAATGTTGTGACTTTTTGTAAACTTGAAAGCAAAGAACTCAGTTCTGCAATGACATTGAGAAGACAGCCTGCCTATTGCTGTCTGTTAATCTTCAAATAAGCCTTTTTTTCAAAAAGATAACACTTTTTCATCAGAGTGTATCTTTCATGCACATCTGGTTTAGATCCATGTCAGGTTAAGCATCTGGCTAGAACTCTAAAGACAAATTATGTTACAGGAAATCAATTTTCCTTCAATTTAGACTTACTTTACTATGGCACCTTTTGATTCTGAATTGTGCAAAGATATGGTGACATCCTTAACTTTGATAAAAGCATTGGTCTTTAATCGAGTATGTTCAGAAAATTTCTAATTTACTCCTTGTGAGATAAAATGTCATTTCTTGGTGCTCTGAATTTCTGAAAGATGCCATAAATAAAACTGGTGTGGTTGTCGCAATGTATTTGGTTTATTCAGAGCAGTGGAATTGTAGAATTTTTCTGTGGGTCCATACACTTCACTTTTCTAGTAGTTTACAAAGAAACAACATTTAAAAAATTGAGACGATGGCATGAATTTTTTTTAGCACTGATTATTTTATATCAATAGCAAAATATCATCAAGACCTACTTGTGCATTTTAAAAAAGATTATACTGATTTCTTCCTTTAAATAAAACAATATGTGTTGAGAAGGTTCCGGAGTTTACTCTGAAAGGGTCTGTGCATGGGACAGAATAATAATGAGTTAAGAAACTAAACATAGGGCACTTGGCTGAACAAGAAAATAAAAGTGTGTAATGCCTTGTGTACAGTTAGGAAAAGTTTACCCTGTTAATTCTGCTTTGCTTCCATTGCTGCTTATAGCAATTGACTTGCTATTGTACATACTTGTTTCATGTATTGGAATGTCACTGCTTATGCCAGCATGTTTGCCATTGCCATTTCACTGAATTGGAAAAGAGTGCTCCATTCTTCTGATTTATAACACTTAATATCTGAGAGCAACACAGGAGTGTGTAATTCCATTGGTAGTGGATTCTTACGTGGTTTAGTTTCAGTTTTCACCTGTTGGTGAAATGAGGTGCTTGATATGTAAAGCAGCTTTTTTACTGAACATTGATAATTTTGAAGTTTATCTAATGACTGCATATACATATGTATATCTGCTAAATTTTAGTGTGTAGTTCATTATGTTTAAGTCTTGCTTACTATTTTGTAAATCAGAAATTGTGGTTGTTTCTAGCCTGAGTGTGGAACAAAGCAAAAAAACCAAGGTACTCTTTAATTTGGTATTTGTACAGCTTGAATGTTGAGTTTCATGAAGAGTAAGCATTTATCATGGAGGTATTTATGAAAAAACACTGTGATACTAACATCCATTTGTAAACAGTGCAGTTGTAGACAGCATAAACTAATTCTAGAACTGTAAGAGCTGAGAAAATGGATTTTGAAAATCGTTAGTGAAAAACCATGCTATTGAGAAATTTGTCTCTAAAATTGAATATTTAGATTGAAAATACTTCCTGAATACTGCCTGTTCAGATGACTGTCTTCTTCATAATTACCTTGTTTTGACGAAAGAGTAAGAAAAATTGTGTGCTGGTCTTGATTTTTTTTTTTTTTTTTTTTTTTTTTTTTAAACAATGACAAGACAATGAAACTTTATTTGTAAGCTGTAGGCTGCTGTGGTACTCAAAGTGAGCCTCACGTTTCATTTGAACTAATATTTTAAACTGACCTCTTGTATGGACAGTTCCTACACAACTTAGGCTAATAGCTGTATGATCTTAGGGGGCTGATGACTTACTGAAGCATATTAAGAGGCTTGTGTTAGAACAGAGCAGTAGAAGTTAGGTTTTACTTCTTTCAGGTACTTTGCAACTTTAGTTTTGAGGCTGTACATCTTTGTTCACCTCTTGTAAATGCCTAGATTGTTTGTAGGAAGCATGAGGAATGAGTTGAGGCTTGTTGAAGCTATAGAAGAGGCAGTCTGAAATGTTGCTGGATATGATTATTGGGTAAAGTGTATTTGCAGTGTTGGAGAAGACTGCACAGTGGTTTGCCTCCAGGGTGCCCCCATGATCTGATTTGCCATATGTTCAAATACATAGTGCCGGACAGAATTCCAGGGACCATGGTCCAAATGGCATAAGAAGCTCTAGAGCTGAAGTGCAGGTTGTTGCAGAAGAGGCAGTAGATATCCTTGGTGGTGGTGTGATGCAGATGGCTGGCAGAGCCATTGTTCAAGTGTGTAAGTAATAAATTTATGGTGAGAGGGACATTTCTCTAGTTGCCAGCATGAACCTTTTCAAATAGATGCAGCCTGCACATTAGACGTAAAGCATCTAGGTTCTTTTTTTGCTTCTAACAAAACTTAAGATGATTATAAGGGGAATTTTAAAATCAAAATTGCAGAACATTGGTAAGTATGAAGGTGCTTACAATTCAGTAATGCATCCCCTCAGATAGGACAGAAGTCCAAGTTGAGGAAAGAAATAGCAAAGAGTACGTTAGGTAAAATCATGGTTGCAATGCACACAGTCAAACTATATTCAATTACAGTACCTTGTCAGCCCGAATTGATGTAAGTTATGATGGGTTTAGCTGATCCAACCTTGAATATGAGTTTTAATATAGCATTTTTAAAGCTGATGGGGTAAAAAAAGATAATCGCTGAGATGCTATAATATTTGTACAAGTTAGAATGACCATAGATGTTTCTGATGAAATAGTTACGGGTTAAAGAAAAACTTGGAGACAAGGTAAGTATTGAAATTGCTCTTTGCTCTGTTTTTGAAGATGTTAAGTCTGAATAGAAGTAGTATAATATAGTTGCAATACATTTGATCACTTAAGTACTTTAGTCATTATGCTAAGAGAGATCAGGCTGTGAAGAGACGTGCTTGAAAATGATGTTGGTTGTAGATCTGCTTTATGTTGTTACGCTTTTCGAGCCGTTAGTCGGAATTGAATAGAAGAGAAGCAGCTTTTGATCTGCTCCCGAGTAATATATGAAACCCGGTTCAAAAAGTATCTTATTTTGAAGATGTATAATAGTGGTGATGCAAATAGTTCATCCTTTGTTTAACTTAAGGAGAAGTAATTACAGACACAGAAAGAAAGCTAAACAGGTGAACTAAAAACTACGTAAAAATGTTGCTAGCTGCTCAAAGTAAATGTATGCCAAATTAAAAACAAACAAACAAAAAAAAAACCCAAAACAAACAAACAAAAAAAACCAAAAACCCCCAACCCAAACAATCACTCTTGGAGAATCCTAAAAAATCTTTGCAGTAAAACAGTAAAGTAGGTTTCTGCCAAAAATAGATAGGCCTGCCCAATGAGAGCATGTGAGAGAGTTGAGTTATATATTAAATCTAAACTGGTAATAACATTGGGTAACAAAGCTTTTAAAGATCAGATGTGTAAGGAGTTGAGAACTATTTATTTTAAAGAAGCAGAGAACCTAGAGTAATTTAGGTAATTAAGTGACTATAAAGACGTAAGTATGTAAGGGAGTACCAAAAAACCCAGTTGGAATGTGAGACCGTAACGGAGGAAGAAAGTGTTTGGGTTTGTCCTTAGGAAGGAATGCTTTTTTATGGAGAAGAAGCCTCAGATTATAATTTTAGAGTTTAACACTAATTGTTAAGATGATCAGTAAGAAAATACAGGTAAGATAACATTTATTCCTAGTCTTGTGTTTTGGATGGTTTTGCCAAATGCAGTATATAACCTATTGCTTAATTAAGTCTTGCTTTCAGAGGACTGGAGGATAGCAAACTGACTCGTTTTAAAAATAGTTCTGAAGTAACCATTTTCCCTGATTAAAACCTGTGGAGGTCAGAAGGAGCTGATGTAAAACAACTAACTATGTAAACTTTAGGAGGAGGTGACATGGTTACATAAAGAAAGCTCATACCTTAGAAATTATAGGTGTATGAGTATGTGGGTAAGAATGATGTGGTCTGTGTACATCACCTTGTCAGCTGCATTTTGAAAATGTTACTTGCTAAGGGCTCTTCCCATCATATGATACTCTGATACAGTAAAGGTCCTCTTGTGGTTTAATAGCTATTTTGAAAAGCTGATAAACAGATAAACATAAGTTATGAGTCGCCTCCCTCCATTAGGGGATCTTTGGTGGGGTGCATCATATCTTTAAAAAACTAATTGAGGGAAGGGGACTAACAGACAATTTGCCAAGACAAAAACTCTTAGCAGTTTTCTAAGTCTCTCTGACTGCAGGAGGTTGCAGAAGGATCTCATTATAGTAAATGGGAAATAAAATCACATATTGAGATTGGTGTTAAAGTATGATGTGTAAAGAAAAATCTTTAATACATATTTGGTGATGATTTCTTGATTGGTCATTACTACACATAGAGATCTTTGAATTACTGTAGACTATTCTATGAAAATACCATGTGAATGGTGTTTGAAACAGTGGATAAAATGCTTGAAAGCAAATAGAGAACAAATACAAATACTTTATCATGCTGCTGTATGAAGCAGTGCCATGTTTGTGTCAAGATGCAGGTAGTTCTCCTTGCCCTACCTTAGAAACAATACAGCAGAACTGGAAGAGTAACACACAAAGGTGGAACTACTTAGAGAAGAAGTAAAATACGCCATTTTCAGAAATGATAGCAAAAGACTCTAGATGTATACTATACCTGGCTTCAGTTTTATAAAAACAAATGGTAGTTTTTTCAGCAGTGGATCTATGCTTAATTAATGATAAAAGTTGCTAAGTGATGAAAAGGGACTTTTGTCTAGTAATTCCTTTTAACAGGAATTAGATAACTCATTTTATAAAACTGTCTTTATAAACTGACAGTACTTTCAATTTTATGCAGGTATACAAGAAGCTCATGAAAAATGTCAGATTAATTTTGTCCTCTGGCAGAGGAAAGGGGAAAAGCACGGTGTACCCCTATAGGCATAAGAGGAATTACTCTCTTGCCACTTTGTCGCTTCGCAGGCTGAACTGGATGGAACTTTAACCAGGGAAAAATATTAGCTTAAAATTTGCTTGTGAGTGTGGTCCAGTCTCTTAGCGAACTAAACGCTTTGCTTTCCTTTGAATGTAGTGGAGCTTGCATTCATTGAATTTCTAAGTATTAGTAATGTATATTGCTGATGCAAAACCATCTTTTTCATTGCAACATAAATACAGGAACTAAATATGATGGGAGCAGGGAGTGGAAAAACAACTGCACCTTTCTGTGGTGCGCTTAGTGTTTGGTTAGCGATTCATGTGTAAACCTGGTTAATGCAAGTTGTACCTAATTTTGAGCTGTACCTGTTGCCGTACTGTAGCTTACCACTTCCATAACATAACTTGGGCAGAGAACCTGTTCCAGAAAAACGTATTCTGATTGCAACAGTCTAGGTATAATCTCTGCAATCTCTTTTTTCTGAAGTACCTGTAAAAAAAAAAAAAAAAAAAGCTGAAGTTGGTGGGTTGCGGTGAGTCTTGAGCCACTTTCTTCTTCAAAATCATTGTTTAGTTTTTTGGTGTTTCTCCCCGCCCCCCTGCTTATGTATATTTTTGGATTTTTTTTTTTCTTCTGTTTTTTGCCTGCAGGGATGCCTGCAGTCTGTAATCCAGGCATGGTACCAGTGGCAATACCGCCTCCTGCGGTCAACCCTCAGCACCTGTGTAATGAAGAGGATCTGAAATCTATCCAGGACATGTTTCCCAACATGGACAGGGAAGTAATCCGCTCAGTGCTAGAAGCTCAGAGGGGGAACAAGGATGCAGCTATCAACTCCTTGCTTCAGATGGCTGAAGAATCATAGATCCCTACTTCCTGCATAGTTCCCATCCTTGATGCCACATATGTTTCCTTGCCAAGCCAGGGATTTAGCTAGAGGAAGAATTTCCCAACAACTTTCTGTTAGCGCATCCTTTGTGAAAGATTATACCCCTTTTCTCCTTGGACACTTGGATCTTTTTCACTTTCTTTCTCAATCTGTACATACTCAGTTTAGTTTATGTCCTACAATAGAGCATTGAAGCAT
Organism: Sagittarius serpentarius; assembly: GCA_034782735.1. Taxonomy (NCBI): domain Eukaryota; kingdom Metazoa; phylum Chordata; class Aves; order Accipitriformes; family Sagittariidae; genus Sagittarius; species Sagittarius serpentarius. Next base: position 10,961,974 of record JAVKLA010000021.1, on the reverse strand, counting down.
CTTTACTATCAGCTGTGCCCTGTGTGGCTATATTCTGATGGGGTGGGGAGTAATGCTGCTTTTTTTCTTTCTCTCCCCCTTTACATAAACTTGTTCTTACAAAGTAACTCTATGCAGTACAGGATTTACTACTGTTTGTTAGATTGAAAAAAAAGAAAATTTTCCGTGGAGGGTTTGCTTTTTAAACATAACTGATTTGTTAAAGTATTTAGGTTTCATCAAGCAGCCTATTTGTGCCAGAAATTAAAAGAGAGACCCTTTCCTTGTCCTGTGGTGTTTAGTTATTGCTGTGATATATTCAGCTGCTTCTGATTTGATTGAAGATTTTTAATAAGCTAAATTTTTTAGGTTGCGCTGTTGGTATTGGTAATGAGCATCTTCTATTCAATCTAGTCATCAGGCACCAAAGCAATACATTATCTGGCGTGCATTTGGGGCTTTATCCTCCCATATAGTACTGTTATTTATCTGTAAAATCTTAACAGGTAACTTTTAACTCGTACAGTATGTATTACTGTAGCAGAGAACAGGAGTGAGCTCTAATGTACTCCCACAGTTAGTTGCACTCTACTACTTCTGCATTCCCATGGCTCTTTCAAAGGATAAATGCAGAAGGAAAGATTTTTATACCTGGAAAATTACTGAAGCCGTAAACAATTATTTAAGGTGTTGTCTTACATTAAAAAAGTAGAAATCTATGATCTACTTATAAGACTTCTTTCTTTACACCTACATTTCAGCAAAATTATCGTTTTATATTAGTGGAAAAAACTACTGTATTTTTTCCTGTAACCTGAAATAAGAAGCAGGAAAAGTAGCTTCAGAATCTTTGAATGGCATTATGAGTTGCTCAGTGACTTGTTAGACTATGGTTGCTGTAGTCAATGTATTATTATTTGATGCAGATGGAAATAAATTCTTTGAGAGAAAATTTAACATATCTGAATTATAGTCTGATCCTCAGAGGAGGTTGGAGGTTGCTTGTATTTATTGTTAGTTATTTTTTTCCAGTAACAGTTAATTTTGGAGCTGCAGAATCTTATAGTATGCACCAGTTACAACTGTTGGATAAATTTCTGCAGTGTCTGTTTTTGTGGATGGTAAAGTAATGCACTTTAAATAGTATGCACCAGTTTATTTTTCCAGTGATGTGCAATGTTGCTGATTTAATGTTTGATCTCAAGTACTTTCTACAATAGCCATAGACCTTTATATTTTCAAGAGTTGGAATGAATGTACGCTTGAAATCTAGGCTCTTGGGTCATTCATGAGAACATGTTTGGAATAGGGAGAAGGAACCTGTATTCTCTTCTTCCCCATGCTTTGTTTCATGTCCCAAGCTTAAAATATTTTCTCTATTATCTGCTGAAAAGCTGATTTTATTTTTTTCCCCATCTACATTCAAGAAGCTTTTAGGTAGCACTGGCAGTAGAGCATGAATATTTTATTTTTTTAATTACTAAAGTGATACTGAAACTTTTAAAATACAGCACCAAAAATCATCCCAGTTTCTGACCTTTTAAAGCTGTCTTTTCATAATGTATGATTTTAAGTTTTGTTATGAATCCCTTACCATCTTAAATTTACTGTTGGAAGCATAAGTGTCTTTATACATCCTCCAATTGGCTTTTCAATAATGAGATTCAAGGCTATATAGTTTCTGTGTGCTTTAGTTGTATAGTCACCACATTTTTATTTTCTAAAATAAAACGGGTGTTCTTAAAGAAACTAGTTTTGCCCCTTCCCTACAATCATGGTAAGTATACTGATTGAGTAGGTGTAGAGGCATTTGGTCTTCATTGCACAGTGATTTGTGACATCGTCACCCAAAAGGGTAAATCTTGGTAAGGATTTAATGCTTAGATATCTCCAGGAAGAGTCCCTTGCTCTAACTTTTACACAGATAGCATGAATTGCTAGGGATGGAACAATTCAGGGAAAATGTATATATTTAAATTTTTATATTAAAACGTTGAGATCCATAATACAGCTTTTTATAAAAGCAAGTGGTCATGGTTCAATTTAATGGCTGGTAAATTGTACTGCATCCTATTACAGCTCAATTTCAAGCACAGAATAAACACCTTTCAATCCTAACCACTGGGAGGGATAAGTGCAAATGGTAGGTTAGCCGGGTTTGTTCTTTAAACTAGGCTCTGGGCCTCTGAAGAAGGCTCCTGTTCTTAGAAATGTTTTGCTTTTTTTGTTCTAAGTAAATGTTACACAAAACAGGGTAGATGTTAAGAGCTGAAGATGGGATATGTAGGAGCAGTATGGCCAGTAGGTGGATTTCAGTATATGACACTATACTTAAATATTATTCTGGGGATTTTTTTGTCTTGATTTAATTAAGCATTGTAGCTGAAACTCTTATGTCAAGATGTGCTACTTCATCTTGTTAAAAAGAACAGAACACTGATCATTAGCCTACTCAGCTTTTCAGCATACATATCCTCTCAGTCAAACTGTTCATTGTCAGGTTTGAATTGGAGAGAGATGAAAAAAGGCAGGGAGTGTTTAGTTATTCTAGGGTCTGTGAAATTAAGGTATTGGAACTGAAAGTCTGTGTCTTGATTTAAAACAAATAAATTGTCACCCATTATGACTGTAGCTTTTGACAAAATGCTGATGGGATAATACCGTGTTTGATGCTGCTCTTCTGCTCAACAGCTTCAAGCAGCTTGGAGCCAAAGCCAGCTGTGTAAGACTGGCATATGCTAAAAGTTAGTGCTCTTAGTACTAGTTTGAGTCCTGCCAAGAGCCTAAACTTGCTAAAGGTAGGAACATTTTTTGTCTAGCTAGATCCTTGCTACTTCTCTACTGCTCTTTGCATCTGCTGATGGTACTGAATGTTTTTTCCCCTTACAAATGTTAATGCTTGTTTGGTTGATATGTAATACCGTACAGAGGATGTTTTTGCTGTAATAATTCTGAAGACATTGTTTCTCTGTATTGAGGTCCAGTGTCCAAATGTTTCTTGCACTCTAAAGTACATAACTTTTTCATTCTAATTTAATAAATGTATCCTCTAAATGAAAGTGTATTACGTCTCTGTTGGAGAGCCCCACAATTTGAGTCTTTGTTTATAGACTGATCTAGAATTTAAGTATCAGTTACTTGTCTCTTATTCAGTCTTGCGCATTAGTTAACAAGTTACACTGGTTCTTAATGCGATCATCTGGTGGGACTGGTACGCTCAAAAGTGTTCTAAGCATTCATCTGTCTCTAGGTGGATGCCTTTTTCTAACTCGTAGGTGCTACTCTCAAAATGTTAGAGTATTGCAGCTCTAGAGGACAGAATGAGGCAGTAGTGAGGCATTGTTCAAAGGGCAACGTTGGAGGGCAAGGGAGGAGGGATGTGAAGAGTGTGTGGGGATGGAGGAAATGCTCTGCAGTGTGAAGGGATTGAGAACTCTGTAGATGAGTGGTGTCCAACTGAAGAGTTACGAAATGGACCTTGTTATGTGCTATTTTAGCTACAGTAAGAGCTGGCTTTATCTGCTAATATATAATTAATGAAATGTAAAGATTTGGTTTATATAGTATCTCTTTTTAGTTCTATGATTGACTGTAAAGCTATTTGAGATCCTCTTTCTCATTTAACAGCATTGCTATGCTCAGTGATTATTAATCAACTGCTAGGCTCTAGTATTGGTGTATTATCAAGCTAACATTTAGAGTTTTACTGTCCAGTTCATAGTGTGTTTTTTATCAAGAGTTAATTTTTTTTTTTAACAGATGATAGTTGAGAGGAATCTTTCACAACTGAATTTCCTTTGATTTATTTCCTTAATGTAGTTACTACCTTCTATGAAATGAAATTATGTTCAAATTGTGCTTTCTTCTAGCCCTTTAAGTGTCAGTTTCTATCCCAGTTTGTGTTCTGAAGGTTACAGTTTGCTTTCACATTTCTCTAGTATACTGTGAGAGATAAGAAAAGTAAGCATTAATTTACTTAAACAAATGCTGGTGTTCTTGTGGCTACTAAAGCATCTATTTAGCGTTTTGATGTTTATTAGCTTTTTCATTCCAGTGCTAATCAACCAGTGATGATGTGTGGGGGTGTAAAAAGAAATCAGTGTATTTTGAATTATTAAAACATTGTAAGTACATCAGTGACAGCAGGGCCTCTAGGAAGAAATGCAAATACATGTTTGCTTAGAATAAGTAGGAAAAATGAAAACCCGTATTAACAATCATCTCTGCTGCAGTTTTAAGTTGTAGCCTGCTGAAGACTTCAGCTTTCTCTCCTAGATCTTCAGGAAGCTTGTTTAGAAACCCATGCTGATCTATTTTCATACTGCAGTATACTTTAGGATTTTTCTTTTCTATCTTGCCAAAAACCATAACTAATTTTATAGGAACAAATAGATTATACTTATGGTATACCATAACTTTTGAAGTAAAATTTGCATATAGATGAGAAAAGTGAATTTGTGGAAAGCAAGTAGATTGAAATTGATCTTAGCTACCTCTGTATTTCCATGTGTGGAAGAACTATGAAAGTACTGCTGTTTGGAGTATTCAAAGAATTCACTTAGAACATGTTTTTAAAACATCGTGTACTAACCTGGAATGTGAAGCAGACTGGATACAAATGGACAACCTTTGTAATTGTGATGCATTTATCAATGGAAGAGAATGAAGGATGATTCAATTTATTTTAAAATTATCTCTTGATTATAAAATAAGTACAGTGAGTGAAAAAGTACACTGAACTTGCCTTCCATGCCAGTGCTGTCCATGTTTTTTCTATGGATTAGATTCAGGGGCTTGGCACACTGTCACAGGACAATGTTTTTCCACCTTAAATGCATATCTGTAATAGTAATCAGCTTAATGTGGGGCATTCAGGTTGATTTGAAATGCTTAATGCTATTTTCAAAATGAATCATTAAGTAATTCTAAAAGTGCACATAGTGGGGAGGATGGCAACAAGTTCCTGCCCGGCACAGCAGACCCGTCTTCTCTGTGGCTACCTCACCTTCCCAGGTGCCCTTGCATAATAGGTACAAGGCTCTGCAAGTGGAACCAAACAGTGACGAGGATGATGGTTCATCTTGGCTGGAGGTGTCGCCAAGGTTAAGTCGGCCTATGCACTGTGTCAAAACCACTTCCATTAAAAAAAAAGAAAGATAAGTTGTTATCATAGGAGACTCTCTTCTGAAGGGAACAGAAGGTCCAATTCGTCGACCAGACCCACTTCTTAGGGAAGCCTGCCGCCTCCTTGGGGCCTGGGTTAAAGATGTGACGAGGAAACTTCCTGCCCTGGTACGGCCCTTGGATTGTTATCCGTTACTGCTTTTTCATGTAGGCAGTGATGAAGTGGCAATAAGAAATCCAAGGGCAATCAAAAAGGGACTTCATGGCTTTGGGACAACTGGTTAAGGGATCGGGAGCACAAGCAATGTTCTCCTCTGTCCTTCCAGTTGCAGGGAATGATGAGGGAAGAAACAAGAAGACCCAGCAGATCAATACTTGGCTTTGAGACTGGTGTCACTGGCAGAATTTTGGGGTTTTTGGTCGCAGGTCAGTCTACATGATGCCAGGCCTGCTGGTGACAGACGGGGTACAGCTGTCTCAAAGAGGGAAAAGGATCTTTTGACTCTGTCTTTCAGATCATCCTTCTGGACAAAACATCCAGCATGCAGCTAGACAAGTCCATAATATGTTGGGTGATAACTGGCTGACGGGTCAGGCTCAAAGGGTTATAGTTGATGGGGTTACATCAGGTTGGTGGCCAGTCCCCAATGGGGCTCTCCAGGGCTCAATTTTAGGGCCAGTGCTCTTTCATGTTTTATAAAATGCTCTGGATGTGCGAGTCGAATGTACTTCAAGTAAGTTTGCCAGTGATACTAAATTAGGTAGAGCTGTGGACTCCCTTGAGGGTAGAGAGGCCTTCCAGAGAGATCTGGATAGACTAAAGAGCTGGGCAGTCACCAACAATGAGAGATTTAACAAGAGCAAGTTCAGGATTCTCCACCTGGGACAGGGTAATCCTGGTTATATGTACAAACTGGGGGATGAGAGGTTGGAGAGCAGCCCCGCAGAAAGAGATCTGGGGGTCTGGGTTGATGGCAAGTTGAATATGAGTCAACAGTGTGCCCTGGCAGCCAAGAGGGCCAACCGTGTCCTGGGGTGCATCGAGCACAGCACAGCTAGCCAGTCGAGGGCAACGACTGTCCCACTCCACACTGCACTGGTGTGGCCCCACCTCGAGTACTGTGTGCAGTTCTGGGTGCCTCCATGTAAGAAGGACATCGAACTATTGAAGTGTCCAGAGGAAGGCGACCAAGATGGTGAAAGGTCTCGAGGGCAAGACTTGTGAGGAGCAGCTGAGGTCACTTGATTTGTTCAGTTTAGAGA
>JAVKLA010000021.1:10927781-10938436 GCA_034782735.1 Sagittarius serpentarius | reverse complement strand
TGATGATGGTGGTGGTGCCTCCTGTCAGAGTGGGAGAGGTCCTGGTGGTGCTGGCGCTGCTGGTGGTAGTGATGATGCTCGTGCCTTTTGCTGGCATGGCAGTGGTTCTGGTGACGACGGTGGTGCCAGCAGTGGTTGTCGTCGTGGAGTGGGAGAGGGTGGTGGCAGTACCTGGTAGAGGAGTAGTTTTGGTGGCTATGGTGGAGGTTTCTGTGGAAGAGTCTATGGTGGAGGAGCCCGTACTGATGCCTGTGGGTGGTGCTGTTGGCCTGCAGTTTTTATGGTCACAGCACAACACCTTGACTTCATAGTCAAAGCACATGGGGTACTTTTTGATCTGATCCTGATTTCTGCACACCAGCCCGAGGTCAAGGCTGCACTCGACTTTCTGTCCCAGTTCGTCCAGAGTCCTATTACGGTAATCTTTAGCACGGCACCTGATGTCTTGTGGCTCGTCGCACAGTGCATACCCAGCATCTCGGATTTTTGCAAACGTCTCTATGTCTCCATTTTGGCTGCCAGGGCTAGGGGAATCCAAGTCAAACCACTGCGTCCAGGCACAGAGCCACAGGCAGCTGGTTGTGGTCTTGGAGGTGCTGGTAGTGAAGGTGCTTCCTGTGGTGGTGCTGGAGGTGCTGGTAGTGCTACTGGCTGAGGTGGACGCTGTTGGTGTGGGTGTGATGATGGTGGTGGTGCCTCCTGTCAGAGTGGGAGAGGTCCTGGTGGTGCTGGCGCTGCTGGTGGTAGTGATGATGGTTGTGCCTTTTGCTGGCGTGGCAGTGGTTCTGGTGATGACGGTGGTGCCAGCAGTGGTTGTTGTTGTGGAGTGGGGGAGGGTGGTGGCAGCAGTGGTTGATACAGAAGGCTGCGGTGTTGTAGTGGAGGTTTTTGCAGGAGTAGATGGGGCTTTGGGCGTTGTGGTGCTTCCTGTGGTGGTGCTGGAGGTGCTGGTAGTGCTACTGGCTGAGGTGGATGCTGTTGGTGTGGGTGTGATGATGGTGGTGGTGCCTCCTGTCAGAGTGGGAGAGGTCTTGGTGGTGCTGGCGCTGCTGGCGGTAGTGATGATGGTCGTGCCTTTTGCTGGCGTGGCAGTGGTTCTGGTGACGACGGTGGTGCCAGCAGTGGTTGTTGTTGTGGAGTGGGAGAGGGTGGTGGCAGTACCTGGTAGTGGTGTAGTTTGGGTGGCTATGGTGGAGGTTTCTGTGGGATAGACTATGGTTGATTTTTCAGCAGTAGTTGTTGTGAATTGTTCTGTGGCTCTTGGCGTTGTAGTTTGTATTTCTGAACATGGTATGTAGCTGCAGCATGATATTCTGATTTCATAATTATAGCAGTGCTTTTGCTTTTGGTCTTTGTTTTTGCATATTAAACCTGTGCTTTGACTACATTCTAGTGTTTGGTTAAGAGTGTGTATTTCTGTATCTGGGTGTTCTTTGGCTCTGCATTGAACATCGTTTGGGTTTTTACACACACTGTGTCCTTTCTGTCTGAGATTTTCAAATGTTTCATAGTCTCCACTGTCCTCTGTATTTTCAGGCTGTGTGCTGTCATACCATTCTGACCATGCACATACATTCTTCACACATACACTTGTCACTGTTGTTGCAGTTGTCGTTTCTGTAATTAAAAGGGGGAAATACAGGTCTTGTTCGTTCTTATTAAAGATTGTGCCAGGAAAAAATTATTCATCTTCCATATATTTTAATGTTGTATGTAATATATATGTTAATGTAGCATTTTTATTTTAATGAATTTGCTTTGACAGTCTTGAATTTCATTTCCAAGGTAGGTTTTGGTCTCATGTCTGTATTATTTTTCTACTGGTACTTTATGTGACATTTATTAAAAATTTGTAGTTAAATATAGCTAATATGATATCCTCTGTGTGGAATGTCTATACATACGATAATGTGATCTCAAGATTGCTACAGTATAAGTAAGAGCAAGTTTTATTCTCCTTGGTATTATCTCTGTACTTATTTACAATTAACTGCATAACCACACAGGCTTTAAAATATTTTTACAGGTTAATGACTTTTCTACTTATTTTAATATTATAACATGTAATATATTTATAAATATAAAATATATATTTAACACATGTATTTTCTATATGAGACATGATAATATAGAATACACATATACAATATATATTAAATATATAATTTAATAAATATTTTCTACTTATTTTAATAAGATTTCTTTTCATATTCTTAGCTTTATGAAGATAACCATGTGAAATATATACCACTTTCTTCATATGAATGTTACTTAATAGAAGACTTAAAATTGAATATTTATTTCTTGCTGTAGTATAATTTTGTGGAAATATTTCTCACAATTTCTCAGAATTACATGGTCACTATAATGAGTTAACTGCAGGAATAATGTAGAAGTGTACTGCAGGAGCAGAAGGAAACTGTTGATTTGCTTATTAAATACAATTAGGAGAGTTTCCAAAGAATGGTTTTAAATAATTTCAGCATTCCCTCAAACTAGATTTCTTATCTTCAGTTTGCGCTAATGTGGTCAGTAATTTAAAAAATGGCAGTAATTGCCTTTTGTGTTGTCAGAAGTTGGTCTAGAACTGCTGGGTTTTGTTTGCAAGGAAATGAGGAGATTCTCCAGGGTGCAATGATTAATAAGCTCTATATTTTTTTTCCCCTGGAACAACCATGGTGAAACAGTGGAGACTAAGTTTGTAAGAAATGCTGTACTCATTTCTACATCCTTGATTATGGTCATCTTTAGCAACTGAAGCTGCCAGATGAATTGGTGGCTCCAGCAGAAGTCAACAGTTTCAAGTAAAATTATATGCCGTTAACTGATGAAAAAGCCCTCCCTTTCAGGCAGTTTCCAGTCCCTTCCAGAGACTGATTTTTCAGTTATTTTAAAGAGTATTCATGCGTACCTGAAGCAGTAGTTGTAGGCTGACTTGTAGAAGTCGTAACCGGGGTTGTTGTGATGATGCCACATTTAAAGATATTTGTGTTTATTGTTCCATTGACATCGCATGTTGCACTGAAACACCATCCAGTTCCATCTGTGGTGGTGTAGATGAGTTCACCGTATTTATACCTGTTCCTTTCATAAATGCAGTGGCATGCTGTAATTCAGAAGAAGTTTATTGTCAGGCATCTATGAAAAGATAATATCCAGTATTTCATTTTCTTAGTAATTCTTCTTAGCTGTCTTACCTTTATCATCAAACTTGCACTGTAAACCTTCTGATGTGCATTCACTGAAATAAAAAACATAAAAAACCACGTATTTTTTTATTATGAGGTAATTTTATTAGTCATCTTTCTGGCAGATACTAGCATCAAAAGACATGACACTTTATTTGTGTTTATTCCTTGAGTGTCCAGTTCATGTTGGCTTCTTTTTTGCCATTGTTTTCCAAAACCTTTCTTTATATTAAACCCAAACTTATAAATAGAAGTGAAGCTAAATATTATGCAAAGCTGCAGGTGGAAGTCTTAAGGAAGACTTTCCTTCTTTCTTCCTTATCGCTTTCCTTGCACTTGCAATGTTTTTGTACTAAAAAGCAGGCTAAAAAGGGAAGGAGTCTAAATACTACAAGCAGTATAAGAATGTAAAAAAATCCTTGGAAGTAGACTGCTATTAGATATCTGTACTCCTGGAAGAATATTTTTCCTGGCATAGGAATGGGAAATAGAGAAAGCCTGGTCATAAAGGACTTGCTGTTCTTGTGTCTTTATGCTGAGGATTGACAACATAACCAGAAACAAATTCAACAGAACATAAAATCAGAAAGAACTTCTTACTACTAATGTAGTGAGAAAAGTTTTTCCTTGTACATGATTAGGCTGGTATGTTAAGTCTTACCACAATTGACATTCATCCCGCCTATATATCTTTCCATCTTCATTATCATAACAGTCGCAGATACTAACGCATTTCATCTGATCCTCATGAAAATATGGTTTGTCTGGTGGGCAGTTAGGGTAGCAGCCTGAAGGAAGGAAAAGGGCATATAGAAGGGCATGGAAAAAGGCATATAGAAGGGCATAGAAAAAGTGAGAATGAGATACAGTCAGCAAAAGTTTTATTTGTACAGAATGTGTTTGCAGGTCTTGTTTTTAATAGTCATAATTTTTACTACTGGATTTTTTCCAGTAATTCTAGGGAGAAATGCAGAGTATTAGCATCAGCAGAGCCCACCCACAAGGACTTAGTCCTAGAGATGTTTTTAACTCCAGTTTCCATACTCTATCTCCATTCATGTGGATGCAATGATGTTGAAGAGAATTGAATGGTGGAAATGCAGCTGATGGAGTAAATACACTCCATTAAAGATAAAAGACCATTAAAAATATAATAAAATGTATCCACTTAAAGGTACTTGCAGCAGTTTTTACCTTCTAAACCTGGCAAGTTATGGATGCATTTTCCACTTGGGTTCCTACAGGTCTTCATACAGGAGGCTCCACAAGGCTTATAGTGCCATTCACATTCCCCTTGTTGATTGTAGTAATCACAGAACAGGGCTAAGGAGAAACAGAAATTCGGACGTGTTCAGAAAAAGAAGAGCTTTTTTTGACTCATGTCTGTTCATCATATCCCTGCAATGCTGCTTGAACAGTCTTGAAAACCATGAATAAATAGGTGAAATTGTGTGACCATCAAAACAGCTTACTGTGAAAAGTCTGCACAGTGAGATTATAACACACATATGTAAGATACCCAGAGTGTGTGTTCAAGGACACCAGCAAGGCACTGTATATTTAACTACACTCTCAGAAGAAGTGTTTATGACATAAAACTCACGACAGATTGATGGGGTTCTCCAGGCTATGCAGACACCAACTTCACTACATGCTTGAGCATAGGCAGCTACTGCTGTACAAAAGCAATCACAGTCTCCTCCAGTGTCACATGCACAAGCATCTGTCACACATGCTTGGTAATATTTTGCTGGTTCAACCTGTTATTAAAAAGAAATGTAATACTATACATCCTGCCTTCTAAATTCTTTCTTAGCTTTGCTATGGTAATTTTCTTAATGTAGTATCTCAGAAAAAAAAGCCTACATAATTAATTTCTTTTTCTTTTGTTTATATACACTGTTAAACACTAGAGGTGATGCCAGATGATATGTCCAAATCATGTATTGCTGGATTTTTAGACACCCAGACTTGTGTGCTAGTGGAAGATTAGATTCATGTTGCCAAGCAGTATTAGGCAGCTGCACTTGAAAGTGAAGGTCTGTGCCAGTGGAAAGAACGAAGGTAACAGGAAGAGCACAGTTACCCTGCATCGTACGGTATGTACCTAGTGTCAGATAAAGGCTATGCTGACACCTCATTACTATGTTATTATTTCATTGAGCTTGTGTTCTGTACATGGTATACGAGAATTTTTATTCAAGTCACATTACAAGAAAATACATAGTAATTATGAAATTATTATTCTTTTGTAATAGGTCAATATTTCCTATGAACTAAATATCCTTTTATTTCTTACAGGTAGAGACTACAAATCTGTCCCATTGAGTGGGATTCAGATTGAATTTTTCCTGACACAATTCAAAGTGAAACATGCTAATGAATTAGGCATGCGTGTTAAAATGTATGAGGATAGCAGCTTCAATAATACACAGACCTAGTCTTCATACGGTAAACTTCTGCCCTGGTAATACCTGAGAGTGACAGGCAGCAAAGGTGTTGCTGTTGATGATGCTACACTGCTTCTCTGACCAGGACTTTCGATAAGGGTTGGTAGAACATGGGTCCTTTATGTTGTGAGCATCAGGACATGTAGAGGATACTTTCCAGCTGTTTCCAAACTCTAGGACATTCTCTACCACAGACTGACTCCTTGTGGTAAAGTCATTGATGCCGTTGCCATCATAATTTCCACAGAGGCCACAGATCTGGCCCTGCAAAAGGAAGTAAATAAAATAATAATGGAGGTGAGAAAACTTGAAACAACATCTGAGACTGAAAGAATACTTGAAATTCAGCTCTTAGAATGGTGCCATTCCATTCTAACATTCCTGAACATCTTCATCCTTTGTTTCCTCAGCAACAGAATACGACCACTGAGGCTAGAGGGATACTGCTGTTGACTTTTCTTCTTTTAAATCTGAACTATAAAACCATCTTTGTCATTGTAACCTTCTGTCTTTGAGGTATGACTTTAACAAGGAAACGAGGACTCACAGTTAGCTGACTAAGCTTTTGATTTAAGCCTTGTTTTATACAACAGATGTACGTATAAAAAACAGCCTTACAAAGCTGTCATACAGTCTACTCATTGAGTCTTTGCTGTTACAACTGCTCACAGGTATAAAAAGATTACATTTTCCTTGCACATCCAGAAATATCCCTTATTCTAAATTTATGGATCTGTGAAACTGTGATAGGTTACAATAGGTGCTATGCTTTCTCTATGAATCTAAGGTACATACTTTCCATATTACTACTATTTTTATAAAGTGCCAGTGTTTAGGCAGCAAAAGAACTTATGATACTGAAATGAATTTGTGTATCTAGTTCTAAATTACACAATTTAAATATCTAATTGAAATGTCACTGTGGTGTACAATAAGATAGCAAACTCCTCATTTACTACAGTTTTTAGTACTTATATATCATAAGCTAGGAGAAGGAGTATGACAACAGGAATACATTTTCCTTATCAACTCTGTAGATACATGCTTGGAAAATACATGGTAGCATTTTACAAAAGGCTTTCACTCATAATATTTCACTTCCTTGCTCTTGAATTATGGTAATTTGATTTGTGTGTCAATGAGAACTGGAAACAATGGATTACTTTCAAGATCAAGACTACTCAATTGATTTCTACACATGTAGCTATGTAATTTTAGTAAGGTCTAATAACCTTTACCAAGGTTCAGTGGGTAATTTTAACAAAGTCTGAAAAAGTGGTTTGCCAACTTAAGTTCTGTCAGGCCAAATAGGCACTGAAAGCTGCCCTCAGAGCTCAGAACAGCAGCAGGATGATGACATGGCTTCATGAGGCACCAGAGGAATGAAAAACAACATGGGATGTCCTTCAGGAATGCTAGACACATCACCTGTTTGGGATCTTGGCAGAGTCTCAACAAAATTCACACCCAGTCCAAATCTAGACTGTAAATTGCCATTTAACTGCTAGTTCCACACCTTAAAATCAGGGCTGAGCTTGATGAAGATGCTGGTTTTCTTGTCCCATACAAGGATCAGTCCGCTTGTGGTCTCAATTACCAAGTACATACCCATATAGCGGACTGTGTACGGCACCTCATCACTTTGTCCTCTCTTTACAACACTGACATGCTCCTCACCAAGTATCAGTTCATAGCTCTGAAATAGAAGGAAAAGTGATTAGAAATTAAGTCAATAGCTGCAGCTGTGCTGTTAAACATGTTTTTCTGCTTTTAGGATTACTATGAATAGTTTATATAATGAAAACAAATAATCCTAATGTGATAAATCAAAACTATATAGTTCAAATCTCAGGTTCCTGGTACTGTGGTAAAAGGGTATTTTAAATGGTGTAGGTCAACAAAGGGTGTTTTGGCAGTCATGGAGGAACTACATTGCACAGAATAAAATAATCTTCTGACGTGACAGGCTAAATTTCTGCTAAAGACAATTTTCCTGTAGATCTGTAGTTTGCCCAAGAGTCATATAAGATAGGGCGGAAAATGAAAAGATAGAAATCTGGGAAGCTTTACCAAATATTTCACTTAAATCTGATTTAAGCTTAATTTACAAGTTGATTTGCTTTTAAAAATATTTTCCCAACTTTCGTGAAGCAGTGGATATCTAGGTTTCTCCTAAGCCCTAAACAGATACAGAACAAAAGTGGTCTACAAGCAAAAACTTCTTACCTCTAAGAAAACTTTGATAGATTTTGAGCAAGTTGTCCCAGTGTTGCCACAGGGAATATTTTCAGTGCTAACCCTGAAGGTCCCATTGGCTGTGACACTCTTTCCACAGTGGTCCTGGGTAGAGAATAACATTTTAAAATGTATTATTTTTGTAGACATGATCAAGGTTACGTCTCATTTACTATTGCTGATTATCAGTACCTGGACTAGTGTGTATTCACAGTTTCCATTGAAGCTGAACCTTTTGTCATCAAAGGTATTGTAATGACCATCTCCGTAAACAACACAAGTGCCCAGACATTGATCTTTGGTGCATTCCCACTTCCTATCCTTGCATACACTAGGAATGAGAATAAAACATTTTAATAATAAAACAACTCACTTTTTTTTTGTAGACACACCCCAACAACTCAGTATTTTTTTGGCAGCTCATCCCTGGTAAATGTTATATTGATTCTGAAGTTAAAGTAATCTTTTACATTTTTCCTGTAAAGAATTAAAGCAAAGTTCTGTTCTGCTACTCTGAATGCATTAACTGCAAAATAGGATAATACTTAATGAACACTGTAGTCCCAAAGATTTCCTCCCATTCTGTCCTTTGACCATCTACCTACATCAGAAAGAAACCTGCTCATACTGTTTAATCCAAAACTATAAGATCCATCAGTTGACAAAACATGCAATCCAAATCTTTCCTCAGTGCTATACTACTTAAGATTTTTGGCAAGGCAAATGATGGAACCAGGAATGCTACTTCCAAGGAAATATTTACCAGGTGTTACAGTCAACATTGATCTTTTCCCCAGGCTGATACATGGCTTCATTGTGAACACATGGACATTCCTCTTCAGGAATACAACCACCATTCCCATCTAACACGAGCCCAGCTGGGCACACGCAGCCAGATATACATTGTGTGCTATACTGGAAAAGTCAACAGGAAGATATAATTTCAGAATGAAATAATCACCATAGAAAAAGGAAGATTAAATTCTCATAAAATGTCCTTTATATGGTCTTATTGCTGCCTAGCTTAAATGGGAGAGGACTACAAAGTACTTGCAGGGCAATGGAACAAAAAGGAAGTTATTAGCTATTGACTTAATAGAATATAAATCTGTTAACCATAATGTTTTATATATGCCAATCCTGATTGCTCTGCTGGAGCCTGTGAAATACGAAATACATTGAATCTTAAATCTTGTTCTGTGTTAGCTGAAGAAGCCTTGCATTTTGTAGCAGGTGATTTGTAATTGAATGGAGCTTTAAAAAGAAAATAAGTAATATTTTTTTCAGTTTGATTGAGTTACATTGAAATCTGTTTATCTCATATGGTACTTATTCGTGAAGTAGCATGTGGCTACTATGCACGTAGGTGGAGTAATGTAATTTGATGTGCAAGAAGTTCACAATTGCATCATGGTATGAGAAAGAATGATTTCTCCTAGCCAGTTTATAGCCAGTAATTTTCTCCTAAAGAAGTAAAATGTGTGGCAGAGCCCTAGATATTTTCACCACTAATTACTGTTACCTGCAGTAGCTGAATAAAAGTAGACATTAATCTTATTAATTAAATTGGATGTTACTTTATTATATTTTGGTCTAAGGGTCCCATTGTTAATGGTTCATAACATGGGTTTAGGCTTTTGCTACAAGAACAAAGTATCTGTGTTGTAGATCTGGAGTAGATCACATAGATCAATTACTTTATCACCAAGAGCACAGACAAAACCTGGAAATACAGTTTCATCCAGCCATGACATACTTACACACTGCATATCCAGAGTCTGGCAACTTTTCTGACATTCTGCTCCAGTAGTTCCTGCAGTGATGTTTCTACAGTCAAAGTAGACCATGGGAGATTCACAGACTACAGAAAGGAAAGAAGTGAGAACAGTAAGAAATGGCACAGCGTTTATCCCACAGCTGTAGCCATTAAAACCATCTAGAAATTCTTTGGAAATTATGTATTTCATTTAGTAGGGATTGCTGTCCCTATTCAATCTGCTAAATAGATTCACTTTGGAGCACTGACTTCCCAGAAAAAAACTCACAGTATTTCAGAAAAAAATCTATGAAAAAAAGGTCTTGTCATGAATCTAGGCTCACTCCTGCCTTTTATGATAACTGTTGCACTATAACTAAATGAGGAATACTTCTATCATTTAAAAATCTATTAAGAAAAATCAATTCTATCAACTATTTTTGTCCAAAACCTGGCACAGAGAAAAAGATAAGTGGAAGATTTTTTTTACCTGGAGTTGGATTGGGTGTTCCAATGCAATCCAGTCTTCCCTGGATGCAAGTGCTGTAAGAGAGGGAAAAACATATTTTTTTCCTCTCAAACCATGTATTAAGACTGAGAACTACTTCTCTCTTGCCAAGTTTCAGAATTTTCAAAGGAATTCCAGAATGCTGTTTTGCAGTTGCAGGAAAGAACTTCCCTCAATACCACTACCAGTGCTGCTTTCATATAATACCCATTATTACTTAACAGGAAAAATCATAGGTTGAAATGAGTATATGTCTCTGCTTGTTACTTACTTTCTCGTAAGATCTCCTTGCTGCTGTTGTCAAAATTTTATACGTAAAAAATCATGGAATTAAATAGAAAATGCACCTAAATACAATTGCTCTATCAATTGGGAAATATCATCGAATCATAGAATCATGTAGTTTGGAAAAGACACTTGAGGTCATCGAGTCCAACCATAAACCTAACACTGCCAAGTCCACCACTAAACCATGTCCCTAAGTGCCACATCTACACATCTTTTAAATACCTCCAGGG
>JAVKLA010000021.1:10889888-10926405 GCA_034782735.1 Sagittarius serpentarius | reverse complement strand
TGTAGCATTGCATGGGGTTGTTGTGACCCAGGTGCAGGACCCAGCACTGAGCCTTGTTGAATCTCATACCATTGGCCACAGCCCATCGATCCAGCCTGTCCGGATCCCTCTGTAGAGGCTTCCTACCCTCCAGCAGATCAACACTCATATTGAAATTCAGGCAAGGCAGGGTGAGACCAGTTTAAATGTAGCAGATTTCAATAAGAAAATACATATACTATTGCTTGAGTGTTTTGCAAAAGATTCACTTACCATACAAACCCATTTTCATGGACAACTTCTCCTAGTGGTATGGGAGATCTTCTGTAGTAGCAAGGGCATTCATTAGCAGGCACACATTTGCCATTCTCATCCATGTAGGTTCCATTTATGCAGGTGCAGCCATCAACTGGGACAAACTTAATGTTGCATGTGACATCAGGCTCACTGAGAGACCGACAAGTGGGTTGACAGGAAGAGATGGTATAGCTGTAGCTTAGGGATGTAGGACATGAGGTGGTATATTTTGCTTGAGAGAGGAAAATAGAATAGGTTTGTTAATTCCAGACGGTAATTTCTGGTGGGGAAAAAAGAAATCATAAGCAGTAGAAATAACATGTAAACAATACTGTACACCTCTGCCTATGTTGCATCTTTCATGTAAATCTATTTCTGAATAATTCCAGAGTTAGACCTGAAAAGCTAATGTATATGTGGAGTAAGTGATATATGCAAAGAAGGAAATATTTTTTCCAATGAAATTTCAGAAAGAAACCTCCATGTGGTGGTGCCATTCATTGCCAAGACTTCTAAACCTTTTGCAGTATGAAACAAAATGTCTCCCTGAATGTCTTATGGTATGCTGAAAACAGACCTACTGGATCAGTGGAACACGGCACGCAGCTTCGGAGACCTTTCATTTGCAAGTGTTCTGGTTAGTATTACTAGAACAGTTATTCTAATACATCACATTTTCTCTACAATAACTTGTGATACATAAAGCTGCAGTGAAATTCAAAGTTGCACAGAAACAGGTGGAGGCAATTCCATAACAGCAGTCTCTTTCCTGAGCAACCTATGTCTCCCATCTATTTGTATTCACTCTTGCTAGCAATGAATTGATTCTAAGGGAACAGCAGAGAATTACTTCCAGGAGTGCACTTAACAAAATCCGTTCCTCGACACTTACTGTATTTGTCTAGAAGTCAGTACAAAATAATCTCCGATCAGCAGTTGTTATTGCTGTGTGTTGTTAGGAAAACGGGTAGTTAAGAGTACTTACAGCAGACACCGGTTCTCCATCCACGCAGCTGGATTCCTTTTGCAGCACAAGCTCTCACATAGGAAGACAGGGCTGCACACAGACAGTCCTCACTATTTTCACAATTACATGTGTCAAACATGCAGTTCTAAGAATGCAGAGAAAGATAAAGTCTCAGCACTGATAATATGGTCAATCTAAAAAAAATGAACTTTTTTTCCTGGTCTTATGCACTAATCCTTTTTCAAATATGCTCACTCATAGACAACACTGACATAGCTTTATCACTTTCCAGTCTTTGCCTAAGTTTCCTGGCAGGGGAGAATGAAGGTAATGGAAATTCAGTTGATGTCTGCAGTTATTATTGGAAATAGTGGTCTTAAAGTCTGTTATACGTTTAACAGCTTCATTTTCCTCTGAACCATATTTACAAATATGCTGCACAATAGCATACAAAGCTCTATTCACAGTATGCAGTCTAGACATGTCATTTCACCAGTGTCCATACCTGGATGATTCATAGCGAGAAAAAAGATTGGCAACACATTGATAGCAGAATGATGATAATTAGCTAATGGGATTTCTGTGCCAAGTAGTTATTAATGAGATGCAAAGCTGGTGAGACAACAATTCACTGATGTTCAAACAAGCATTTTACATGCCTTTACATACATTTCCTACTACATGTGTATATCCATCCAGGAGTAAATAGCTGCCTTTTTGTCATTCACAAGCAAGTCAAGACCTTGAAGACAAGACTGACAATTGAAATAAGGTAATACTACAACACAAACAAAACCACATATTGAAAGAAGGAAGTGCTGCAGCACAGAAGTGAAAATACAGGCATTGCGTAAGACAAGAGACATGTCTGGAACAGTCCTTTTCTGGTGGCTAGTTGTAGTGATCCATTCTGTCATTTCTAAAGGGAAAAAGAGTCTAACAAAGTACCGTGTGGTGAACAGAGGGATTCACTGCATAGTGACAATCAGCAAAAGGTCCTGTGCTATCAGTTAGTAGTCCACACCAATGCTGAGCGTATTTTTCTGTGAAGAGAACAAACAATACAAATGAACATTACTCTTTGTATATCATTAGTCACAAAAACACTGGTCTATGAAGCCGGTTATGAAATCACATCAAATCTCTCCTTCTCCTGTCTTTTTTTCACTCAGCTTGTGGGCTGAGGTTCCTAAAACCAAAGAAGGAGACTTGCTGGAGGGGATGAATGAAACATTTCCAAAGATAATCCTGCAATCCACTCCTCTGATACCAAGTTGGCAGCTTAGACATCTTTGTTTCCAGTGACCACAGTTTCCTTCAGTTATGTTTCTATGACTCTTCCTTTACTTTGTCACTTATCCCTAGTGCTTTCATTTCGAACATTTGTTTCTGATTTCAGATGTATGTTTTTTACCAAGTATATAAGCCTTTGTTCTCTTATCTTTGCTTTCCAACAGATGTGTTTTCCTTAGGGATGAGCAAAAAAAACCTAGAAAAAATTCTAAGAAGCACGCACCATTATCAATGCTGAGTGCACAAGGGTTCTCAAAAGTGCGCTGGATATTAGGGCATGAAGCCTGAGTTTTCCACGTATTAGCAAATGCTGTTGCTGTTCCTTCAGTTATTCCACTCATGACCTTGAAGTCATCAGTTTGGATATTATTGAAATTTCCACAGAGACCTGTTGAAAAGCAGTGAAAAGTTTATACTGCTCATACTAGACAGAAGACATTAAGCAAGATGTTCTTATATTTCATTCACTTACCACAGGTCTGGTCTTTGAAAATAGGATCCAGTCGCACAAACACTTGCATGATGGGTGTGATTTGGATTTCAAGGTGGACGCCAAAGTTTGTCTGCATGATGATGAAGAATGATGAAGGCCTGAACACAGTGGCATTAGCTACAGATGAAAAACAGAATGATCACTTTCTGAATGAGGTCAAATTCTGGAAACAGTGCATCATTATACTATTATTCTGGAATTTCTATTGCAATTATTGCAAATTCTGAAGTCAAATAAAGCCAATCTTTATGAAAATGAATCAGAAAATAAATCAAAATTTACAGTTCAGAATTTGCTTGTAGCTACCAAGTTGTTAACTTTATTTGCTATCTCAACACAAAGCAGTTGGAAATTACTCCTTCCAAGAGAATAAGAAAGAAAACTGTATGGCACTGAGTGTTAAAAAGAATACTTCTGGTTTTCTTTCTCAGCTTATACAGCATACGTTGGAGCCCTCACTCTGCTGGAGAGGGAAAATAAGCAGATCTGGAGGTCAGAGATATCGCATAGGATCATTAGTTATTGAGCCAGAGTAAAAATCAAATTTCTGCCTGAGTAAGTGTGAGCACAGGGGTGGCAAGACAAAAAAAAAAAAAAGGAAGAGGTAGAAGAGGTAAACAGTTGTCTTCTGTGTTCAGTTTTGCACAGTGAGAAGAAAGTAATCCCTACAGTGATCAAATCAGGAGAGTCTAAATACTCTTTGCTTCTGTTTGAACTCTTGCCTATGCTTATACCGTCTCCCATTTCCTTATGACACTGAACTTCCCAGTTCTATTTCAGAAGCACTTGTGTGGCTCAGGAAATACTTCAAAGAGAACTGAGGTGTGAACATGCAGGTTCTGAACAACTCCTTTTGTCTTCCATAGTTTAAGAAAATAAGCAGGTGTGGAGTTGAGGTTCTGAGATGATTGCTCACAGACTGTTGGTGAAAAAAATACCTGCTGAAATGGGCAGCTGGGTGTAGATCGAGTTCACAAACACACTACCATCAGGTTTGACCTCGATGACCTGATAAGGAAGAGGAAAAAGAGGCAACTGTGTGAAGGATAACTGTAATCCAAAGAGTAATAATGGTCATGACTCCAGTGATATTAATTAAAAAGATACGAAATTAAAAGGGTAGTTTTTTGTGATTTCATCTCCTCCCGCTTTCCACTTTGTATACTTTACTGATTTTCCCTGCCATAAAAGAATTATTTTTAAAGAGACTTTCTCAGCTCCTTAGGGAATTACATCATCTTGGTTTCTTTTAACACATCTTTGTGATGAATTACATCCCTTACTGTTGTACTTGTAGTTTCTAACCTAAAAACTCATGTTTTTTCCATCTAACTGGCAAAGAAAATAGCTTTTTTCTGCTTTGTGAGTACAATGTTTATCTTAATGAACTTCCACAAAGCCAAATTTATGGCTCATCTGATTCTCATAACAAAATAAATTTCTTTTCACTTGATTAAAAATAACATGTACTTATTGCATATGCTGACCATTTGAGAGAGATAAATGCAGTACCCTGACTAATTAAGGCTTAGCTTCTTTGCTCCCCATATTTTTAGTAGTCATTTCCCATGCTTATTTTGCATTCTTACAGTTTGTCCTTTATTCATGTTGAGGGTCACTGTCTTTAAGCATGTCTCAGTGTCTGTTCGGCCACATTTGCGTAGTTCTACCAGAACGGTGAATGTTTCGTCTTTACAGTGCTGAAAAAACATGCCAACAGTTATTTCATGAAAGGCTAATTACAGAAGCTTTCCCTGTAATTTTTTCTCTCAAGTCTGAAAAAAATATTTCTGTTGCTGGAGAAGATCCAGACTCTCCCAAATCCCAGGTTTTCTTTGGCCTAAGATTCAATTTTGCCTTTTGTAATGATTAGGAATGAGAGAATTAGAATCTAGTGATATCCATATTTGGAGTTTTTATTCATGCCCAATTCTAATGTTTGAATCAATTCTACTGTATCTCTCATCTTTGCAGCTGGTATCAATGTAGACAAAAATTTCAGATAAAACAGTTTTCAGGAGACCAGTAATAAACAGCTTTGGGGTTTTTTTACTGAATTGTCTAGATGGGGAAAAAGGAAAGCAAAGAACAAACAGAAAAAGCCCCTAAAAACCAAAACATTTCACTTGCACATTGCTATGATTAAATATTTTTATTATAATTAACTTAATTTTTCTACTTCTTTTGACTTATTTTAAAATCTGTTTTAAAATGTTCATAACCTAAATGAAATGTATCAGTTGACTTGAACTGATTTTCTGTATTTGAACTTCCCAGAAATGAAATAAAAATATTAGTCTTATAAATTCAATTTATTTTTTTTTCCAAAACTGTTAGTATACTTTTTCAGACTTGTACCATTTGGTCCAATACAATATAACACAGTGACATGGCAAATATCATGCAACTCAGTAAGAAAGCTGGATTAATCACACTGAAGAATGTAGACTAAGCAAATTCTTAAAAAGGGCAATGCTGTCCAGCAATTACTACATCACAAAACTGGAAATTCCCCAGTAAACACCACATAGTGTTGCATGACATCCTAATAGTTAACTGATGATTGTCATTTGAATGGCAGCATATGTTCTAGTAAAAATCTGGCTAAGTGAGAGGCAATTCAATATCTGTATGTCAAAAGAGGTAAGTTTCAAACGTGTTGATTGAGATCACCCTGTCTTTCTTAAAAGAAAGGCTTTATGACCTAGTAATATCTGATTCCCACCTTAGAAAGGATGTAAGTGCAGTCTCCATGGTGATCGTAATGTTTTTTATCATATGTGGAAATGTGCGAACCTCCCTCTACTGAACACGTTCCTGGGCATGACGTGTCTTGGCAACTCCATCGGCCTCCATTACAGGTACTGGAAGAGAGAGAATAAAGTTAGTGAACATGTGATGCAATGCATTAAAAGGAATGACTGTGGTATGCATTCACTTTGCTTATTTGTTTTCCTTCTTTGGGCAGGTGAACTCTCCAGCAACAAGTAGTGGTAATTGCTTGGGTTTTGCAGCTAACATACAGCAGAATGACAAATTAAATTCTCTTCTGTTTTGTTATACAAATGTATCAGAAACTAACAGAAATATAACCCCACATCTACTTCTGATGTAGAGTATATCTGTTTTCTAAGGTGATGTGGTAGTGCACAGGTACAGGATTAATAATTGTGAAATTGAGGTTGTATTGTGTCATCCTTTGCTTTCTCCAGAGAAAATAAATATTTGCAAATACATAAATGACTGCAACTTCATTCCCCTTGGAGAAGTCCAAATGTTTGAACAAAATAAACAAAGAGGAAGCATTTTAATTGACTGGTGAGAAATCTAAACATTGTAAATCCTTTCTTTGATCACCCTGAGTCAGACTACAAAACTAATTAAGGCCGTTGCCAAATAAAACAAAGAATGTTCTTTAGGGCTATTTTGGAACTGTCATGGTCAGTTAAATGCACATATCAATTACCAATGATGCAATTGCATATAATACACCATTAAACTCATTAAATACTAAGAGGAAATAGTAAGAAAAGTAACAAAGATTACCAGGAATGGCACTGCTCTGAAAAAGATGTTCCTGTAGCATAGGTGTTGCCATTGTAAACACAGGAGCACTGCTGATGGGGAATGCAGCCAGAATTGTTGATGTCATCAAATACAGTCCCTAGATTGAAAAAAAACAAAACCTTGATCAGTTAAAGATGCATTTCCTATACACCATTTTTGCTTGTTACAAATCCTAAATATCACCTTAGAGACAGATCCGCAGCTGTCGTGAATGGACGGACCTATGCTGAGGACAGTAGGACTATGCCAGTTTGCACAGTGAAGGATCCAACCTTCGTATTCTTAAATTCCACCTGCTTTGAAAGAGGGACTTCTTATAGCACAGGTGGCTTGTTTAGAGACTGGTCTTGATCTGTTTGCTGTTCTGCTTTCCTGCTTTCTGAATATTGCACATGTATTGGCAATTAATTCATATACCTTTTCTCAGCTGAGACATGACAAATACTTGTCACTCGCAGCTGCGAAAAATGCAAATGTAAGAGGCTTAAACCCCATGGAACCTGCCCAAATCCTACAGGTAAGCCGTTGTTGTTCTTTGAGATTGGAGATGTGAGTACATAAGAACTTGCCTGGGGGGCAGAAACAACCATCCATGCAGTGTTCTTCACAGAACTGAGATCGTTCAGGATTGGTGCATGTGTTAGCACAGGGGGAGCTGCACTCCTGGTACTGCATGTTGTAAGGACACTTCTTGGCTGAAATTTTAAAGGAGGATAGATTTTTTTCAGTCAAAAGTATTTCTAGTTCACCATATATGAAAATATTTATATTCATTTAATTTTTTCAGCTAGATGTAAAACCACACTAAACTGCTGATTGACTGCCAGCTCTCAAAATTTGCAAACTTAGTCACCTAGATCCGTATTTTACAGTTGAGATGTACTTTCCATGACTGTCTGGTGCTTAACTGGCTCAATGACTGGATTCCTGGGGACAGCAAGGTAATGACGCCACAAAGTCAGCTCTGTTTCTACTGAAGGCACCCTTCTCATGAACACCTGTATTGTTAGTGAAATGTAAGTCTTAAATTCCTAAAGCTTTTGTATATTTGCATTTTTCAGATACCATTGGAATGGCAAATAGTATCTCTTGGGTTTTTGTTTTGGAGCAAATGCTGGTGAGAGTATCAACAGCTACACCCCATGATCTAGCATGTGTTTAATTCAGTGTAAATCTCTGTGAAGATTAGAGTGGTGCAAACTCCTCACTACCAAGCAAGAGGAGATAAATAAGTGCTTAACCAGCCAAACAGTTGTGAAGACCCAATCAGTTAATAATTGAGACTAAAAAATGCTGTAGCCACCATGAGAAAAGGAAAGAAACAGGAATACAAGCAAGGAAGTATGCCTCATTCTTTTTCCTTCTTTCTCCTTTGTTTGCTTCCTTTACTGTCCCAGTTAATTAAATAACACTTTGACTTTCAATTAGAGTATCCATGTAAGTGTTTGATAGTGTGTGATCCAGTTTGCATTAAAACCCTTAGCTCTTTTGCTGAAGTCTTCATGCTGGAACTTCTACATCAGAACCCTCTGAAGAAGACTATCTTGAATGGCCTGTAATTTCTTATGCCTCCTCAACATCATTTGAGAGCTTGTTTTTTGTTAGTTACTAAGAATAAGGTAAGGGTATCTCCAGTGATACTTACGGCACAGTTTTGAGGTTCTCCAGTCCAGAGGATGCCCACCAGCATGAGCACACTGCCGGGAGTATTCAGCAAAGGTGTCACAGATACATGAGGCATTTTTAGACTCTTCAGAGCGGCACAAGTCATCTTGGCAAGTCATAATGTACTCTCTGACATCAACTAGGTCATTACATTCTGCAAATGCAGAGCTGGTCAGTGTTTTCTGGCATATGTCATCCTTTGGAGAAAAAAAAATTAAACAACTTCCAGAAAATAGAAAGGAGCAATTTTTTGGTGTTGTTACTTTGTATGATTACTCTTTAATAGAATCTTATATCCCTTTTTAAGTTGCAGTCACCCAAGGACTTTTCCTGTTGACCCATCTGAAGCTGTAGAAGGATACGGATAAATTTGAAAGAAAAATCATAGAATAGTCAAAAGATCCTTACAAAATTATCAGTGCAATTATCTGGCAGGGTAGAAGTGGAGTCTTCGCAGTGTTCTGTTGGCCCGTCCATTTTCTGCATATTCCCAAACTGCAAGGCTGTCATCTTAATATCTGTACAAAAGTTTAATAATGAGAGTTGGGATTTTTGTTCAGTGCAACTGCTTGTTATCTTTTTCTCCTCTCAAGAATTCTGCTCAAGACTGGCTAAGGCAGCTAGTTCCCTTAAGTCTTTAAATTTGATCATCACCCCTTCCAAAGGAAGCACTACATCACTGTCTCAATTTACCTTGCACAGCACCCTGGGAAAAGTAAACATTAGAAAACAATTCTCAGCCTGTTACATCTAGATGCAAACTAAGATTTTTACCAGCAAAATAACAAACTCTTTTCAGATTATACTGAGCCCATGCAGGGAAGAGAGAAAAGAATCTAAACAGGGATTTGCACAGTGGAGACTGCTGTAAGACAAGGTTTAGGAAAAGCTCAAGCTAGGAATAAACAGAATGAAGAAGATAAGATCTTACAAAGATTATTCAATTCAGCAGGCAAATGTGGATATACCAGTCTTAAGACAGAATTGAAACAATAAATGTACTGACTAGACAATACAATTGCCTTTTGTTTTATTGAATATATTTATATATTTATTTATGTTATTAGTGAAAATCTGGCTCATTTTAATGGGGTTAGCTGATTGGGTAAATAAAACCATGGCATACAAGAAATATGCAATCAGTTGTTAGCACCAGTACTATATTTATACTTAAAGTATTGAATAATATTATCTGATCGCTGTACTATACATTTTTCAACAGAAATTGAATCATATCTTCCGGGTAAATCATTTAACGGGGTAGGAGAGAGGAATGCTGATGATGTTAGAGTTAAAAGAATATTAAAAAAGCATGTTGGAGACTCCAGAAACTTATTATTTAAAAACTTACTGTTTGAATAGAACTCATTGTAAATTGGAAACCCATTGAAATCCCCACAGAGTCCACAGGTCTGATTGGCATATTTCTCATTCAATTCCAGCTAAAATGATGGACAGTAAGTTGACAAAAGTTAGTATAAACATTCTAAAATATATTCAAGACCACTGAAAGCACCTGAACCTGCTGCCTCTAAGTATTTTTCATCAGATCTGTGTGATTTAGCAATCTAATTCAAACCCGGGGGTCAGAATGAAGAGTTGGCTTGGATTTGATTTACAGTGCAGAGTCCAAGATGCTATTGATGCAGACTTAAGTTTTCACTGTAATATCTACATTGCTGTCAGCCTCTTTCTCTCTATTCATTCTTCAGAAAGAAAATCAAATCCACAGCAAAAACAAAGTCTTAAGAGAGAGAAATTCTGCTAGAAAATTACATTTGAAGGGGTAAGTAGGCTCTATAACAATGCCAATATGTTAATGATATAATGAAAGTGATTTTTCACCCTATTTTAAGCAGATGTCTGCTATCCACTAGATGTAAATCCATGTAATTTTCTTTAGGACTACCTGGATGCAAACCTGTCCTTACTAAGAAAGAATTGCTCAACAGTATGAGACGAGAAGGCAATAGTAACCCCCTACACAGACAGGGACTGGCCTAATCAAAGATTAGCTCTGGTCTCTGAAGGTGTAGACAGGTCCAGGAGCAGTTCTTACCAGGACACTGTCATCTTCATTCCACATTAACACAACACCTGTTTTGCTGGCAACTTTCACATAAACGCTGCTTTTCTCTATCACAATTCCAGTTTGGCTGTAAGGCAGTTGAACTCTGGGAAAAGGCAGAAAGAATGCTAGGTATTTTCTGATCCAGGTGTTTGGTAAAGAGAAAAAAAAATGGCTTGTGGTATCCAGCATCTGTAGGGATTCTAAAATAATGCAGTTGTGAGGAAAGAAAAATGATTAAAAAGTAAGATGGTCCAACTTCATCAAATATGGATCTGAATTTGGATCCAACCTCTCAGGATTTTTCATCCAAATTTTATTTTTGAGGTAATCTTTAAGGGAAGGATTGCTCTACTGTGAAAGGAATTAATAGCAACTTATTCATTATTTATGCAGCTAAAGTTGTCAGATTTATTGAAGAACACATAGTTTTTTCACCCCAAACACACCAGAGGACTTGGCAAGTTTGAAAAAAAAAGTCTGTGGTTACCAAACAAGTGTTATGAAAAAACTTACCTGTTGCTGTTGATCATGACAACATCCTTTGTTAGTTCAGCAGCGACACCTTCAAGTTTCATGGTGATACGGTTGATTGTTGGAGCATTTTCCACCACTGTGCGCCTAATCTGGATGTTGAAATCCTCATAGGGAGTGTTACAATGGGATGCAAAAACATAATTACAGAGCCCAGGGAAGGAGAATATGTCTCCGTCAAAGGTCTTGAAGTGGAAGTTGCCCCATGTGCTGCACACACGGCCACTGTGAGCAGGATTGGAAGCTGTGAATTAAAAGTAGCTTTAAAAAATTCCCAGCCTTAACATGGTGAAAACCAACTTGCCCAAGATTTCATTTTGTCACTGAATAGTTTTTGCCTGCCTATCTTCATTTGTTATTTTCTGTCCATCTATCCATTATAAAACTGTGTATTCATTCTTCAATCATCTTACATCTGTTACTCATCTTATATACCCCTACAAATGGTTACAGTTATGTTCAGCTAGAGCTTTATTAGTTGTCCACATTTCAGCTAACAGTTCAATATTATGTTTCTTATTCACCCTGTTCTCCTCTTAATAATCCATTACTTCCTTTACCAGTGCCTTTCCCTATTTGTATTAGATTCCTCTGCCTACATCCCCTAAAACTGAAAACTTATCAAACATATTTAATTTCCTTTACTCACGTGTTATTACTGGATTTGTCAGCATTGGCTGGATGATGTTCACCTTAGGTGAAACTGTAGCAGAAGCTAGGAAAAAAGTAAGAAAGAAAACAAAAACTAGTATAACAATGCCAAAATTTGCACCTAAAATTGACTTGGAAAGGACTGAAAAGTTAATATACCAGATCCACTGAAACAACGTTAAGCCTGTTTTGTTTTACACAGGCCATGGATCTGGTTAAAAGTGCATACTCAAATTCAAGGGATAGTTAAATCATAAGAAATTGCTTTCAACTATGATGATCTGTATTTTCTACCTTTTAATTTTAACCCTTTTATGAAACTCTGTATTGTGTTAGAAGAGGCAGAAATTCACAGCTGTTCACATTGGAGTGCTTCAGACACACTGAACAACAGAAAGAGTTAAGTTGTACTAAGTTAGCCTGTTACTGGTACAAAAGCATAGTTGCCTTCTCATTACACCTCTTTCTAAGGAGGGAATAAAAACTTTAACTATCCCCTTTGCTCTCCGCTTAACATTTTTCTGTTAAGGGGCTGAAAACTCTTAGAAATGACCACAAATCCATTGTATAGGATGATCACAAATCATTACATGGTGAAAATCAATGAAGTTGGGTTGCCATCTTGATTTCCCAACATCAGCCCCTGACTTTACAGCTCGCCAAAGTGGTCTCATTTCCTTGTTTATAAGGATCAAAATATCCTGCGTGTATATTCCACTTTTATTTTATATATACATATTTATGCATACAGCCTCTACAAACACACATCTGCTTTCTTAGTTACCTATTATTATACAAATATAACCATACTATGTGTGTTTAGGAATTGGTATCTAATGAAGATATTACTATTCTTTTATATAGAGAGGCTTGTTAATACACATTTATCTTTATTTGATATTACCGGCAATATGCTAGGGAGGTTTTTTAGGCATTTTTATTATTTAGTAGAGACATAGCAAATAAATACAAATACACAGTGTAAATGAACATACTGTTTTGTTTCTGCTGAACAACCTCAGTGTATTTGATTCCTGGTTCCTGCTGGATTTCAGTCTGGGCTCCTGTGAAGAAATTGCAAAAAGAGCATTAAGTACAATGTCCTGTATCTGAACTTTTAAAGCAAAGCATCTAGATAGGATCAAAGGACCCAGATACATCTCTGTAAGACAAAGGGGAGAGTCCTTTATCACATCAGAAAAAATACACAGAGTTTGATATCCAAATAATATTTCATGTATATCTGCTTTCTTTGTTTCCCTTGAAACTCACTACAAGGGATTCTAATGACTGGATCACAGCCCTTATTTCACTGCTGCACTAAATCTCACTAATATGTGAAACAATTACAGGAAGAAATCACAAAATGTAAAAGAGTCATTTATTAAAATTGCTGTGTAGTAGCTAGACAGTAATAAGAAAAGGCACAGAATTGGTTAAAACAAACCAGGGACTTAGGGCTTGATCCAGTAATGGCTGCAGATATTTATATGCAAGTTTCTTTATTGCCTAAGCATAGGGCCTTTTCTTCCGGAGCAAATCTAAAGCCTCAATCATGGATCTTAGATTTGCTTCACAGCTGGATGCAAGAAGGTACCTCTGAGTGATAATACAAGGGCCCACAGCCTGAGCAGTAACCCAGAAGAAATAACAAAAAGAAACCAGGTTTCCTGTTCTACCCCTCTGCTCACTCTGAGATGGCTCAAACTCTCATCTTCTCTGCAGAAAACCTTAAACATCATACTGCAAGTCTATTTGACCAAGGGTTCTTGCTACCCCACCTGAAGCAGAGATATGGTGCCAAAACCAGTGGGACAGTGACAAAGGAGGAAAAAAATAGGCTATGATTAGGGCACTCAGCTACATCAAAACTGTCCTATTCTTGTGCCTTGCTTCAAGGCTTATTTTTGTACCTCCAGTTAAATGGTTACAAGATCAACGACATGAAGTGTCTTCGAGATGAGTTCTCCTTCTATCATGACTCTGTAAGTTTTTAATTCCTTTCCATGCATGGCCCAGTAATACCATACCAGAGGATGTACTGGCAAAGACTTTCGAGAGACAACAAATACCAAACAAAACACTTCCATGCCTAGAAAAAGATTGTCCCTGAGCTCCTAGGTTGGTGCTGTAAGCTCTTGTCTTTTATAAGTAAATTTGGCAGGCATTTTCTGTAAAAGAAAAGTGGTTACAACTTTATTTTGTGAAGGACTGAATCCTGCCAGCACGTGATAACCATGCTTGGAACATGTTGACTAACATGTACCTATAACCTGCCAAGTCTAAATCCTCAAAGGATTTAGGTGATGAAATGACTATTACCTGAATCCTGATGAGGAGTATGTGAATGAGCACTGTAGGTGTCTAGAGAATTTCTCAGTCAAAGAGGAACTGCCTATGTAATTTAGTCCTAAATTAAGCCCCCTTTTTCCTTATCCAATAGGTGGGAAGAGTTCACTGACTCAGAACTGGATCCATAACACCCACCTCACTGAACAAGGAGCCACGTTGGTGGAAAACGGGGAAATGCTGAAGTGAGCCATAAACCCCAGTCCCCTTTGGTGCTTACATTCCTCCACTTAAGAACCTCAGCCCAGATACCTCCATGAAAGCTGGACAACGACCTTTCCCTTAAAAATAACTGGATTGGGAGCACCTTTTTTAAAAATTAATTTTTCTAATGTAACTTCTGGCGGTGCCCACCACGTAAGTAGATTGAGTACTTGATCCCAGAGCTGAAGGATGCATGTCTGAAGGGATTCAAGCCCCCGCTCCCAAAGAGGTCCCCAAGAGACTGCTGGCTTTGGAGGAGAGGGTTCTGGGCAGCCTCACTATATCTAGAAATTGCTGCAGTGTCTGCAGTTCCTTTCAGACCTAAGCTTTTAATTCTTTTCTCATTTAACTTTATGCATGACCACTAGTGATGTACAAAAAAGTAACTTAGGACGCAGTTTAACCATTTTCCATTTCCTGTTGGTCTTCAGTATCACAGATAATATCATTAGGTAAATGCATTCATATCATTATAATTGATACTAATCAGGTGAGAAAAATGCCTCTGTAAGTCTTAATAATAGGCCAGAATTTGCTCTCACCCAACACATCTATAGGAATCTCAGCAGGCATAGAATCATAGAATATTTGTTTATTCTAGCATGAGAACCTTTGTAAGAGAGCAAAATACTATGTACATGTATTTTGGTCTGTTAATTTTTCTCAAGGAAACAGCAGGGCCTTTTGTTTACTTAGCAAATACATCATTCCCAAGGAAATTCTAGCTGCATTGGTTTATTTAGCAATTGCACAATGCCATGTTGTTGACCATTATAAAAATAAGTGTCTCTCAGTTGTAAAAATAGTCAAAATAATTTACTATTTGATAATTTGGGAACTGACCTAATTATTAAGAATATTTCTGGATGCACCTTACTAAGTCTATACCCAGCTGCCAATCCACATATGCAATTTTCGTTACAACTGATTTATAAAAGTTAGTATTTGACCCAAAATATAAAGTCAGGCAAAGAATTTCTGTGGAGATGGCATAGGATTGGGCCAATATTCTTTAGTCACTCAGGACATCTGAAAATATTTTCACAGAGTGTGATTCAAATAAAGAAGAGTTTTCTGGACACTGTCTAACCACTACTCATTTTCCAAAGCAATTTATCAAATCAGCATTGCGCAGTGCAAATAACTTTCTTGTTCAATGAATGGCTGAAGATGCTTTTGACTGGCATCGCATAACTCTAAATGTAAGCTTGTACTCTAAGTGACTGTTTTATTTTGTGCTTAAATCAACTTGTCAGTATTTTATTGTTTATTTCACAAAGTATAAAGTAGCCTAAGATTATATTTGCACTTGTCAATGTTTTGAAAATGATATTCAAGCTAAATTTACATAGGCAATCTGAAGATTTAAAAATGTGAGTCGACAGGGCAGTAATTACTGTGACTGACTTAGCAAGCTTGTACTCATGCAAGTAATTTCAATTTGAGTGGTCCCGTTGACTTAATAGGGCTACTCATATTAATAAAAACTTCCAAGAACAGCCCTGATGGATATAGTATTGACAGGAGAAAAAAACCCCATGCAAAATGATGGATTGCGTGTGTCAGATAAATCTCCCAGTCCTGCTCACACTCAATATCAGTAATTTATATAAATATTTTGCATAGGGTATTATCGATGCACAATTAGTTACTGAAAATCATTGCCAAATGAATATTCCCTTCTAGTCTCTTTTGCAAAAGAAGTTGCAAGAAATCTTGAGGAATCTGGTATTAGCTCCTGGTAGATGACAAGATACTGGAAAAGATTGACCAGTGGTCTGATCTAGCAACTGGAAAATGTAGTGTTTCCAATTTCATAAAAACCGTAACATTCATAATCAATCCTAATACAAAATGCAACAGGAATGAAATGCTTTTGTAAGGTATAAGTGATACTGAAAAACTGACATTTTAAGACATGAATAATGGTTCTTTTTGATTTGATCTTCAAGGCTACCTTCCAAATGTAGTTATATGCAGTAGTTTGAGGCAATATTAAATTAAATCAGTCCAGTTAATAGACAGACATTAAATATTTAATGAAAATGGAAAAAAAAAGATACAAAGAAATCTTGTTTCAATGCAGCCATCTGTTAAGTGAAACAATAAAATGAGTATAGTTGTTTAAAATGTATTACTAGATCTAAATAGAGTATTTTTTCTTTTCCCAATAAAAAAGAGAACTTCTTACCTATCTGATGGATACTGCAAACTGCCAACAGGAAAGCCCATTCTGGTACCCATATCCCTCTGCCAAACCCCATCTTAAGTGGAGTCTGGCACAAGGATGTTGGGTCTAAAGTTGGTCAGGAGTAGTTCACCTGTGCTCTGTTGATCTTATATAGTATGTGACTTTGGCTTCAGTCCCAGATTGATTCAGAGTCTAGAAAGGTGGCATTTGGGGGATTTTAGCAAATGAACAGGTAAACAGAGGATGCTCTTCCTTCCTCAGAAACTGGCCAATGGTATTTGCAGTTTGGGAGGAGTATATACTTATACGTACATATATTTCGTTAAGGTTCATTCTAATAAAGAAACGTAACATGATTGCAAATAAAACACAACTCCTCCTCCACCAGTAACAGGTCCTGGAAAAATTTAATTTGGTGTTGCTTTACAGTTGTGCAGATGGCACGCAAGTAACTAAGATTTTCAGTACTGTAACTGGTGCCAGGCAGCTCCTTGGCAAAAAATCCCACTGATTTCTGAAGTCTGAGGAGGTGTGGAGTATTTCCTATGTGCGGACCCAGCATTAGGAAGTCACGCCGCGCCTCTCGGGGCAGCTAATCTTCTTGTAAAAAGAACAGACTAATAACCTTGAAGGGTCCTGTACTATCACACGGTCACACTGAGTGCATGCTGTGAAAACCCTTCTGTGTGGCACTGACAAGCATTAGGCACCTGAGGAACATTAAGCCAGCTTCACCTAGACTGTATCCTACATTTATTGGAGATGGGCTTAAACCTTGAAATCTGCTTCTGAATTCTCTGCATAATCTGATTTTGCCTTCTCGTAGAAAGTATCAGGAGTAATTTCAGACAGTCAGACATCCTTACACCAGTTCTGTAGGAGAAAAAAAGTTACATTGATTATGGCCTGTGACCATCATCACATTGTTTCAGCATCATTCCTGTGTAATTCCATCCACATCCATGGAGCTATGAGGACTACAAATTAGAGAAACAGGCAATGAATCAGGCCTATAAGGCTTTCCAGTAAATGTTTAACGTACTTTTTTTCTGAACATTGGCTTTTTGCAGTTCTACTGGATTATCATTTCAAAAGAAGGAATGAATATGTACTTTAATAAACACAGACAGTATTGCTACTTCATGTCACTTTATTCTTCTTTTTTAGCTTGGTATCAGAGATAGATAGGATGAGTTGCTCTGGGCAGATTTCTGTCTCTTTCCAAGGTCAATAGACCTTACTTTAATATGGTAAAAGATGGACAAAAATGTTCAAAGTTAGTGAAACCATTCTTTTAAAACTCCTAGGTCTGGCAAAAATAATGCACACTCCAGCACTTGGTATACACATAACATTTGCCCTCAGTTCATCTTCAGCCGCCTGCCAGTTTACGAGAATGAAGGTAGCTGATGAATCCAAAAATCTTTATCACAAGAAATGGAATGAGAGCTGCTGCTCAGTGGAGGATTTAGCAAGAGGCACCTGGGAGATACAATTGGGGCGAGGGAGCCACAGGAGAAGGAGCCAAAAAAAAAATGATGTATACTAGGATGTGTAGAGATGCAAAAAGGACTTTCTTTGTGTAAAAGGGGACAGTATTACCTTTTGCATGCCTGGTAAGATTCAGTTCAGCAGCCTCTACTGATCTTTGTCATTTCTGCTGAAGCAGGGGAAGGAGACAAAGTTGGGAAGGTATCCTAATTGTAAAATATGATCACAGCTGGATGCCTAATTCCCTTGGGTTCTTATCAAAATCCTACCCCGCAATTATAAATTTAAGAATATTTCTGTAAAAGAATAGGAGAGTATAATACAATATTCCATTCAGGTGTTACTGAACTGAATGGTGTAATTTTTTTTCAATTTATTTCAGTTCAGCGCTTATTTCCACTTTTGTTTAGCACTAAATAGATTAGATTCTCACTCATTTAGTATTATAAAATAAACAAAAAAGACTTCCTTTATGAAGTGTTATCTGGATTTGATTTTTGGGCTGAAATCAGTGGTAGCTTACTATGGCAAGGTTGGGGTACTTAAGACAATATTTTGGCCTGCTATACCATGAAACATGTTCCCTGTCAAAATATCCAGGATGTTTAATGAAGTGACAACTTCATAATCAGTAGTAAGCTGTTTACACACCCTAGATCTATATATTCATGCTTCAGCAGACCAGGAGAAAAGAAAAGACTTGATTTCCTGCCCATAGAACATTGTTTTATTCTGTGCCAGTACTCATAATGAATGTAAATTCATCTGTACATAAAGAAGGCAAATGATACCTTGTTTACGTGACCAGTTAGCTATATTAAATAAATATACACTAGTCTCACTTAAGCAATTAAACAAGCCACCCAACAAACTAGGCTTTCAGCAACTAATGCGCATATACCTTTAGCAATGGGCTACATGCGATGGTCAGAAGTAGCAAAGCTTGCTTCCCTTCTCAGTTACACCCACCTCTGCATGAGAAGAGTAACAGAATACCAGGAACTTCTTGTGTTACTTTAGAACACAAGAGTGAGAGTTTCTTGTTTCCCATTGGGTATACTAGAGCAAGGGACTGCTGATAAAGGGAGGAGTTTTCTGAGGGGCAATTAGTGCTTTTGATACTCACATGGTGAAGGTGAGGAGGGTGTCTGTACCTAGGATGACTAGGTATGTCAGTGGGGTCAAGGCTGTTTTTTCCTTTGCCCTGTCTCTTTTACTGGAGTTGTTGCCAAGCAGAGTGCTAGTATCAAACATTTCTTTCTTATTCTAAACCAGTTTTATTTTTCACTCATTATAACTCTTTGTGACTAGAACAATGCATGTCAAACTTGAATATGCTGCTTCACTAAGCATTTACCAATGCACAGTATTATATAGCTGTTGTGAATGTTGTCCCAGTTGTGTTTGAAGGCGTCCTTTAAAAGTTGTTGCTCAGATATTTTTCTCAAAACTCTACATATTCTAGAGTTGTTATGATTGCTACTGCTCAGACTGAAATTTTTGATGTCCAGGGAGCAGTGACATTCAAATGATGTTCCAGTGTTCAGCTTATCTAGCCACACAGCCTCTTTCTCTTCCGTCCTCTCCACCACAGGCAGTGGGTGAAATTGGTAATAGCAAAAGAGGTACAGAAGAAATTCAGGTCACTCTGTTAGGTGGCTTATGAAATTTTGAAAGTTATCAGGCTATGAGATTTTACTGGTTGCTGGGGGAATCATATCTTAGATGAGAGTATCATGAAAACCAGAAGGGTTTAAGTAAACACATTCATTGGTCACGTGGGTGGTTGCTCCAAGTGGTTCTTGTAGATTCAAAAAAAAAAGTAGTTGGAGGACTTCTGAGTTTCCCAGATGGTACAATGAAAAGAGCCTACCTACGCAGGTAGGGAGGAACAAGCTGTACTTTTCAGCTGTATGACGGGAAAGAAACCCCAGGAGCAAGTTTTGAAGTATTTTAATAACAGAAACTTAAGTAGCTGTCTTTATTTTTAATGTACACCAGAAATCCACCAGGAATCCACTAAGGCACTACAGTTTTGGTATTGCCTGGCACTAAACCTAAGCACTTTTCTTTGCAGGAGGGAATGTTCAGGGAGGTGTTCAAAGCATTTTTGTTTCTTTCTTGCATTTTTGTCTGGTTTTCTCAGTTTTAATGCTGTGTGAAACATAGGTCATCTTTACATCCCAGCGTCAAATAACATGGAAACTAATTTAGGATATATCTGTAGAGTTAATATAGACCAGCTCATTTTATAGAAGGTTATTGGAAATTAACTATAACAGCCAAGGATCCAGCTTACAAATATTCTTCTGACTCTTATTTTGATCTTGCTTCAAAAATCTATATCAATGTATTGGTCATTAAAAGTACTTCTTGTAACAGTAAATCCGATATATGTTATTTGACCCATAATTCTGACAATGGATATAACCCCTCCAGTTTTACTTTTTCTTCTTGGTTTCTTGCATAGAAGTAGGGATAAAATTTAGACTTTGATTATACCAATTTAATGCAAAATTTCAAATGCCAGATAAAATGTGAATATCATATATACTCTAAATATTATAATTACAACCTGAAAGTAGATCATATAATATGAGGATGGTAAAAGCAAGCATTCAGAAGTTAGGAAGTGGTAGTATTAAGGCTATTAATGAATCCAAAATCCATGTGCCCTCTCTGTTCAAATTACAACTCCACTAGCATTGAGAACTTCTACCTCCTTACAAGCATGATAAAGCAGAGGTAGCTGGGACCTGGGTAAAGCTGCATTGTGCCTCAGATCTGTGAAGTCCTTGCTTGCTGCGTGAACTGGGAAAATGGATGAATAGTTGGGCTGGTTAGAGAAGAGAGTATTTATTGTGGTGTGGAAAGTAATGTAAAGTAATGACAGTCTGCTATTAACGTAAACCAAGCTGGCATTACTTTGAGCAGAGCATCTGGCACACCCTTTCCACCTAGCTCTGTAGAGGTTTAGTTGCTGTCCTTGGCTTGTCCTGCTCATGGTTTTCTCACCTTTCTCTGATAGCCTCAACCATTCTTTTCTTCCATCACTCTACAGGTGACTCACCAGGGTTTTGCTTTCTAGCCCTACCCAGGGATTCATGCTCACTCTCCACCCTTTTTTCAATGGCCTGTTAACTTCCCCCTAATAAATACATGCACTGCCACTGTGGAAGAAAATGGTGGACACACTCTGTCTATAGACTCCCTTCTGTGGTTCTTAGAATAGATGATGCAGTCTGTTTTCTCTTTAGTATAACATGTCACACTGCTTCAGAAATCTCAGAGAGGTTTCTCCGTGGAAAACAAAGCTGCACACAGCTTTCGCCTCATGGTGAAAAGCATGTGGAGAGAGTGTTAAACTCTTACAGTGAATGGCAGATGAGCTTTGTGCTGTATATGGTTGTTACTGCTTTTTAGTTGTTACAGTAACTTTAAAACTGGTTGTGCGAGGTACTATGGAACGTGGAAGAAAACTCTGGCTGTAGAGATTAGATCGTCTAAATGGAAAACAAGTGAGAGCTAAGAGCAGTGAAGGTTAGAAGAAATGAAGTAACTTGCCTCATTTGTCAGTGACATTAGTCATAGTTCCTTAATTACAGAGTGACACCTTAAGTGCACAGTTGTGCTGTCTTCCCTTTTCTTGATTCTGTTTTAAAGGATCTGGAAAAGGAGTCTGTAACTGGTACCTTGAACAGTTGGCAGGCAAGGAAGAACAGAGCTCTTGCTCTGCTCACCTTAACTAAGGGGAATGAAAGATGCACGAAAAAGAAACGAAACTCATGTCTAATACCTTTGCAACAATGGCTTCTGTGCATTTCAAATTGAGTTAATGAAATGTGGTCGTTCACGTTGTGGTTTTCAAATGTAATAGCTCTTCTTAAGTGCACAGCTTGCTTGACTTCTACGTGGTCAGTATATAACCCAGGTGAACTCAACACCTTCTTTCTTACTGTGATTCTTGCTCCTGGGCTTTAATTATGTGAGTAATCAGCTGTACTGGCTGAATAATTTTTTTTATCTAATTGCCATCCTTTAAAATATCTGGAAAAACTTTTAATAGCTTTGCTGTCAGAAAGCTGCCATGCCTTGTCTTAGCTTAGTATTTTTTTGTTGGGTGCTATTTTTTTAAGTTGGGAAAATGTATATACGTATGTAGTGAATTATTTTTACCAGGTTTAATGTCCTTAGGTTTGTCGGGCACTTAACTCAGCTGAAAGCATAACTTTTCCATAGTATATGCTGTCTGAAAATTCAGCTGGTAGATTTTCACCTTCAGTATTTCCTTGGTTCTCACAGTGTTAGGAAGGTGTTTATAGCTCTCATTTGGTTTGTCTGGCTGTATTTCAGTTTTGTTTTCCTCTTCTGCATAGTGCTGAATATGCCTTTCTGGACTAATAGCACCACTGATGCTTTGTTATCTGTTTGGCATTCACTGTCCTATATGTTATTGTGCTTTTGCCTTGCCTGTGCATCTTTCTTCATTTCATAAATTGCTTATTCTGTGGGATACTAATGACATACATGAGCCAAATCTGGCCTTTTGATTCCTTGGTGGGAGACTTCTAGTTCATTTTTTTCCTTTGTTTTTCTTCTCCGCAAGCTTGGCATAATTATTTCTCCTGTCCTAGTAACTGCATGTAGCCCCTCATTGTATTGATTCTTTGTTTCCAAAGCAGTCTCAAGTTTTCATTTGCATTTCTTTGGCTACTTCAGAATCTGCTGTTGAACACATTTTGGTGTATTTCCCCCTGTATTAAGAGGCTTTCTCAGTGACATTTGATGAGTCATTTCTGCATCTGTTTTATGAAAAACTGTTCAGATTTGAGTATGCTTATTAGTGCTGCACATATCCTCAATGCTTGACAGACTAAGTTTATGCCCATATTGGCAGGTAACTTTAAGTTCAGTCTGAAGACTGTGTGTGGGGACCAGGCTCTAAGTTTAACTCCTGTCTGCAGTGCTGACTGAGTTTAGAGGCTCAGCTGAACTTCTGCATAAGGAGTCAAGCTTATTATCCCTTATCTCCTTGTCTTCCCTGTTTTTCAGATTAACAGAAGTTACCTGACTTCATCCTGAGCAGACAAACAACAATTCAACAGCTCAGTTTTGGGTTCATGGCTCTTCTGCTCCCTCTTTCCCTCTCTATCATCAACAGAGAGTATGAGACAAATCTGCAAGTTGAGAAAAGTCTTACTCAGACTAACTCCTGGAATAGCCCAATTTGGAAATAAAAGCTCAACTTAGTTTTGTTGTGGGCTATGAAGTGCGCAGCAGAAACCATCTGTTTTGCGATGGCTGACATTAATGATGAGACAACCACAGAAGTTTCTCCCGCTGCTCTCCGTTGTGACATCCTGTTCTAACCCATTAGTTAAGATGCAGTTCTCAAGAAGTTCAAACCCACCTAAAGCAGAACTGCTCTCTTTCCTTT
Organism: Sagittarius serpentarius; assembly: GCA_034782735.1. Classification (NCBI taxonomy): domain Eukaryota; kingdom Metazoa; phylum Chordata; class Aves; order Accipitriformes; family Sagittariidae; genus Sagittarius; species Sagittarius serpentarius. The sequence continues at coordinate 10,903,219 of JAVKLA010000021.1, read as the reverse complement.
TCCCTGGTAGAGGCTACATATGCCCACTCCTTCCCTTGCTCCAGCCTTGGCACTCTTATGACCCCCACAGTGAACTAGGTCAGTGAACGACCTGGCTCCAAAATTTCATCTCCCTTTTGTGCAAGATTATCCATCATGAGTTTAATTCTTTTCTAAAGTTTTTACAGTTAAAGGAATCAACTATATTTTGTGGTTTATGATCTACTGCTTCACAAAATTCTTGGGTACATGAACTGAAAACACACCTTTTATAGATAACATATTTGTGGCTTGATCTTTTTTGGAGGGAGCTTCCAGGACTTCATACAAGCCCTCCTTGTCTTCTCGTAGCACATCTAGATGCTGCAGTAGCACCTGTAAGCCTTTTCCCTTTGCTACTAATTCTATTTCAGTCTTTCTTTTTGTTACTCATTCCTATTTCAATTTCAGAGCTCCTCTTTAATGTTTAAAAATCACCATGAGATTGTTAAATGCGCTTCTGTCTGCTCAGGGACAGGGAATCAGTGTTCTAGTTTAATTCCTTTTTCTATATATAATCATCTTTCATCAAATGCTTCCTAAAAGTAGGATTTTCTGAATCCTTAGACATTTTCCTATACATAAGACATATGTATGCCATATTCATGGAGGAGAGGGGCTGTGAGCTGTGTAGCTGTGGCTATATTACCCTGTTACAATGCTCTCTGTACGTTATCTGTTGAAACACTAGTAAGGACTAGACATTCAAAACACTGTCGAGCCTGGCAGTGAGTACAGCACCTGCTCTCTGAGTATGTTCTGCAGCCAGCAAACAGAGTAAGAAAGGCAGAGAATGGATGTGAATTTGGTGTTATTTCTCTTCCCCAGTCTAATCAGACAAAGAAGCTAGGCAGGAACAGGGGTAAGGAAGCTTCTGCTTTCCATAGATCACAACATCATCCTTTAAGACCAAGCAAGAATTATGTGACAGCGAAGTGCTGCCTGCCACTGCTGGGGTAGGTAAAGCAGTTGAACTGAGTTTCAAACCCTTGCAACTCATTCAAAGTACTTAGGAAACAAAAGCTGGGTATTTCTGCTTATGTCTGACTACAAACGTGGATAAGACACAATTCACTGTAAGAATCTTGATGTTTCTCCGACTGCACTGTTTGACTGCTTCTAGTTGCAGTGAAAGGTTTCAGAGTAATAGAGCTGTATTAATTACTGTTATTCTTTTACTGCTGAGGTGAGTTTTAATTTTAAGTATTGACCCCTACAAACAGAAAGAACATGCAAAGCAACTCACACTTGGTTTAAATTAATTGCCATTCTGCATATGGTATTTAAGGGCCAGTGAAAGCAGCATATTGATGGATCTCATGCAGTCAGACTTTGCTCTGGGAGAGGCTGCAAGTCACCCATTCTATTTATTATTTGCACATCACAACCTTTTGGTGTATGCACGTATATGCGTGCTGCTGTGGTAGTTTACCATAATTAATATATTGCAACTGCTGAAGGAGATCATCCTGATAGCTGTAAGGGAGTTTCTTTCTTCACTTTTAGTTTTAAGTTCCCAAAGAGAATTTGAAATGAACCAGGCTTCATTTCTTCTCATTTCTGTGGCATCTGTCTGTAAAGAAGGGAGTCTGCACAACTTTAGCAATTTTATTTCATCCAAACTCAACTGTATTTTAGGACCACATTCAATAATGGTGCTGACTGATCTGTAGGAACATTGCAAAGAACAGTAAAAACTATTCTTGCAGCTTTCTGAACAAAATGAGCAAGATTCTGATCTCATTTACATTCCTGTATGTCATAGCCAAAGGTATTCAGGTACCCTACTTACAGATAAGAAGCTTGAGGATCAGATTAAATGCAGATAATGTGGTATTAAAGTGGCTTAATGAAGACAGGAGGTTATTCAATGCTGAAGAGGTGGTCTGAGATCCTGAAAGTCCTCATCCAAATACCTGCCCAACACAGGCTCTTCATGAAACTCATGTCACTGCACATAGGAACTCTTCAAATTTGTGGGTTAAGGTATGAACTGTTTGGATCCTATGGAGGAAGGGTAGACTTTAATATGAAAACCAATCCCTGGGAATAAAAATCTTGCTGCCATCTAATTGCTGAGCTTGTCGGTTCTCTGTCAGGAAACAGCAGGCAATGTTGTGAAGGGCTACACACCGCTGTAAATTTTCTCCACTACTCTATTTTTAATTTGATGATGTGTTTCCATGCTTCTCAGCTGCATATTCTACAGCAGCTCTCACTCCTCTCCCTAACTCTTCAACCCCACTGTTACCCACAGACAGCAAACAGCCTCCTCTGCAACTCCAAGCTGTTTGTACTCATCTAAATGTCCTATCAAATGGCCTTCCAACTTCCTTTTTAACTCAACCTGTGCTGCCTGCAACACCGCTACTTGTACTCCAGTATTCACCCTGCTTATTGATTTGTAAATCCCTCCACACAAGAGCACCTCATGGTTTCTGACCCTTCATTGAAATCAGATCCTTGGACATATGCTTGCTGTGTACTCCTGAAGCAGCCTTTCTTCTCAATCACTGTTTCTCGCTGCAGAAGCATGTCTTGCCATTCTGAAGAGGGAAAGTGAAAAGGGGTATAATACTGGTATAAAAGAAGTGGAAATATCAGGTAAGGGACTGGAGAAGCAGAAGTACAGTTATATTCCACAAAGATGTGTCTTCCAGCTCTGATAATAACAATTCCCATGTGCAGTTTATTGTAGCTCAAGTAACTACTCAAACCTGTTAACTTTATTCTTTTGATAGCATCTAAGTCATAAGTAAATATCAAAGTAGCTTATTAAATATCATTGCATGCAGAAGTGCTTGAAATTTCCCATCAGCGAAAAAAGGAGGATACAGATCTTGTCATTACATGTTTCCTAGGGTATCCCATACCCATACTGTCCTGAGATATTGTAGCTCATTGTCTATGTAGAGCATAATATTTAAATTGATATACCCAGTACTTAGGACTAAGACGAAGTGTTTTAAACAACCTGTCAAGCTCTCCCAACCCATCTGTTGATGGGGTAGGTAAAGCAGTTGAACTGTTTCAAACCACTTGCAACTCATTCAAAGTACTTATGAAACAAAAGCTGGGTATTTCTGCTTATGTCTGAGTATGAACGTGGATAGGACACAATTCACAGTAAGAATCTTGAGGTTTATTGCAAGAATCAGTTAGAAAAGATATCAAAATAAATTGGCTGTAATTTAGAATCAAAGTAGCAGTGTGATCGTTAACAGGAATCTGGTGGAGCTATGGTCTCTCACAGAAGTGGCTACGGCAGTCTGCTGAAAGTTGGGAGTCCTTGAATTTATTTTCAGCTTCATGATTTCCTTGCAGAATGCCAATGTGCAAAATTCCTCTATGTGTCTGATTTCCCTTCCATCTTTTGTCTGGCTAAAATAATTTTATTATGTCTCAAGAAGGAACTAACAAATTCTACATTTACGTGCTAGTATGATAGGAACTTGACAGGGGTTGCTACTCGAGTAAAAAACCCTAATTACTGAAAATTGCTAATTACAAATGCTAACCCTTTTTCCCAGATTTTGGTGTGCAGAGGGTAGGAATGGGCTCTTCCACCTGCAATGACTTTGTTATATCTTGGCACTAGGAGCAAATTAAAGTAGCTTTCAGGTTGTCCTAATCTGAACAAAGGAACTAGTCCTCTCTTGTTCCACTTCTAAAAGCAGTTTTTCATCTCCCGCTTTGACTGTATTGAGTAATGCTCAGATGAAGCCAAACATCTGCTCTGCCATGTCCTTCCCTACAAGAAGGCATATGCAATGCCTTATGTCTATCCTTTATGGTTCACAGGTCAGTGTCACAGCAGCTCTCAGTTTGCTACAGTGGTTCCGTGACACTTCCAACGATAATTTCAAAGTAATGTTTAAAGTTTCAAGCCACAAACTTGGCCAACTCAAGGACTTCTTAGGCACATTTTACACATTTGAGAGATAAATTGACTTCTTTTCTTCTCCCTTTCAAATCAATAAGGAGTTTTTCCATTGTATTCAGTTTTAACATAATCATGTCAACTGTGAGCGAACCTTTTGAGACTCTTGTATGTAATAAAACCTATTGTTGGATTAACATCAGACACACCTTAATCGTGAAGGCTAAGGTGGTCTCAACCACAGAGCATACTGTATATACACCCTGGACAATCCGGTGGGTTTTTCCAAAGTGCTACTTTGCTCCTAACAGAAGCAACATCCTGTATATATCAAGATCAAAGACAAGTAGGACTTTGGGAAAGAATTTCCAGTTTGACCACTCACCAAACAACTGAATGAGCTCATTCTGTACATCAGAGACATTAGCTTGTACCAAAGAAGACATCTGGGTCTAGAATTATTTGCTAGGATAGTTGTGGTTCAAAACCATATAAGAGTTCTGAATGGTGCAATCCATTTGGTATGTTATATTTTGAAACCAAGGAGAACAGGATAGGATAGGGTAGAGTGGAATGGAATGTCAGGAAACTCTCAGGGTTGTTCTTTTGGGTGTACCTGCTAATTAGTCACTATTCTAGCTAATACTTGCTCATAAAGATAAAGGAATGTAAGTATATTTATGTATGTAATTTAGTCAGTTCTACACCAAAACTTACTTAAAAAATAATTTTCCTCAGACCTTTGTTATTCAATGGCCCTTGAACATTAATGTGGGAAAGTTGTTCCTGTGGTCTTACAGGCAGGAAGATTGTCTGAATTGACTTAGTGAAGAACACCTTGGGAAAAGTATTGTCTTTAGATATTTTTTCTGTGGTCCAGAGATCCAGATAATGAAAATGATGACAAAGACCTATGCAAATTCATATTTTTCTTAAATTATGCTGATTTGCTAAAACATAAGAATTTGTACTTGTATTTTAGTGATTAACCATAGATATCCTCTAATCTTCACAGCTGGGTAAGAATTTAACATAGGCAGAACATTATTCACCGCCCACTGAAATCAATGAAGAGACTTCTATGGGAGCTCATACAAATTTTATTAATCCTTCAATAATGTATACTTTGATAATGATTGCATCCTTTCACATGCTGGCTTACTAAGTGGGCAAAAAGCTTCCTATCCCAAGGCAATGTATAATGCAGAATTGCAGAAGCTGAATGACTGCATATCTACTGACGTGAATTCTTGTCTTAAACCATCAGTTATACATTAGCTAGAACATGACCGACCCTAGTTTTGATTTGTCCCTGAATATTTCTTATATCTTTACCTTATAACACTGCCAGATGTGATTATACAATTTTCCATGCTAAGACCCTGTTTCCAATTGCTATGATTTGGTCAAGCTTTTAAACATTTAGTTGAGATTTTACAGACTTTTGATCTACTTGTGCCAAGTATTTTTGGAAGGAGGAGCAGGATATATTTCAATCAGAATGATCCAGCTGTTTAGAAAGTGGCAAGAGAATAAATTGCTTGATATATGATTTAACAAATCAGCATCTTGCAGCATAAAGGAATTTGGGGGGATCTTGCTTCTGTTTAAGAAGTGTGTCTTGACAACTACACTTGAAAAGCAAACCACTGTTCATTAGAATTTAGCAGAATTCAAGTTGTTCATACAACTGGTGATGTCATCAGCTCAGAGAGATCACAGTATTTCTATTGTGTGGTAAAGCATTTAATGGATGCCAAATCAAACTCTCAACCTTTCTGTAATTCAGCAGAAAAGTAAACTAGATACTAGGAAACAGAATCAAACCTTTCTGATAAACATGTGTTTGCTTTGCAATATGTTGGAGGTTTTTTTTCCCCAGCACTAACGTAAAACAAGAATAGTAGGTAAGTTTCTGTTGGTTTTATCCAGATGAGAACTACTTCGACTCTGTTCATTTAGTATAAGAATGACCACAGTAGATGAGAGGAAATGTCCATCCAACCCAATACTCTATCTGTGGCAGTGGCCAACATAGCATGTCAAGGACTGAGCAAGCACAAAGTGATAATTCTGAAGAATACTCTCCTATACTCCACAAATATGTGGCTCAGGGGATCCTGATGTAATGCCTTTGGGTTCACTGTCTCTATGTCTTTGTTGTGGTTTTTATTAAGTTAAAAGGGCATATGGATCACGGTTACAGTCAGTACGGAGAAGAAGTAAACTTAAAATAGAAATTAAAAGACCTTGAAGACTGACCAATTTCATTCTCTTCATGACTTTCTGTAGCACCTCAGCTGTTGCCAGCAGATGAGCTTCCTCTTCACTGCCCCTTTTCTTTTTGCCCTTTGCTCTTGCTACTACTGGACTATGAGTGTGACAGCTTCCTCTTACAGAAGCCAAAGGGAGATGGAAAGCGAAGCGCTGACTGGGAGAGAGGGAAGAGGAAGAAAGTGGGACTTGGGGATCATAGAGGGAGAATAGCTAGAAAGAATAAGTGAGGAGACAGAATGCAGAGAGGTGTCAGAGGGAAGTGGGTACATACAGATGAGTGAGGAAGCTGAGAATGTGTGTGAAGTAGCAAGTGAAAAAATGAATGGGATAATATAACTATTTGTACCTCCAGATTCTGGAGGTAAACTAAAACACAACTAAAGATACTGGCTGGCCTTTGTGACTGAAAGAGTTAAACAACTTGCTATAGAGAATTCCTTTCTGTACTGTTCTGGGCAAGCCGTAGAAAGGACGTCATGCTTCTGAATTTTATTTGTCTTGGAGGTGGTGCGCGGACATCCTTGTACCTCAGTCTCCTTTAAATGACATTGCTTGCTGGAGTTTAAGAAAAGTTTCTGTCCCTAGTCAGCTTTGATCCCTCCCCTCTGTTTGATGACTGCTGTTCACTCCATGAACACTGTGACTACTGTCCTAAAACTAGCAGAGCAGGGGCCACACTACTACAGACATAACTAGCAAAATCCCAGTTTCAAGGAGTTGTCTGTTTCCTTTAAGCTTCATAAATAGCACAGGTAACCTTAGATGCCTATTACTGTTCTCTCTCTCCTCTCTTCCGTGTCTTTGTATTTATTACCTTTTATCTCTACGAATTCTCTCATGTTTGTACAGCACAGCAGAGAGTAATTGTATGACATTCTACTACAAGCACCACCATGGCTTAATAAATATCTAGATAAATAATAATAGGACAATGCAGAAAGATGTAAACAAAATGAAACTCTAATCTAGTTTGGCAAAACACGTATGTGCACATTTCAAAGAACTGATTCAGACCACAGCATATTATAGTGCCTAGCACAGGAAAATCCTGGTCCATATGACTGGGGTTCTTAGCTATTAGGGTAACATTAATGCCAAAGCAAGCATTTAGTTTATTCTGAAATGCGTATGTTCTTAAACTACCTTTCCGAACAAGTATGTGGACTAGAATTGGGTATCAAGTGGAATCTGACTTTACAGACATAAGTAATCCCAGTTGTTCCAACACAGCTATTAATGAGTCTCAAGAATGTTGCGGAGTTGACAGCTAAGAACCAGTACCCCACAGCCCCAAAATGGCAATGTTCTTAATGAAATGCAATTAGAAAACTAGAAAAAAACAACAATGGAGAGGAAAAAAAAGAAAAAGCAAAGGGAGAGATAGTAGACAGAGTAGGATCACCCTTTCCTTGCTACTCATTCTCTCCTATAAAAGAATGTTACTCATGCTGTTGCATGATTTTTATAGAAATATTTCCGCCAAAACTCCCAGATCTCGTTCTATGTTCCTGAAGCCTTCACACGGCTTCCAAACGGAGTGTCTTGATTACTGATATTGATCTTTTCATCAGAGAGTACATTTTTGATGAGGATTTACTTTATCTACCAGCAATTATTTTACAAGGCTCTGATCTGTTAGCATGTGTATTGTGTTGGAGTAGAGCCAAGACCACACCTCAAGGACATTTTTAGGCACAAGACTGAAGGTAATGCAACTCATCCACAATGGCAGTCTCTGTCTGACTGTTTGCTCTGTATGGATTCAGTTTGTGTGATGCCTGTTAAATATCTAAGCCTTTGTCAAAATGAATGGGAGATTTATTATCAGGGATAAAATGACAAGTACTCTCAACCTTTGCAGAACTCAAGGGCAAAGCAGTTTTTCCAGTTAGAAGGAGGACTTTGCCCACTACCAGCAACTAATGATGTGACATGCATGGATAGAAGTGGAGGACCCTGAAACAACCTACCATGAAACCAGATTCAGTAAAACAACCACCACCGCCCCAAACACACCAATGTTAGTACCAGAGGGACCAATCTTTCCTGCTGGGAGCAATCCCTCAAGACCCAGCAGCCTTGCTGGGGTGTGTTTACAGGTAAAATACTGACTGCTTGTTTAGAATTTGTCTGCATGGGTTTTACATATGTATGTGTCTTCTGTGCAGTGTATAGACATGTAACACTACAGTATGCTCTACTTGAAGTAAAAAAAGTGTTGCACCAGTACAGCTAGTGGGAATCAGTCCTACAAGTCTCTTCTACATCTAGCAACATACATACATTACAGTAGTAGTACTAATTGTTTAGAGTGTCTATAGTGGAATAGAAGTACATGGAGAAAGCAAGCCCTTAAACACATCATTAAAATAATGCCGGATTTTTCTTCAAGTGTCAATGGTGCAAATGTTTTCCTGAAGCTGACTGTGGGCCAAATTCTGTCCTGGCTCTGCAAATCCAGTCCTCCTAGCTTCAGCTGAATGAGAGAGTAGATTTGGCTGGACTTCACCACTTCCTCAGGTAGACTTGTCTAAGAGAGAATTCTCTGATGGCAAAATATTTAGTCACCTTTTTTTGAAGCTGACTGGAGGGCTTCTGTGCCAAAAAACTTTTTCCAGTTATGCCAGCTGAGCCAATAAAACATTATCTCTACCTACAAACCTTATATTACCTATGACCTTCATTTGAGAGAGAGAAGGCTGGATAGACTTCAGAAAAGTAATGGTACAAGTAGCTCCAGATTGATTACTGAAAATAAGAGGAAAAAATTTGATTGAAATAGCAAACAATGATAGACAACAAATCTGGACTTTTCCTGTAGATCCTTTCTGCTTTGGGATCCTTGTGTACTAACCACAGAAAGTACTTGACGTTGAAGTTCATATATATCAACGGAGCTTGCTTAACACAGATGAAATGTCTGAGTCACATCCTAGATGACACACAACTTTTTGGGAGAAAGGAACAAAATAACCTGTTGCCTCAGGCAAAACACTCTGTTTGCTATTGTATTGTACAGAAGTTTGACAAGATAGACAAGGATCTTCTATGCAGCTGCTGACAGGTGAATAAATCAAATGCACAGCTGTGAAACTTCCTGTGTGATTCTGAAAGCAGCTAGGTATATTTCCTGGAGACTAATAACATAGTTTTTTCATAAAAGTGAAAACTTGTGGATTTCATTTAAAATATAAATACACACTATTGTTTAAAAAAATGCTTCAGATACGTATTTTGAAACTTTAAGAAAACGTATACATGTCAGTAAGCAGAATGAAAGTCAGTAGCCTGTATCATGTAACAGGAGAAATGCAATATAATCATCAGTACAAATATGCATTAAGCTGCATGATACAATGAATATTAAGAACAAAACAAAGAATAAATAACAAGACAGACATAGCCTCAAGAAACATAAGCAAGGATAGAACTGCACTTTTGGTAAGGTGGCAAACAGGCTGTCCTTGCGTACATTCTGCTGTTTCCTTGTAAGCGACCTGTTTGATCTTGACAGTCACTACTTTTGCAGTCAGGATGCCCGAGTTCATTGGTATGACACGTCAGATTCTCAGCAGCACCAGAACACAGTTTGGCACACCTTACAGAGAGGAATTTGTACAGCTTTGAGCCTTTCCTATATTGTCCTGATTCAGCCCATTGTCTAAACTAATAGAATCCTCAGCCTTGCCTGAAGGCCCTATGAACAGAACAGAAATGTGCACCAGGCAGAGACAGGGGAGAATTTGCTAAGGTACACAGATGGCTATAAAGCACAGTACCTATGCAACTTTGCTGCGCCAGGCAACCAGGATCAACCAGCAGAACTTGTTGATAAAAACAAAGAGATTGGAAAAGGACATAATTTCAAACAACAGGTGGAGGCATTTTTCTCTCTTAGCATTTAACCTTTAAAGAAGCTAAAACCATACCAAATCCCAGTGATGTTAGAAAGTGGACTTTATGGAGAATGGTGGGGTAGCTTGCTTTCTTCACCTGTGTATAAATACTGCGTATTTATACCACCTGTATAAATACTGCATGGTGTGTACTTTGCCACAGAGGGTATAGGAGGGAGCCAGGGCATTGCCGTGCCCTTGCTGCAGGGATGCTGGCCCTGCAGCTGGGCCACGGCAGCCCTACTGGGGCCTGGGGGGTGTTGGGGGGCAGTTTGCCACCAGCACTTTTCCACCCTTTACATGTAATCTCAGGTATGAGTTGACAGGTTACCTTGCTGAGGTGGATGAGCTTGTACTCCACTAAGTCATTTTGGGGTGGAAAGCCTGTGATTTCATCTGTGGTGCCTGCTTGGAAGGGAGGATGGGGTTGTTCCACCCCAAATTCCTGTCAAAAAAAAAAGGAAAAAAAAAAGAAAAAGAAAAGAAAAAAAATAAGAAGGGGCAATTGAAAGGAAGGGGGGAAAAAAGTCCCAGGCCTTTCAGGCACAGTTTTGGTTGCTGTCCCAGGAGCAGAAATGCAGCAAACTTGCCAAGTCCTCTCACAATAAGTTTCCCAAAGAGGTGGGAGTACCACGCTGCAGGTACATACCTTGCTGCTTTTCTGCTGAAGAAATGGTGAATTGCCACCCCTGGAGCTGCAGGCACATCATCCTCGGGGGCCTTACCCAGCCTCGATGACAGGCAGAGAGTGTGGCACACCTCAGGCGGGCCACTTTAGCTGCTCAGCTGCCAGCTACCCAGGAGCAAGGCGTTTCCTGCTGCTGGTGCCCCACGTCTCGCAGTAGGTTTAAGATGACATACCTCAAGGCCACCTGGGGAAGGGAGTCCTCTCTCTGTTACCTTTCTCAATATTTCTCAGGAGGACACTCCTGGAGCTTGTTGAGTTTGGGGTTAGGCCCTGGGAAGGACACAACCTCCTTCTGCCCAGCCCCTCACAGCTCCCGTGCTGCCACTTTTTTGAAGCATTATCTTCAGTGGTTTGTGACAGCTGCAGTGGTGTTTTGAGTGGGAAAAGCTCTCTGAAAGCAGTGTATGGTTGTTCTCTTTCCTCCCTCCCAAAATGCTCTTATATCATGGATGAAACGCTTGTGGCACATTCAAGTAAATTTGTTTCATCTCATACTGTTTAGCCTGAGGCCTTGTAAAAGGAGTTTTCAAAGAACTGTAAGGGGTACAGTGTGGTTTGATTCTTTATTATTTAATGACATTTGTGACTAAATTATGTGTGAGAAAATATTTGTAATGCATTGTATTAATTCTGTCATTGACATAAGCTTTTAAAAACCACAGTTGCCAGGATTGAAGCAATTTGCTACCATGCAGCTTTATTACGGGCATTTTCTGAATGTTTAGCTTGGCCACATCACCAGATCAGATTAATCTCAAATGGCTTAAAGTGAATTGACCACTTGAAAAAATAAACCTGCCTTTAGAAAGATGATCCCTTCTTTATTGTTGCTATCATAAATGCAAGAAAGATTGTAATCCTCATGCTCTGCTTTGTGTTTAATTCCTGGCATACGAAAGCCTGATGCTCCTGTCAAGTGTGCTAGAAAAATCATGCAATAACCCCAGTGTGACCATATCAGAATGAGTAAACCAAGGTAGGAGAAAGTCTCTGGCTCTCTCTGGTAACTTTTGTGTTTTTATTTATTCCTAACCCTTGTGTGTTGCTCAAATGTGCTTTCTCAACTGAGTGAGTCATGCTTACCAAGGCATTTGGGATGTTCAATAATTTTTTCAGTTGGGGCGAATGAACTGTAAAAGAGTCTGAAAGCCATTTTCGTAGTTTCCTGAAAGTCTCAGAGATTAGTCACAGCACATATTTGCATTTTCCTGTAAGGTAAATTGAGATCCTGCTAATATCATGTCCACTGTAGTTACGTCAGTGTAATGCTGACAGGTTTTTCTGTCTCTTGGAGGGCAGGTTAGCTCTGATGGCCTTATGGCCTAGGATTGCTGCTTTGTGTGAATTTCTGCCTCAAGAGTGCAAAAATGGCTTTTTTGATAGTGAGGCAGAAGAGCTCATGAGCTTTGTGAGGTTCACACGAGTTGAGCAGACTTGAGCCACTCTTTGCCCTGTCCCTGCGGTGCACTCTGAGCCTGGAGAGCTGAGAAAGGGCAGATTAGAGTAGATCATGAAGCCTTTTAATCAGCTGAAGTCTTCCTTGTGCCAAATAAGTGGCTGGTGGCTTGATTTAAATCAATTTTATAGTGCAGTTGTGTCACAGGAGAACTTGTAGGAGTTTAAGTATAAACAAAGGTTTTGCCCAAATTTTTGCACAAATAAATCTCTGCATTTAACATATAAAGGCAATCCATAAGATCAAGTATTCCCATGAGGTGCACTTTTTTGTTGTGTTCCCTCTGCTTCCGGTCTGTTTTGGTGATCCCATGGAAGTCTCCTCTCTTTTTCATGGCGTGATTCAGCAGCGACAGTGTTGGTTTTACATAAATGCAACTGAGGCCTTGGTCGCCCACTGCTATGGAAGGGCTTCCTTTCATGGGTGAGTTCTTGCACTGGTGGAAAGGCAGATAGAAATCCATGTGGTCTGATGACTGACTGAAGTTCATACGCTTTTTGGTGGCATTCCCCTTTTTCCTCAAGCCCACTGTTCCTCTCGCAAAGACAGTGACATAAAGGAATTCTTCAGGAAAGAATTTATGAGCAGATCTAATAAATCAATGATAAGCTAACATGGTAAGGGGCTATTCTTTGTTTACGTAAAAAGCCAGATTTTGTGAATTTTCTGCTAAATGTTTGTATTCGCCTGGAAAGCTTGCTTCAGAGATGCCTTTTCTTCAGGACCTCCAGCTTGCTAGGTTGAAAAAAAATTGCAGGCTACTCTGTTACTTCTGGTTAGTAATTGCCCTGAATTAAGAGGCTGTCTGTGCGAAGCCTTTGGTACTAACCATTTCAGACTGAAGATAAAAGATGAATGGGAGGTAGGATTGTTGATGAGTTTGCCTTATACATGCCTTTGCTGGTCTTTACACACACACACACACACACACGGATATATAAATAAATAGAGAATCTATAACAACATGTCCTGGTTTCACCTGAGATAGAGTTAATTTTCTTTCTCTTAGCTGGTACAGTGTTATGTTTTGGATTTAGTGTGAGAAGAATGTTGATAACACCCTGATGTTTTCAGTTGTTGCTAAGTCGTGTTTAGACTAAGTCAAGGACTTTTCAG
>JAVKLA010000021.1:10871987-10889788 GCA_034782735.1 Sagittarius serpentarius | reverse complement strand
TCATGCCCAGTACATAAACTGGGGGAGTTGGCTGGGGGAGGAGCGCTGCTTGGGAACTAACTGGGCTTCAGTTGGTGAGTGGTGAGCAATTGTGTTGTGCATCACTTGCTTTGTATATTCAAATCCTTTTATTATTATTGTCATTCTGTTGTTGTTATTAGTGTCATTGTTAGTTTCTTCCTTTCTGTTCTATTAAACTGTTCTTATCTCAGCCCACAAGTTTTGGTTGGTTTTTTTTCTGATTCTCTCCGCCATCCCACTGGGTGGGGGGGAAGTGAGTGAGCAGCTGTGTGGTGCTTAGTTGCTGGCTGGGATTAGACCACGACAAACATAATATACATTTACAGTGACTAATAAACTTTTTTTTTCTTTTATAAAAACCCAGAGGATATTGGAAATCTAAGAAAGGTTTAGGGTGAAAAATTACTTCTGATGGAATCTCACCTGAGTTTGAAAGACTGTTGAAATGCTGGTCATTAAAATCCTGTCTAGGATTACTGAGGGATATTCATCCCATAGCTTTCTTGCTAAAGGTAAAGATTTTTACATGTCTTTTGTTAGATCAAGTGTACTGTGACAACTGCTCTATTATGCATGCTATGCAACTGCACCTTGCCATGAGGTATGTGATTCAGTACTGTTTTGCATTATCTTCAGTCAACACATATTTAGTGCAATTATAATGCTCATTTCCTGTAAAATAACAGATATCTGAATAATGGACATGAATTTCCATTAGAATGAGGTCATAAAGCATGAAAGCATTAATATCAGAGCAAGTGATAGAACTACATCAAGTAGAATAATCTCATTCTCCAGAATACAGAGCAACTACCAACTAATGTGAATAAGAAAGTTCTGCTGTGGCAGAAAGTCATTCCATGATGGCGTTTATTATGCCTTTTCTGTAGATTCTATACCACCTACTGTCCTATTTTGTCTGCCAGTTCTCATATTGTGCCTGTGTTGCAGTTGGCACTCATGTGCCTCAGTAGGTGCGACATGGAGCAATGCAATAAAGCTGAGTTTTGACCCCAAACCTCCCTAGAAATCAGCTAAAGTGGAATGAGAGGTTTTGACTGGCTCCTTGCTGGGTGAGGGAACAACTGCAGAGTCCACATCTGATATTCTTCAAAACTTAGGCCAGTTCCAAATTTTCCTTGGAATCAGGCTCCCCTCAAATATTTCTGGCATTTATTTTTTCTGAAGTCAGTGAAAACCAGTAACAGCCATGGGGATATCCTTGGGGTTAGACTGGTGGAAGTGCAGAAGCAATGGTTTAGTTTCAGGATTGGCTACTAGACTCATGCAGTTGTCTACAGCATTTTGTGAGACTTAGTGCACGTGATGTCTATAATTGCTCATGTTTGATGGCTCCATTTTTGACTGCCTGGACAGCCTTTGCTTTCTTAAAACAGGGGGAGGCAAAAGTGGGATTTTATGTGCATGCATGGCTGTAAAAGAAGGAGAGGAGTTAGCAGACAGAGTAAGTTTCTGTCTATTTTAACTGTGAATGATTGTTAGTAACAACAATTATTGTAACAGTGCAAACATTTGCTGGTTCCTTATAATCAAAGTGTAGTTATAAATAAGAGTTATAATGAATGCCAAAAGAAATGTGAGACTCAAGAAGGAAGATGATTTTTGAAACAGTAAGGAGCAAAAGAAAATCTGACAGGCATGAGCACTGCATCATTTGCAAAAATGTACTTTCTGTGCATTTATAATTGTTTTATTATTACATTAATAATGTTCAAATGATGAAAACTTTGTTTTCATCTGGCTTGTTGCAACACAGCTGCTCTTTTTTGCAATGGTAGAACAAAACCTATTGAACAGGAAGAAAGCTCTCTCCTTTGAGTTGGGTTTTGCTATTATCAAGTGTGGTTTCCATTCTTGAGTTGTCTTTTATCAGCCCTGCTCCTGGGTTGTGCCACAAACAATCCTAAGTCTTTCCATAGCTGTTTTCAGAATGTGATGTGGCTTAAAAGCTGGCTGTCATGCTTTAACAGTCAAATTAATTACTTGAAGTGGACTCCTAGGTGGTAAATCCGAATAGACATATAATTTCAGGTTATATTTTAAATATTACTGATAATTACAAAGCATAGTGGAAAAGTGATTACTAGTGATTTGTTATTTACACTGCAGAGTTTTAAAATGCTGTGTGAAAAGAGGAAAAAACAAGCTGGTCATGCTTAGGTTAGGCTATGTTATAGGAGTCCTGAGTGGGGAGCAAGTACGAATGCCCAGGGAAGGACTGCTGACAGCCAATACCCGAAACCTCTGAATATTTTTTGTACAGCTGGAATAAGTTCTGTCCTAAGTGAATGATTTCTCTGCTACAATTTATTTGGGTTCCAAAGAAGATCAGATAAGAAAAAAAAAATTAAGTGACATATAAACAAGTCTTGGTATGTTATGTGGAATGGATGTCTGTAGATTCAAGAGTAAGTTAAGAGCAAAGTTTATCTTAATGATTTGAAAGTAAGGCAATAGTTTTTATTTGGCTCACTTCGAAGCGCCTTGAAAGAAACATTTCAGATAGAAAACCTTTTCATGCAGGCTTATAAACTGTGAGCCTAGAGCCCTCTAGTGTTAGCGTAATATACATTAATTATCTACAGTAGTATAGTTCAGTGTGACCTGCGCAGTAGTCTGACCTGTGTCAATAAACCGCTACCAAGCCAATCACTTTCTTCCACCTATTAGTCTATTGACTTTATTATTTATCTACGGTTTTAAAAAACTGGCAATTTATTTTTGAGAGATATAACAGATCTCATCCATCCCAGATTTTAGAAAGGTTTACTGTGGAGCTATTACCTAGTCTGTGTCAGCAATAACTCAGAACAAAGATAGGTCCTACGTAAAGGAAAGTTTAAGAAGCCTGTAAGGCTGGTCTACTACATCCACTGCAGCTCTCTGTTTTTTCACTTACTGTGCATCTTGTTTCAGGGAGTCCCTGCAAGTCTTTCCACTTGCTCTTTCATGCCCAAAGCATGCTGTCCCCTGTTCTCCTTCTCTTGAATTGAGGGATCCTATTTGCTTTTTCCCAGCCCTGGGACTGTATCAGTGATACAGATCCTTCCTTCTGCAAGGCAGGGTCTCCAGTATCTCCCCAGCCACAGGTTCTGCATGCCTCCACGGTTTACCTTGGCTTATGTTTCCCTTCCTTGTTCCCTTGTCTCCTTGTCTCCCCATGCCAGGACCAAAGTCTGTCCATTCCTTTGCTTCTCTTTCCTTTTTTTTTCTTCTTATGCCACCAAACTCTAAGCTGGTTTTGGCCTCTGCTGTCCCTGTCATTATCACCTCTCAGTCTTCCCATGTGCCACATATTATGTGTCTCTCATTCCCTTTTTCCTCATAATATTAGTTTTTCCTCTTTCAGTGAGTTGTATGAAGTGGCTGGTGGCATAGACTTAATACACACAGAGTTTTCCAGGGAAGAGGGTAGCTGCTGGGATGCTGAGATACAGGCTTTGCATGGAAAAACAACTAAGGATCTTGAAGCAACATGCAGGGAATTTGTTATTTCAGTGGGTTAACTGTGGACGAGGAGCTCTTGTGGACCAAAGAAGTGCATAATAATAGACTTTATACTATAGACAATCTCTTTTCCCTTCTGGAGAATGAGTGGGAGAAGAATAATCTGCTAGCTTGCCTGGGAAGGCCAGATAATCTGTCACTCGCCCAACCGGTCATGAATTCAGTAGTAGTGCTGCATTGGGAAGCCTGGTGGGTTGCATGGAAGGAAGAGAACAGAGCAGTATGCCCCTGGGACCTCATTGGGAAGCAGAAGAGCCTAAGGACCGCAAAAATGAGGCAGCGAAGTAACAATTTGTCAACAGGAAGCTGGGAGGAGGTGGGGATTTTGCCAGGAGGAAGTATGACGTAACCAGTGACCCTCGGGGAGAAGTCAGTGCTCACCTCTGAGTGGGGGAGTAGATGGGTTGTTATTGTTGTGTGAAAGAAAAACGTGAGAAAGCAGCCTAAGCTGCTGCAGGGTACCTGCAGAAAGCTTACGTTGTTACCCTGTTATTCCCTCTACTGAGCTGTCCAAACTGTAGGCTAGGAGAATGGTCATCACCTTTAATTTTTTACGGTTCCCCCTACTGATCCTAGGGCAGTCATTTGTAAGTTGTGTAAAACATGTTGCTTGGGATTGCACAATCTACATGCAGGTCCATGGTGGTTGGTTCAAAGTATAGTGTAACTAAAGCCGCATAGTAACCTGTCAAAACTTGTAGATTGACAAGAGTGCAATTTCAGGTTTGAGATTCACGTATGTTGCAGTGGGCTCTAAAATACGAAACTAACTGGCTAGAATAGTTTGGATAATTTCTGTCCGCTAGGTAAAAAACTTTCAGAGCTACAGAATATGTAGCAAAGAATGCTTGCTTACTGGAAGCTCACTAATTGATAGCATCTGAAGTGATGTGCTTGGAGCACTTTCAGCATTTGCTTTTGAGTGCCTTTCATTCCAAGCAGTATCAAAGCTCTATGGGGGGTTAGGTACCACAGTCTAGATTGACCTTTGACCTGGGGCTATTGAGAAATGGCTGTAGTAGCATGGGAAGCAAATGTTTTATGGGGCCAGCAACTCTCATGTGAGGGATACAGTGAAAAGTCAAAGGAGAGATGCTGTAAAATGCTTAAAATTTATTAATCATCATTTTTTTTTCATAAGGAACAAAAATAAAACGATATTCCAAAACAAAATAGAAGAAGAAAATATACCACGCCCAGATAACATGACTAAGACTAAGAAATGGGATAACATTAATTCTGAAAGAAATGACCCAATAAATCAATTTTCCAAAAACAAAATAAATAGCAATGGTTAAACTTTTAAAAGCTTCCTAGGAAAGAATTTACATATTATTATTATTAGTTTACAAAAATCCTTCATATGCCCCTGTTGGCAAAAAATATATATATATACTTCTTCTGTAAACAGTTAACCGCAAACAAAAAAAAAAATCCGTATTTTCATACAGTTACTATGCTGATGGTGTTATGTAAACAACGAGTAGTGTGCAGCAGCTTCTCATGATAGGATTTCTTTTTCTTATGAGAATATAGAGGGAAATATGCTCATCATAAATAGTTCAAAATATTGCAGTTTATAGTTTTGAGAAGGTATGGCTTTCTGCAGTCTAAGTTTTCCTTAATGCAAAAAGAAAAATAAAGAAAGAGAGGTACAGTTTTCCTTGAGTTTTGTTTGTTTTCTGGACTTTAGCTTTTGATTTGTCTCAATGAACTGGAATGAAAATGTTATGAAAAAGGTCAATCTACATCAATGGTAATAATAGATATTGTCAAGTGTCTCTATTATGCCAACACAGGCAAACTTCAAGCCAGAAAAGAACGTTGTTCTCATAATAGACTTTGTGCCAGTGTAAACCCAGCTCTCAGTCTTATGGTACAGCACTTCTCAGAAGACAAACTAACAGAAAATGTCAAAATAACCTTATGCTGTACCTCTGAAGGTGTAAAAGAAAAGACATGAAAAACAAGGGGAGATATATTGGTAATGAAAACTGAAATAATGTATATGGACATAGTGAGTTTATATGCAGAAAATATAATCTATTCATCCAAAATTTTAGCTGCTTTTGACACTTTTTTATTTTTTCAAAGTTTTTTTTTAGTCTTGTGTTCAACCTTTGTTTGACGACTTCTCTCTAGTTCCAATTTTAGATATTCCCTTGTTCCCGAGAGGCCTTTATCTGTTTCGCTGCCTGTTGGGTGCTGTCTTGGGGAATGCACTCAGCACTCACACAGCTGCATTTCTCCACATAGGTGTATGAGTAATCAAGGTAGGTTCCATCACTGCACGTCAGAGTCACCTTTCTTCGGCTGGTCTTGATTTCCTGACAACAGGAGCATTTATGTTCCATTGTGTTCGCCTCTGGAGAATATCTGATTGCAAAACCAACAAAAGAGAAAGATTCAGAAATTGTTTGAGAAACACCACTGCCTCTCCCACCCATTACTAAATATAACCAGAAGTTGTGTGCTTGAATGTGGGACTATTGCTTAATATTACCATTTTCACACTATTGTGGTGAAATACAGGTTCTTGCTTCTCATTGTAAAAATGGATGGATCTAGCTCTTCATTAAGTCACAGAAAAAGTAAATTAATCCTATCACATATTAAGCCAGTCCAAAATGACAGAATAGTGAGAAACAATAATCTCACTTTTACGTGGACAAAATCAAAACAGGCCTATCCACTATGACACTGAATAGGCTGTTAAAATATTGAGTCTTGAGGTAATTAAGCTAGTACAACATCATGTCTGTTAAAAATTCTAGTTAGCACAATGCAAACAGCTGATGATTGGGTGGATGTTGGACATACTAGAAAATCACTTGCAATTTGCTTTATATAACTAGTGTAAAGAGTATAAGACAACAGACCACAATTATCTTTTATAGCACTTACCGTGAGTAAGCGTCACAGCTGCCTTCACAGTATGTCATCTCAACAGGTGCAGGAGATACACATCCATGGTATTTGATGACAGTAGTAGTATTGTGCTTCATACAACCTGAGGTTGTCACAAACCAAGGGAAAAGAGGTTAAAATATATGTGCATAAAAATAGATATCTATGTGTGATAGTTTGTAGTAGAAAACTGAGATGAATGGAGCCGAAATAGGAAATTAGGTCACAGTGCATTTCTCTTTTAATTGCTAAGGGCCAAATGATGACTTTTGCTGCTTGTCAATGAATGAAAAATTCCCTTTTGCTTATGCAACTTTGGTGCAGGATGCAGATATAAAGAGCAGTACTGTGGTAACTGCTCAATGCACACCCACCTCCTAGGACTGGCTTCACTTTCTTCTGTAAAGAGAATGTAGCTATGCAAGTTGGAGAATAGTCATAGTCTTCTCCCTCCCACAAAAAGGCTAACATTTAACAGTAGGGGATGGGAAAGTTCACCATATTCCAGGGCCCTAAAGTGCGTGATGGAAATGTTCTGTTCCTTTTTTTTTCTGCCTGTTTCCTTTTTCACCCCAGTGTGAGGCAGTGGTCCCAAACCTGGTCTCTTCACCTCTTCTTTCTATGCATTTACCATGTAAGATCGACTAATACACCTAATAAGGCACATATTATCATTACTTATTCTTAACAAAATTATCATTACTTACTCTTCAATTTTGCTTGGCACTCTTTACAGCAGCCATCGTCAGATAGCTTGATGTCATCCTTGAGTGGGAAAACAGAAAAAGATAACTCAGGTTTCATCTGCATACTAAACTAGAGACTTTTCCTGCTTCCTAAGATTTTCTGGCACCAGAAAGTCTTTGTATTGACATGGAATCTAATTTCAAGCAAGGCTAAATATTAAGGGCACATAAGTACTTCAATATTAATAAGAGTTCTTTGAAAGCTGACATTGAGGGGGGCTGGAACTGCTTTGCTGTCATCAGAGTGCAGCAGTAAAATTTCAGAAATAAAGCTTGTAGCACATATGGGATATTTTGAGTGACCAAAGTCAGTACAGGTGAAGAATTACATCAGACAGGGTAACAAAATTAATGAAATAACTGACTCTGCAGATGTGTGGGGTTGGTTCTAATCTACCCTGAGCTGTATTAAGTTGGATGATGTTGTGAACTTAAGTAGCTTATTTTCCTTGAGCTTTGCTCTCAATAAGTGAATTCTAAAAAAGACTTTATAATCTTGAATAGTTCAGGAATAAAAATCCCATTGTTTTTCAATAAGATTCTTGCTTCTAGGTCACCTGATACTTTTAGAAATCCAAAACATTATGCTGTACCCTTTTCTCTAGTGCCCAGTCCTCAGTGAGGATTGATATATCACCCATTTTAATTTTGATTTGCTTTTCTGAAATGAAATTTGATGGGGACCAGATTCAGAGAGGATAAAATGAGAGCTACATCCTGTGTGATGCTTCTGCTAGGTATTTTCCTTGGACATCATGATCCTTCTATCACTGGTTTTAGCCACTGCAACCTTTTCAAACACGAGAACTGGTAGAAGAGTACTTACTGGATCACAGTCATCAGGGTTAAAGGGAGGACAGCTTTTCTGTAAAAGGACTTGAATGAACCGGTCATCATGTTTTTCACATGTGTAAGTTGTACAGTTATCACCAGGTGGGTTCCAGAATTCTCCAACCTGAAAGTAGTTAAAATTATAGTGAATAAAAATCTTCTTACATAAAAATGACACCCCCCCCACAGTGTCTTATCATTGCTGCTTACTGCGGTTTAATTATTCTGAATAATTTCCTTGAATTTCAGCTGTTACTTTTCATATTATCATACTGCTGTAAGTGTTTTTCATTAACCAAGTGAAGAGGCTGTATTTTTATCTGGATATGGACATGCTTTTTGTGTGAACAGGATAAGTATGTGGACTCATTTGGAAAGATTAATTTGTGTCTCAGTGGTTTTATCATCAAAATTTATGGGTATGTCCATTCAGAAACACGGCAGAATTTCTGCAGGCTTCACTGACTCATCCTGTCCTGAAGCTCTCAGCTAACTTGAGATTGGCTGTTTGGAGCAGAAAACTGCCTCCACAGATAAAATTAACCTTTGAGCAAAAGAGGTGCTATATTTTCAGAGCTAAAGGCAAATAAGGGCCCATTGCTTTCACCTATATATTTTTCTGTGTTGATTTCTGAAAGCCATTGTTCACTATCATGGTTGCTTCCAGAAGTCTTAGTTAGAACTCGAGTTTCATGGCTTAAGGTACTGTTCAAGCTGTGTGAGACAGTCCATCCGCTGCCTGAATTAGCATTTGTCTAACATGAGAAAAGATGCAGCAAATAAATGTGACGAAAACAAGGAGAGGAAGGAGTGCAAAGACTAGCAGAGTTCACCAGAAGTGAACTAAACCAGGGATAGTTACTTGGAGTATGCGTGTAATGTCTCCCACAGTCACTATGCAAGCCGCTGCCTTGCATGTGCCGCAGCACTGTCCAGGTTTCCTTGTGTACTTATAACCCTGTTTTGAAAGAAATAGAGAGGAGATGACATTAAGTCAGGACGCTGACCTTAAGTAGTGGATATTTGAGCTGAGTGGAGTAGGAATTACTGACAGCAAAATAGCACTCACAGGTGGGCAGTATGTGTCACAGACAACAGGCTCGCACTTGACAGTAGTGTGGTGAGGCTTTGAGTAAGAGGATTCATAGCAGGTGCATTCTTCACAGGGGCCCGAGGGAATGACAGCTCCAGGCTAGGGCAAGTCAGAAAAAAAGTCATTTTTAGGCAGTAAAAGCAAGTTACTTTGTTTATGTACATTACAGACAATACAAAGCTGAACTACGTATGGGCTAAAGTATCCTTAAACAGAATTTTGGTTGTTTTATTTAAGCAGAGTTTCTGTTGTTGGTAATAGCCATTTTGGAATTAAATTGTGCTAATGCAGAAAGGAAAACAGAAAATGCTTTTGCTTGTAGGGAGGGTGTTGATATGCTGACCCTGATTAAATAAATGTTTTATCTCAGGCCTTTCTGCAAAATAGGGTCCATGATAGGAGTCTCAAAAAAATTGCATTGTGAACCTATGTGAAAGTGTATTTTTATAGTGAGTTACTCTGCGTACTTACTGCATAGTAGGTTTCATTGACTACACAGCCATGTCCTGTAAAGAAGGAAGAAAGATGGTGTCAGATGTGTAAGTTTTAAGAAACAGAAGTATGCAAAAAACCTGCTGCTTTGTTGGCCCAATATGATAACACAGCTAAATTGCATCTTTCTCTTTTAATGGTTTTATATTCATAAACTTAGAAAAATATAGCTGTGAATAACACATGAAGAAGGTGCATAGTACTTACTGCATTCAAAGGCAGGACAGCATTTTCCAGGCTGCGTTATTGTGACTACTTCCTGTCCCTCTAAGCACTGAGGTGGGACCACAGGGCAGAGGCTGGTGTTGCAATCTGTTTAACGTAAGAGAACATAGGAAATAATGAACTCAGAATTTTTAAATGAAAGTAATTTTGTTTTGCAAGAACTGCAGAAGTTTTCCCATGGGGCAAATACGGTGTTGTTTACACAGGCTAGTTTAATGACTAATTCAGTATATCTGCCGAGCTATTTTTAAAGTGAATAAGCTTTTCTGTAACATTTGTAAAACAAAGCATTGCTTTGAGAAGAATACTGTGGTGATTGCTGGAAAGAGATACTTCCAAAGAGAAATTTGTACCACTTGGGAAACCTGATGACTTTCAGAGGTTCAAGAACTTCCATGAGCATTTTTTAAATATTCAAGCCTTTTTTTTAAGATAACTTTTTTTATACTGGTCTTTGAAACAAAAAATGTTTTGAATAGTTTTTGAGTATTGTTTCAGGTGGTGGCAGCAATAAATGTTTTCAGTATTAAATTATAGGAGATTTCCAGTTACTTTTCTGTGTCTAATTATGTAAAATCTTTTCATCTTTAAATTTGTTCTCTTTAGGCATCTAGTAAATGCTCTGCAAGAAGGTCCTAAGAAGGAGATGAGGGAGAAAAGCATTATGAAATCAATGCAAAGTATTAAAAAATGAGAAATTACTGCTGTAGTTCCCCAAAATGAATATAGTATATTTCTCATGATAAAGAACTAAGACAGGACTTACAGCACTCAGTCCTGGTACAGCATGGATCTTCTGGTATCTGTATCTGAACAGGCATGTAACCTGGTTCATCACAAGATACTTGCTGTGTCAGAGAACATTTGTGTTTTGTACAGTGCACTTCAAGAGTATTTTTGTCACAGACGCATTCCTGACAATCTTTTGTCCATTTTTCTCCTGGCTATATAAAAAAGAAAAAAAAGGAAGAAAAAATTATATATAAATTCAAACCAAAATTGTTCTATTTGTTTTTAGTTGACTTATTCATGAACACAGTGATACCTCATTACATCAACCTTTTCATATTTCTAGTATTTTAGATTTTATAAGAAACCCTGAAACTGAAGATAATTAGGAGAAGATACTGGAAACCACTGAATGTTCTGAGGATGTTCACACAGCTATCACTTTCTATTTATTAGTAGTGTTAGTGTGAGGGATACAAGCGGTCTAAAGGAGATGTGATTGAGCTTTGCATGCATTTTTGAATAAGTAATTATCATTTGACATACTCATTTGCACATTAGGTTACAGAGAAAAAATTCTGTAATTTGTATGCAGCTGAGGAACTAAGAATGCAGGCTACCAACAATTATCAGCAACAGATAATCTGTCCCTTCATCTCTAGTAACTTTAGTGAGCCAAATTTGTGGAAATAAAAGCAGCACGTATGCCAAAGTTCCACTACACCATCTATCTTTTTTTTCTCTCTCTTTTTTTTTTCAGTATGGAGGTGATGGTTATTGAAAGAATATCCCATCACTTACTATTAAATTTCTTAGGGAGAAATGTGGTTTCTGTGCTGGCACTCATAATTATTTTTAAGACTAAAAGGGAACAAAAATTTGAAAAAACCCTAAAGTCTCCCCCAACCTAAGCAATACTTTGTTTTTGTGAACACTAAATATCCTCTTGCTTCACTTGTCTGTGCTTGATAAACCACACTGATTGTGATACTCACCTGTCTGGATACTCCATTTGGTTCCCTACAAACTGGAAAGAAAAAAAAAAAAGAATGGAGATTTACACCACTGAAAACTGCCATAAAGGAGTAAATTTGTGCAGTTTCAAATACAAATACTGTGAAGATCAAACTAACAAGAAAATGAATGTGCAGACTAGTTCTTCTGAAGTGTAGAATTCTACCATCTTGGTAGGTCTCATGTAAGGAAGGAAGATGGAAAAAAGGTAATATTGATTATTATCTGATTTTTAGATGGGGAGACTAAAGGAACTTAAAGAGGCCGATTTGCCCATGATCTGACCATGTAGAAGCTGGCAGTAGAACACAGGCCTTCTGACTATCAATCCTGATCCCTATTTATTCCCCAAACTAGCTACAGATTACTTACAGCATTCAGGAACACAGATGTTGCTGCCTTCCCTCAAGAGTGTCTTTCCTTCAGGACAGAAACATCCTTCAGTTACTCCATAGCCAGGAAGCTCAACGGAGCTAGAGTGGGAGGAATGTATGTGAGTACAACATTTTTGCAGTGAAGCAAGAAAGAGAGCAGCATATGTAGAAGGTCACCATGTCAGATACAAGGGAGACAAAAGAATTTACATTTTTTGAAATGTAACAGGAAGAGCATATTCATAGAGCTGATTCATATTTATAAATCTTGAATAAATTATCCAAATTCACAAGACATTTCATTATGAAGTAACTCCATTTTTCTAAGGAAAGTAGATAGGTAAAAATAGAAAAAAAAGAAAAATATAAGTGGTTGGTTTGGGATGGTTTATTTTCTTTCCATACCTTGGGTCACAGGTAGCAGGATTAATAGGCCCACATGGCTTGTATACCACGTTTGCTGAACAGTTGTATGCTGTATGGAAAAAGAAGAAAAAAAGATCAAGAGTTGACAGCAGATGCATTTTTGCAGCAAAAGTGACTACAGCTTTGCCTTCTTCATCTGCAGCTTGTGCGAGCAAGGACATTGCTGTATTTTTGTAGACAGTAGTCAAGTGTCAGATGTAAGATGTGTTTGCTAAATAAAACACTAATTCCTACCATTTCTCACACATATTTCTGAGTACTGCAATACTTACAGCATGTATTGTTTGTCTTTCCTCTCCAGTCAATGCAGACACCTCTAGCAGCACACTCTGTAGCATATAGCTCCAAACTGGAACACTGCATGGATTCATCGGCTATGCGACATCCATCAAAAACACAGCCTTTGAAAAATGGTTCTGGTGGTATCACAGCATGGCATTCTGCAAAAATCCTGCAGACAGAAAAGAAACCAAGCCCCTTTTACGTTAACCAGTCATTATATAATGATACATAGCAAACACGTGTAAGAGGGCCTTTATAAGTGATCCAGCTGAAAAAAAGCTTTTGTCAGAGCTCACACAAGTAAAGGAAATACTGCAGGAAACAAGCCTTTCTGCTTTTGAAGCTCCATGTTTTACATAAAATGTACAAAGAGTGAAGGACACTTTTTAGCTGAGATGTTTGTGTCTGTTCTGTTAACCTGGTTGGTAAGGTTCTTTACAGTTTGTGCTGAAGGCCCATTTCAAATTTAGAGTTCAGTCTTTATTTAATAGTGTAACTAAGAGTGAGTAAGCATACCCTGGAAGGCAGGGAAGGAGAAAGATAACATAAATCTGTGTGGTTGCAACCCAGAGATTATGGATTTTAGTTTCTTTTGCAAAGGCCTTTTACTATACACATCCTGCCACTAAGCTGACCTTTTCAGCTATTATCACATGCTAGGGCTATAGTTCTTGCTCTTCTTGTAAGATTCTGAGGTAGTTTTGTCTAGAAAGAGTGAGCTAATTCAGTTTTTTTCTTACTCGCTCCAGATAAGCTTGCAGAGAGGAGGCGTTTCACAGTGAGGCTTTGGTGGAGGTGTGGTTACAACTGGTGGTATTGGTACTCCATGGCATGACTTGTTGTTATCAACGATCCAGTGATGAGCCATTTGGGGACAGGAAGAAATGATCTTACCACTTGGTAAGCGGCATTCATCTGATTTGTTATTTGTACATGTTCCTGGAAGAGACAAGCTGTGTAAGTTTCATAAGACACATCAGAGATGCATAATACATTATTGTGCTGATACCACGTTTAGATGTGATATGCTCATGAAGTGTACAAGATGCTTTGTTTCACAGGGAGTGCTTTCTTTACAGTTATATGAACTTTAATTTAGGTTAGGGAAAACCAAACAAACCTAAAACCCCAGCCCCAAAGAAAAAAAACAGGTTGCTGCAATATTGAGCTTTTGATCCTACAGAAGTTGAAGAGCAGAATTGTTTTCACTTCCATTTTACAGCTGTTTAAAAATTTATGTCAGTCATGAGACTGCATAGCCAGAGTGGGTGAGAATAACCACAGCAGGGTGGGGAAAGAGTCCCACCTCCAATTAGTGCATCTGTCTTACCACACTGTCCTTCGGTGTTGTTGCCAAATTTGCTGTATGGGAGTTTCACAGAGAAAATCAGCCCACTAAAGGTGATGGTTGCACCAATCTCTGGTATTTCAACAATCATGTTGATGCCAAGTGTGGAGAAAGAAATTCCATCTTTTTTGAAGCCTGCTTTGACAATCTTTTGGTTGAAGTACATCTAAATGCAAGGTTAAAAAAACCCACAACTTCAGAATAAGCACTGCTTCTGCCTGATTGTTTTAAATCATGAATTTTCTAATCTTCAGAATCATGCATAACTCCATATTGTTGTGCATCACAGCCAGTGCCCATTGGCATAGCAATAACGGAATATATATGCATTAATATCTCAGCTTGTATTGCAATATTGCTACAATGTGATAATAATCTAAATGGCCTCTGTGTACTGTGTTTGTGCAGATTATGTGCTAATGCACAGCATTCTAAAGCCAAGTATTTTTTTTGTATCCCTCATCATTTTTTTACTGTAAACATTTTTCGTATGAAAATGAGTGGTGGTTTTCTTTGACTACAGAAATATTCCTGCCATTATTATGTAATAACTTTACTGCAAAATCACGCTGTCCCTATACTACATGTTGCTTGGCATTGGAAGAGTTGTCTGAATTCAAAATGAAGTCAAATGTCCCTGGTGCCCGTTTTATGTAGCAGTCATATTTATACATTAATCTAAGCTGTTCCATTTGCAGCCTGTATCTTATATGAGCTAATGAAGGTAGACATCTTTGCTTAATAACTTTCTGTCAGGAATTATTCAGCAACTTTCTTCTCATTGAATTGGGATAAAGTAAGAGTTAAAACTGTCAGTTACTGTTTTATTTCACGGGGAATCACCAGACTAATTGTTTCAGCATGCCTTTCTGACTGTAGGTAAGGAGAACTTGATATGGTTCTGTAGGGGTAGAGTGCATATTGAGACAAACTTTTCCTCCCACCACTTCTTGTTGTCTAATCAACTAATAAATTCCCCAGTGTAACCGTGGGACTGACTTTTCGTTTTCACTGGCTTGCCTGCGCTACTTTAGGATCATGAAAGTGAAGTGACATCCCCAGATACCCTTTTCTTCAGCTATACCTCTCTTACCAGCAGGGAATTGGAGGGGGAATCATGTCATGGCTCTGTCTGGTGCCTGAAGTTCCCTATGCAGAGGAAGCAGTCCCTAGTCATCCAGCTAATAAGGCATACATACCCATCTTCAACATGAGAGAAGAATCACACTTGTGATTTGCATTCGTGTTTCTTCATAATGTGTTCGTTTACATAAGTGAATGCACAATGTAGTAGTTTTCATCAAACATGAATCAAGAGCCAGTGTAACTATTCTTTCTGTCTTCTCTATCAGCTGTGTTAGCCTGTTTTCTAGTGTTATATATACACATACATGCACGTAATATATTCATATCTGCATCGTGCTAAGCTGTTTCTGACATTTTGTTCCTAGAATCTGGTGTAATCTTTTTGCTTTCCTAATGATACCCTCTGCCCTCATCACCTCCGTGATACGATATTCTAACAGACTGTATTTCAAATAAGAATCAGTAAGGCCTATGGACCTTATTTCTTTTTTGCAAAATTGAAGAAATAAAAAATGTGTATTTTACCACATTGGTCATCACACCATTCATGAGTTGACGGGTCAGCACCACTTCTGCAGATTTGTAGAAAATAATAATGGATTTAGGGCAGGAAAGTCCATCTTTTGCATCACAGTAGTAATTGTCAATGTAAACACGGAAGTTGTCATATTTAGGTACAATCTGTTTCACCAGGACATAAGTGCAGTTTTCAAGGAAAGTATAGTAGGTTCCATCAAAAGTAATATAATGAGGATCACCCCATCCACTGCACACACCTGGTAGAGAGAAAATATTTAGAAGATTAACATGAAAAGTAATGTAGAAGAAATAATTTAGAAACTGTAAGTGAATATACTACAATTTATAGAGCAACCCGAAGAAAACAAAATGCCCATATAATCTGTGCAAAGTTTTGCTTTTTTTCAAAAAAGGTTATTCCTTAATCTACTGATGCTTACATTGACACTCATATCGGTAACAGCAACCGTTTTCATCAGGTACCAGTATTGCCGGGTATTTGTTCGCACAGGTAATTTCCTTTACAGGTGGGCAGTGTGTCTGAATTACTTCTACCTTGTTGTCTCCCTTACAGATGAGTTCTGTACAGTTGGATAATTTGTATCTTTCTCCAGGCTGCAAAATGAACAAAAATTGCTGTCACATGAGTTTGCAAACAGATGTGAGCTTTACTCATATTTTTAGCTTAATGGTATATTGTTTCCAGTAATGGTGGTGTTGGAAAGGAAATTAATATGCCTTACTTCTCTTCCATTTGTGGTACTAATGATTTATAATGTTGACCAGAAGTATTCACAATTCTAGTCATGATATGGAGAATCAGAAACTGTTCTGTTTTCCAAATCTGAAGCAAAGACTAAACCAAAAATCTTCACTGACAGTACAAAGTTGTCAATATTCTACACAATTAAGGTTTTTTTATGCTAAAAGGAGGTGGGAACCTTAATGCCAGCTATTTCTTCTGCGTGAGGAGCTCTTCTGAGGTTTGGGGAGATAGGTCTTAGGTTAAGGGAACTGATGTCCTTTATACTATCTACGTATACAGTGCTTCACTATCAGCAGAGACCATCAATACCAAAAAAAAAGAATGTGTACAGAAGTACAGGTAAGAAGGCAGGAGAACGGAAACAGATACAAGCCTCACAGTAGCTTAATTTCTTCCGTTTAGTGAAGAAACAAAAAGTACAAGAAAAATTTCTCAATTATATCACTGAGAAGGTTTGTTATTTATGTGATGCAGTGCATCAGAAAGTGTTTTACTGGCACAGAAGTCATTAGAAAAGATTACTGTAGCTTGCTTTCTCAGTATTAAAAATAAATTATAAAGAAGGCACATAGAGATTTTATGTCATGTGTATTACCCATCACTAGCAATACTTATTCTCTCAATCTGCACGTGCAAGGCTTAAAGACAGCAGAATGTTCCATACTGATACCAACCTAAACATTGATGTTATTTCAACAATTGTAACATGACACAGAAACTACATACCTGTAGGGCAGGGTAAGTAGAAGAAACACAACCGTGAAAAACAACATTTCCAGAAGTGGTAGGAAGGGGAATTGATGTTGTTATGGTAGACCATTGAGGGGAAGATGTGGTCAGGGGAGTAGTAACATCACAATGTACAGTGTATCGTTCAACTGTACATGTTGGACTACAGATTGCGTAAAATCTACATCCATCACTATCCGTTTTGTTGTAAATCAAATCACCTGGAAAAAAAAAAGAAGAGAGAGCAAGATAAAAAGAAAAAATACTAAAAATAGTTCAAAAATTCAACAGGGCACTACAAAATTCCAAGCAAAAGTTTTGAATATATTGAAAGAAAAATTAGAAAAAATGTGAAGAAAAAGGAACACAAAACATGACATATGTCATATATAGACTAAAAAAACAACGGTAAACTAACCAGGTGAAAAAATAGAATCGCCGATTTTACAGAAACATGGTGTTGATACAGGGGTAGAAGAAGTGCTGGTGGTAATAATGACGGTGGTGGGGCTGGTGGTGGGCAAGGTGCTGCTGGGTGGGCAGTCGTAGTTAGGGCTGCAGCAGAGGACGCGGATCCTGTAGTTGAGGCACATCTTGAATTTGCCAGCCTGGTCTTCGTTCTTGCACACCAGTCCAAAGTGGATGTCGCACTGCACGACCTGTCCGATTGACTGGATGGAAACCT
>JAVKLA010000021.1:10763544-10871887 GCA_034782735.1 Sagittarius serpentarius | reverse complement strand
CGACGTCGAACCATTCGCTCCAGGAGCACAGCTCGGGCTCACAGGTGGTGGTGGCCTTGGTGGTGGTGGTGGTGGTGATGGTTGTGGTCGAGGTCGCGCTTGGGGTGGTCACGCTGGGGGAGTATACAGTATGTGTCGATGTGTGTGTTGAGGCTGTTGTGGTCTGTGTTTCTTTTTCAGTGTATTTTGTTGGTTGTGATGTAGTTCGGATATGAATATGTTCTGTTTCTGGTGGAGGTGTTGGTGGTGTAGTTGTCTTATGTTGAGTTTGTAAGTGTGGTGTTGTCTCTAGTTCTGTGGTAGACGTACTTAGCGTGGAAGAAATCGAGGTTGGTTTTGATTTTTGTGTAGTTGTATGGGGCGGTGCAGTTGGCTCACATGGTACTGGTATATTTATGCAGCAGTTAAATCTTATTTCATAATTATAGCAAATGGGTGGTAGTTGGTCTTTGTTGTAGCATGTCAGCCCTTCTTCTGTGTTACATGTTATGTGTTGCTCCAGGAGGGGATATGGTACGTTAGGGAACCTTACTGCTCTGCATTCAACAGCCTTTCTGTTATCACAAACTTTGTATCCCTTATCTTTTATGTTCTGAATTGTATCAAAATCTCCATCATTGTATCCAGACCCTGGATAACTGACATCGTACCACATTGACCAGTAACATTCTTCTTTAATGCAAATAGGAGTTGAAGGAGAAGTGGTGACTGGTGGTGTCATTTCAGTTGTGCCTGTGGTTCTTTCTTCAGTAACTGAAGGTGTGAATGTTGTACTTTCAGAAGTTGTAGTAACTGGTGATGTTGTAGTTGTAGAAAATGATGTAGTTTCTGTGCTCTTAGTTGCAGTTGTGATCGGTGTTGACGTGCTGAAATGTGTTGTGGAAGAGCATGGTACAAAAACACAACATAAGATTCTGATTTCATAATTATTGCACATTGTTGAAATCTGATCTTTGTTGTAACATTTAAGTCCAGCTGTTGTACTGCATTCTACTTTTTGGCCAAGGTCTTTCAGTGGTATATTAGGGAATTTTTCTGCTCTGCACTGAACAGCACGTGGAGCTTTACAGACTTCATAACCTTTAGCTCTCAAATCATCAAAGGTTTCAAAATCTCCACCATCATAGCCAGGTGTTTGCAGACTTCCATCATACCATTCTGACCACTCACAGACTTCATGAACGCATACTGATGTAGTTGGTGACACTG
Organism: Sagittarius serpentarius; assembly: GCA_034782735.1. NCBI lineage: Eukaryota > Metazoa > Chordata > Aves > Accipitriformes > Sagittariidae > Sagittarius > Sagittarius serpentarius. The sequence continues at coordinate 10,870,678 of JAVKLA010000021.1, read as the reverse complement.
TGAAAGAGAAAAAGAAGAGACCATGTAACTTATTGTAAGTTCCTGTGGATATTCTCTTTTTTATTATATTAAGTAGGCTGAAAATTCTCCTAAGGTCATTTTCTTGCATTGTGAGCCTGTAGTGCATCAGTTTAGTGTACTTATAATTTAATATGAAGTAGAACAGAAAATCCATCACCCAGCACTTTAGTGTACTGACGTACTTGGAACTGTCACTTGCCAAGAGAATGCTAATTATCTTCTACAAAGTGCTGAAGTAAGTCTCCAACATAATTTATACACATTGGGGGAAAAAAAATCTCACATTTTTTTACATTTGAATCAGTGTGATTGCTTGGTTTGTATCTTGCTTCAGTATTTACTAGTCTCTCTGGAATGTCAAAGCCCGATTCAAATCCAGTGGTAAGAATAACATTTAGTCTATGCATCAAGATTCACAGGTACTTTTTTCTTCGAAATGATTTGACTCTTCATGTAATATGCTGCATTGTCTTTGCTCCTCCATTTGAAGTGAAAGATATCTAATGCAGCATCATTAGCACCCCTACACTTTGTACTTTAGCTCTGGTCTTAAGAAATCATTTATTGGTTGGAGAGCAGTCCATAAGCGTTTGCAGGTGAATTCTCATTGTGAAATGGCTGGAAAATGGCTAATGAATTCCAGCAGTGCTGAGGGTTTCTGTGGTTTCAAAACATATAGTTCTAAATTTTATACTGAATACTTATTTCATTAAACAACATGTGCCCATAGTAGAGGTTACCAACCTGAAGAATGCTGAACAGGAATTCTAGAAATGAAAATTTCAGTATCTCAATGCCAATATCTGAGCAATCCACTTAGTACTGTAATTATAAATACCATGAGCCCTACCAAGAATTTTAGAGAAAGTAATCAGTCTGTAATTTAATAGGAAAAATGATGAATTATTTGTTCAGTAAAGATTATTCCAGGTATAGAAATAGTTAAAATTACAGATAATAAATCTGATACTGTTTTTTTTTATCATTCACTATGAAGATAAGCAAAATAATAACATCAAACCAGTATGCAGTGGTTTCCATTTTGGTGTTTCAGAAGTGGTTTTATTTTCTGTTTATTTCCTTGTATTAGTTTGATTACCAAATACTGTCTGAAACCAAATGCTAATAACAAATGAGATTTACTGTAGTGTGATTTGAGGTCGTATTAATTCATTTATGTTGTCAGTGTGGGCATGGTTTTGCAGCTATATTTTACTCACTAATGAACAGAATATGCTCTTATGGGCTATAAAGAATGTACCTGAGGAAGTAGTGGCAGGTGGCGTAGTGCTGAAGTGAAACGTTGTTCCTGTTGTGGGTGATGTTGAGATTGGACATTCATAGACAATCCTTTGGAGTGTTCCATTGGGACCACAGATTGCAACAATACACCCTCCTGTGCCATCTGTAGTATTGTAGATCACATCTTTGTACTTGTATTTCTGTCCCTCATAAATACAGACACATTCTGTAAATCAAAAGAGGGTGTTATTCCTTGGTATCCAAAACACAGAACAGAGTACCTCAAATGCATCCTATTCAGATAAAAACAACTCCATCAACATACCATATTCATCGTATTTGCATTTTTTGCCATGATTTGTGCATTCACTGGAAAAGAGAAAAAAGAAGATGATGAACGTGAATATCATTCATGATAGCATTTTATTGTTTCAGTTTTTTCTACCCATCCTTTGCTATTCATTGTATGTTTAACTGCAGAAAGACCCTGTCTTCTCTGAGTTGGATATTCAGTTCTGCTGTACAAATTCAGGTTAGGTAGGATCACTCAGTTTTCTGGCAAAAAAGGCAACTTCTATGCCAGCATACTAAACATGCAGTATCCTTATCAGTGCTTTTGGGAGCTGGGCAAAGATGTGGGCAGAGGTAATCTGAAATGTTCTTATCTCCCTGATAGGTATACCTATTTTTTGGAAGGGAAAGTGCAGTAAATATATCATTTGAGAAAGGATCACTGTGTCACAGATGTTGAGGTTGTCTACACAGCTAATTTCCGTCAGACTTCCAAAAGATGCATGAATGCATTCTGTTTTTAAACGGAATTTATCTATTACCTGTTAAGAACTGAATCTTGATATATTTATTTGCATTGACTAGACTGAATAAACTTAAGTAAATATAGATATGTATTTAACAGGTTAGTTTTAGTGCCGATAATGACATAGACGATGCAGACAAAGCTGTATATGAAATGCAAAACATGCCATGAAAGTCGGGTTAGCTCTGATGGACTTCATGCTAAGCTCTTTGCCATTCTAACTGCACTGCTTACAGTATTCAAGTGTAGCGACTTTAAAGGTATCTTAGGGCAGGTGTTAACTCCTTCACAACTGGTTCTGCTAACTTTGTGCTATTTGATTGAAGGCTTAGCAGCACTTGTCCCAACATGTCATCAATTCTGACAGAATGTGCGGGAATACTTGCTGACTGTTGCAAATATGCAAGTATCAGTGCAATAACAGAAACAAACTGAAAACAATGAAGATTATTTGCCTACTAACTTCTAAATAATTTCACATAATGATTTTATGGATAGCTTAGTAAAAATTCTCAGATGTTTGTCATAAATATTATTATTTTGTTTTTACTTAATTTAATAATGATAATAATATTTCAAAAGTACTTTAATAAGAGTACAGAATAAGTAGTAAATTAATCTCGCTATGGTAAAATGTTTAACCATGTCATCATTTAAGTTCCGGGGAATGGAAGAACATTAGACATTATTCAGCAGCCTATGACTGGCTTAGTTCCTGTTGGCAAAGAAAATACTTAATGCATGATGAATTATGTTCCACAACTTTAAACTCAACATTTAAAAATCTTAACTAATCCTACCATGATTGACAATTCTGATTTGGAGGCATCTGCATTCCTGGTTTGTAATTTTTTCCATTTTCATAACAACCACAATTAGAAACGCAAGTCATGGTTTCTTCATCAAAATAGGGCTTATTCTTTGGACAGTGTGGATAGCAGCCTGCAATAAAAAATGAGAGTTATGTTGACACTGGGCCTTTCACAAGTAGAAGTAACTCTATACTCTGCTTATATCTGCTTTCCCCAAATTATTCCACATGGTAAGTGCAATTTCAGACTCTGTTACTGCTATTCCTTTGACTGCACATTAAGCTTTGGACCACTTTGTCTCCATCTTCACTCCAGAAATGGTCATGATCCATTAGTGAGTAAGATACTAATTAGAAATTCTCTTCTTATAATTTCTAATATAAACATGTTATACACTGAGCAATATAAGTTTTGTTAATCATATTGCATTTTGGCTTTTTATAAGCAGAATGAGATATGCATAATTATGTTTACCTTCCAAACCTCTCAACTCATGAAGGCAGTTCCCGCTTGGATTATTGCAGGTCTTCAGACAAGGGGCTCCACATGGCTTGTAATGCCACTCACATTCCCCTTGTGGATTGTAGTAATCGCAGAACAGAGCTAGAGGAAGGAGAAGTGACAGAGAAAGACCTTTGAACTTTTTGCTCTACAGTCTTTCAGTTTTCCTGGGTGAAAATCCCATGTGATCAGCATAATCACATAGGTAGTGAACAGTATATTGTCTATTTTCTAATTTAATACAATTGTCACACTTCTACCACCTTTTTACATCAATAATGTTATAAAGCATAGAACAGAGTTACACATTAAGCATGAAAAATCAATTACTCGAATCACTGATTTTAGCTTGTGTGCACTAATATTTATTTACACTGAGCCTGATGTAGACTGCTGGGAGTGTAATATAACATTATAGTTCACCAGTTGTGTATCATGACTGAAAAGTAAATCAGACACTAATGACACCACTGGTAAAATTGCTATCAATGGTTTCATTTTAAGAAGATAGATTGGCTCCTAGTGGTTTACCCAACTTGTTTTGTGGGTTTTTTTTGCTGGTTTTAGAATACAGCAGTGCCTCTTACAAATACAATTTTATCCTTCTTTCTTTCTTTCTTCATGCTACTTGCTTTTCTGTTTTCTTTCCTTCTGGACCCCTTAAAAAAGTAGTAGGGCGAAACTCACGACAAATGGATGGAGTTCTCCATGAAATGCAGATGTCCAGCTCATTGCATGCTTGAGCATAGGCAGCTACTGCTGTACAGAAACATTCACAGTCTCCTCCAGTGTCGCAGGCACAAGCATCATCCACGCATGCTTGATAATATTCATTTGGTTCAACCTGTTGGAGAAAACACTTGAGTTTTCATGCACTTGTCCTCTTTGAAAACGCATTCACTGTCCTAAAAAAGCTGAATAAAACATCTGAAGCTGACAACTCTGTATGTGTGAGAAAGATAAGAAAGGAAGAAACCATGAGAAAGCTTTGAAAAATCAAGAGGAAAATGCAGGATAAAGCTATTACTAATAAGTCGTAATGCTAAGAACTATTTGATGTTAAAGATACATTTGCAGAAAGAATAGTTACATTACTACAAGCTAGCACACAGTCATATATATCAGGTGGCTGATATTTATATTAGTAGAAAATGATGCCATTAGAAAATAAACATATCCTGAGATTTATCTATGGTTGTCCCTTCTATTAAAAAAAACCCAACTATCCATTTCTTTAGTGTACTAGTTCAAGGCACAAGCTGAGAAAATGAAAGTGAAAATACTTTCTATGCAGTCTCCCTGGAACTTGGTCTGACTTCACTTTGTCAAGGATGACAAAGTGTATGTTAGTGTATTTTTCAGCTATCATCTCACTTAAAAATGAATGTAATCTCTGGCTCAAGAGAATTTAAGACTGAAGTTTTTGTCATACCTGGGAGTGACACTTGGCAAACACTTTACTGTTAATGATGCTGCATTGCTTCTGTGCCCAGGCTTTCCTGTATGGGTTCGCAGTGCATGGATCCTTAGTACGATTGGCATTTGGGCAACTAGAAGACACTTTCCAGCTATTGGCAAACTCCAGCACATTTCCTACCACAGACTGACTGCGAGTGGTGAAGTCATTATTTCCATTGCCATCATAGTTTCCGCAAAGTCCACAGATATGTCCCTGCATGGGGATAAACACAAAATGACAAAGATCAGAAAGGTACAGTTTCTCAGTATCTGCGAGTAACAGACCTCAGGATGAATCTTATTTAAGGTTATCTGGGCCTCTTCATTAGCAGTTTTCATTAACAATTTCATAAAATGCCTTTCACGAAGAGATGTCTCCAACTTGTTGTTAGGAAGGATAAGGATAGGAAGCAGAGTAGACTTATAGTTTTTGTTCTTTGTATTGAGCTAATTTAGTTTTATCTAGTCCTGAACGTACCTCTTCAGTGAGGGCTTTTCATAAAGGAAGCTACTAGGTAGTTGCTGTTATGCCATTGCTGAATAATGTAATTTAAGGAAAATGTGTAGTACACAACATAAGTCAATACTACAAGGATAATAATATGCAATTGCTGCTCTTTCAGTCTTCCGGTTACAGCCTAAATTTCCATTTTTTTCTTTGAGAGATAACATGAATATGTTTCAGAAATAATTTTATCTAGGTTTTGGATTTTAAAATGTACCTGAAAGCTGGGACTAAGTTTGATGAATATACTGGTTTTCTTGTCCCACATGAGTATTAGGCCAACAGTAGTGTCAACCACCAGGTAGATGCCCATGGAACGGATTTGGAATGGCATTTTTCCTCCAGGTGTCCTCTGGATGACATCAGACTGTCCATCACTGAGTACCAGCTCATAGTTCTAGGACAGGAAGAAAAAAAGTTAGAGGCCAATTAAAAAAGTCACCCATTGGGTAGAGTTTTATATATTGCCAGTAACTGTTATTGAAATAACAACTGTATTATCATCAAAATTATTCTATTCAAGAACTTCACGTTAAGAAATTTCCCTTTAGAATTCCCTCCTTTGCTTTCCCTAGCAGAGAGCAGAATCGTTTGTAGTGAGCAAAGCAGCATAGTAACATTTTCACTGTCTTGGAGGACTCTTCTACAATGCAGTCTATCTGGGACAGGTTGTTCGATCCTTCTGGCACATTAGGCCAGCAGTACAACTTATTAAAGAAAATACTTACCCCCAGGAAAACTTTAATAGACTTAGAGCAGGTGGTCCCTGTAGTGCCACATGGAATGTTCTCAGTGATGACTCTGAAGGTTCCCTGATTCATACCTTGTTGACCACAGTAGTTCTGGAATAGGGGAATGATATTTAGTGTTAACTATGCTATGTGGTCATATGTAAAATGCAAGGCACTTCGATAGTGCAAAAATCTGGGAAGGACTGTATTACCTGGACCAGAACATATTCACAGTCTCCTTCAAAATCAAAGCGTTTGCCATCAAAGGTGGTGTAATGACCGTCTCCATAAACAGAACAGGTTTCCAGGCAAGGTTCCTCAGAGCAGTGCCATTTTCTGTTTTTACATGTGCTACACAAGGCAAAAAACACTCCAAATGTAAAAACCAGACATGGACATGATATAGCTCTATGTATATTCCTGCATGTATATCGATCTGATTTTAAAATGTGTTAAGCTTATTATTAAAAAATAAGGTTTGCTTATTCTTAGAAATGCAGTATAGCTCAACAGACTTTGGGATTTACCCAGAGTCTGTGTTACTTCATGATGTCATGATTAATTTGGGTTAGAAAATACTTTAAATCTTTCACATTTCCAAATCTTGTTGGATGTATTGAAATGTAGGGATTCCCTGCGAGGAAAAAGCTTTCTTGACTCAAATGAATGCAACAACATCCAAACCATATTGTTCTTCTGACCACTTGCAATTTCTGTGTGCCATCATAAAAAACAGACAGATCTTGCTTTTTAGGTACTAAGTGGATCATCTTATGTAGGATTCCTTCCTATAAATCTTGATACTGCTAGAGTGAAATGCTGTGGTTCACCTAGAGCTCAAACTATTCCCTTTCAGATGCTTGAAAATAATAGTTTTCAATATGCTTTTACCAGTTGTTACAGCCAACTCTGATTGATTCTCCTGGACTGTAGGAATTCCCATTGTGAATGCATGGACAGTCTTCTGGAGCTATGCAGCCACCTTTGCCATCTAGCACTTGATTGTGAGGACATACACAGCCAGAGACACAGTGGGTTCTGTACTGTAAGGACCATATAGAAAAAATTACTTGAAACATTTCCCTGATAGAAGAGGCCAGCTGCAGCTGGTAATTGTAAAAAAGATCTAATTTGATATGCTTTCAACTGGGTATAATGAGTCTACACTTACGCATTCCATATCTAGAGTCTGACAGCTCTTCTGGCATCCTGCTCCTATCACATCTGCAGTGGCATTCCCACAGTCAATATAGACCATGGGAGGTACGCAGACTGAAAGAGAGAAAAGCCATGAGAAATGTGAGATCAACCAGGTATTTGTTTCTTCATGTTTCCTTAATGCAGACTGAAGGAAAAAAAAAAGACTCCTTTGTGAGATATGTGTGTACCTCAATATAATGCATTTGACCAGAAAGAGAAACCGAATATTGTTGTGAAGTCATGCTCATCTGTTTTTTGTGCTTATGCTTGGACTACTCGTAGAAGTTTAGTTAGCTTCACGAAACACTTCCTTTCAGCAAAAGAAAAAACAAGGAAACAAAGATCCTGGTTTACTTTGTATTTTTTTAGTCTTTTAGTACTTTTATTTTATCTAAAAAGTGGCCAGTTTTCTCCTCACGTTCAGTGAGGTGACCAAATATTCTTTTCCCCTGGGTAACCCAGGGGGTTATAACTTGTTTCAGCCATCTGAAAGGTAAGACAGTGTTTCTTTACATTTTGGGAATATCCTCTACATTTCAGAAGTCATCAGTTCATTTTCTTGTTTATTTCAGACTTGTACAATTTGCATCATTATGACAAAAAAAGAGAGAAATGAAAAGGGTGAAGATGGAAAGGGAGAATTAAAGAAAATCTTAAGTGATATGTTACCTGGTTCGGGTTTCTCTCCAATGCAGCTCAGCTTTCCATAGGTGCAAGAGCTATTAAAAAAAAAAGAGCATGGATATGGTTTTGCTTTTCCTTGTTAGGTTTCAGGTTGTTTCATAACAAATTTGAAATAATGAAAAATTACTGTGTGATAAAACAGAAAAAAAAAATGTCCTTTATCAGAATACTTTTGTACTAATCAAAACTATTTTATGTTAGAGCAGACAAAAATACAAATGTATTCTCTATAAAGACAGGTTAGCTCTGTCCATTTGCCTGGTTAAAAACTGTCCTTCAGAACAGTTCAGATTCTGTGCATAATGGGAATAATCTGTAACAGGATTATCAAGCATTTTTCACCATGGAAGTCTTTTACAGGCATCGACAAGAAAATAATGTGTGGTGGGGAGTTCGTGAGTGACTGACTGGATGGGAGTTTGGCTTTTAGCCAAGGCTAACCCACCACAGTATGGTTCGTTGAATTCCTGTAGTAATCTAAGTACAATCTTCCAAACATGGATAGCCCTAACAATTTTTAAGGGTCTGTGATTTTTTGTATTGAAGTTATTAGGGAGAGAAATGCATATGACTTGAATAGATGCATAATGTATATATGGTTTCATGATTGCCTGTATCCAATCTCATTTTTTTGTTTACAAATCTCTTACCAGACAACACCATTATCATGAATAACTTCTCCAGAAGACAGAGGCATTCCTTTGTAGTAACAAGGACAGCTAGAAGCAGGCACACATTTGCCACTTTCATCCATGTAGGTTCCATTTACGCAGGTACAGCCATCAACGGGGACAAACTTGATGCTGCATGTGACATCAGGCTCACTCAGAGACCGGCAGGTGGGTTGACAGGAATCGACGTTGTAAGTGTACTTCAAGGATTTTGGACACAAGGTGGTGTATTTTGCTTGAGAGTAAAAAGGTGAGTTACATTTGTAGCTCATTTAAGAATCAATGCAGGTATAAATGCAGTATTTGAGGTAAAGTATATATGATAAACATTACAATGTATGTCCACATGGTTTACTGATATCCTTGATAGTGTGATGGGTTTTTTTGTACTGCTCGAGCAGAATTTTTCCCTATAAATGTGTCATGAATACAAATGTTTTGTCCAGGTTAAAAAAATAAAAAAGTTCAATTATATTAATGCATAGTGTGGTTTTAGTTCATTGCTATTTTTATATTTTTTTGTCAAAATAAATTGAGAAACACTCCACTTATTTTATTCCTATTGCAAGGGTATTAGGGTCCATGTTGCTTCTTGTGGTTCTGAGCAAGTAATCTAACAAAACCTCTTTTTTATATTTCTCCCAGCTTACTGCTTGTCTTTTATGGTATTGCCTTCCTCCTCAAACTCTTGAAAGTTAATGCTATACTTAAAACACAATTTAACACAATTTACTGTGAGAATCCCAGAGAGCTACAGTGTGGGGCCTTCTGGATGATCATTTTCAAGAGGCAAAGGGATGTAGAACTTACTGCAGGCTTTGCTCCTCCATCCGTTGAGGAGAACTCCTTCAGCAGCACAGGCCCTGACATAGCTGGAAAGGGCAGCACACATGCAATCCTCACTCTTCTCACAGTTACACGTGTCAAACATGCAGTTCTAGGGACAGAGGATGACATATGATTGTCAGATTGTCATGTCAAAGCCATGGCACTCTATACTTTTGATAGTGTCATGTTCGCTAGATCTAAAAGTGAGTGTAAACCATGTGTGTAAGTGAACATACGCCTATTTTTCATTTGAAGATTTCACTGAGCACTTTCAAAAAAGATTCTTTGCAAGGACAGAGAGTAATAAGAGGTCTGCAGTTTTAAACTATTTATTTTCCTTGTTCTTTTTTACTTTTTCAGGTGTTGGCAGGTTTCCCAACTACTTCCAGTTTGCAGCCACTGTGCCACACATACTTAGAACAAGTAGAGGGTATTTGATGCCACCCAACTTTTAGGGCTTAAGAGCTTGGGCTCTCTGCATCAGAGGAATGAAGAAAACAAGAAGTCATTTAATGTATTGCTATGCTGGGCAAGGTCACTATAATGTTGTCATTCCAGAACATGTTTGTTGAACATAATCTTACAGATTTCCAATAACAGGGAGACTTTGTAAAGTCCCCAGGCAGTCTATTTCCAGAGCTTCATCACTTTGAATTCCTGGAACATTTTTATTCACATCTTATCTAAATCTGCAAAAAGTTTGCTGCTTCTTAGACACATTTCTTGCCTTGTCCTTGGATATATGCAAAAGCCTTCTGAGAGCAGTTCAGAGCAACTAAGCAAAGCATTAGTTAAGATTCTGACTGAAGCTTTCCTTATATCTCAGGAGGGACAGCTTTTGTCCTTTGACCTCATAAGGAGTCCAGGGAGTCCAAGCTCCTAGCTTAGGCATTTAGGTTAGTACCTAAAAATATGGGCAGCAGGAATATGCCTGTAAGTTTATCCTCCTGGGAATGGAAAGAAAGATACCTTTACAAAGGAGTAATTATTATGATGTGTAGATAAAAATGAACCCTTGGCTTGAAAAGAACGATCATGAATGCATCTCCTCCCAACTGGCAAATTCTTCTCTCAGGTGTTAGTACCAGAAATCTGAGTCCTTTTCTTTTATATGGGAAAAAGTTAAGAGCCTAGTACCTTCTGGTAAACTTCTGGATTCACTGTTGAGTGACATTCAGCAAAAGGTCCCATGGTATCAGAGAGCAGTCCACACCAGTGCTGAGCATACTCGTCTGTGAATTGAATACATAGTAAGAATTTCTATTGCATTTCACTGTCTAAACTCTTGTCGCAATGTAACTATGCTTCTTGCAGGAAAATTGCAGAAGCTTAACTTTACAATAGAATTCAGCTGTGTATTTGCTGAAACAGAAACAGTCTTTCACTTCCTCTGTACAGAAATACGAACTCTTCATAAACTGAATGCTCTTAATTCATGGTAGTTGTCATGGATTAAACTAAGACATCCTTAGCTGAATTTTGAAAATAAAGTTCACATTGTGAATTAAAAATACGCTAGTTCATCTCAGAAAACAGAAGAGTGGCTTGTGAATGCTCAAAAATTATGTATTTCATTGGCTGAAATGGAGCCTGAGAGCTACAAAGGTCTGAATTGTAAGCCTGGTTCTCAGTTTATCTGTGGAAGGACCACACTGAGTCCAGCCTTCAGTGGGGCTATGCACTGCTTTTTTCCTATATGACAATCAGTCTTTTCCAGGAATGGATCCCTGATATGCTGTATGGTTCCATTTTCCCTTGAGTTGGCAAAAACACTTGCTTTCTTTATACAAAGAAACATTTGTGAAGATCCAAAATATTATCCTAGTTATTCTTTATTAATTGAAGACTTCTAGTATCAACTGAGGAAAATAGTGTGTGTGCAAATGGTCCACTGTTATTTTGGCTAAATGCTTGGTGATTGATCAGCTTATTCCTTCTTTCCGTCTTAAAAGAGAACAGCAAGAGGTTACTATATGCTGAGCTTACCATTTTGTACACTGACAGTACAGGGGTTCTCAAAGGTGGTTTTGGCATCAGGACAATCAGCCCGAGTTTTCCAAGTATTGCCAAAGGCAGCTGAAGTACCCTCTATTACACCACTGGTGGTTTTGAAATCATCTGTCTGCATGTCATTGAAGTTTCCACAGAGACCTAAGAGGAAACAGATGGGCTGTGAAAATCTTTTACAGAATGAAGCGTACCGATGAAGGCAGTTGTTACGATAAGATCACTTACCACAGGTCTGCCCTTTATGTGATGGGTCTAAGTCTATAAAAAGTTGCATGAGAGGCACGAGCTGAACCTGTAGCTGAAGACCAAAGGTTGTTTGCAGAATGATGAAGAAAGATGATGGTCTGAAGATGGTGACATTCGCTAGGGACATAAGAACATAAGAGTTATAATTTCATGAGATGAGCAGTTGAAATAACTGTTCATTATATAGAGGGATTCTACAGCTGTGTTTGATATGATTCTAATTTCTGAAGAACTGGGGGAAAAATGGTGCATATAGGATTTAAAATCCAGCATCAAAACATGCTGTCTTTACCCTAAAGAACAAATGTACAAAACCCCTCCACTTTCTATCAGGTATTTTAAAATAAAGGGAAGAACACACACTTCTGTTTCTATTTAAAAGACCACCTTTGCTTGATGGAAATGATGTAGCATGATTTAGTGGTAAACTCCAACCTGGACCTATTCTGTCCTTTCATGGTATGCTTTCTGTTCCAGTACAGTAGTATCTGAGAAGAACTGGTGTGAGAGAAACTCTCCAGTGATGAATGCGCACCAAGCAAAGGAACAGAGGGAACACAGGGAACTAAACAACTTGAGATACTGGAGTCCTGTTGCATATCAGAATTTTTCTTTCCTCTCTTATGGCAACGTTTGGATCTGGAAGTGTGCAATGATGCTATTTGCTTGAATTGAATCTCCATTTAATTAAGTATTGCTAAAATTAGACCATAATTTTGCTAAAATTTTAAGAGTTAAACAGGCAAAACCTATTACTTCAAAAATGAGAGACTATGCTCTGTTGGAGTACCTTGGGTTCGCTGCGGCATAACCAAAGGTAGAATTTGGCTTTAGATTAACTGATGTAATAACATTTTAAAATAAAAAAAGAGAAACATTACAGAACTCTTCCAGAAGAACTTACCTGCAGAGAATGGCAGCTGTGTGTAGATCATATTTACAAATACACTGCCAGAAGGCTGGATCACGATGTTCTGTCCACAAGAAAAGGCAAAGATTATCAAGCATATTTAGGAAAGGTAAAACCCTTTCCAAATACTTTCTATCTAGTATTCTTCAGGATAAAGGAAAAAAAGTGGGTGGAGACTGTGATGATGTTCTGATTCCTATACTATTTCTTTAATCTTTGTTACTGTGGTTCATTGACCGTCAAAACAAACAAGCGAAAACCCAAAGACAACTAAATGACAGAAAACTACTAAGATCTTGACATTCCGATGTATGTACCTTACTCTTAGTTTTTCTTTGAATAATGTTCAAATGAGATACAACAAAAAAATCAGTACAGATTTCCTGACTGTGCTGTTATGCGTCATTTGCAAACTACTTGTCTATTAAGCTTTGAAAACCGCCCTGCAGAATGTTAGGTGTCTACATTTGCTGCTTACAGTTTGTCCTCCACTTAGGCTGACGGCTATACCCCTGAGGCATGTCTCAGTGTCAGTCAGGCCACACTTTTGGATATCTCCCAGAACAGTGAATTCATTGCTGTCACAGAGCTAGAAGAAGAAAACAAAATATATTGTTAAAAGGATTTGTTATATTAAAATATTATTGTGTTAAGAAGGTTCCCACTCAAATGGCATTCTTAGTAAAGTGATCCCTCTAAAATATTGTTTATTCCTTCTCATATGTTCTTATATATATGTATACAGTCACCAAGTAAGCTGGCATTCATGCAGTCTGCACAGTGGAAGTTATCCATTACTTCTGACACTCAAGGGCAAGTTAGACATATTAAGCTGAACATTAAAACTTCCTAATGTTTATGTAACACTAGTTCCTAATGTTTAGGTAATACTAGTTTAATATGCTAGAGAAGAAGAAGGAAGTGTGCCTTTCTTCCCCAGTGCTTATGGTGTTTACCTGGGAGAGGAGAGAAATTGTTTCCAGTCTCTTCTGCACTGAATAGATTATCAAAGACCCTGGTGATGTGGACATTCTTTTAACAGGCAGGAAACACATATTTAAATATCCTCTCATAGGAGAAAATTAAGCTACAATTACTATTCACTAAGCTACTGAATAAAGGCAAAATTAAGTTTTTCTCTTGGTTCTTATTTTTGTTGGCCTCTTTTCTGTGAGGTATATTCAAAGTGTGCTTAATGGCCAAGATGTTACAGGGGAACATGCAGAAGGCTGTAATTCTGAATGTGTCTTATCATTTTCTTGCCATAATGAAGATTAAATTGAGGACAGCTGAGATGCAGAATTACAGCCATCTGGAAATTCAATGTTAAAATTGTGGGCTTTTTGATCTTTTGTGTCCAATTTTAGGGGTTTTCTGTACCTCCAGAGTTTCTGAGAATCTAATTTTATATGTTGGTGCCAAAAGGGGACTTTAATGTGTAAGTCTGATCTATGCTCCCATTGTGGATTGAGCCCAGTGCTTTATGAAACACCAGAAAGGCAATATTTAATTAGAAAATTAATAGGAAGCATGGAGATTGTTTCATGGAACCTAAAAACTGAGTGCAGTTCTTAAATGATGATCAAAGAACACAAAACTACTACAATATGTTTATTTAGTATAACAGAAAGCCCCCTGGAATCCATTTAAGGCTCCATGTTGACCCTCTAAGTTTCAGAAAGTTGATGTGATTGCCAGTAGTTTTAATTAAACAGCATTATATATAATAAAAACATTTTCCTTTAGCATATTGCTTTAGCAAGGATTGTGACTCATTTTTACCTTGGTTAGGACATAGCTACAGTCTCCAAAGAAGGAGTAATATTTCTCATCAAATGTTGAAATGTGGGAGCCTCCTTCAATACTGCAAGATCCGAGGCATGCCTGGGTGGTACAAGACCATTCACCGCCTGCACAGGTACTGAAATGAAGAAGGCATTCAGTAACCTTGGGTAATGCAAGTTAAATGAAATAAGAGACAATAAGGGCAGTTGATGCCTGAATTTTCCTCTTGAAGCATTGATCATACTGTCAAAGAAATCAACATTGCTTTGAAATCTCAGAATAAGTATGGGGCAGACACATTTATATTAGTGGTAATGTTTTATATATTGCTGTTCATTTCCAGTCTTTGGACAGAATTCAGTCCTCGTGAACCTGGCATCTGTTCTGCTGCATATGAAGGATCACTCCTCATCTCCATTAGCATGGCTCAAGCTTCAAACATGTTAAGTATTTCTTGGAAAATAACATGCATGTTTGTGGTTCTTGTATTCATAGGTAGATAGGTGCATTTGCATATACTTATGAAATAATACTTCAGTAATTATAGTGATACTGAAAAAATATATCATATCTGTCACACATGCCTCTCAAATGTGATCTCCCACTCTGTCTAATGCAACATGTCCCTAAATGTCATGTCCTCCATAGTATTTACGTGAACATCCTAGTATTACACTGTAGTGTTACAAAGGAAGTAACACAGTAATTCACATTTTTAAACACCTCTGGTATTCGAATTTGTTTGTCTCCTTTAATTGGTCTTGAAATTGGAGTACCTATATGTAAACTCAAATTTTTGCTTCCAAGTATGAGGAGAAAACAGAGATGTAAGAATCATATAAAAATGTGTAATCAAGGAACTTCAGTTGATAAGTAGTTTCTCATTTATTTTTAAGGGGAAATTAGTAATTTTTCCCTGTCTTCGAACTGTTCAGGTAATGCACCTAAGAAAGTATGAGAAAGGGAGTATGTTACCATGATCTGCATTTAGATGAGAAGGAGGCACCAGGAGCATAAGTTTCACCTTCATAGGTACAGTAACATTCTTTACGGAGAATGCAGCCAGCACCATTAATGTCATCAAATACCATTCCTAGGGAAAGAAATCATCTGTTACTCATTCTGTGCACTGCAGAACCTGCTTTTGTACATGTATCTGGCATATGCCTGAAAGCATGTTCCATTTCTTCTGTATTACACAGAAAATGAATAGAAACTACTTTAAAATAATGGGATGCCAGCCATGTGGGAGTTGAAGGGCTATGTTCCCCTGAAGCCTATCTACAATCTTAGGGTGATTGAAAGAGACCTCTAGGGAAATACTTTTCTGTTATGGACTTCATTAGAATGGAATTATGATGAAAATTACTAGAGAATGAGGTGGAATAGATGAACCATTTGCAAGACTGCCCAGGGACATATTTGTACAGTAAATATTTTTATACCCAAAGGCAGAGGATTATCTAAGAGAAGTCAATGCTATTATACAAAAAAGTGATGGTGAATTCTGTGAGACACCATGGAGGATGGGCAGAAGAGCTGTAACGGGTGAAGATCCTGCCATATTCTGATATTCAGTTCTCATGCGTAATTCTCAGAAGCGCCAGATTTTACACACTGCCTAGTGCTCTCTCAGCTCCTTGTTGTTTTGACGTGCAGCACTGGACTAGAAGGGTTTGGTAATTTGGGGAACTGGACGCAGCTTTGCTAACAACAGGAGTTACTACTGTGGGCAAATGTGATTAAACATTACATACTTTCTGTGAACTGAATATGGATGTTGAGAATAGAAGACTCCCCCTTACTGTTAGGAGTGAAGTATCCTATTCTCAGTTCAGTCATTATGTACATGTCTCAGGCACAGTTGTTGTTTAATAGAAATTAGGCATGTGTATCAAGGAAGAAATGTAGTTATTACTTGGAAGATAATAACAGCAATGATGTGATGAGAATGATACAGAGTAGGGAAGTTGTTAAATGTGTACAGATAAGTGTTCTAGAGGTTCTGGCTATGAGAAATGGCCAGGAAATAAGCTTGCCTGGAGGACAGATGCAGCCGTCTGTACAATGATCTTCACAAAGTGCAGATCGTTCCGGGTTGCTGCACGTATCAGAGCAGGGGGAGCCACACTCCTGGTATTGCATGTTGAAAGGACATGATTTGGCTGAAAGTAGAAAGAGTATTATAATGCTGACTTTTCCTTTGAAATGCTGAGAAAACAGTATTTGCAATTTAGGATGTTTTCTGTCAAGATATAACGGGGAATCCTGACCCAAGTGGAGGCTGCAACATTTTAGACTTTCTGATATATATTGAAACCCCTTAGTAATGCAAAATCCTCTAAACTTCCATACTCCTGAAATCTTGAGTATGCTCAGCTTAAACCTGATTTCATGAAAATTACATGCACCTTTAAATGGCTGTCGTCGTCAGGAAAAAACTTCACATATTTGAAGTTTACTAGATATGGGTAGTAAGCACAGGTGAAAGTCCCTTCCCAAGATACTTACGACACAGTCCTGAGGTTCTCCAGTTCAGAGGCTGTCCACCTGCATGAGCGCACTGCCGGGAGTATTCAGCAAAGGTGTTGCACATGCAGAAGTCAGCCATAGAGCTATCACAGTGGCATAGGTCTTGTACGCAAGTTTCAATGTAGTCCTGAACATTCACAAGTGCGTGACAGCTTGTAAATGCTTTACTGGTTAATACTGTCTGGCAGATAGAAGCCTAGGAGGGAAAACAGAGAAGGTAAAACAAGTGTTTAGAAAATATGAAACTAATTATTTAAGGCATGTGGCAGAACAAACCAAAGGTCCCTCTGGTCCAGAAACCTGTCCAACAGTAGCCATAAGCAGATGTTTAGGGAAAAGTATAACAATAGGGCAAGTACACATGGAACTCCTTTGATTAACTCCCATATCTTCCCATATCTTGAGGTTCTTTCAGCTCAGGTGACTTCCCAAGCATTATACAGTTTCTTTGTGTTAAGACATCCTCAGTGAATTTCTCTTTCACAAAAATATCCAGTCTTCTCTTGGAAGGGGAATGCAACTTTTTAGCATTCATTTTAGCAAAGAATAAAAAATTAAATTTAGAAAAATTTTCTTTCCAGACCTATGGCTGGGTCATATTCATGCTATATTTTTTCCAATTTTAACAAATTTTCTCCAAAGACAGGGAGAACGTATTTTACACTGAGAAAACAAATTTTGAGAGAGAGGTTCTTACAAATTCAGCTGAGCAGTTCGCCAGAGAAGCAGGAGGAAGAGGATCAGCACACTGCTCTGTGGGTCCATCCATCTTCTGCTGATTCCCAAACTGTATGGGAGTCAGTTTTGTCTCTGTAAAAAACAATCCAAATATTAGAATAATATTTACTAGTTGACTGGCTTCTGCATGGGGATATTTTCTTTTGTGACACTACCCGCTATGTCATAAACAGCGATTACCAAATAATATCACTATAATATGAAAGGCAAAAGGACATGAAGGTGGTATAGAAGGAACTGGATCCTAACTACTGAAAACAAGTAGAAAGTTGCATGTGGCAGGTCTTAAAAGATCTAACAGTGATGGAAGCAGCCTAATACATTTCAAAGCCCTGACCCTATACATAACTGACATCATAGAAATGCATAAAGAAGTATCACTAGTTTTGCAGTTAGTACGACCCACAGCCTATGTTACAGTATACTGCTAAAAGAAGGAAAAACAAAGGGCCAATACTCAATAATGCTTTTTATTACTTACTCTCTGAAATAAATTCATTGCTAATTGGAATTCCGTTGAAGTCCCCACAAAGTCCACAAGTTTGATTGGCATATTTCTTATCTAGTTCCACCTAAAAAAAATGAGGTAAGAGAGCTTAGGTTCATAGTAATGTCAGCCTTGATGGTTAGGAACAAAACCTACACCAATATTGCTTCTGTACTCAAACTTTGACATATGTATGCTGTGCAGACTGTGTCGTGTGGTAACAAGGTAGGCACCATTGGGAAGGTCAGTGACTACCAAGAAAAACTTGGTCTTATTCTAGCCCTGGGGCTGTGAACATCAGCACGTTGCCAGGTCTGGAATCTGAGGAGTACTTCACTGTGAGATGGGAATGTTATAATTGGGTGTCTATTGATCCTGAGCTGAGCTGGGTGGGAAAAAAAGGGAAACTGGGAGAAGACTGAACAATACACTAAAATGGTCACAAATCCAAAAGTAACTAATGCCTGCCTGGCTGATTAAGAGTGCGAAGGTGTAAACAGACTGTTTTCAAAATACGGGCTTTTTGCAATGTTTTGGATGTTTTCTTACCAGGAGGGCATCCTCTTCATTCCAAAGGAAGGTCAGTCCTAACTTGGCAGAAACTTTCAAATAGCTGTTACTTCTCTCTATCAAGACTCCCATATAGCTGTAGGGCATCTGAACCCTGGGGAAAGATCACTGTAATTCAGCACGGGGTAGGGACAGAATATCCATTGAATATCAACACTGATACCCTGTCTCATTCTCTCAACATACATGCATAGGTGAGGAAATTAGTTAGAGCAGTAACTAAATACAGACAACACAAATTTGAAACATTTTGGCTGTTTCCTATGCAATTGCTTCTCATTGTGCAAATGGATCAGCCTTGCTTTCCCTGCTGTTCCTTTTGGCTCTCTCTGTTAATGGTGTTTTGCTAGGTAAAATTTTGGCATGTGTCTTTGGTTGTATTGTTCAAAAAAGTGCTGGGAGGTTCTGTTTTGCAGACAGTATGCTTCGTGATAGTGCTACTTACTCCTTAAAGTCCTTGATAATAAAGGGATAGACTGATTAGGCTTTCTGTGATATGAGTGCCATTCACAAAGGTGTACCCAAGATAACCTCTAGCTCTCTGTATGTAGCTGCTATAATGCACAACTCACTGTAGGATAGCTGCCCCAATATTTACCCAGGCTTTTGGACAGGTTTCACACCCTGTGTCAAAGTCAGTGTTACCATTGCTACATAGCAAGTTTCCAGACTAGCTCATTTTAAATGAGCGCAGGTACAAACTGCAGTCATGGCTTAACTGCATAGTGTTCAGCGCAAGGACAAAAGTGGTCAAAAATGCCTCTTAAGGATCCTCTTCTGGTAAAATTAATGGAAAGTAGAAACTTAAAGGGTGTAAAAACCTAACACTTTGAATTCAGCTTATAGACTCAATTTTACATATACATAGACAATTGTAGCAGTGGGGCAGCATCTGGGATATAGCTTATCTGAACAAAATGGACACAGGGATAATCTGCAGAAGTGGCACTTAGCTCACTGTCAGGCCCTTATTTTTGTTGATACATCAGGAAGGACCTGAGCCCTCCAACTACGTGGGAGCAATGTGAGATCAGATGAGGGAAAGGGATGCTCTCTCAAAGAGCCCACTGGGAGCAAGAGCAGTGATGGCAGTTTCAAGTTATGAACATACGGTTTGCCATCAAGCAGGACAGAGTCGGAGGTCAGTTCAATCACTGCTCCTTCCAGCTTCATGATGACGTGAGTGATCCTGGTAGCGTTTTCCACCACTGTACGCCTAATCTGGATGTTGAAGTCCTCATAGGGAGATTTGCAGTTGGATGCAAAGATGTAATTGCAGACCCCAGGGAAGTAAAAGATGTCCCCGTCAAAGGTCTTGAAGTGGAAGTTACCCCATGTGCTGCATACACGGCCATTGTGAAAGGGGTTGCCAGCTGTGGATTCAAAATAAGCAGTAAGAATTTTGTTATTTGCTGTAGATACCCTCTCTTTAGTTGCTTTTCCCCTTTTATTTCTTTTACTAGCCTCTGTCCAAAAGGCCATCTTCTGTTTCCTTCTTCTCAAGCTATTTGTTTATCAATCTGTCATTTATTTAGTTCAGTTATCTTTTGTGTTTAATCTGTTTTGCATAGGGTTATAGGGCCTAAGATTGGAAAAGGCCTGCCAAGTCACTTTGTCCAATGCTTTGATTCTGCTGACAGCCCTATTCTTAGAAATCCTTTTCTAAATGTATGAAGTTCTAAAGTTTCACCAGAAAACCAGTTTAAAGTTAGTTTAAAAGTAGCTAGTGCTCCTACTAGGAAGGCCACTTATAGCCACACGCTTTGAATGGCTGGAAGACTTTTGCCAGCACCTTCCAAAACGTATTCCTGTCTCATGTATGCCTGGTTGTTCTTGTGCCAGTATTACACTTCACCTTGAAGGTGTTCCACCTCCCTGCTCCTCCCCCAACCCATTATAGAAATCATTTATCTCTTTTCAGTCTTCATTTCCTTACAAGCAGGCTCTCCTATTGCCCTGCTTATCTTCACAGTCCCTTTCTGCGTCTCTTCCAGATTTACACTCACCCTGCTTGAACGCAGCTAGTCAGAATTGTGCCCTATACCCTAGATAAGGTGTCTCACCAGTGCTTTGAACACATTAATATTTCCTTCTCTGTACTGGAAATACTGTACGTGATTTATACCAGTATTATTTTTATATAGAGAGAATTTTTTTTTAATTTTTTTTTTTTTACAGCTGCATCATATTAACAAAATGCAGGCTGAGTATTGGAGTCGCATTTAGATTATCCTTGTTACCTGATGAACTGGCTACTTTTCTTGTTCATTTTTTATTTTATGATGCTAAAGGATCTTACATAGTTTATTAATCTCTTCAGTCACTCCATGTTCTACCTGTGTGATCAACAAGAACACAGATATCTGAGCCATGACACTTGTTTAACTCACCCTTTACTTTCAGCGTGTTTTGAAAAGGTGGAATGATTTTCACTTCTTGGGATTTCGAAGCTGTTGGAAAATCTAAGGGAGAAAAACCAATTAAGTTTAATCTTATTAGAAGTCCTAAAAAATGGATAGAGATTGCCTAATCTCTTTAGTGATTAACATTTCCTACTGTCGTGGTTTAACCCCAACAAGCAACTAAGCACCACACAGCCGCTCACTCCTTCCTTTCCCGCCGGTGGGATGGGGAGGAGAATCAGGACAAAAAAAAGTAAAGAATGTGGGCTGAGATAAGAACAGTTTAAAACTGAATAATAATAATAATAATAATAATAATAATAATAATAATAATAATAATAATATGGCAGTGAAAAGGAAGATAACAAAAAGAGAGAGAGAGAAACCGCAAGAAAGACAAGTGATGCACAACGCAGTTCCTCACTACTCGCTAACCGATGCCCAGCCAGTCCCCGAGCAGCGATCGGCCCCTCCTGGCCAACTCCCCCCACTTTATATACTGAGCATGACGTCCTATGATATGGAATATCCCTTTGGCTAGTTTGGTTCAGCTGTCCTGGCCATGCTCCCTCCCAGCTTCTTGTGCACCTCCTCACTTGCTGAGCATGGGAAACTGAAAAATCCTTGACTTAGGATAAGCACAAAGTAGCAACAACTAAAACGTGTGTTATCAGCATTATTCTCATACTAAATCCAAAATACAGCACTGTACCAGCTACTAGGAAGAAAACTGACTCTGTCCCAGCCAAAGCCAGGACACATACTACTAGTTACACTCTAGGGGGAAGTTTCCACAAGGCGTTACTGAAAGTTTTTACACAGTGTTTTGTGTTCTGTCTTTCTATATATTTCACTAACAGCCAAATTGCAAAGACCATGCCCTTTGGTTGTAGTAGTTTCTTTCATTATTTGTTCAAGACACCTTTCTGATGCTGGCCCTGGTATTCTGAACTTAAAGAGCAGCAATCTGATCCTTAGAGCACAGTGTAATAGTGATACAGAAAAAGCAGTGCTAATGTCTGTATCTGAATCTTTGCCTCTCAGTACACTTAGAAGCAGAAAGTTACTGAAAAATATTGGAAGCTGGGGATGAGAAACAGGAGCTGGGTTTTTTTCTGAAGCTCATATCTTTCTTTGTGCTGAGACATGCACTTTTGCACAACCAACTCTAAGCAGACTTTTTTAAAAAGCAACTTAAATTCTGTGAAACTTTAATCATGTGCTTTTCATGCAAAGGCTTTATTGGTAGGATCCAGCCCTGTATTTTCCATGTCCGAATCCAATGTTTCCTCTTTGGATCCAGCAATGAAAGGGACAGAATACTTAGAGAACTTGGAATGTGATTTTCTTAACATGAGAATCTGAGGCATTGATGCAGTTTCTCCCTTGAAAGTATTAAAATTATAGAATTTGATGACTTCCAAACTGTAGATTGTGCAATATCAGCCACTGACTTCTGCATTTAGGCCAAAAAATATCACTAAGACACATATGTGTTTTAGAAAGACAATCTCATTTAGTCTTCATGTAAGGATTTTAAGGGAAAGCACACATATTACCTTCCTTGAGAATCTGTTCCAATAATTAAATGCACTCACTATTAAATAATTTGTGGTACACTTCCAGTTTGGGTTTATCATTATTTTAATTGCCAGCTAGTGACCTCACATATTGCAGATTGCAGGGCAGTCTTAATGATTAATTGTTTCGGCCTGTCACCACTAATATACCAGTCAGCGTTGTATCCTTCCACCCTTACTTTGCTCCATACAGTTATGGTGTTTGCTCTGTACAGTTACGTGTCTTACATGATCTTGTAGTGCTTAATTATCCTAATGTTTAACGTAGTTGGTTTTGTTATTCTCTCAGGAGTGATGCAGTCATCTTGACATAACATAAAAAAAATGTATCTTTTATTACCTACTATCAAGTGCCTTGGTTATATATACGTATACACACACCTCTTCTGAAAATATCCTTTTAGACAGAAGGTATGTACCTTTCATGACATTAAAGATTAGATAACTCTATCATATTGGCAGACCAGATCCACCAGGCCAGGTGTCAGAGGAAGTTCTCCAGTTCAGAGCAGTCAGAGATTGGCTGGGAATTGGATATACTGAACAGATGATTTCTCTCTCTTTTTTTTTTTTTTCTGGGGACAGGGAGCAAGGGAAGGAAAAGTATGTTCTAGCTAGGAATAGGAAGATTCTAGTAAACTTATTATTTATCAGTTTAATTTGGGACAAAATCTTAGAAATAGATCAGCATAAAAATACTCACAGTTTTGTCGCTGCAGGGTGGATGGAGAAACATAGTTTGATTTTGTTTGTTGTTCACCATCCTGGGCTTGAACTGCATTGAGAGGAGTGGAGGAGGAAAATGTTAATGTCCAATTTTCTTGTGTTCTCTCATCATTTCTGAACTATATCTGTTTAAACAGGTGTCAGTACACCAAAAATCAGCAAAGCTATGTTCAGGTACAGGAGGTCAGATTTGCATCAGGACCTGTGCTACACACAACCATGATGACCATATACCACTCCTTCAGCTTTTTTTTTTTTTTTTTGCCAATAAATTACTGCAGGGAAGCCATCAAAAACATGCGTGTGATAATTTGAGCAGATCCTTATTCTGTTATTGTCACAGTACCCCTGGATGCCCTTATAAGCCTTGCAGGTAAAGGACGTCATTTGCTTAGTTTTTATGATCACTATGTGCTTTAAGCATCAGTAAACCCCTTTGTCTAGCCAGAGGAATTTAAAAATAGGTGCTTTTTGTACAGGAAGAATTCATTTTAGAGTTAGAGGACTGATCTCTGCTCTCTCTTACTGAAAGCCAAAGTTACTCTGTATTTTACTGTTTCAAGCACTTTTTGTAATAAGCAGCAGAAGGAAAATAAATGCACAAGCCACACAGAAAGAAATGAGTCTTTCCAATAGATACATTTGTGACTCTTGATTTTGCCCCAAAGCAAAACTTTTTGTTTCCAGCAAAGAAACCATTTTTCATGCCCTTCCACAGCAGCATCAGAATAGGAATACACGCAAAACCTGCAGGGGCCAGAAGGACTTTCAGTGCACCGCTTCGTGAGAGTTCATCAGAGGGCAGGTTGCAGGGGAGGCTACGCTGGCCGGAGAAGACCAAGGCGGCAGGCTCACCCTCTGCTGCATCCCACAACAAGGGCGGCCCGTGAGTAGCACTGCCAGAGGGGCTAATGCTGAAATCAGAGCTGTGGGGACCTCCCTGAATCCCTTCCTTTTTGCACCAGCTAGGGGTCTGCAGCTGGTCTTGGAAGGACATGTCGCGCCAGTTTTTAAGCTATGAACCATTCAGTGCTTCTGGGCTCCTTCACTGCCCAGCCCCAGAGCGCTTTTTGCTTCTCTCTCCATGCACTGTACGGCTCCAGCACTCTGCCTCATGCCACAGGCATTGCAGATTCCCATTTCCATTGCACGGTGTGGTAATGCTACAGCTAGTCTTTTGATGGGCTATTCTTTGACACCCCCACTTTTTAACATAAGTTTGTGTGAAATTACCTGGAAGTAGGAAAAAGTAAAATAATACAATAGGATCTGCGTCTGAAATCAAAATTAACTAAAACCTAACATTGTCTTTACCTTAAACTTTAAGGGACTTTAACAGGTGAAGCATACATAAAAAAAGGTTTCCACTCATCTGTGAGTATTAAATGGCCTTGTAGAATATTTAAGGCAACTCTGTTTGTTTTCGCCCCATCAAAGAACAACCCTGTGCTCTAAGCTTTTATGCAACCTCATGTGCAAGAACAGATGAATTTTTAAAATCAGTTGTCCAATGTTTTTCAAGCAAAATCTCTTCTTTTTTCAATACTGTATCATCAGCTGATCAAATGAACAAAATCTTTAATAATACATGCAGGCAGACTCCACTGATTTGTTCCTTCCTAAAGCCACTTTTGCACCTTTTGGTTTGTGCATTTAGAAATGCTGTGCCACCTTGAAGTGGACATCAAAAGCTAAATGCAAATCTTGAGGCATTTTGGTAGAAATGTGAGTTGAGTGAGTTCTACTGAATTCAGTGGAGCTATTCCAGATTTCAGCTGGAGGAAATAGGATGAGAGAATGGACTACAGTACAGATTTTCAAGGCAGTTAATTGCCTTTTCTTAGGAGGGAATGTATTTGAAACAGAAAAGAAAATCTTACATAAAGGTAACAGGTTCATTAGCTTCACAAAGCCAAGAAAAAAAGTTTCAAACTCTGAAGCAAGTTATAAATTCTTTAGAACAGTAAAAACGCCAGGCAAGTGAATCTTCCTACCTTTGATCTGTATGAAGGCAAGCACGACTATTGATATCCATAGTGGTATTCGCGTCCCACCACCTGTGCCCATCTTCTGGAAGTCCGGTAGAAACTACCGAACAACCTGCCTCTGAGGAAATACCTGTCTGCTCCCAAGTCTTATATAGTGAGAGAGTAGGTTTTGGCTCAGTTCCCAGATTGTTTCACAAGGTTCTTAAAAGGTGGGGCTTCAGACATTTTAGTTTTCCTTTACAGGTGCACAGGTAAATAGAGGATGCTCTGACTTTGCCTCGGGTATTTGCACTCTAGGAGGAGTCTTCTTTCTACTGTTCTTTTTGGTGACATATCAAGAAGTGAGCAGGAAGAATTTTTGCTCAGGCTTAGTCTTCCCAAATTGTTATATATTATGGGATAAATACAATTTAAGGGACTTCAGAGAGACTTTTGAGCAGGAATGAATTGCTGCCTTTTTTTTTTTTTCCTCCTTGTGCTAAGTGATGATAACTTCTCAAAAAACCCAAGGAAGTTCCACCTGACACAGATTTTTTAATGATTTTGCACCTGTCTATGTAGCTACTTTGCCTGTGAAAATGGATAAATCAAACACCCTCTAAGGTCAGTATTTATCCACAGGCCGGGCACAACACAGAACTATGCAGTGAAAATCCTTCAGCATTGGAGAGTCAGTAATACGAACCTTTCCTTGAGGGATTCCTCTTCTCACATGGGCAGTTTTAGTACTACTTCAGCTGTTTCTTCTCTCAGTAAACATGATTTCACCATAACAAATTAGATTGATGCTACCCACAATAAAAAAACATAGATTTTCTTGGTGATTGCTGTTCCTACGGACTCAAAAAGACTGTTTTGCAAGAATGTCCTTTGGAATGTTCCTTATCTTAGGAACAATGAGAGAGTGAACAATGTTTCGTGAATATGTTAATATATTTGTTTACAGCTATATTACTTTGGTGAATTGACCTTTTTTTAGTGTTTTACCCTGGGGTATAGAAAAACACAGTCTTTCAGTAGGAGGACAGATCACATAATCCCACGTGGGATCAAAGACTTCCTGCAAAGAATAAGGTAGGGGGATGGTCTCCATATTCTCTGGCAAGAGGACAAGACGTAATTATATTTAAAACTGGAATGAAGTTAAGGTTAGACACTGGGGAGAAAATTTCTTTTTGCAAGGATGGGAAGTACTCATATAGGTGGCCCAAGAAGAATGTTGAATTTCCATCACTGATGGTTTTTATGAAGAGGTTAGAAAAACACCTACCTGAGAATGGTGTAAGTGCTGTCGATAGTGCCCTGGGGCAGCGGAATAGACTAAAGGGCCATTTGAGATTCCTTCAAACATGATTTTCTATGTCTCTTTTCTGAAAAATAATATGTATTCTCTGTTGGAGCAGTTATATTTGAGGAAGTAACTTCAACATTAAGAGAGAAATAAAAGGCATTTTTTTTCCCTAAGCAGTGAACAGAAGCAAGAAAAGATGCTTTCCTGAACATTTTAAAAGTGCAACTGGTTATTAATTTTTAAATAAAAGTGGCATAACTAAATAAAGTTGGAAGTGTTGAGGAAAAGAATTGGTTGATTTCAGTCATAAGTTTTGCCTCTGGCAACTTCATTGACCTGTAAATCTGTAGAATTTACCTTAGTATTATTTAATGAGGAAAAGAAGATGACTACAAGGTACTTGTACATACAGAAACACATGCAGTGAAAATTTAAGGGAAATGTTATTGCCTCTAATAATTATCATCAAAGTTCCAGGATGAAGATCTAAAAAAGAAAAATTTTAATAGATATAACTGGTGCATGATTAAAGTGACTATAAAATAGTATGGTAAATTCAGATGGGTAAAATACATAAGCTTAGTAAGTGATTCTGTTGGTGAGAAGAAAAACATGCTTTAGAAATCATTTTATTGTTTACCACTAAAAAATCAATTCATATCAGCAGTTACTATGCTGTGGTTTCATATACACAGGTTAACATTTCCTTCATGTTCAGGGAAGTGCTGTGATCCCTCAGAGATCCCAGTTTTGTCTCTACTGATGATTCCCTTTGTATGACCGTCACAAATTAGGCTGAAACTGTTTTACCATTAAATTTAACCCCTCTGACTGAGCTTTAAGGCACCACTAAAAGTGGTTCCCTATATCCACATTTTTGACTGCAAGTCTCAAATCTCTTATATGTCATCGATCCCATTATCCTTACACTCCTAAGTGGTTACTTCATTAATTAATCCTCTTGCCGTGTTAACTTTGATTATCTTGTGCTGATTCTTTTCAGAAATTTTTATAAAATGTGTCAAAATATGAGACTTGCAAAAATAATTTCCAAATACTTATGATAAATTTAATTTAGTAGTATTACTAATTATTCAAAGAAATAATTCCTCTTCAAATTGTATTTCACCTCCATTCACTCAATAGACCTACATGGGTGACATGGGAGAGTATTTTTTGAAGATTGGTTTGGAGTAACATCTCCAGATTTGTGTAACTGGTTATGATCAAATCAGTGTACAGTTGACTGCATAAGCAGAAGTGTTAATATATTTAAAGAAATTATTGATATACATATTTTAATTTTTTAACAGAAATTATAAAAGTTTCTGACATTGCATGTGATCTGAAAACCCTGGCACTTCTTTCAATAACTTCTCTTTCTTTTTCATGGGATCGCATTCCTACTCTCTGTATCGGCAATATTAAATTGAGTGAAATATTTCAGTAAAAGAGTTGTTAGCATTTTCAGATCCATTCTTTTGAATCCTACATGATCAAATGCTCCATGGTGATGATGTTAATTCACACATCCTATGCTTGTTTTCTGAATCTCGTTCTTCATAAGAAAAAATGAGAGCATCATATCTTATTTTCATACAACCTCTCTGTAGAATGCAAATAAAATGTCATAGCAAATTTGGTTAACTTTTGGGTGCAGTAATGATTGAAATCAGTGTCTCCATTTATATTTCTAAGAGATATAATGATGGACTCATAGAGACATGCAGAAGGCGTCTAGTCCACATAGTGCTATATTGGAGTAGCTTCATTTCGAGGGAAGGATGAATACATTTGTAATTGACAGAAACTATGGCACTTCCTCTGTGCCAGCACTAAAATGCAAGTTAACAAGGATCTGTCTGCTGGGCTTTTCTCTGGCCAGTCATTTGCTGAGTTTAAGCTCCAGAATTCATGCTGGGATATTAGGATTTGCATTCAGCTGACGTACCATTCTGATTGTCCCTAATTTTTGATCTGTGCAAATTTAAACCCATGGTTTTTTATCTGAAAGTTTCTATGGAAAAGTGAGGCAACTAATCAGTTTCTACACAAAAATTATTTATTAATGTGATAGGTATTCCCTTAATTATGTGAAGATGAACTACATTTCAAACAGTTGCAGTAGATATTTTACAGTATGATACGATATAGTCTATCTAAAGTAAAGCTATAGTTAAAGACTACAATAGAGATACAACTCCTTTTATGTCCTTTGCTAGACCTTAGTCAAACATGGTGCCATTGATCCATTCCTTTACTTCCAAATGCTTAGATAAAACTCACTGACTGAAAATCAAATCACATTAATACCTGAGATTTGAAACCCTGTTTCATTAACATGAGTAGTTCTCCTGCTGTTTTTTTGGCATGTACATTGTAGACAACGAAGTACATAATGCCTTGATCTCCATTGCAGCCTCTATGCTTTTCTGTAAAACAGGCAATGTGTAATATGATTAGGATCTATTTCTGGTTTTATTTCTATTCTCTGTTCATTTCAAAGGTGGCAGTGTCATTTAGAAGAACCCAAGCAAAGCATGACAAATTAAACCTGTCATTGGAAGCTGTCTAGCTGCAACATAAGAGGCTAGTTTACACCAATATGATTAGGAAGTAAAATATATTGAATATAGTATCTCTCATTTTATTTAACAGTTTTCCTTTGGGAAGAAATTCAGTCACAGAACATCTTAAGAGTCCTGTATGAAGACACTCCACCTACGCAAAGTTAGTAAAGAGACCTCATAAGTATTGCACGTCAAATATACCCATGCTCTTACATTAACAAAGCTCCTTTTCCTGGGAAAGGTCTGAAATGACATGACTGGTGCAGAATGGGTCAAGTGGACAAGTATTAGCATGATAATGTGAGATTACCGCAAGTTCCCAGAGTAACCCTGCGCTCGTATGAGGTGTTTTCCCTGTAATAAAACATTCAGAGGTTGAACAACATTGTTTTAGCCCATGCCTGCCTTCACACCTTTTCCGCAACTCCAGTGCCAAATTTCAGGTTGTCATTCCCAGGATTTTTGCATACAGAATAACCCTTCTCATGACTGGCTGCTTCTGCCACCTATCATTACTGTTTCTTTGCTTCAGATCTACCTGCAATCAATGCTGCTCTGCATTGTTCTCTTCCTTTTCTTCCTCCAGTGTCCTTTATCGTCTTCTTGACATACCCAGTTGAAGAAAATTTGGGATCTGTTTGTTTGGGTTTTTCCCCCCAGTGTATTTGGCATTACATACAATGCTATGTGTTCAGAGTCTGGCTCCCATTCGTTTCAGCAGTAGCTGAATGCTCAGCACTTCTGCACGTTCAGTCTCAGTGTTTCAAGCTGTCTGTCCAGGAAATGAAGAATGCACAGTTAAAAACCACGATCATAATTTGACATAAATCTTTTAACTGGCATCGCAAATGAACTTTGTGGCAGTCAAGCAGCTTGATGATACTGTCCTTGCTCTTTTCAGTGTTTTCCTCATTCAGTCACTTCAAATTTAAGTTCTGCAACAAACAAACAAATAAATAAAGCAGGAAATCTTAAAGACAATTTTACCAGAAATATCCCTGCATTGCTCTGAGTAAGCGAACGTTCTGCAGAAAAAATAATGTGCATCCTGTACCATGAGGAGTATGAACACAGAGGCCGGAGTAAGGTTTCCACATTGTCTAAGCACGTCCAGGATAGCTCTGTGTATAAAGCGGATAAACACTTAAGCCTCTTTATAGCTTGTAAACAGACACCACAACTGTGCATACTAATATTTGCAGTTGGTATTATAGACTAAAAAACTGATGTACGCACACATACTTGAGGGCATATTTACATTGTGCAGTGGTGCATGTTGCAGAGATCCCTCTGCTCCAACAGCCAAGGTAAATTTATAATAAGAAATAGT
Organism: Sagittarius serpentarius; assembly: GCA_034782735.1. Lineage (NCBI taxonomy): Eukaryota > Metazoa > Chordata > Aves > Accipitriformes > Sagittariidae > Sagittarius > Sagittarius serpentarius. Next base: position 10,840,043 of record JAVKLA010000021.1, on the reverse strand, counting down.
GTCACTACATTGATATGAAGTTGCAGCTAAGAGAATTTGCCTTTCTCTGAGGCACTGTGTTTGGGATCTGAGCTGATATCTCTACCTAGGGCTATACTGTGCTATATGGTCACAGCAACATTGCCTAAAGCCAGCTGAAAGCTTGACTCTGTTATGTAGTGCCATAGTGCCCCGAAATAAAAAAAAATCAGTCTTTAGAAGCAATTGGTATGTGTTTGCAGGCTTAGAGAAATAAACGGTACAACTAGTAAAAAAATGGGTGAAATGGAGTGCTGAACAGTATATCTAAACCCTCAAAGGGACTTTATCGTTAATGCACGACCTCAAAAAAGTCTACATGCTAGAATACTCTGGTGGACATCGTTCTGCTGAAGGACACTCAGATACGTTTGTAGTAATATAAACAACAGGCTGTGTAAGAAGTGGATACGTGTATAGTATTACCACTAGCAAGTTTTGTCAGAAGTCGTATTATTAGCGGAAGTTGTAAGGCTCTTCTTCCACTGGACTCTTGCAAATATACCCTTAGTTTAAATCTGTAGCAGACTTTCTTTACCCAAAAAGTGCATAGAAGACATAATCAAATGCATGTAAACAAAGACAAACATAGACAAGGAAAGAAAATCCTGTGGTCCATGTATGATTCAAGACTCTGAGAAATTAGTTAAATTTATAGCTGTGGTATAAATATTAGCAGACACCTCTTTAGTATTTCAATTCAAATATTGCTGTTAATTTTATTTATTAAAGTTTCTGCTATGTCATCCTCCTTGAGGGGAGAACATACTGCAAGGGGGGCTGGTATGTGTGTGTTGAATCTCTATTGTAAAATAACTTTTAAAAGTTCCTTTTCTTTATTTAGCATTTCAGTTTACAAACTTAGATAATAGTGCAGCAGAAAGACTTAAACTAATGGAAAATGTTCGACAAAATACAGGGAAGTACAAATTGGTCACAAATTAATTTCACTTGGAAATTTGGATAAGGTCTCGCTTTTTTTAGACAGAGCTTAGATAATGAGTAGCTCTTCAGTCATATGTTCAATTATTTTTAACCATGTGTCCTAACACTTTGTTACTGTGTTACTCAAACCTTACTGTGAATATAGACTTACCAATATCCTCAGTTACTTTTCTGTGGTGCCCATCACTGGAGTACCTGAGAAGTTCATCAATAGGAATGTATTGGGGTTTTTTATCTTTGTTTTACATATTGCTAGATGGGGCATAGAAAAGTTATGGGTATCCAGTAATTTTGGGTGAACAGTCTAACACCCCTAGGATTAATTTTTCAAAGTACTGAGCTTTGTTTTGGTAGTATGCATGTGTAGAGTGTAGACCTCAGGTAGAACTGTGAAGGTCCCACAGTTCTGCAGCTGAGATGCTGAAGTGTCCATCATGGCATCTAGAAGAAAACAAATCACTGACTATGAAAACTGCAGTTTGAACAGATATGTGCAGCATCGAAAAAGAACTGTTCAGATTGAGGGAGAAATTGAATCCATTTCAACTTGGTGACATCTATGTCCCACATTTGCTCTGCAACAGCCAAATTCTCCAGGCAATGAGAGAGAGGACAGTGGACAACCATCACGCTCACAACAGGCTCTCATTCAACCTCAAATCCGGGTTCACCCTACCTGCAGCAGGTGCTTGATGTGCACCCAGTGAAATAGAAACGCAGTGGAGAACAGCAGGATCCAATCATATACTTAGGGATTGTGTAATACTGCATACGCACAAAGATGGCACATTACAACTTCAGATAGCGTGAACTCATTACTCAAGTAAGTAATCCTTTCTCATTGGGTCTGAGCAGGCAGAGGAGAACTTCTGATGAGAAATTCTCATTTCTCTGGGCTCTATGTTGTAAGTTATCATAGACCATGGATTTTAGATATATTCTTTAAATATGCATCATGGAGGTGACTAATCAGTCTGCATGGTTTGCTAAGCTGAGCTGTCAGCCTCCTTATCATTTTGGAATGCCGAAGTATGATATAAAACAAGAATGCTGTCAAACTTGAGCAGCTAGACTTGTACTGTATTGAACATTCAATACGTCAGTGGATGAATTGTCTGTTGACCTCTTTTATAGTCAGTTTTCGGCTTTATTGATCTGAAAACTATGAAAATCCTTATCTGCTTTGATCCATTGCTGCAAGTGACTGAAAACTGGTGTTGCATGTTCATGTTTTGTACACGAGAACTGTATTGACTGAAATTTCTTCCCTTGACCTGAAACGACTGCCAGAGTTATAGATGAACAGAAGATGATTCTGCTCCTTTCTATTGTCATAATCAGGCAAACTTTATCAATGGCAGCTTGACTGTCAAACAGTCTTCAATAGGAGTATGATGTTGGAAGCTGGTAGTGATTGCTGTAGCCATTGTCTAATTTTGACAGAGTCCATCTTCTAACTCTGCAGATCTTTCGAGTGCTAACAGTATTTCTGACTGAATTAAGGCAGAGTCTGCATTATTAATAATAAAGTGAACAGAAAGAATCCCACATAGACTTCAGATTTGAAGCAGATTTTGGTAAGCTGCTGATTAGGAAAGTAAGACTAAATTATAAACTGTTTCTAGTCACCCTAGAAATCTAAATAATGATATTTCTAAATTCCCTGGACAGTGTCAAATTCACCTAGTTTTCATAAAAAAAAAAAAAGGTATTCAAGTACTTAATTTCTGGAGGACAGAATTGCCTTTTCATTTTTTTCTCTAGGTTTTCAGCCACTTGACCTTCTTCTGTATCTCATCTATCACTTGATACAGTGGCCATTGTGGTAAGATGGAATATGTGGATTTTTTTGGTCAAATCTTATCTTCTTGATACTTTTGTCCTACATTATGTTATCTTAAGACTTATTCTGTGTGTGGTTAGTTCTGACACATGCTTGTGGGCTGAAGCCATTATACAGGTGCAGAGTAGAAGAGCTATAATTCTTTTTGTACAACACAGCAAAGCACATTTACTTCTTGTTCATATTGCCCCACAACTAGCTTTAGGGAAACACCCCTCTGTCAGTTCTTCATGTGTCTTCTGTACTTTTTTTTCCTTCTTTTAAGAATATGATGTGTATTAGAACAAGAGTAACTTGTGCTAGAATTTATTTAACTTATTGGCTGCAATATATTATTTGTGCGTGTTTCAATTTCATGACTGAAATAATAGTAGATCCTGCTTACTGGTGAAAGCACTAGGCCCTGTCATTGAATAAGTTTAAGTAATTTTGTGGAGATCAAACTTTTGACTGTTGACTCAAACTAAGCTCAACGCTGTTATCCATTCCCCTCAATAAAACAGGAATTTTGTTACTGTTTCTGGAAAGGGTTTTGGATACTACAGGTAGAAAACGCTGCATTAGAACAAGTAAGATATGCAATAATGAATGCATCAAATGCAGATCTGAACTGACAAACTTACGTCTATGCAGTGGATGCTGAAGAGATCTGAAGAAAGCTTGTCCATTGTAGAATTAATTACATGATCATGGAAATGGCTGCGAAACATATTTCTGTAAAAGGCTGACATTTTTGGAAATTGAAAGTGAAGTAGGGTTTCTTATTGAAGTTTATCTCAGATTAATATTGACTCAAAGGGTTGTCTTCCATTATTAGCCTTATCAATGCAATAACATTTTTGATAGAGAACATATTGTCACGAAATGAGGAGACATTTTTTCTGTCTTCACAAGAAGGACCAAATAAATTAGTCTACTACACTCCTTAGAAAGAAATAGAAAAATTTGACATATGTTTCATAGCAGACAGTGAGCTCTTAAGCTTTCTGAAACAAGCACACTCCAGAAGGCTGTCCATCTCCATTTTCTGTTTCTGTCCAAGAAGAGAAACAGGAAAAGTAAGTTTGCTTTTATGGTGTGGATCCTGCAGTTTTGGAACTCCTTTGTATGCTCATTTGTTCTCTCTGAATCATTCTTGCAAACAGGTGGGGAGCGCTTTCTTTTCTTACTGGTTTTGGATTGAATTCAAGACTCCAGGAAACTCAAGTCTCTTATACTTCTGTATTTTTGAAGTAGTTCAGCATAACTGAGTTGAGCTGCGCAGAAGTAAACCTGCATGTGAGTTCCATGCTCTTTCAATGATATTCCAAACAACTTCTAGTACATTTCAAGACTCAAAGATTTAAAGCCATCAGAGATCATTGTGATCATTTTTGTTGAACCAGACCTTTTCTATAACCCAGACAACACTCTCATACACTTCTTATCCTGTACTTTCTTCATGTAACTTACCAATTTACATTTGATTTAGGGCAAATCATTTAGGCAAACATCCCCTCTTGGCTCAGAGACTCCCAATGACAGAGAATTGTCTGCATCTGTTGACAAGCTGTTCTAGTTGTTATATACTCAACATTGCTAAAAGACACAGTCTTATTTTTCTAAGGGAAGAGTCAAGGGGAGGAAGCACACATACATCAGCAGCTGAAGAATTTCCCAGCTGAGCAATTCAACTTGTTTTTCATGGAGAGTTTCAGGTCCCAGGAACTCAGTCCTTTTTTATCCCGTATGAAGCAAAGGTGGATCAGATCAACACAAAATACTGCTTGTAGGTGAAAAAAGTGAGAGAAGCCATTCACTGTGTGAGGAATCATTTGGGTTGCATGTAACCAAAGGTGTTTTGACCACATTGGAGCCGTACAATGGTCACTTCAGCATATTCTTTTAGGCTTTGTGGTGTATGTCAGCTTTGCTGTGACTGATGCGTATCAAAAGGCTTAAATGATTTTGTGTTTTGTCTTACAATTTGTGTAACGCACGTTATGGCTTGAAGCTCCATCAAGCTAGACCCCCATTTGAACCAGCTTGTCATGGCTCACATGAATCCGTTGTATTTACAGTGATTAAGCTAGCTGAGGACATATAAGATGTTTCTTACTGCAATCACTTTCCCCTGTAGTGGTTCCAAGCTGAACTTGTAAGTGTTGCTAAGAGTTCTTAATGCAAATTTTGTACATTTTCTTGCATGCAACATTATAATAGCCTAGATTCTTGGGTAATAGAAACAGGTTTCATTGTATCTGAGCTATAAAATCTTCTGATATTCAATTAAACTTTGTCCACTGAAGGATTCCTTTGCAGATATTCACAAAACTTACTATGCTGTCCTCAAAGCCAAAAGCAAAACCTTTGCTCAGCTTGTCTTCAAGACTACAAGAAGTAATGATTATTTCTGTGTTGTGCTATCCATTAAATTCAGTGGTCCTGGGAGAAGATCCACCTTGATAAACAATGTACTTTGACAATCTACTTTTCCATGACAGAAGCTAGGGGAAAATTCCATGGGCTTGGAATATGACTCTTTTACCTTCTAAACTGCAAAAGGTGGGTTTTTTTCGTATGGTAAGTAAAAATAGATATGCTTCTAGCTTGGAAGTTTAAAACCCAGAGGCATTGAAGGGATGGTGATTTGTGCTGGTTCCCACCTTGGTAAATAAAGGGATAGGGTAGAAATGCCTGAGAAACCTGGTCAAAGCCAGAATTGCAAATGAATAGGTAAATAAATGGGTCTAGGGACACTTTCTCTGTGTAAAGAACAATGAGTATTTTACACTGTAGAGTTCCAATATACAAGATTAGCCAGGACAAATCCCATTAAAATCTTAAATACACAACAAGCCTAGCCACTGTCTAGGGCAGCGTATAACACAGCTCAGCATTTAATAACACAGGATGGCAGGCTAAGTGCTAAGAAAGGGTGGAGGCCAGAGCTATGGCATTGATGATGATTTTAAGTGCCCACCCTCTGGGGTGCATGAGTTCACTCACACTTCCCTTTGCCATTCCCTGAAAACAAGGCACTTAAAACTCAGAGCCACATTTCATAGTGTGAAAACAGTATTTGTTGAAATACTGGAAGTCTGAAACAATGCTGTTTTTGGCAGCCTTCTTGATGTGAGCCTATTCAAACTCAGGAAGAAATGGTCTGATACACAGTATTGGAGAAACAGCTCCAGATAAAGATCTCTTCTGCATTGCTTTTCTTCTTCATTCCAATAACCACAAAGAATAAAACTACCCTTGATGGAAGTGCTGCCACAGAATGTGCCCCAGCAGGCGTGCAGAGAATTTTCTTGTGTCCCTCTCATAGGAATTTTGGGAGATAAGGAAAAGTGGAAGGAATGATAGTAGTATCTTGTAGAATGGTAACGTTGTGTCTCAAGCACTGGGTGCGATCCCGAAAGAGATTTGCTTAGAGCACACAGTTTCTTGAAGGTATTGCAGCACTGGGTTAGGTGAGCTAAAATGCAGCTGAGAGGGGCTGACCTGAACTGAAGGTGTTATGAACAAACTTCTTCCTTCATGCGTCACTACCTTAATCTGCAAGTAACACCTTTGAGCTTAAAGAGAAGGTTTGCCCTTACAATGAATAATGTATTTAGTGAGTTATGCAGCCATCCAGTTTACTGGCAATTGCTCCTCATGTCCCCAACACTTTGGGTCTCATTAGCACATTTTTGGCTGCTTTATTTGAGGATAGCCATATGCCTGATGGTTATTCCTGATGCTCTACTATTGCTAGCAGGAAATGTAACCATTGTAAGAATCACTGGTAGTTACAGATTGAAGTCTGATTTGAGAATTTCTCTACTAAGGATGAAGCTGCAGTAGAAATTCCTGGCAGCTTGCATACATAAGATTGTGCAGCAGTGCTCTGGAAGCATAAGAGTTTCCAACTTACTCAGTGGTAAACAGACAATAACTGAATGGAAGTAATATGATGCCATTTTACTAACATGCTAACTGGAAATTTTAGCAAACTATATGCCACTTTCCTGGCTGGCTTTTGGCACCTCTGCAATTCCTAAATTCCAATTTCCCTCTGCAATTCCTAAATTCCTTTTGCTAAACCAAAATCAATTGCTCAAATAGCTTTTATGTTCTGGTCTTAATTTTAGATATTTTTCCAGTTTATCTGGATAATTTTGATGTCAATTCTTTTTTTCTGCATACTTGTTGCCCATCCAAGGTTGGCACCATCAAGAAATGCTATTATCCAAATTATGAATGAAACACTGAATGGAACTATGTCCAGAACAGATACCAATTTATATGTTCATACAAAGAACTAGAATGATATGTGATATTAGTATAATATATAATAATAATTTGCTCTATTATTTTAATAAATTATCAATTTATAGAATTCCTGTCTTAGCAGTTTCCCATTCTGTTAGTTATTAGTGCAAAATCTGTGCTGTTTGATTATGTCAGTATTTTCTATTGGAGTGAAGAGCAGATTCTTATGACAGTATTTTCAAACAAAATATTTAGCAAGTACACAGCCATAGAGAATGCACAGCACTGCCAAAAAGTTGTTCTCTCTAGTGCCAAAACACTAAAAGAACAACTTCGAGCCAAGCATCTGTGAAAACAAAGACTAGTCTGTTCAAACCATTATCTAGGAGAACAAGAACAATAGCAAAGAATAGCATTTGTTGGTTGGTATCCACCCAGAAATGTATGTTTAATACTAAGCTGTGCTGTGCAGACAGGTATCTGAAAGGAAATTTCTCATATTCAGTAAGAATAAAGTAAAGAATTCCCGTTTCATTTTACCCCAGATAAGTACCAGGCTTTCTCTTGATAGTAACCATACAGCCAATAACCATACAGATCCCAAATTTAGAATTCTTGTTCAGCCAAAATTTCACATGTTGAGCACTACAAGGTTAAATCTGTTTGTTTCTGCAATTACTGCAAAAACCGAAATTGCAGTTTTACCTGAAGGGGTCTCCTGGTCAATCTAATGTAAATAGAAGAATCATTTATTCCTGGTGGGTGTTGTGGACCAATAAGGAGTTTAAATGCACTGTGCTGAATACCACACTCAGCCAGCACATACGCTAAGCATGCCAGTTTACGTATGGCTTCTGGGGCTGTCAGATGGCATCTTTTATACAATAGAAGAGACAAATGTTGCTGTATCTGTCGCCAGTCCTTCGAAACGACCCTGAATGTCAGCATGAGCTTTGTTCTTGACTGACTAAACAGGGAGCAACACACCTGAAAAGTCATGTTCTGGTTGATAGCTATGGTGCAGCAACAGCAGGAAACAGAGTCCTCGGAAATCTGTCTTGCTACCGCGCATGCCCCAGGTTCTTTCCATAATTACATTCTCTTGCAGATCAACACTTTTCAGTCAGGAAATTTAACTCTTATTTTGAACCAAAACATCGTGGTCAGGTTAAACCCTGGATTCCGAAGTGTATTCTGTCTTTATCTGTAGGAAAATCTGTGGTTGAAGTAATGAAATATATTGACCCTATAGTCCTTGTAATTAATTGTATCAAACATCTTTGTAGTTATCCCGTGACTTCTGATTGTTTGCTTGGCTGTTTGAGAACATGACTACCTGCAGTGTGCGACTTCCTCTTGACAAGATCGCGCATTTCCATTGCTTGGAAAAGCAGTACTTTAAATTTGGAAAATACTCTGGTGCTGTCCCAGTGAAATTCAGTCCAAATGAAGCCTCATTCCAAGTCCCATTTCCCACTTCTTTAGCAGAGATTTGGCTGATGAGTCCTGACTATGTCTCCTAGCAGGGCTACAGGGAGGCAGAAAGACTCTCTGCAACTGGGGAAAGGCAGAGTCTCACCTGAGCTGCTTTTCTGTCCTGGCAAGGAGTGAAGTAGGGATTCAAGGAGCAAAGCTCATGTGAGAATAGAGTGATGACGCTGAGGGAGTTGGAACTGGGCTGTTTGGATGAAACAGACTCCTTTTGTCACACAAAGGGGGAAAAAGGCCATTTTTCTAGTTGGTAGGGTCAGAAAATGAAGGAGTAAGGTTTTGACCCTTCTCACCATCATTGGTTTCATTTTCAAATAACGCTTAAAGAGAAAATTCTCATTCACATGAACTTAATGATGGATGGTTGTGGCTAGAGGCGCTTATTCGGACAATTATTTGTTTCAATTAACAGCTTCCAGATCACCTATTTATATCCGCCATCTTTGGGAGTTATGGATTATTTGTCTACTTTTATTTGTTTAATTTTCCATATTTGTTCAAGGTGCCAGCTGGGAAGTGGCTTTTGGTAAGTACAGAAAAAACCACCTACCTTATAATGGAAAAAATTTCAGGTTACTTTTCTAACATGATTTTTACATTGGGAAAATGGGTGGAAGTGGTGTTTTCCACACTATAATGCCATCTTGGGATTATATAGAAGAGTCATGTTTCATGCTGTTTGAGAGGGAGACAGGATTCCCCAGTAAGATCCAACTCAAAATAAGTGGAGGAGCCCTGTAGAGATTTCCAAGGCAAAAGGTGAATTGCCTGAAAGTACTGCATCTCTCCACTCTATTAAGGACACAGATGCTGGAATACTTCGTGTTTGTGGCAAGGCACCTCAGGCTCTTGCTGCATGTAGCAACCAGTAGTGCAAAAGATTGGAAGGAGAGCTCTAGTCTCCCAAAGGGTGAGGCAACAAGAATGGATGCCTGAAGGCACTTCAGTCATGCAGATCTCTTGCTGGAGGAAAAGAAAATCATCTTGGTCTCAAATAAGATGAAGGGAATACACAAAACCTTAGAGAAATGTTGTTTTCATATGAAAGCATAGAAATGCATTGCACAGAAATGCAATTTTTCATATGAATGGTGCGATGGAAGTAAGTTTTTTTGCAGAACTCTTAAGGTTTCTGTTTTCATCTGCTGTTTGATGATTGACACTTAACTAGCTGAAGCAAGGAAAGCAGTGTTCTGGACCAGCTAACACTGGCTTTTTCTGCCAGCTCAGACCCTCTGGCTCCTTTGTGAAATTGTTTCCTGTGACATTTGCGGATCTCATTTAATATCCCCTTTGATAACCAGCCTTCCAGAGCTATCTGACCACTGCACTAGCTCTGCAGCCAGGAGGGCAAGAGACAGTAACCTTTGAAAAGCTGCCATCGCTGAGACCATTGCTGAATTTTTACAGAGAGTGACTTAGAGGAAATTCTGCTCATGATACTTAATTTGGTTTTTAATTGTGTAATAATGTAATACTTAAAAATAAGATAAAGATATTTATAACTTAGATGAGTCCTTTGGAAAGACTGGAAAACTTTCTTTTAAAGGAAAAAAAAAAAAGTAAGTCAAACTAGGACTTGAAGTAAAGTCACTTAAACTTGCAAGTTAGACCTGGCAGAGTAACGATTGGCCAGCTCAAATTTTTTATAAATGGACATAAATCCACTGACTGATTTACAAGCACATAGAACTAGGTTTGCATTTAGCCTGCTCTGTGGAGGGGAATGATTATTATATCTGTGTATAGACAATTTTTAAACCAGATATCATGCTTTAGGATGGATAGGAATTCTTTCTTTATCCCAAATTCAGTGGATGTGAACATCTAGCTGTAAAAGACCTGTATTTCTAATATGTGATCTCCCTAAACAGAGGATCACATTGATCTGTTACCAAAAATTAGTGGAGGTAAATTCTTGGGTACTATAAACCAGCCCTCTTCTACTTACTTAAATCTAGCTCTGTTGATTTAATTTAATTATGAGTCTGGTCCGTGATGCACTCACTGTAAGCGAGGAGCACACAGCCACTAGACCTAACCTTTAAAAGATTCCTAAACTAGAATTATCTGCCCTCCGCTGTGGTGATTCACATGTACACCTGAACATTAACACCAAAACCATAATTTATATCTTCCAAAACCCTGAGAAAGTTTGGATCTGGATCACACTCTTTTCTCTTACCTCTGTTTACGGACTAGGCTTTGCATGTTCCACATTTATGGCAGGCAAAGGTCTGTTATTTTATAATAAATGGCTCAGACCATCTGACTAATAAAAATGGAGTGCTGGAAATTGAGGGAAGATGGTCCAGTACAGGAACAATGAACTGAGAAAAAAGGAGGAGTTGGGTGACCTACAGCCTGTCTTGAGTAAGTTGCTGTGGAAGCCGGTATGAAGTTGTGAACATAGAGAGGCAGAACTGCTGTCCTTCTTTTCTGTATGTATATCTGTACATGTCTCGGTCTCAGGCCAAACCTCTGCTCTGCTAGACGTGTAATTACAGGGCAAAATATTTCTCTCTGCCACAAAGGTCGTTGCAACCAAAGAACAAAACAACAGACAGCAAAACAGGCTGTGGATCACACGCAGGTAATAGTGTAAAGAGAAAATGGTCTTAGTTAAAAACAAATGCAAAAGCTAGAAAGTGCAGAAGCAGGGTATAGTGCAGCTGTTCCATGGAACATGCACAGAGGACAACTCGTTGAGTAAATATTAGCAAAGAATTACTGCAGGTATTTATCTAGGTCCAATGAAAGTGGCTGTGTGTGTGAAATCGGCTGATCTGTTCAGCCACTACACACCTGTTCTCTTGGAGGCATTCCTTCAATTGGAAGGAGCAAGTGCGAGACTGAAATGCCAAAACACCCTGCCACAGCCCGTTCTGCCAGGCTCACGGCATTGCATAAGACGCTCATAAAAGGAGAAACTCAAGAAACTACATGCAAAATGAAAATACCCTGCAGGAAAAAACATCTGCCCCCTCTGAACATTTACCTCCAAGATGTTACAGTTAAGGCTGGGACTAGGTCAAGGAGGGAAATGAGCTGCATTTTAAACCTCTTTACCCTCCAGTTATTTGTGTTCAGTCAGTCACCCACAGCTAATGTTTCTCCTTTTCTTCTCTCTCTAACAGACCTGAGTTAGACAAGACATACCATTTGTAGAACCAGCTCTTCAGTGAATGAGGAGGTGCATGAGGACCTCTTTTAAGATGTATTCACTGTATCGTGTGCTGATGGAAGAGGCTGTCAACCAATGCTCACACCAATAACCACTGTTTATTGCTGCTTCAACAGCCATGTCAACAGAGAGCAATGTTCAGAGTGGAGGATGATCTTGATTATGACCTTCTTTTCTTAATTTTTCTTTTTCAGTCATTGTCTTAAAAGCAGATTTGACAGTGCCACACAGATCACCAGTTCCCAACAAGTTTGCTGTGCCAACAGGAAAGATGAGATTTGGAGCACAGAACAATCTCATCATAAACACTTTTGGTCTTCTCAGTGCAGGCTAACAGGTTGACCCCAGGCTTCCAGGCATTTCTGCTGTGGTGAGTTTGCGGAGGTCAGAGGAGCAGGGGGAGTGTTTTTTTAAGTGTAGTGGGATTCACTGGTATACCTTTAAACATTTAGTTAGGATGTCAGATAAAAAAAGGATTCAAAAGCTATAATGAAAATTAAATTGCTGGCTTTCCATGTAAGGTTGTTTGAAGAGTTGTGAACATGTGTTTTACTAGCATGCTTTTGATTTGTGGCAAACAGGTGAAAATCTTTTGGAGGAGCTCTGAATAAATTGCTGAAAAGCTCTTGCATCTTGCTGGGTGGCAATCTGAAATAGCAAGTGGAACAGAACAGAGTTCAGTTCAGGTGAAAAGGATAACAGTATGTGATTTTGTTGTTGTTGTTATTATAATTTTAAAGACCTGCAGGTTAGAACCCCATAATGCTGACCACCACACAGATGTAGAGTGAAATTTCATCCCTCCCTAGACCAATTCACACTCTGAATAGCCAGAAATACTAAGAAAGAGCAGACATGTAACTTGTCCTTTGCCCTCACCTAAGTCTGTGGTGGAATTCAGGAGAGACTGCAGATCTAGTGTGGTTACAGTCACTAGTTTGCATAATTTCCCACATTTCCTCTCCTTATTGATATCCTACTCCATCCTTTCCACACTATAAAGGACTAAAAGTTCATGTCTTTAAATATTTCAAAATCACAGATCTTTGGCTAGCAATCAGCTACATTTCTTATTGGCCTGAGACTAGTATTCATCCAGTTGCTCCTAGGCATAAGCCTTGCATATTAAGTTTATGTGTTCTTTTTCCAGAGCCCAGTTACACAACATATTTCTCATTAAAAAACAAAGACAAAGACAAAACCAAAACCAAAACCAAAAAAGTTTGGATATTTCAGAACAAAGCACACAGGACAATGTTTAGAGGTCTCAGTATGTAATACACACCACAAATGTAGCAGTCAAGAACTGGCAGATATTTTTCCTCTCTTCCCCTGGCTTTCTCATGGTCCCTAGATCAAATCTCAAGATACCTCCAAAGATGACTTCTCATTTCCCCTCCTAGTCCAGAGTTTTTGTGACAGTGGCTTCTTATCTTAACAGTGTCTTAGCACAGCTGACTTTGGGTCAGCACCTGCACTCAGCAATTTCAGATGCAATGACCTTGTTCACCAGTGACCAGTCAGCTCTAACAATACCTTTTGATGGTAGAGAGTAATTACAAAAATGGCTCATAAAGAAATAACTCATCTCCACCTGTATACAGAGATACAGTCAGAGATCATCAGTTAACTGTATGGGATCCTTGTTCTGCTCAGTGGCTTCCTGAAATAACTTTATATCAGTTCTAGGATTAAATAAGAATCCTCGCTCCATGTCAACAGAGGTCTTTATTTTCTTGTTAGTCCTGTGCATATGCAGATGGGTGGTGGATAATATGCAGATCTCTGGGAGGAAGCTGAGCCTCTGCAAGTGGTTTATCCCTTTGGAATTTACACTAATCACCCCTCCCCAAGTAATGCTCCATGGAACAAAAAGATGCATAGACCTTAACAGATGTAACACTCTCCCGTTCAACTATGTCTGAAGTCTCTGTGATTTCGTAGTTGCATTTCTCAAAATTAGAGTCTCCTAGCCAGCAGCTCCTCTCAAAATTCAGATCCAAAGCCCAAAGCTATTGGATAAAACAGTTTTACCTCACCAAGGCTGCAGGGCTGTGCTGTATTTCTGTACTCGCTATGCAGAGGAGCAGAAGCAACACTTCAGCCTATTACCTGGCACAGCATCCAGTGACAGGTTCCTGCTGTCGTAGAGGTTGTGGAGCTCACCCATAACAGCTTCCCATCTGGGCCTGCTGTTTGGATTTTGTGTGTGCATCCCGGGAGGAGCGATAGCTGCATCACCGGTAGTGGGAAGGGAGAAAGCAGGAAAAAGCATGTAAGCCCTCCACTGAACAATTATTTTTGTTGATGTGCTAAAATACCTCTAAAAAGACAGAAGTTATGCTGCCTACCAGCTATGGTTGTTTCACCTGATTTTTGGGAATAAGGTGATTGTTTGGCCATTTGCATGTTAGAATTGCAGCCCGAACCAGAAGAGATATGAAGCCATAGCAGCATGGACACTTCAATTATAATGGGATGCAGTATAGAGAAAAAAAAGTGTCAACTTCTTTTAAGAAACAGGCAAACCATTTTTAATATCTAATAAAACAAAAGCAAACTCATTTACTCTTCCCTTTGACACACTAATGTGCCAAAGTAGAGCTCTTATTCTGTATCTGGCCAATAAAAATGTTACTGGTGTGTGGAAAAGTAAAGAGAGAAGTACTTTCCTTTACAGAGAACACAAAAAAGATATAAAGAAAGTGGAGTACACATATATGAAATCCATAAATGTTACAATAAAGAGCTTGAGATAAGTGTATGTATATCAGAAGAAATCAAGCCACAAGCTCATTAAAAGAAAAAGAAACTAAAAGGAAGAGGGGAAAAAATTAATTGGCCTTAGCCAAGAAAATACCGAGCAGAAAGCTGCCTGGTTTAAAATAAATTGGAAAAAGAAATTCATGATTTTTTAAAGGAAAAATATGGACAGAGGAAAGAAAAAGGGTAAAAGAAGCAGCAATGTAATTTAATTTGAAAGAAATTCCTTTGGGAACAAACCTAATGGAAGTGGTTTGTGAAAGACATTATTTTCATATCAACAGGAAGTAGAGAAAAACTAAAAGCAAATATATAAGAATAATGTACAGGAGTAAAGTTGATAGTTATAATTATGATTATTTTCTTTTATAGACTTACAAAGTCCCCCATTCCTCCACCGCTTTCATGTAATTATTTTTGAAGTATATATATATTTTTTTTTTCATATTCAGTGCTATCATAATGTAGTGCAAGCGCGTGCAAGTGCTTCTCCGAATGCCTGCTACTGGTACCTCTAGCTGCAGTGCTGTGTAGCATTAAAAATGGACTTCATCACTCACTTGGAACTTACATGTCTCAACCTGCTGCTCATTTCATGTGCAGCGTTTCAGCATCCTTGTACCTGCCAAATTCCTTGGCTTTACTTCTGAGTTAGAGCAGGTGTTGCTCAAGGAAGCATTCAGACTGACAGCATCTCTGAAAGTCCCCTTTATAGGTTTGAAAGCATGAATATTCACAGCCAAGTCCAAATAGAGTTTCCCCCCCCATCAGTGGAATATACCGTTGCACCAGGATATGAATGCAAACACTTATATCCTTTGAAGTCAGGAAACCCCACCATTTACTGTCTGAAAATGGAGGTGAACGCTGAACCAGGAGCCTCAAAGGAACCTAAACTCTCCCGTTGCCTGGAAGATCCTGATTTAATGACTCAACCCAATCTTGGCTTCCACAACAGCTTAGTAAGGCAGGTGCTATAGGTTGTTTTCCAGGCATGACAGAAAAATGTGCATTCCTCTGCTCACCTCTGTGACACATTCCCCTCAAAGCTCTGCTCAGTTTAAAGTAGGAACCACTGTGGTAGGAAAATTCATACAGTGAGTAGAAAGCATGGTGGGAAAAAAACCACCTTTCCATGAGATATGTAGTAAAGATGTGTAAGGGGTGTCGAATTAACATCTTCAGTACATTCTTCTCCCTGACTTTTCAGATGTTTAAGAAAATGAGAATGGAAAAAAAAGTAATTTCGCTTGAGGTTTTTTTCCTTCTCATTTTCTTTGGAGTTTTTTGTTTGGTTGGCTGGTGGGTTTTTTTAAGTGAATTCACATTTACTCAAAAAGCCATTTTTATCTTTAAAACTGATTCTGATGAGAAATCTTCTGACTACGTTATTGTTTATTATACCTAGAGAAGTAAAAGGAGTAGAAGTTTTCCTGCTCTGTCATTCTTTTTATGTCTTTTGATCTTGTCTCTGTCCCGGAGATGATACTACTGTGAGAAGTCTGTGGTAAATCACCAGGGTGAGAAAGGAGCTTAGCTCTTTGAAATGAATGTAGTCAAGTTTGTGTTACACCCTCTGTGATCTGATAACAACAAATTTAACATGCAAACGATCGCAGAGACATATACATGCAGGTAATCCGCTTATTTGCAGACTTGAACAAATATTGACAGAAGAAACACCGTACTTGTGGGTAATGACCCACCACACTGATGACAGATCACAGCCCAAACTAGAGCTTGTGCATGAAAATGCTGGATGTACAGGGCTTAGCTCCATTTTTCCAGCAGTATAATGTGTTTTCTTCTTTTGCATTAAAATTGATCAAGTCAAAGGAGCGACACTGATCTTCCTGGGTCAGGTGTCAGAAGCGACTTCTGAATGCCGCTTTAATGGTGTTTGCTACAGAATGGTAACTTCAGGTGTACCTATACCACATGTTCCAGTCAGATTTTAGTGGGCTGAATGACCTCCTGGGTGTGCTTCTCTCCACTGTTAATAGATGAGGACCAAGAAATTAAGTGCTGGATTTAACAAACTCAGTTAAATGCATTTCACACTCTTGAGTTTTTCACCTCCTCTGTGTAATTCCTGATTCCATTTTGGGTAGGGTGCTATGGGCTAGGTGTGAGAGGTTTCGTTAGACCGATGTAAACCAGAATGCATGTGAAATCTCTGCTGTAAACTGCTTTTTGGAAAATAACCCATCCAGTTTATAGATGCTAGATGTTTTGATGTGATGCCTATAGTGGAAATAGCCTACAATTTGGAATTACTATTATCGCATTTTTGCTATATAGAGAAGTTTAAAAATGTAGCAGTAATGTTTTTGTAATGGGAATAGTCTGAAGGTATTTGTAAGGTAAATTTTGGGGGGAAAGATGGAAAAAAAACAGACATAAGGATGAAAATTCTTAGGTTGGAAAGCTCTCTCTTTGGTTGGGAGCAGTTTGGATACTTGCAGGTTCCTAAATTGCTTATAATATCCTCCTGCTTTCACTCTGACTTTTCATCCTGGAGCTCCAGCCCAAAGAAAGGATATTGAGTCTGAGATGGGCCAGTATCATCATAGTTCAACAGAGGAAAAGAAAGGGAAACCATTCTGTTATTTTTAGAAGAGAAACTGCCCTCCCACCTGTTCACCAAATACTCCTTCCATAGTACATCTTGCATGCCTGCTTGATGAGGAACCACAGGCTTCAGTGTATCTGGCTCTTCAAAGACCGTATCTTGTAGGTATGACGCCATTGTGCAGCTATGTAGTCAGCATACCGCACCTCAAAGCAGGGGCCTTTCTGAGTCTCTCGCTGAGCATCTCTAAGTTGCTAGATTCCTATCAATACAAGGGCTGCTACTAGAAGAACTGGTCAGGAATATTATGCCAGGATAATTTTGCTAAGAAGATCTTTCTAGAAACCAGTCTACCAGAAACTCTTCCCCTCTATCTCTCCTCCCCCAGCCAAAAGCAGCAGCTTTCCATCTGCTTGCTTGGAAGACTCACTTTTTGCCTGCAAAGAACCTTAATGTCAAAACCAGCAAGTAAAAACATTACAGGTTGATTCCCTCCCCCATATAGTTTCACTTTTTTTTTTTTTCATCCAGATTTAGGATGAACATTTCCTCCAAACACATTATACCTTTTTCTTTTGTAAAATCAGGAAGGTATGTCTGATTTTAATAGATCTTTAATTATGTTCCATAGCTTGCTAAAATGAAGCTAAAATTATACCTTTCATGATGACAGTGAATCAACTTTTCTACCTTTTTTTTTGGGTGGATATGAAGGCTTGTGTCCTCCTGATGCCATTGACTCAGGACTGCTAAAGGAAGTCTGTGAAGGAAAGTCTTCTTCTTATCACTTGGCATTTCTGACTTGCTAATCTGATTTCAAAGAAAAATTGTTCATAGGAGTTCCTGGTTCAGATCCTCTTCCTTGCTAAAGTTATGTCAAAGCACGTGCAACAGTAACTGGATGAGCAAGTCAAGCTTGCTGAGTTCAGACCCAGATATGCTAAGAATTTACTGATTTAGCAGCTCTCAGATGCCAGTTAATAACCAGAGAAATAGCAACCCACTCAAAGTTATTGAGTCAGACAATCTGACTTCTTCCTGTACTGGTGCCAAAACCCAAGTCTGGGTGATGCTCCAACTCAGCAAATCTCTGTGTCAATGATTATGTTCATCTGATGCCCTTGGCTAGATGAACTGATAAAAAAAACAGCTTGCGTTTTCTCCCCTCCACCACCACCCCTCCTTTACTTCCCATTGCTGCTTACATAGTTTTATTACCCACACTGTCTGTCTCTTGCAGCATAGTCTGACCAAGCAAGTGATATGGTGAAAGAGGAATGCAACTCAGGCTACTTATTGTGTGGCTATTCAGCCTCTTCCTGGTAGCAAGAGGGGAGTACCAGCAATAATAGTCTGCACTCAGACATATCAGAGAAAATACATGCTTGGGGAAATCGTGAGGCGGGACAAGCTGCATGGTACCCTTCACAGGATCAAGTGGTGTAGTTACAGAAGGTGATGAGGCCACCACACTTTGGACAGAGTAGTTATCATTTTCCAGGTGTTTTCCTTGTGCTCCAAATCAAGCTTCCAGTTCAGTTCTTAAAAGTCTGTATTCCTGACAGCACATTAAATGTATTACAGGAAATAGACATCTATTGTCACAAAAAGATAAAAGTTTTCATGAGATTTCTTTTTTTTTTTTAACCAGCTATATAAAATCGCCCTAAAGTATTAATTCAACTTGTTCAAGACAGAGAGGCCTTGGGAAAGCCAATAATAGGACTCTTACTTATTCTTATTTACTCCAAGGTAGCAGAGGCTTCACCTTCGTGATACCTTTAGGAAATCTATCCAAGCAGCTGGTAAGAATCTTTACATTGATACCCTTGGGCATGCCCACCAACAGAAAGTCCCCATCACTCAGGGTTAACAGGGAGGCAGAAATCTTTTGGGAGACAGCAGGATTCAATTCTGCATGGCTGGTGTCAGCACTCAGAGCCCATAGGATCAGTCGGTCTGCTTGTCTGCCCCCATGGCCGGTGGCAAGACATATTCCTTTATGGTAACACCTATTATACATCAGTTCTCTGCAAAAAAAATGGTGTCCCCGGAGGTGGGCCACTTGTATCCTGTTGGCACAGTCCACATTCAGGGTTGTTCCTATTTGGCTCCATTCCCTGGAAGAGATGAGGAGCAGCTGTGCAGGAAATAAGTGATGCCCACACTGCCGAATGCTTCCTCCTGTACAAACAAACGGTGAGCTACGCTGCCTGGTTAAAGGCATGCACCGTAGTGCTGGAATCAGTTCTGCTCGTGTGCATGACCACATGGCACCAAATGAGGGCTGTCACAACTGGTGGGCAGGCTGGAGATGTCCCATAGCTGGGATCTGACTGACCACTACAGCTGCCAGTATTGCAGAGGCTTGTGAACTACAACTTGACATATCCATCTCTTAGGCAGCAGCCCCACAGAGAAGAAATAAAGGGGTGTGTGTGGTGTGTGCTGTTGTTCTTGTCTGAAAACAGAGTTAGCTCCAGTTTTCTGCCAAAATATCAAAAAAAATCAGTTACTTTAGTTCCATTATAAATGTCTTATTATAACTGTCTTACTGTTATTATATTTGTCCTAAAGAGAAGAAGGGCTTGGAGATGTGGAAAGGAAGGGAAAGAAGTTAAAGGAGGAAACAAAAATCTGATCATTTGAAACATTCAGAAGAATATTTTTAAAGTATACTTGAAGGAATGAAAGTATGTTGGACTTCAGTGTAACACAATTTCAGATGTCTCATTTTTTTTATAAGCTTGTATGTGCGCGTGTGTGTGTATGTTTAAAACTGTAAAGACTAATATATAAAAAAGTAAAGTATTTGGCTTTAGAAAATCAAAAGCTAATATGAGATGCCAAGTTTGGCTATGCGGTCATTACAGAGGAGAGTGAAATTCGTTTGTAGACATAAACACCATACTATGCCTGCACAGCTAAAGACATCATCCAAACAATCTCCAACTGCCAAGGCTAGTTTCCTCTGGAGCAGACTGACCACATTCATGTTGGGAAGCTCGTGACCTGGATTTCCTCTGGGTGCTATGTGGGGCTTCTGTGGTACTAAAACATAATTATTCTGGTTTTGGTTTGGGCCTTTTTCAGTCTAAAGTGCACAAACCAATGAGAGGGAAGAGGGGTGTCTTAAAGCGTGCTGTCAAATGCTTGAGTTGTGAACCTTGGGCATGGGACTAGGATATTTGATGATTTAAGACCTTGCTGGATAATGCTAAAGGACCATGTAGGTCAGAGGGAGCTGGTCCTAACACGGGCCTCTCCTTTCTGCCTCAGGAGGGAAATTCCCAGATGGAGGTATCCCTCAAAGCCAGGTTTCACCCTGGGTGGAATTAGTCTGTTTCTGAAAAGAGCCTGGGAGTAAGCTGGCATACGTGCAATGCGAGTGAGCAATTGAAACTGGGAGTTAGGAAGGAGTATGAGGGTGTAGTAACTTAGTTAGATTTCTTCTAAGGGAGGAACTAATGCCTGACTTCCCAGGTTCATGGCACCAGGGATGTGGAATAATTAGACTTGCCAATATATATTTTCAACATTAATTTTTTTTCTGTTCCGTGTCGAGTTTTTTGACAGACTCCCCACCTGCCAACTTTTGTCGGCCTGCAGAGCCCTGTTAGTCTTTAGGCTGAACTATAATTAAGGGCTTTTCAAAACCATGGGTGGATTTTGTCCAGGTGACAAACACACTGAACCATTAAACACAGTGTTTTTTATTGCAGTATCTCTCTGCCTGGAAATCCCCATCTCTTTTTCATCAAAGTATGAGCAAATATTTGAAGGAACGTGAAAATGAGATCCTATAGTTTCTTACAACATCTTGTTGCTCTGAATCGCTGTTAGTAAAGAAACATATGCTGCCTTGCTCTAAAAAGGTTGGCAGTTTTCATTATGAAGTGTGTGAGATGTGAGGTAGCAAATGGGGAGATATTTGGTAAGATCCAGTTTGCTTTACAGTGCACATACCTGTGGGTTTTTTCTAGTGGCTGCAGACGTGGTAAAACATACCAACTCAATAACACAGCAGTTTTCAAATGAGCAGTTCTCATTCCCAGTCATCTACTGTGACTTTATTTTTCTTCTTTAGTTTCTTAGCTGGAATTCTTTCCTTTAATTTACCTGCAATCTGACCTGAAAACAAAAGGAAATTATTTTTCTTTAATGAGAATGTTCATTTTACTACTTCATGTTAATTTCAGGCTTGAGGTGCTTGCAATGTTCATGCCTGAATTTCAGGCTTTGTTTTAGTGACGAGAAAAGTTCATAGTCAGATCCAGCACCCA
Source organism: Sagittarius serpentarius (assembly GCA_034782735.1). Classification (NCBI taxonomy): domain Eukaryota; kingdom Metazoa; phylum Chordata; class Aves; order Accipitriformes; family Sagittariidae; genus Sagittarius; species Sagittarius serpentarius. The sequence goes on along the minus strand of JAVKLA010000021.1, from coordinate 10,818,705 downwards.
GTTGACCCAAGATGATATATGTGAACATAAGGTTAAAGAGCTCACTGAAATGCAGATAGGTTTCTAAAAACTGAAGCTACTGCATTTTGGTGGAAATTACTTGGATTGATCTTTAAGAAACCATTACATTTCATATAGAGATGGGAAGCCTGTCTTTGTTTTATGTGACTGGCTTTTCTGATGATGCAGTAAACCGTTACTGTTCCAAAAGCAAGTACATTGCCTTGTGATCACAACAGAAGGTGTTGTCACAGAGTGGTTATATGGAGTTCATGAGATGATTTCCCATAAAAAAGGGAATAAACACAGATAAGGGAAAAATAACAACCTAGTGAAAAGTAAAGTTATATATAAAATCCATAAAAAGTGACTTCCTCCTTCTTAAAATACACAAGAATCAGTCTAAAAGAAAACATTGCATTTTATTCACTAACAGGGAGAATTTAAAGCATCAGTGGCCAGCTGAAGGTTCCCTCTCATATCATGAAGTCAGGTATGATTTGGGAAATATTTGTAATGATAGGAAAGGACAGATCTACAAGTAAGGTAGAATTCAGAATTACGTTAATTGCTCAGTTATATGGACAATGAATATGTCTTCCGTTCTGTTAAGTAAGCTGTATACATACTCTGTACCTGTGTCTACCAATAACTTAGGCTTGGAAATTTAGGCTGTTAATGTCTATATGGCTTAAAAACGGGAGCTGGAATTTTCCATGGGCTCTGTTGACAGTGGATCAGACGAGATTGGGCTTGGATGGATGATGCACCACTTTTATGGTTATAGCAATGCATCACATCATATTTTTCATTTACATTTTTGTACATTCTTGTGCCCTCTCTCTTTTCTAAATAGGGCTGAAAGTGGAACCTGTTATCAGTCCAAAAACCTACTCGATACATCAGCAAGGAGTTGTTACTTAAGAATGAGAACAAGTGCTTCCTCCCTCAGCGCTCTGTTACATTTTTGCATCTGGGAGCACTGGGGACCTGCAAGCACAGCCTGATTCTGGACATCTTTGTTTAGACCCCAGAAGTAGGATTTAGTGAAGCCTGAATACAGTGCCAATGAAAAAGCCTTGTGGCCCTTTAAATGGCCCAGGATACCTGAGAGGCACGAACAGGGAATTTTTGTCCTTCTACCTCTGCAACCGCAGGTTGCCAGATGCCAGATACTTGCGAAGGGCACCACGTGCCTGCGTTCGCGTAGCTGTATCCCACCTCTTCCACTGCTCGGGGAGAATAGAAGGATGCTAAGTTGGATGTTGTAAATATTGCCCTGGAGGATCTTGATGCCCTCCATTCACTTTGGAGGGAATGTGGTGTTCCACGTCAGGTGCCTGAGTTGCAGCCCTGAGGCTGAGTTTTGTGACATTTCACTGCTGCTGCAAAGTTGGCCAGCTGGGAGAAGGCAGCAAGCCTAGAACCTCGCAATGGCTACTGCTGTGCAACCGAGCCAGCCACACGATCGCTGTAGCCTTCAGCAATGGCTCATGTTCTCCCATTGACAACAGGAGAATTCTTCAAGCCTGTGGAATTACAAGTTGAAAGAGAGATTGAATGGGTTGTTTGCTCTTGTCTTACCTTGGTATCACCTGTATTATTTACCACTGCAAGGGTTATTAACATGGGCTGTGTGACTTTTAGTTAGGCAATGAGCTCAAAATCTGCCTGAAATTCTCCAAACCCACACCCATTGCTTCCCTGCTGGCATAAAGGTGCTATCACAAAAATCTGTGGGTTGAGTACCCCCCTCAGTGTAATCTTCTGCATATAACTTGAGCCACATATCTGAAATCTGAGCTGCATTCACCTCCTTGAAAACCTGAAAATTAGGTCATTCTACATGACTATATGAAGAGCTGCCTTTCTGGAAGGCTGTTAGCTGTGTTGTGGTTAGATGGCAGTTCTCCTAATAGGAAGCCACTGAACTACAGCATAGATTGAACTGTACCACGTAGCAGGTGGGAGATGATAAATTGCAGTCAATGAAGCTAAGGCTCAGAGTTGCCTCGGTGTTGGTAGAAATAACACTTTACATTTCGGTATTAGTCCTCTAAGCCATTTAGTACCTGTACTTCATTATCAGGATAAACCTGTGTAACCTATTATCCAGTTCTCATTTGGGAAATATACTCTTTATTATCTCATATATACCAACTAATTGAACTAGTCTTCTTTAAAATTTATTACTACACTGGTCTTTAGTATGACAGTTACTTAGTGATACAATGAAGTCCTATGCATATGCATATGTCATGAAACAGCGAATTGATTTCCAGCTTTGCTGGAGTGCCTTTTGTAAGGACAGTGGAGCTTTCAAATCTAAGAAGCAATATTCAGATTAAACTTTCAGCTTCTTAGCTGAATGACCTCTTTTTTTTTTTTATTGCACACAAACTTTACATCAATAATGTCAATGCTGACTTAAGCAGTGCTCTACTACCTGATCTGCTGAGGGCAGTATGCACAGGATGGGTCTAATGGCAGTAAGGTGATAGTTGGGATTTGTTTCTGCCTAGGAGGGCAGAAATTTGGTCAGTATAACTTTAAGCTGTTCAAAGTCAGTGGCAGGGTGAAGCTTTTTGCTTAGGGTTTCTGATTCTCCTAAGACCATTCAGATTCTCTGATAATACAACTAGGGACCTGAGGCACCCATATTAACTGTGAGTGCTTCCTTTGCAGCAGTATGTGGGATCGTCTTTTGCAGTTTTTCACCTTATTTGAAGCTGAAGCTTCAGGTCATTTTGTAGGGTACACTGGGAGGGGTTTTTTTCTTGCAAATTTATAATGAACATAACTGGTTTAATCTTTAAGGCTTATTAATTTCCTGTGTTGGCTGATTATTCTGGTCATTCTTGTTGCATTGCTGCTTGGAAGCACTTCCCTGCTGCTGTTGCTCCTTTTTAACAGAACACAGAACACAGTTATTTATCCATTGGACATAAAGTTTAACACCATTTCTGGCATAAGACAAAACATTACACTTGAGGTGGCTGACCAGACTATTGCATTAAGTAACTAAAAGGGAAGAAAGGTGGGAGAAATCATAGCCTCAGTGTGCCTGGTAAACCAACAGTGAAGCTGAGTTGCTGTGTACTCCATGTGCTAGGGATGACACCCGGCACACTGTAACAAGTTTGGCAAGTCTGACCTGTGTGAATTTGTCAGGTTGAAATTCATTTCTGAAAGATGGGTGTCTAACTGCCACCACCAATGAATTAGACACCGATAAGTTGGACTTGATGATCTTTATGGGTCACTTCCAACTTGAGATATTCTGTTCTGTGATAAGAAAAATCCTCTTTCTTTGTGCTTTTTATATTTGCATAATTCTCTGTTTAAAAGCATTATTAAGGGCTTGAAAGTGAAACAAAACATTTCTAATATGTACACAAGATGTTTTAATCAACTTAAAGATTTTTGCTTAGGTTTAAAAAATAATTTCAGAAAGAAAATAATTCGCATGTCGGTCTTGTGACTGGGTCTTGTAATGCAGTGCATTGTTTTCTCTCACTTAAAGCATTAGCAGCTAGATGATGGCACGAGTATGGAAGTATTTTTTTATGAGTTGGCTTTGCTAGGATTCTCCTAAATATTAGCTGAATGCCTTGGCTTTGTTTGTGGACTCATTGTCTCTTAATTTATAGAAAAATAAAAAAAGGAAGCTAAGAAAACTCTAAGGCACTGGTTTGGTTTTCATGCAGGAGTACAGCACCGAAGAGTAAGGCACCTACGAGCTGTAGAAAATCAAAGCCAAAGGCTTGCCAAAAGTCATACAAGAATTCAGTTATGAAACCAGAAGTTATCACAGCCAGATCTCCAAGATAAGAAGTCCAGGGCTGACTGGCAGCCATTCTGCAGGAAAAATTTTGGTAAGATTGTGGAATACTTCATTCATAATGTTCATTTTTCTTGACCTAATATGAATGAGTTGGTTGCCAGTTTAACCACACAAGACTCAGTGTTCAGAGAATGCATGCAGCTTAGCTAAATCAAAATCTCAGCTACATGGCAACTGAAAATCAGTGGAACTGCAGTTGTTTATGAGAAGTTAGGCTCTGGATTCAAAATGTCACACAGCATTGCCAAGGCAACAATATCGAATCATGCTTAGCTGAAATACTCTGAAGAGTAGACATAGCTTAAACCGAGGTTAAAACAGCTTTTTTCTGAAGGTCAAAGAGGGCCGCAACACTGGCCAGTTGCCTTTAAGTAAACAGCACCTACAATACCTACAATATCTTTAGCCTCTATAATGCATAGCATTGCCTTTGTGCTAGACATCCTATTGACTCTGTGTGACTCATATTTTATGACCTCACCAATGAGATAACACCCTCATTTGATAAAAGGGTATATCAATTAAGAAAAGCCCTGCTGTCTGATAACCTGATTAAGAGCTGAGTACTCAGGGTGGTGTTGTGAGACCTTTCATTTCTAATCACTTCTGGCTTCTTGTTGAGCAGCTTTATGGAATTATCCAGCCTTTGGCAAACTTTTGTATGATGCTTATTGCACCTAAAGATAAATTATTCTTTATTTGTTCAATTTGCTACAAGGTGGGGCCCATCTGCTTGTAGGGATCAGTTTTCTAAAGAAAGACTTGGTATCAGAAGGTTCATTTTCCATTTGAGTGTCCTTAGGGCTTTTGTATTTTTGCCATCTCTAGAAGTCAAAGAAGGAAAAGAAAAAAAAAGTAATGCGAAAACTTGAGATTTAAGATCACAGATGTACATGCTGATTTATAAGTTCTCTGACCAGAAATGTCAGTGATTAATATCAAATTTGAGAAAAATTCCCAAATTTGGAACTTGAAGCAAGGTTTTCCTTGCTTACATAATCCAGTAAATGTAGATCAGAAAACTTATTCGTTATGCTCACAACGTGGCCAATCCCTTGCCACTGTGAAAACGTTGTCACACATCACTATCACAAAGTAATGGAAAATTTCATACGTATTGTGAGACATACTATTAGGCCTTACGTTGCCTTTTCCAAGGGTGGAAACCATCTATGGGGAAAATGCCGTGTAGTTTACTTTATAGTTTGCTTCTCCTTTTGTTGCTTCCCTTTGGATGTCTAATCTTAGGATCAGTGTTGAACTTTTACTAACAAGGCCCTTAACAAAGCAGTTGTGCAGGAAGGAGATGTAGCCCTTTTTTCTGTTTCAGTTTAAACAAGAAAAACTTCTGATAGCACTGATGTAGATAGCAGTGAGGTTTTGCTCCTTGGTAACCAGCAGTGTTTTGTGGTGGCAGCAGGAACTCCAGGAGGTTCTGGAAGCCACTGGTAGAGCACTGACACTTGGGATAAGCCTGCTTCCACCCTGCCTAACACCATGCAGGCAAACCAGAGAGCACCATGCTAGGGGTTTGTTTTGTTTTGCTTTGTTTTTGAGATTCAAGCCCACCTGTTTAAAACCTTCCTGTTACTGACCTGGCTTTTGGTGTTAGGATGACTACAGTTTTACTTCATGAGCTGAGACCTAGTTTAGAGAGCGTTTCCTCTGATAGCAACCCTTCACAACTATTTTAGAAGCTACTAAACTACATCCCCTCTCTTAGGCAAAGACTGTTGGATCAAAATTCAGTCCTCCTGGGATGTCCTTATTTCAAAGTCCTGTGTCCATTCTTGGACTGTGTGGACTAGGTCATGTCTTTCATTTAAATCAGAGCGTTCTTTTTTACCTCTGGTCCCTTTCATATTTTCAGGTCTCCGGAACCACGTATATTCACTTAAATGTCACGCTGCTCAAACAACGCTTAGGTGGAATAAGTATCTGACACGAGAAGTGGTGTTTCTTGCGCAAAACCTCCCTTAGCTGACACAGCTGATCAGAAAAGTGGTTGTTAGCAGACAAGTAGCAGTTATAACAATATATACAATAATATATACAACTATATAATAATGTTTAAATATCCTGTGCTCATACATCAATCATGCCTCAGTAAAATGTTTGAACAGTACATAACTTTACAACAGTCTTCTGAATAATTTATGTGAGAGCCTGAAGGCAGAAAAGATGATAGTGCCAGCAGGCCTTGAAGGAAGAGAGTGCCTAGAAAAGCACTTGCCATGTCGGGAGAGCATGATGTCAGATACGAAGTAAAATCTAGGTAGATCAGGCAGGGATGGGATCAAAACAGCCCCTTGCCATTACTGGCAGAAGTGCAGACCAAGGGAATGTCTGTGGGATCTCCAAAAGTGGAACAGAGACCTACACCAAGAATGTGGATGTTGTGGTCCAACAAATACTCTCCTGAAAATCTAAGAACCTAAAAAGTGTGAATAACTGGGTGAGTAGCAGAAGATGCTTACAGAATATTGGGAGAACAGGGCATGTGTAAGATACATTATTCCTCTGGGATATCTCAGCCATGCCTTACAATAAGCAGTTTAGAAACTTCCTGGAACATGAAAAACAGCAAGAAAATAAATGATCAGATATTTGCACACAAGGCTACCTCATGAGCCGTCTTTTCTGCGGGCTAACCAATCCCAGCTCTCTCAGCCTCTTCTCCCATGACAGATGCTTCTGTCCTTTAATCATCTCTGCGGCTGTTTGCTGGACTTGCTCCAATAGCTCCATATCTCCCTTGTACCAAGGAGCATAGAACGGCACACAGCACTCTGGATGTGCCTCACCAGTCCTCAGTAGAGGGGAAGGATCCCCCCCGCCCCTCAACCAGCTGGCAACACTCTGCCCAATGCAATCCAGGAGACTGGTAAGACATAAATTGTACTGGCAGTACACGAATAGGTGGGGCAATGTACAACAAAAGCATTCTGAGACGGTGGGCAAATGCAGTCAAAAGCTAATGAGATAGCTCATATTGCCCCTTCTGCATCAGCGTACCACCCACTACTGGGTAGCAACACAACAGAAACTGGATTCGAACTCAGGACATCAATATAAGACCTGAGGCACGAGTACCATAATGATGGGCCCTGCCCAGAATTGTACCAGGATGCAAGGACATATGGCAAGGAGACAATGTGGTGAAGTTAGGACCAGGCACCTTTGAGATTATACTAATCATATCATATCACATCATACCATATCATAGCTAATAGATACAAGTAAATATATACGCATATATGTACACGCAAAGGCACAGAGGAATGTACTGGCAAATCTGTAAAGAAGAGGAAGACTTCCCCAATTAGCATGGTCACACTGGTAAATTTGTAGTCTGGTAACAGTGAAAAATCCTTCAGGTATACCATGGGTCTGCATGGATCCCAAATTGCTTAATAGTGCATTGAAAAGCAGTCATTAGCCATTACTGGTAGAAGACATTCTGTCTGATTTATCCTAGTCAAAATGGCCAGAGGGGTGGTGGCACATTAAGTTAGATGAGCCATCCATGGCATACCTTTAACTTATCAGCTGTGGGTGATAACCTATCCCAGAGACGTTCCAGTGTAAACTGAACTAAGAATATTGCAGATGTAAAGAGTTTCTATTTTGCGAGTAGTTAATATCAGGGCAGAGTCAGGATAGGACCTTGTTATCAAACAAATGAGGGCCAATGTACATTCACGTAGCAAAAGCAGCAAATGGAAATCATAGAGAACTGAGACCGTATTTATTGGCTTTGGAATTCAGCAGTAAGGAAATGCTTAATCAAAACTAGAGGGTGGGAGTCCAGAAGTTGTGGAGATCTTTACAAATTGTACACACCCCATTCTTGTCCTGCAGTTTTGTTTCTTTCGCAAAAGCTTTCACTTCCCCCCCACCCCCCAGCCCCCGGACTAATATGACAGCTATGCAAATGTTTGAGACTGTGAACATTCAACAGTTGTATTTTCTGGCCTTGCTGAACACAAGCCAGCCTGTGTCTGCAGAAACAGTATTTTGCAGAAGCAGCATTTTGCAGAAGCAGCAGTGAGTACGCACAGACATATGCTCTGCTTTACTAAGGGCACTTGCCAAAGCCTTGTGAATTTGTCCAGAAAAGAGAAATGTTCCTGGTCAGTCAAGTCACTCCCAGGAGTTAGTAGAAAAGATCCCCTCTTTAAGTCCTGACCTCTTATTTATGCAATATATGTTATACAATAATAGTGTGTTCCCTGGTGTAAACATCTGTCTGTTCCCCAGAACATTTTCTGGACCTTTGGCCAATTTCAATCAAATTTGGCAGATGGCTAGATGTCTCAAGTAGTTCCTGTTAAGTTTCTGTAAGGCTAGAGAAATTAGTTAGCCAAGTACGAAAGGAAATTTATTAGGATATCTCTGTTAAAGACCTTCCACTGCAGGGGAAGCTTCAGTATTAATCTACCCCTTATTCCTTATAGGGAAACAACATCTAAATGCTTATATGTTGGAAACAAGGCTTCATTGCGCCACACCTTAAAAAACCTCTGACCTGATGGGTGCATTTTGTGGTACCTACTAAGATGTATATACTGACTGAAAGCTGGTGCATTCGTAAAATTCTTAGCTTGGATGAATAATGTTAGTGTAGTTCAATTAAAATTTCATTTGGTGTAAATCAATTAAAGTTTCAGTGGACCAAGAAGACAGAACCCTCTATGAAACCAGTCTTTATTATGTCTGATGCTTGTGGAACTGCTGTTCAGGAGATATTTTTGCCCTGGAACTGAATGAATTCTCTGTGGTTGCCCCTCATTGTGCACTACTGTTCTGAGAGGAATGAATGACCTCCCCTTTTAGCTGTAAAAAAAGATGTACTTTTTTATGCAATCATGTCCTTCCCAGTCGTTGTGAGTCATGAAGGCACTTTCAGCTCTCCTGTCCTGTCTTCCCTGTAATTCTTTCTCTCCGAGACTGAGAGCATCCTGGTTGTCTGAACTAGCTCTGGTGCACTGTTCTGCCATCTGTGCACACCAGGATAATGTTCGTTCTTGTCTATGACTTCAAGAGCTTTGCTCATCTTCTGACTTTCAGGTCTTTGTTCCTGGTACATTTACTGAACTGCTATTCCTCCTTTATAAATTCAGTCTGAACTTCAAATTTTTCTCCTGTGTGGCAAACTCTTTGTTGTTAATTCTTAACTCTTTCTTCAGCATTCAGTCAGTTCTGCAGTTTTCTCTTTGGGTCACAAGGTTAAACAGAGTGTGTTTAGGAGATTATTTTGAGAGATACAAGATTTGAGGAATGCCACAAAAAAAGCAATACACAAGCCAGCTTCCTCCACCTCAATTCTAGAACAGGGTTAAAACCCACACAGTGCATCAAAACTTGCCGCTATCAGAAATAAGGCTGCTTTCTCATTGTCTGGCTTTCCACTGTCACTCATCAGTTGTAGCCCTGGAGAGACATGCTCCTGAAATCTCTTCTTTCGTCTTTATAGCCTTACTACACCATTTCTGCCATGGGGTCACTTTCTTTTGTTTCTATTATTTTTCACTAGGTATCTTATTTGGGAAACATTTCAGACCCAAATACAGTCAAATTCAGAGTGACTCCTGACCCTTCTCTTGTGCCCCTTCTCAGCTTTTTTGTTTCTTAAGCCGTGTGTTGACAGGCCATAGCAGATTCTCTGCACAGCAAGTAAGGAATAATTTGCACAAAATTACAAGGAAATATTGAGAAGCAAAATCCAGTGCATTACTATGAGGGTGCAAACTGTAGTAAGAATAATAATGATCGACCTAATTCAGATGTGAGGACGCTCCCTCAGACCTGCCTGTGGGAGACAGCAAGCATTGCTTCCTCTTACGGATGTGTGTTGGGACAGGGAGCTCTTGGCAGCTGCTCTTCCTCCCAAGATAAGTGCACTGCAGACCTGGTCCAACGTTTCTTCTCATGGACTTAGGATCTTTGGAGGTAAGCTTGGTCTTTATTTGGGCAAGTTTTGATACTTCTAGTAGAGGGGGGACTGTGGGAACAGCATACAGGTTCTGGAGCCTCTGCTGATCTCCCAGGCAGCTTTTTCCAGGTGAATCCATGAACATATCTACCATGACATTCACCCAAACAAAAACCTGCACAACACAGTGCTGTACACAAAGGTTCTGCGTCGGCCCTCCTTGTCTCCCTGCACGCTAGGATCTCCCTTCCTTGCTCAGGTTAGCCATAGCTATCTTCTGGACAGTGTTTTGACCTTGTCACATGCTCAAAGACCAATTCCATAGGTGTCTTCCTGCCAGTCTTTAGGCTTGTACAAGAGAAAGCCCCCTTTAATATGCTACTACCTGAAAGTTAAGATGTAGTTGACCAACACTTTCAGGAAACAGGGACTGCTCTGTCATCCCCTCAGCACACAGGAAATGACTTTACACTCCGTTTGGAACTTCAGTTTGAAAGCCTGTAGATGAAGAGGTACTATTTCCTCAGTCAAATGCTTGATGGAGAGTGGGCAGGATGCAGGCATTTCTGTTGGCGTATCGGGCAGAAAAGGCAGCAAGCAGACACTCCTTCTCAAATGCATGTATAGCTCCTGGAGAAATCGGGAAAGCAGGCTGGGGAATTTAAGCTCTCCGTGTGACAGTATTTTCATTTGTATTGTTCCTGGTATAACATCTACATTTTCCCCTCTCCTCCCCTCTCCTTAATCCACATACAAAGGTGAAAGAAAATAAGTTCATGAATGATTTATCAAAGCGCTACGCGAGAGTCAGTCCTTCTGGTGGATTTGCCAAGCAATGTGACATATTGTATTACACCACATGAGTCATTGGTCTTTGTCATGCTTGGGGTGGGGGGACGGGGGGGTGTTGGGTTGTGTTACCAGCAGTGTAAATTTTACTGTAGACTGTGCGTGACATGGGGATTCAGATTCTCTTCCTGGTTCTGCACAGTTAACGCGTTTGTAAGGGCCACCTCAGTAAGTCCTTCAGCAGCTGAGAAGGAAGACTCTAGTTGTGTTTCAGTCACAACAAAAAGGTTTTCCGGAAAATACAGTACAGAAAATAATACAATTTATTTGTTTTCATTTGCCTGGAGGACTATTTTAACCCCTCAGCTTCAGCATGGGTAATGTTCAGCTCCATCTTCCTTCAGTTCACTTCTCAGTCTCCAGTTAACTTATTAACAATGTGATCCAGGAGACATTTCCAGATCTGGTGTCCTGATTTTCTTTTTAAACCAGAGCTCCCTTGGCATGAGCACAGTAGCGGAGCGTATGGTCTGACAGCCTGTGGCATTAGAAGGTGGAAAGGGGCAAACGGGGAATGAACAAGGGTTGTTGGTCTTTCGGCTTTAGGAGAATACAGGCAAGAAGCAAAGCATGTTGGGGACCAGGTAACTGAGGTCAGATGGGACAAATTCAGAGGCAGCTTAAAAAACGAAGAAAACCGTTTCAAAACTGATTTGAATTGAAAGAAGAGACCAAAACCTGTAGGAAAAGGATTGTGTGTTTCTCTTCCCAGAGCAGCTTCAAAATTATGAAGTTTGCAGTTTCATAGAGCGAGGCACAGGTCCCTCTGCACACTTGGTTTGGATAACTCTTCTGGGTCAGTCGTATTTAAAGAAAACAGTAAGATGTTTTAAAAAAAAACCACAGCCAAACCGATGGCTTTGGGAGGAAGAGCAGCCTGCAAGAGCTGGACTTCGAATTGGTTGTTTCCTTCCATCTTCCCCATTTCAGAGTTTTTATAAGCTATGGCCTTTATGAGGAAGATTTTTTTCAAAAAAAAGGTGTTGAGAAAGGTAAATGAAAGAGAAATCTGCTTTTCCAAAAAAGGACCTTCTGCTTATCAAAAAATCTGGAAACTTAATAGTGAAATGAGTTTCATTTTGATATGAAATAATGTCTTTCTGTTTCTGGTAGGAGGGAGGTGACAAATACTATTTTTCTTCTTAATGTAATGAAGCCCAAGATTGTATTTGCTTTACTAACATATACATAGCTGATGCCTCCATGCCCCATATTTCATACAAATGTGACACACTTATTTAATAATAATAATAACCGTATTTATATTATTCCTCTCAACTTTTTATCTATATGTTTAGCTAAGGAGGCAACACGTCATACAAGTTACCAAACAGAAAACAAGTTCAACGGACTAAGATTTGCAAAAATTACATAAGAGAAGTAAGCACAAGAAACGTAAAGATATGTAAACCAGGAGTTAATTTCCAGCATGCCTAGGTGGATGCAACTCTACTACCCTTACCAGTTTGTCCTTTGACTTTTTTTCTGCCACAGTGAAATAAAATTATTTGGTACATGGGAATCCTGGAGATCCTTCCTGGCTTATGTGGCCTCTCTACCTCATTTCTGTCAAAAAGGTAAGAAAAAATAAGCAATGTCTTGAAGGAGGCACCTGAAGAGGCTTTATCTGCAGTTGCTGTCAGCAACCCCTCTGCTCCTTCAGTTTCACTAAGCTTACCTTGAGTTTTAGCTAGTGGAGTATCTAGTCTAACTCCTCTCTAACTTTCGATGTTTCATGGAAATACACTCCATGTCAAAGCTTAACTCCCCACTGACAGGTTTTGTGAGGGTTTGCTGCTGATGGAGAAACTATGTACAGGAAAGTGCAACTTCTTTCCTGGTTCTGGTTTTGTGTTTGTGTGACTGTTAGTCCCACACAGTTCCAACCACAGCTGTAAGATGAAGATATGCACAGCCTCTAATAAATATTATATGTGTCTTAGAAATTGTATTGACTAAAGAGAAAGTCTGTAATGCTGAGACAAGTAGGGGAGCAACTCTGCCGTCTACCCCTGAGATCAAATGTGTTCCCAAGGCAGCGCTGACAGACTGAAAAGCATGTTAAAATACTACCTAACTACATCTAGATGGGCAGAAAAAGGCCAATTATTTATGTTGGAATTTGGGAACATAAGCATTCCCCAAGAAACAGTAGGGAGGTGGGTTTTAAAGTAAATATAGGGAAAAAGGAGAAATATGAATAAGGTTTTCAACTGAAATTCCAAAAAACATGAAGATTTGAAGAGACTGGGATTTCTTTTTAGATTAATTTTTCAAGCGGGGTTTCATTTTCTCATGATTTTTTTTTTAATCTCAGTGTCTTGATAGATTTGGATCCATGTTTGTAATAAACTGTAGGCACAGGCAAAGCTTCTAAGGGACATCAGTTTGCATGCTACTTTAATTTCAGTCCATATGCCTTTGATCTGCATATTTTTAAGTCAATAAATTATAAAAGGGAATGTTTTTTTACCCTTTAGCTCTCTGAACTAGACATCATTCAGATTTAAAGAAAACTGCTAGTGTCTCAAGGAGAAAGGAACCGTAATCTGAATCCAAAGTCATCTTCAGTGCTCACAGAGGGAGATGTCCTCCTTCACAGGGATTCAGTCTTCCACAGGCTGGAACTGCCTGTCTCTCCTACCCATGCTCTGGCCTCCCAGGACCTTCTTCCCTCTCTGCCTGGTTCATCTCTCTGGGATATGAAATAGCCCTTCCTCTTGGAATAAGAGGGATTGGTGCTGGCAGACTCTATGTGCAGTCCTCTCAAGTGCTGGCAGTCCAAGAAGCCCTTGTGATTTCTCGTGAATTGCTGCGAAGCAGTTACGGTAGGAAAACACCAAGAGCACATTTACAAAGAGGTGCATTAGACCAATTCTGGCAGCCAAGCCTGCAAATCCTGTAAGTTGTGTTTGGCAATGACTGGCCAAGTAGCGCCTTCCAAGGAAAGTGCAAGAAACCTCACAACAGAGAGCAAAAAGGAACAGCTCACCAATAAGAGGAATTTACTCCTACCTCTCCTCAGGCAATGGAGCCTGAAGGTTTGTGTAATGGTATCTTCAGTATCTGTCTTCCGGGCAGAGAGACCTGGCCACCCAGTGCATGAGGTTAGGGACTGCGGGGTGAAATACCAGATTTGTTCATTGCTGTTGACGTGGACGTAGCTGCCACGTAGCTGATCTATGTAAAGGAGCTTCAGTGAGATTCCAAAGAGAGGAAAACATGTGGATTTGAAGGATATCCAAATGAGCAGTAGAGACACGGGGTTGTGAGCTTGCAGCAGGGGTTGGTAATTCTGGTGGAGTTCAGGGTGACAAGTGAGGAAGGATGGAGACGCAGCATGCTCTGTATGAACCTCTGTATGTACTCCTAATGAACCAAGGGGATCCCTGATATTTTGCCCTGGGGCTAGACTGAGTTAGCTTTGTCAGTCTCAGAAATGATTCTGCTACTGTAGTGTAACGAAACCTCTAGATTGAGACTAACACTCCAGCTGTAAGTAAACATACTGGGTCACAAGCATAGATGTGCTACTGTTCACATAAATGGTGTTTTATCAGTTTGCTTAAGTGCTGTCTCTTAGCTTATAAAACACTTGAATTTACTGTACAATACAGTCAGCTTCAAGAAACTGCTTGTAAATAAGCGTTTCTGATGAAGACTGATAAGTCTCAGAGCCACAGAGCCGTTTTTGTTTGCCTGTTAAGATTCAGTGGCCTGAAGAAAAAGCAGATCAGGAAACAGATATTTGTTCTCTACAAATAGCTTCTTCTTACTTTTGGTAGCTCACGCATGTTTGAGACGAACACCAGATAAACAGGGATAGTTTCTAATCCTTTCTCCATAGTGCCCAAGGAAGTGAAACAATGCCTTCAAGATTTTGTGCTGCCTTTTTAACCATACCACTTATTTAAGAAAATATTGCTGATGTGCAGAAACCATCTGTTTGCTTTTTTTTAAATGAGAGATGAGAACTTCAGAAAACCTAGAACATGATTTTCATTATGTAGTGTCTAGTTTGTTTCATGACTTTATTTTCAGTTGTTCGTATTACTTTAAAAGTGCATTATAAATTACTAAACAAGTAGTACACTCAAGTAGCACTGAACAGTGTACACCCAGTGGTACCCAGCCTACACTCAGCACATCCACTGTCAAGGCTTCAGGGCTCTCAACGAATCACCGAACAAACTGACATCCCATTGCCTAAATGCTGTCACTCCGAACAGCAGCAAAGTGCAGATGTACCACCAAACCTATGTAAAATGAATCTAAATTAGCCTGTACTGCTGCAGCTGATTTATAAAAGTATCTGTGAGGATATATGCTGTCATGTTAAGCAGGACTCCTTTCACTTAACCTGAGCCATCTGAAGACAGTCAGTTCTCTGGCCTAATGGGTTCATACAGATCTCCCTTAGTCCAGAAAGAGAGAGATGGGCAAGATGATTCCTCTTGCCTCTTCCTAGAAGATGATTCCTCTCTCTTGTGGTGACTAGGATAGGGAAAGTGAGCTGTCTATGTGGTCTTATATGCCCAAACTTGAAATCCGCAAAGAGCCTTCTGCAATGTGGTTGCTCTGTGTTTCTATGCAGTTACTATGCACTCACACATCCCTCCAAATCAGGACTAAACTGTTTTCTCCTGTGACACAAGAGCCCAGTAACGTCCCTTTTGGTGTCCCCACTGAAATGCTGTGAAGAAAAAAAGTCTGATGAGATGTTGAAGATGTGCACATACCAAATGAGAGCTGCAATTAGTAGCTTGTGTCAGGCTTTTTAATACATCAGTATGTGAATGTAGAAGGGAGTCAGTTGGTCATACAGAGGTATTTATTCACTACATTAAAGCTTCTAACTCTAATGCCCATAGAGCTGTGCCAACAGAAACAAGTAAGTGAGAGGCCTCGCTAAAAGCTGCATAATTGGTCGGACAGACAAAAGAAGATATGAGCGTTGAACATGAAAATAAAATAAGTATATGATCGTTTACCTTAATATAAGACCAGTCACATGGCTGCCTTTCAAGGAATAATATGAGCAATTACTCTTGTAATGCATTCATGTGGTAAGACTGAAATCTTTATAAATTACACAGTAAAGATATCTGAGCATCAAATATCCTTTTAAGTCCAGCAGTATTTTTCAAGATATTTACAAAGTTAATGTTTGACATTATGTTTCTAGTGATATTAATAATATAAAAGTGATGTAATTATGTCAACCAATAAAATGAAGGATATAAAATACAGAACAAATGCAAGTCCCTTCAAAACAACTAATCAAATAACTCTTCCTTTCCAACATCTGCTGTTCTTGTTTCTCTTAAGCAAAAAACTTTGAGAGTATGAGAAGAACTGTTGTGATATGTTGTTATTACTGAAAGCTTCTAGAATATTAGGACTGCTTAAAATAGTTCCTATTATACTATAATAAATATTGTGATTGTATTGAAGTATGATACTGATTTTTTTAAAAAAATCGCTTTTTAACTAACCTGTCATTATTTAACATGGTATGCATTAATTTCTGTATCATTGACTTGAAATCATTTGAGTAGTTTGAAAGCCTTATTTAAATGTGTAGCTTTTACTCCAGTTTTTCCATGTTGGTAATCTCTGATTTTTGTTAAGGTTGAGTATTCCTGATATCCCTAATATTCAATATGTATTGACACTGTGACCTTTAGTACGCACTTTAACAGGTGTTTTTATGGGCTTTCATGACCATTGTTATTGTGTGCGCAGGTAAAATGTCTAACTTGGAAAGTTTAATGAGTACCTTTTAAGTCTGTTTTTTGACAAGCTCATGACCAAGAATTCCAATCCAAAACCTAACTCCGAACGATTTTAAAGCAAACAGTATAGTATATTGTTTTCATGTAAACCTGAAACCCTTTGGAAAGATCTGTCAGTGCCAGAGAACTGGCTGGGGGAGCCCTGCTTCTAACAAAGCTCCAGGCTTAGAAGCCCAAAAGCATTTAAGTGAAAACGGCATTCCTGGGTATCATTTTTACTGAGTGACTGTGGCATCCTGGGAACAGGCTAGTATTTTTAAAACACCGTGTGCTAGCTCATGAACTAAAGTTTTCTTTGCATTTCCAGCTTTTTTTTTTTTTTTCTTTTACCAGTTAGGTCAAAAACTTTCCCTTTGTTCTTTATCGGCATTAACAGTGATACTGACTGTCTGGTCATCCTTTGCCTGGGAGTCTCTCATTCAAAGGTTTCCTTCTCTCTCCAACAAGGCTTTTTACACCATTCCTTTGTGCTACAAGGCAATTGATCCTGGGGGGGGAGGAGGAAGCTAGCTGTGGGATTTTCCAGGTAAAAGGACCCTTTGTAGAGGTGCGTGAAGTTCATTGCCTGGGAGTGTACAAAGAGTAGGTGTGGGAGGAAAGTTTGGGCTCCCTTCTTGCACAGGCAAAGCAACAAATTTTTCATTGCTGTCTTGCTTCACTGCACCTCAGTCACCTCCAGGCTCCTCTCCCCTGCTGCTCTACGTGGTGGCCTTAGGCTTGCTGAGAAAGCTATGCATGCATGCTACGCCTCACTGCTCAGCACAGCTGGCCCCTTCCTTGGCTCTGCTGCAGGACCTGTCAGAAAACACCGGTTGCTAAAAGCCACAGAGCGCTTCCGGAGATTCAGCTGTGCTAAGGGCAATTTTGCATCTCTGCCTTTAAAGTCTTTTTCTACCCCAGGGTGTGGTGCTCCATTTCACTGATGTATTGGACTTGGGAACAGAAAAGCAGAACATTGGACAAATGTACATTTAAGTGAGTATAAAAACCGGCCCCTTCCAACTGTCTGCCTTATTGAATAAAACCTGTCTTCTCTTCTTGCTTCAGGTTTTTATGTGGGAGTTATGGTCATTCAGTGATGCAGTGTGGGTCAGTCTGTCTATTTGTCTACTGTTCCCAGACAACACCTAAAGTCAGTGGCTGATTTCAGTGAAATCTGATGGAGGTATGTGATCCCCAAGGCCCTAGATTCTTGCAAGCTCCATGAAAGTAGGAAGTCAAGCAAAAGAAAAGATGTCCCTATTTAAAGAAAGGCCACTGTGTGAGCTCAACCCTTATTATCTATCAGAGAAGCCATGAACTAATCACTAATAGTGCAGATCTGCATGAAACCAGGCCTTCTTGTTCCACAGTTCATGCAACATATTGAGTTTTTTCCTCATAACCTTGCTTATTTTGCTAAATTTTACATGTATCCCTCCAAACAATATTTTTCGATTGGTTGTTTTTGCTTCATATTTGCTTTGTCTATATGCAGAAGTCATACACCTTTACTAGAACAGAAAATGTAGCATGGCTGTAATTTGAGTGGTACACATGTGGTGTGTTCATACCGCTCATTTCTGCACCAAGGGGAACCATTTACAATAGGGTGTAATACCTCTATACTGCTATAATCATGGTCACAGTATGGACTGTACTGCTGCAGGAATGATAAATCATGCCACAGGAGAATATGGCCTATTATTTTTTTTTAATTGAAGTGATGGGTATTTCTCCACATGAACTTGCCCACAAGTCAGAAGAACTGGTGTTTTATAAAAAAGGCAAATGACTTGACATACTTATGAATAATGAATTTTTGCCAGCCCAGATGTTGCAGTGCAGTTGACTTGGGCAGTCACCCATCTGGTGTGTCTTTACTCCTCACCATCCAACCCTTGAGCTGGACACTGAATTTTTATATTTATTATATTCATAATATTTACATTTTATTCAGGGAACATATTTCACATAACCCAAGAAAATCCTGAAAACTTGCTCTGCACCACACCAATGTATTCCATGTTTCAGCTTCTATGTGGTGAAGTCATATGCACATAACAGTCTTTTGAATATTCATCAAAAATTCTTCCTACTGGAGTGATTTATTATGGGGCTTTACAAATTTGTTTTGCTGTTGCAAACCAGATCAGCCAGATTCAAACCTGGTGATCCATTGAGCTGGGAGTGTAGATGGGAAAAATCCATTTGCTTCTCTGACTGTGCATGACACTTAAAGATAGTCACATATAGTGATTGTTCTCCCTTCGGTGCAGTATTTACCCATTGACTCACTAGGACCAAGAGATACTCTTATCCATGTGTGGAGGAATAAAACTATCAGGCTAAAGTTGCCTCAAAAAAGGCAGGGGGTGAATGTGTAGATCTTTATCTTTAGTAACCATAACAAACCTGACTACATTGTACTGCATACTTTTACGTTAACAATACTGAATGAAAGGGTATGACGTAAAGGAGCACCTCCCAATAGATCTATAACAACGATAACAGTTTACAGATATGGCTACTATTTCTAGAATGTAATCAATTACACAAGAGAAAAAAGGTGGACTTCATCTTATGCCCTGTTGGATATCTGCAGTGTTTGTATTGGATGCCTATGCCTCCCTTTGCAATGTCTGGACAGAAACGGACTCTTTTATAGCACTATTCAGACAGTACGATTCATAACATAGTACTGAAAGAAAGTTGGATGAACTTTATGTAAAAGTTGTGGTCTCAGGGCTCATGGAAAAGAGGTTGCGTAAGGACTGCAGTACTGCTAGACTTTCTCAAAGACTGTACGATCTCGTTACACTTTTGTCCTGTTCCCATATAATCCAAGAAACTGGAATTAGCTACAAGCACAGTTAAAGAAGCAGACTGAGATAATTTATATGCAATTATCTAGTTTGTTCTGATGATTTTTTTCTCTTTTTTGATGATTAACAGTCTACAGGAAAAATATTTTCACAAGAGGTAGATCCAAGCTTCTTCAGTGTTTGTGGACATATATCTGCTTATCTATTTGTCTAATTGCATAAAATCTTTATCATACTTGAGATTATCTCCAATGGGGCTTAAACGTCCATTTCCTCAAACAAATCTGTCAGTAATTTCTCCAGGACATCAGCCTTCCCTGAGCTTGTTTCAGCCTCCTGGATTTCAGTTAGGTCTTGAGAAACATTGATTGAAATTGATTGACAGAAAAGAGAAACTCCTCTAACATAGATAATACTGCACCATTCATTAAGTTCAACAAGAAATTGGCTGTTTGAAACCCTTTTCATCTTCCTGATGCACAGCTAGCAAGTCAATCTGTGTATGGATGTAGGCAGAACACCTGCTAACTCCTTTTGGTTCGGTAACACATTAAAGGCATTGATCAATAAGTAGACATGTGGCCAACAAATGAGCGATGTACAATAAGTTCACTGAAGACAATGGAAAGATGCACAGTAACTGGTTTTTGGAGCATGTCCCACTGGAGGAAGTAAAGCTCAGTTTCTCAGCCTTGGGCCAACAACAGGCAGGCACCTGAAAGCTTATTGTGAAAACAGATCAACACAGTTGCCAAGAAGGTTGCATCCAGTTAATTCACTGACAGGTTGAGGGAAAAAAAACCCAAACCAAACAAACAAGCAAACAACAAAACTCCCAAACAATAAAGGATCTTCCAAGTTGTTCAAAACACTACTTACTGCATGTGACTAATAAATAAATAAAACAATTATAGGAGGAATTTCCTGAGGCAAAGTAGGAACTGGTTGCTGTAAGAAGTTTCCAAACCAATATTAGATTGCCCTTCTGGATGGAAATCTGATAGGATGTCACCGTAAATCAAAACCACTCAGAAGTGTACTAGACATGGACCAAAACCTGTTGAGCCACTCTAGTACAGTCACGCAAAGCTCGTTTACAGTATCTCATCTGTGATTAGATTATGATATGTGAATGTTTCCATGAATCTTGTTGTCTAAGTAAAAACAGTGAACCAACAGCAAGGCCTAAGTAAATATCCATAGAGATTATATGGCAGTGTGTGTTGGTCAAAATGAATGCCGGTAGTAGAGATTAGGGAAAGGTCTTTAGAAGGAAGTTTTGACCATATTGCTCTTTTTCCTTCTGGGGCCTCTAAGGTTTAATCACTGAAGATAGTGGGGTAACACCTGATATCTTCAAGATGATCTCTACATTCCTAAGTATACTTTTACTATACCAGTAATACTTAAAAAATTTGGAACAGTACTCCAAGCTCTAGAATAATTTGCCACATAGCTGTTTTTTTTTTTTTTTTTTTTTTTTCCTAGTAAAGCAGTGGCTGAAAATACCGAGAGTTTTTGACTTTTAAACTATCAAAAATTGGGCAAGCAAGGCAGAAGTGGCCATTGGCTCATATCCATTGAAAAGTCAGTAATGTGCGTACAAAATCACATACTTTCTGATTTTTTCCAATGGAAAATACAGCAAAATCTTAGGCATGGTGATCTTGATAAAAATGCCAATAAAATCAATTGAAAGGCTCCACTTGACCTCACTGCGTTTTAAAGCAGAACTGCTATGATAATAACTGTCAAATCCCACAAGGTTTTTAAAGGGACTCTACAAGAACAAAGACCTGAGAGATGTGTTCAGGTGTTGTTGTTAAGATCAGCCCATAAAAACTTTGTTTTGCATATCTATTCATTTCTGTTTGTATTTATGAGTTTCCCAGTGTCACGAATGACATGAAGTTTTAATAAAAACATTACTAAAGAAGTAGTTATACTTTCAGGAACGTAACCTCAGAGAACAATTGCATACCTGAATTTAGCAAAGATTTCTGATATTTTGATTCTTTAGTTTTCAGTGCCAGGAAGTGCGCATGATATCTGTGATTCCTGTACTTGCTTTTGCTGGATACAGTCTGACAGCATAATCTCTGCCATTTCTGTATTTGAACAGCATTTATCATCCCCTCTTCTCCAGTGTTTCTCTGTGCTCTGTGTTGTCTACAAATGGAAATCACCTATTCACACAATATTCTTAAAATGGCTTGTGAAGCCATAGAGGATGAAAGGCCCTGAATTAATGTGAGATGGTATTATTACTGGAGGTGTATATGTGCTGGAAGTGCAGAGATTGCTGCAGGTTAGATAGTAGATACGTTTATTCCACTAGTTTTCATTCTCATTCTGGTTAATTTTTGTCTTAACTGTCTAGCATTACAAACTAGCAGGATTAAGGGAAGTGAAAGACCAGCATTTTTTTTTTTAATCCAGCTATGTCAACAGTAGAGATTATCACTTGGGAAAACTTTTCTGGAGGAAGCCAACACCTTGCTGCTTTGCCTAAAACTTAACCACTGCAAATAGTGGGGTGACCCAATGAATACATTCAGTGAAGAATCTGCGTACGTGTGTTCTTACCCAGTTTTGCATAATTCTGCTATGTCAGTAAAGATGTAGCTGTAATCATAATTACCTTGTCCTTAATGTTGGCCTTGGGCCCCTGGCTGCCTTTCATCTCAACCCTAAGCTTTTTTACTTGACCCCAAACAGCAGTGCAGCCTGACTTTGGTGGGAGATCTGGTCACCTCCACGTAGCAGACTGACCCGGCTGCTGCTGACTTTCCAGCCAGTGTCTGCGGGGTTGGAGTCTACCCACGTGCAGATCTTAACACGGAAAGCGGATGGACAGGAATTGCACAATTCCTTGTTCCTGGCTTCTGACCTGTCAGCATACCATCTCTCGCATTCTGCATGGAGTAGAGAGATGTACGGAGGAGAAGCCAGTGTCTGCAGAGATGTTCCTCACAGGAACGGAGATCACATGGCAAGGTGATGTCCCTTTGGCACCATCTGGCCTTTGGCAGGAATCTTGGTGCTGACTTAAGAAATGCACGTAGTACGTACGGGTTCAGTAAAGGATACAGGACATGATGTAAATGGGGGAGGGCGGCTGGTAGAAGGCAAAACCAGCCAACTCTGAACATCAGCAGAGACAACTTCTAAGTGATGTTCATTCTTCGGCAATTGCAAAAAGGGTGTGCATTGAAGCCAGGTTTTAATCTACTTCCAAAATAAGATTGAACAGTTCTGGCACACAGACTGTTTCTAGTCCTGTGTTTATAAATCAGTGTATGCATCCCTAAAGAACATAGTAAAAATGACTCAGCCCTTTGGGACAAGTCAGGTCTTTTCAAACACGTAGCAGGTGCAGGAGCATCCTGTTCTCAGTGGTGCAAAATGAATAAATTTGGTGAGCAGCAGCTCCTAAGGCTGATGGAGATGGGGACTGCTGGAAGCCATGTTATCAAGAAAGCAGTGGAGGTATATGGGAAATTTAAAGTTGCAAACAAAGCTGATGAAGGCAGCAGCAAGACTCCTTGGGAAAGTGATAGGCTTTGAATGAAGACAACAACCTGTTTCTTTCGTGATGATTTCTTTTTTTCTAAAAAAGAGAAGGTAGGGGGTGGGGACTCTTACAAATCTTGCCTGTCTTTTCCAGTATTCCTTGCTTTTAACACCTGAGCTCCCTGAATTCCTATTATTCTAGACTCAAACCAGGCAGGCAACAGTGCTAGCTTATGCTTTGCATTTCAAAGGGAATTAGCCAGGCTTTTCAAACATCTGTTCAAATAATTCCTAACACAAAGTTACAAGTGGCATTTCTAACAGGTTAAAATTTACATGTGGATAATATCTTTCATCCAAAAGGATTCCCAAGAGGATTCACCAGTACACGTATGCCAGAAGCATCAGCCTTCAAACAGCGAAATGAGCCCAGAGAAACACATCAGATAATTTCTCATTCCTTGGGTAGAAATACGCAGAGATTTAAACTGCATGCTGCAGACCTCCCAGGAATTTGCATCTATCTAAAATTTCATAGCAGGGGAGAGATCATAGAAGGCAACTGCCAAAATGATACGTTAGAGGGAAGTAAAAGCTTAAAGGACATATTGATGGCTCATGTCCTCATCAAGCTTAACCATCTGTATTTAGCCAGTGTTACTGCTGCAAATAAGTTTGTGCCTTATCAGCTTGACCACAAAGGTTAATTAAACTTTTTTCTGGATTTGATATCTTTCCAAGAACACATAGCAAATGATTTGTAGAGGCTAGCCAGTTTGCTACAGGTAATGCTGTTATACACAAGAAAAGACAAATCAATCAGGGCACGGTGAACCTATCAGAAATCTGCCAAGAAAACAGGGAATAGGTTCCACTTGCATAAAATTTCCTCATGTCAAAGAGACTATATGCTTAAAGCCAGGCTTGGCATCACTCACTATTTCATGACAAGCCTCAGGGTCCTCTGGTGCCCATCTTAAAGCAAACGCAGCTGATGTTGAGAGGCTGCACAAAAACCTCAACTTTCCATTCAATGCAGTGATAGCAGGATAAAGCTTTAAAGTGAGCGTGGAGCTGTCAGTAGAATAAACAGTGCTTTGTAGGCAGAAGACCTCATGAAAATGCTGGAGCAGGTGTCTGCTTGTCACTATTGCTGCATAGGGGAGACGGCATAAATTTCAAATGTCACTGTGCCCTACTATATTTTATTTCCTAAAAACATTTGCCTTGCCTCTTGAATGGCTATCACATTAAAGGCACAATTGTAAAAAACTGCTTTCCTAGAGGAAACTCACCTGGAGGTCATAAATCAGGAAAGCATACACAAAACAGCCTAGCCAGAGCCTATAAAAGCATCCTATAATGAGGAACAGAGCAAAGGATACAGAAAAGAATGGAATGTAGATTTTGCTATGTACATTGACTTTGATGAATCACACCCATATCAGAGAAAAGAGAAGAAACCCCCCCAGACCCAACAACCCCTTCCAATATACTTCAATGAGAAAAAAATTCCTCTCTGCTCAATAACTGCTTTAACAGGTTACGGCAGCTGGGTACCTGTGAGAGGGGAATGCCGCACGAGCGCTGCTGCACCTTCTTAGCTCTGCCTGATCTCCAGGACTTCAGAGCCTGAAAAACATGCCTGGAAACCAAATCATGCGTGAAGGGACATGGGGGAAATGATTGCTTCCTGCTCTGTCCTTCAACACCCTCCCTCGTCCCTGGAGCTATTGTGAGGATGCGAGTGGAGATATCACAACCTATGAAGTCCATTTCCAGGATTTCTCCTCCAAACTTACCTCATTCCTTCTGTAGGGATCGAGCTCCATTTTCAAGCTCTTGGGTCTTCTAATAGCCTTTTGGAAGACTAACCAAATCTGGTACTTTGAAGGTCATGAGTGGTTTATCACAGTCTGATATTTTGCCTACTTCACCTCCAGTTTGCATCATTATCTTTGCATTGTTCTTCTCCCTGCTTCAGATTCAAACCTTTTATGTGTATACAAAGAAATGTCATAAACCCCTTTGAATCTTTGGCTAAATAAGCTACACTCCTTTAACTTACTTTAATAAACTACTTCATAGTCCTTACTCCTTTTGAGCAAGAAAGACTCAAGAAAAAAGAGATCACATGGTAAAATACATGTATTTTATAGAAAAAGAGAAAGATTGAGCAGATAAGACAAGTGAAGTTTTGAGTGAAAGACCTGGGAAAAGAAATTAAGCCATTTGTATTTATATTTACATATGTATATGTATGAGTGCAATTATGCACAAATCTGTTTTTCTCTCCCTATAAAAAGAGATTTTACACAACTGTCTCAATCTCTTATTATACAGAAAAGCTTTGAACATGATGTTTTAGTACAACAAGGAATTTTATACATTTATAATATTAGAAGATGCACAAAATCACTGCCTAACACTTCATTACCCTTCAGTAATTTCTGTCCAGGCAGGAGCAGCTAGCCAAGAAATTTCTGATTTCACGTGCAGTGAGAAAATACCTACATGAAGTAAACCAAATTTTTTATACTTTCTGGACGGTGAATGAAGATCAGAAACTTTGCTGGGTGTCTTCACAGGAATGGCATTAGTTGAGAGCACTGGGGGGATCTGGGGGTTTTTTTTTTTTTTTTTTTTTTTTTTTTAATGCTGTCTTAACCCCCATCACAGCCAAGAGTGTTTGAATCTAGGTTTTGGCTCTGGGTAGGTTTAGTCTGCTCATTTGTTTTGTTGATGGATCCTGTCAGTGCAATAAGCCAAACTGAACTAAACTCTTTCACTTCCAAAGTGTCTGAAACCCAGATCTGATTTATTTTGTGGCTTGAGCCTTTTCTTATCTTCTTGCAGCCAGCAGCTGGAGAGTTAGCTCTCTGATGAGACACTGCAGCAGACATTCACAGGGTTTGATATAGATCCTCTGACTTACCCTCTGGTTTCCACAGAAATCTATATAATCCCTATAGTGATTGTTTAGTGATTACACAGTGATCTACGTAAGCTCCTAAGTCTAGTTCACTTCATTGTGTGTAGGATAAACAGGAACCAGCTTGTATCTACTCAATTGTATGCGTATTAGGGGGATGTAAACAAATCAACACACAATACCAATATTAACTTTAAAGATTTGTACTTTTTGGAAAATATGTTCAAAGGTGATGTCCACACATCAGGTGGCTTCCTCCTAACCAAGGGAAAGATACAGAAAGGCATTAAGCTTTATTGCTTACTCTGGTGGACCCTGTACTAGGTCCAGGCACATCAGAGCATTTTAGTGGACTATCAGAGAACTAGTTACCCATGAATAATGTTGGATAAATGATGTTGTTATCATGTTAAGTCAAATGAATGCATTTTTAAGGTATAAAACATCTGTTTTTCCACTGGGAATTATAATCCACTTCTGTTTTTTACCAGTTACCGTTTCAGAAGATCTAGTAAAATTTTGAAGCAAATGTGGTATATAATAGTAGTATGCTATCATTTTAACCCAAACTGCTGTGTATGTACAGAATACTAAAGGCAAAATCACTCAGAAGTCATGAACTGAGCTAATCTGAAAAATATTCATGAAAATGCCACTGAAGCATTTTTGTCTTGAAAAGAAAAAAGGGAAATATTTTGCAAGACCACGTTAAAGAAAATGACACTTTTAATCTAGAAAAACATGTTTCAGCAAGGTAAAAATGCCACTTTAGATACACTTTTTGTGGTTCTAACCTGCATTAGTTTTTGGTTATGTTTTATGTTATGGGAAAATATCAATATCAAATATGTTGACAATACTTAATACTAAGAGAAATGTGTATGTATGTTTACATGCTTATATGTGGCCTTTAAATAAATTCAAACTGTAATACTACAACAAATAAACTAAAACCTGAGAAAAAAAATCACTTTTTTTCCCCTTTTACCACATCAAAGAACTCATTTTAAACCAACCTGGATATTGGGTATTTCCTGGTTTAGTTTTCCCATTGAAATCCCAGCAGCTAAACTTGTCAGCTGTGTCGGTTATAAACTTTCATGGTTCAGAAGCTGTTGACAAAAAATTGCTGAAAACGGGCTCTGTCCATTTGTCAAGGAAAACTGATGGATGAAGACTCAAGTCCTCTTTATCCAAAACTGTGTGGGTAGTATTCTGCACAGACAGCTATGTTAGTGCTTTGATTTTACGACAAGCAAACAGTGCTTACTAAAACGGGATTTATTAAGATATATAAGACAGCCTACCTTCCGCTTTCCTGCAAGTGCCAACATTGCTAAAGCCTAATATTGTATAGACTTTATTACACTCTTAATTGGCACTTGTCTGATCTTTGCTATTCACATAACCTGATAAGGCACCGTTGAGACATGTAACTTATTATAAATGCTCTATTTTTGCTTGTTATGCCACCAGCAGATAGACTCTGAAACGTCTTTGTTGATTCCAGATGAATTTTCTATGTTTGTTGTAAAAAAAAATCTGTGTTTTCCTGTTGGAAATGTAAGAAAAAGCTTCTTACACACTTGCCAGGTTTCCGAGAGTCCCAGTGGGAACACACAGGCATTTGGTAATTTCTAAAACATGCTATTTTTCCTACATGATTAAGGTCGTCATATTTTTTGCTAGTTCTTTTAACATCAATTTATTGCTTAGATTTTGTCTGTCCCATTCCCCCCCCACTCCAAACAAACACACACATGCACAGAGTGGCCTAACCCCTCAGGTAAACTACATTACCAAAAATTCAGTCAAATCAACATCCCTTTCATGTTTTTGAATGAAAACTGCAAAATACCTCTGATCTTACTGAAGTTTCACCTTTTAAGAGTTTGTTCAATTCCATGCAGTCCTGAGCATCTGCAGGACTAGGACTTTCACATGTGGAATTAACCCATTAATTTCTCATAGCCTTAGGGTAGCAGCTGTTCCAGCAGATTTTGGGGTACTTCTTTTTCTGTTGGATTGCTACCTCCTATTAAGTTTAATGGAAAATAGGATCCTAACTCTTAGGTAAGGAAAAAAGAGAGATCCTTTGGGCAAAATTTTCAGCTGCTGTACAATCAGGGTTTTGCTGTTTTACCTTCCCCGACTCTGTGGACTTGCTAGTCCTGCTCCCCAGTGTTGCTAGGACAGCTCCAGCACAAATTGAGACTGGTTTGAGGTAAGGAGCAACTTACCCTTGGGGTTAATGCTTTCATATAAATATTTGGAAAAATAATTTGGAATGAAATGGGTAATATTATCATGAGGAATAAGCACCTCAGTTCTCTTTAGCTAACTAATATGTCAGTGTTAAGCCATTGATATCACTGGCTTTCAAAGGCTGAAATAGCTCCCATGACAACTCACATTTAAGCTGTGAACTGGATTGTTTTGAATACAGGAAAGAGAAGCTGTAAACGTATAAAATCAATGACTCCTGGCCATTCCAGTGGTGTAACATTTTTGTCAGGAGCCTGTTTATATCAGATTTTTAAGAATCCTGACCAAAAAAAAAAGTATGATTTATGGTACTTTAACCCTGAGAGCTGTCACGTAAGTAGCCACTATGAAGCAAACAATATGCTGTGCATTTTAACAGCTTAGGCTATGGGGAAGAGTTCCCTGGGGGAAAAGCAACCTCCCCAACCTACAATGGATCATGTTTTCTTCACTTGTGTTTTCTGGGACACATTTTGGTATAACAGCTGACCCCTGTCCCTACTCTTAACTCATCTCCAGCCCTGACTACTCTGAAGTCATTCCTGCAGCAGAAGCCAAGGATTTCTTCCTGGCAGAACTGTCCCTCAGTGAGCTCCGTATTCCTCTTTGCTAACGCTACTCAAGCCTTTTCAAGCCCTTCTGTATCCGTAGGATTTCCAACCTTGACCCATTGCTGCAAGGGTCCTGGCCTTGAACGCTGTTGTGCTCCCCACTGGCAGCACAAACATGATCTTAAAAATTAAGGAGATGCCTGGTAAGAAAATAATTCTACATAGGGACATTCGCTGCTAAGAGAAACCTGGTACTTACAGCTCAGTAACTTCTCCCCCTCTCTTGTTCCTCACCAATCCCTATGTAAAATCAGGATGGGAGATAGGAGGGATGTATCTTCATGAGGATTAGGGGAGGCAGGATAGGGAAGGGACTTGAAGTGGTAGAGCAGACCTTACTAAACCTCCACCTCCCTGGCCAGTTATAAGAACTGATTAGGTCTAAATTGAACAACCCAGATCATCCCTTTGGGGTTACTTCTGGCTCTGCTTCATCCAGTCAGTCAAAGCAGACTGTTTAGCATAGACTTGAACAAGTTTGTTTTTAAAGAGGTAACAGTGTCCCAACAAAGGAAATCTTCTGGTCTAAGTACAGCTATGCAAACATACAACCGCTGTTCTGTTACTGTGGAAATGTCACCTAACTATTGCCTTTTATTTACCTATGACTTACTCTGACCCCAAAGGGAAGTGATTAACATTCATCAATGCACATTTACTTTTGCATGACAATTTGGTGATCATCATTCTGAAGTTCTACTTAATCAGGATGTTTTTAATCTAAGAAACAAAGTCAAAGAAAGAAGTCTTCTTCTGAAACTCGCTGCGAAAACAACAAAATCCTAAAATGTAAAGATGGTAGGTTAATAATATTGTTTTATAAGTCCAGCAATTTAACAGTACCCTATACTACTATTTCCCAGTGCTGATATAGGAAAAACTAATCCATAAAGAATGGTTTCATTTTCCTGGGTGTTGTAATATTGACTGTCCCTGCTATTTTACTTAAAGGCTTTGTGGAAGGTTGGTAAACAGGTAGAGGCCAAAAGTAAGATAAAAATCCAGCAGCTGAATTTAGTAGATGGGTCCTGTATTTTAAAGGAGGATTAGCCTTCATTAGGTGACACTTCAAAGAGCAGCATGAAATACAGTATGAAGATCCTCAGTGTCCTGACAATACCAACAAAGTAACCTAGTAAGTGTAAGCTTGCCCTGATGGATGGGATGAAAAGAGCGAGCTGGGAGGGAAATTCACAATGCAAAGTTCTTCCTGGCATACAAGGAGGCTGGATGAACTGACGCTAATAAAGGTGGAGACCCCTGACATTTTGCAAAACTAAATATTCTTTATCATTAATTTTAGTCATGTTACAGGAAGTTCCTACATGTTTACATGGAATCAGTGACTGCGTTTGGAAATCAAAGTAATTTTTAACTTGACGTTTGCTAACAGCACAACTGAACTCTGCTTCCCCAAAGTTTGGAAAATTGCCTTGATCATGAAGTTACTACCATTTTTATGCTGTCTTTCCAGTCTTCACTGAGAGTCTGTAATATCCAAGCAGAGCCATCTCAGGATTTGTTGTGCCTGTTGCTGTATGATTGAATGTAAATGCAGGTTAGACTGTGAGCTTTGTGGACAAGAGGGTTTAGTAAGCATTTGGGTCCTTCAAGGAGCACACAGAAGGAGCTGGAAAGTATCTGGATGATAAATTGCAGGATAAAGAATGGAAGGTCAAATCTGGGGCCTGTTCCTGATGGGACCTCTCTCCATATTAGACCGCAGTCATTTGACGGGTTATAGGTAAGGAGGCCGAGAAACACTTAGTGCTCGGTAAGTCAAGGCTGGAGCCCTGCTGAGTATCTTTAAATGATTACTCACAGCAAATTCTAGTTTTAATGGATGCCAAAAGCTTACCGACCAACAAAATACGAGGGCCCTAAATACACTCAGTCTGACGTGAGCACTTAACTGAGGAACTTAAATTAGGACCTGACTCAGTGGACAGTAACACAAGGAGATTTGTATCTCTAACGAGCTGAACTGCCTTGGTGGGGTATTGACTTGGTGGGCAACTAAGGGTCTTAACTCACTAACGCACTTAAACAGATGAAGTTAGGTTGTAGAAGCCCAAGGCGACATTTGGGGTATTCAGGGTCTGACCTCATCTATACGGATTAAAACTCAAAGAGGATCATAGGAACCAAAATCTAATTTGATGAACCCCTGACACTCAGAAAATTTGTATTTAAGTGAAGTCCCATTGAACCGGGGAATTCTCCTTGAGGTCTGTAGCTGTGAACTACTGCCTAAGACATGACAGCTGAGCTGCTAGGAGTTTCTTTCATGCCTAAGCACTGTTATAATACCTATAACAGATGTTGTCTCTTGTTTCACAGGGCTACAATACAGCACACGTTTCCATCATGCTACGATACAGAATACTTCTCCACCAAGCAAACTTGTGCTCCAGTTCTTCTTAGGCACCTGGCTCATGTAAACATAGAAACAGAGCAAGGATCTGCATGTTATTTTACATCGCGTTCCACAGAATTTGTGACCAATGTTGGTATAATGCCAACCCACAATTATGCAGGGCAGATCAAGAAGCAGGTTCTATTTACTCGTTAAATGAGCTTAAACCGGTGTTCCTGTGGAACCGAACTGCTGAGTACCTTCGTGAAGAATGCAAGTACTTAGAAATCATCTTAGCTACCTTGGGAAGAAGCATTCATCTAGGGAAAGACAAGGCATGGTATGGGAGAGAAAAGAGACTGAAAATGAGATCTACTGGTCAACAAGTAAGTGAAGACACTGTCATGTATTGTTTGGTACTGTGGAATCTGCATAACACTTTTTCTGGAGGTATTTCTTCTAGCTGCGTTCATTTCTTTAGTTTCTAGAGTTAAATTTCTTTTTGCATAGTTCTGCGTAGCAGCTAATATTGTATTGACCAACTGGTTTACATCTTTCTTAGAAGAGGGATTTAAGAGGATGTTAATACAATGGATAGCCATTTTTAGTGATTCACTGTTAAGATTGGTTTTTCTATGTGTAACTCAAGGTGCTTTGGTTACCCTTCAAAACACTCACCCCTTTCAGCTTCAGCCAGTCACCTTCTTCTGTCCTCCAGGGTTAGCAGAGCAGGAAGACTCAGGCTCACACATATCCATCCAGCACACTTCTCCATGCCTATGGCTACAACTCCAATCACAGATGTTAAACACTACACCTCTGATCACAAGTGTTAAAGCTTCACCAAACAATATATCAGGAGGAAGACTAAACAACCTCGAAAGTTTGAGTTTCCTTGGAATTGTTTAGACTAAATTGCTAAGATTTTTTTTTCTAAAGGTGTGACCAGACTCTACCAATCCCAACTGCCTGTAACAGGAAAAGTTTTGACTTTCCTCTCCATGTAGTACGACCCATTAATCCAGAACACAATGGCTCAGTTCTTAACATCTCTCCCTCCTCTCAAGTTGCCTCTTACCGTTTACTCTTCATTAACTCTTCAAGCTCTACAAATGCAGTAATCTTGCAGCTATAACATTTCTGCTGTGAGCATGGGCTGTGAGGCCACATGCTGTCCCTGCAGTTGCATCACAAGCACATGATATAGGAAAGAATGAGTAGAGGAATGAAGATAAGTGGGAGACGCAATTTAAAAGGAGCTTAGCCTTTGCAATGCAAAGCTACATCCTTCTATTTTCTCATTTAGAGTTGTGAAATAGGGAAAGGTCCCATATGGAAAATCAGAATGCAGAATTTGAACATCTTAAAGTTTGGTTGGTTTTGGTTCCAGGATCTGATTTGAAGAACACCTGAAGTCTTTCTGGTTTGCTTGAGGGAGAGAACAGGTTCTGGCCTTAGGCATAAGGAACAGTGTGTGTACACATAGGGCCTCTGTTTGTTTAGTAACTGATGATGATGCGTAGTGAAGGCTATTCTAATTACTCTCACTTAGAACTTTACGAGTTTTAAATCTTCTCCTTCACTTTCCTAGGGAGAAATCCCAGCTGATGATACAAAGGAAGATTATCTATCTCATTCCAGCCTCCTTAATCTTCTGCAAAGATGAAGTGACCAAAACAACAACAGGAGTGGCCACTGGAGAACAGTAATTGTATGGGGTGGGGGGTCTCGCATCATATAAGGGTAACAACCACGCATGAAATGAGTTGGGAAGAGCACTGCACCCTGAGGAGCCATTCACTTACAGCATGATTTTGAACATCCTTGAACTGGCCTATGTACATCAAGGACGGGCAAGTCCCAGCCAGGCTGGGGTCTTTATTCAAGAAGCAAATTTTAGCATCTGTTTCAGTTTAGGCCTAAGTTCCACTGGCTTCACATAAAGTCTCGTTCAACTGAGGACGAAAAAAGTGACATTTTAAGCTTTTTTTCCTTCATTTATATTATATTTCGGTGACTCTGCTCTTTTTGCTCTAGTTTTCCTTTGAAAAGAACGCTACAGACCAATAGCAGCTCTGGTTATCAGCTGTGCTGATGCTGTTCTTGGCAATGAACACAGGGAGACTGGAAAACGATTTTATTGATGGAATTTCCTCAATACCTTTGGCGTTAGACACAATGCAGTGAACATGACTTTGACGTAATAAATTCATTGGGATATTTGTTTAAGACCAGCCCTCCATGACTCTTGAATGTACCTCAATCAAGAGGGGATGGGCTAGAAGCTCAGTAATTAACTTTTTAAAGGAAAAACATCCTTTTTTTTCTCATAACTACATACAGCTTTAGGATCTATAAAGACAACAGGTTGACAGACTAAGGATTTTTTCATTGTTAGCACAGACATGGTCCATCAAACGCTCAATACTTCTGATATGGTATCAGCAAAAATGGAATCAACTTCCTGGTACTGTGTGCATTTTGAAGTCACAGAACGGCATGCTGTGACCCTCTAAGAAACAGAGAAATTATTCCGTAAATGTAACAGGATTGAAATTTGTTTGGTCTTAAAACTGTCTCTCCCTCCTCCTATTACCTCCTGCTTCTTGTGCTGAGCAGCAAATGAGTGGCAGCTACAACTTTGGTTTTGAAAGAGACGGACATAAAGAGCTAATAATTAGCAACTGGTCCAAGGTCAGACTAAACGATGACTAAAATTTAATGGTAAGCAGTTTTCACTTACTTTCCTGAAAAGGGCTAGAGTTTGGATCAGTGGAATTCTCCCAAAGCAGAACAAAAATCATGAGATGTGTGTGAGAGGTCTTATAACACTGAATGTCTGAGGATAGCAAGAAGGGCAAAAGGAAGTAAATTTTGGCCATGCAGAAGACTGTTTCTGACTACAAACGCAACTAAGGTCAAATAAAATGTATTTGGAGGGCAGTGAGTCAATGACTAAGGGACCAGCCGCAGGTAAAAGATCCTGTACATGCTGCAGTGGAAAGGCACAACCTTTAGTTCCCCAGGAAGCCGGACTTTGATGACCCCCCCCCCAGTAGGACTGGCCAGACCTGTCCAGGGCCATAGAAGGCCCACAGCATCCAACCACTCATGTACCTTCTCAAATTGGAGTAGCGACTCTCTGCCTCTCCGCTCCTCCTATTCCTCCCGCCTCATGTTGCCTGACCTACACCTCCCTAGGGAAGAGGACACCAGTTTAGAAAGGAGCAATGTCCCCAATTTCCCAGTGGCCAGGAGTCCCACAAGATGTCAGCCAGTATACAGGCAGCAGGTCCACAGCTGTGGCTTCGGCTGTTCCACAGCGATTTCTATCTGTAAGTGCCTGGGCTGGGGGACATACGAACTACAAAAAAAGAAAAAAAGGGGCAGGGTGGAAGTCTCCGCGTGGGTGCATTCTGTGAAGCTGGTAGCCAAGTACAATTTGGTGAGGGCTAGAGATGGCCTACAGGACTGCCAGAAGGTCAGGACTCCAGCTAGTGGCTCGTATTGCTTACACCTGGAGCTGCCAGGAATTAATCCATGGCCTGGAAGAAGGTCCTTGGATGATCTTGAACAGTTTGCAGCTGCCACTTCCTCCCCTCCCTCTCCCACCCTACCAAACACTCCTACCACATGCAAACAAGGCAGCTGAGATGCAGGAATCATCCTCAGAGAGTGCTCGCAGCCGGTGAGGGAAAGGAGATCAGGCAGTCCGTGCAGGCTTTTGCAGTATCATTCAGGATGCACTCCACCCACCCACCCCCCTGCCATGTAGCTTTTTGTGCTATTTAAAGACTAAATGTGTCGACAAGTCTTAGCAAAGTCTGATTCAGATTGCCGTAAATCCAGAGCACCCATTGGGCTGGAGATCCTGCAGAGCAGATGGTGACGCCGGGGGTGGTGATGAAAAAGCAGCACCAGAGCGCTCTCACTCCTTCTGGGAGAGAGGCCGTGCCAAGAACATGTAATTGAGGAACAAAGGGAAAAGCCAGCAGTAAAATCCCCATCTACCTGGGGAAACTTGGAGCCAAATGGCCTCAGTGTAGGGCCCAAATGCATGGGGCCGGGAAGCATCTAGTTTTATGCTAGATGCACTCATTCAAAACACTGGGCTGCTTTTTTTTTCCCCTTGCAGCAAGTTAAAAGAAATTAACCACATGCAGCAGAGTGAAAAAAAATGCCAACACTGGCTTTAAAAGGCTGTAGGACATGGCATAGAGGGGTTTTCCCCTCAGCTCACGCGTGCTAGGAGCATTATGTAACCTTGTTTTGTAAGAACCACACTGATCTCCTGGCACTGAAAAGAAAAAAGATGTTGAATGCAAAAATGGGAGAGCCAGGAATGTATTATACAGGAATGGGTCTTGCCAAAGTAAGCAAAGTCCAAACATCCCATACTTCCCAAATTATCTTTCTTTCCTGCTTAATGCACTGTAAATGAAATTTAGTTGGACTTTGACATTATTGTGGACTGGATTGAATCCCATTTATATTGTATGTAGATAGGAACTGATGATAAAATGATATTGTCTGAACAAATAGCTCACTTCCTTTGCAATAATTCTTACAGTTGTTAACATATTAATAATTATAATACTGCATTGCATTTATAATAGCGCCTTTCTTCACCAAGAATCCTAGTGCTCTTATGAAATAAAGTGATTGTACTGTGTGTACGCTATCTTAAGTGAAAACATATCCAACATCACAGCTCTGCCTGTAAATCACGCTTTAAAACATAAGGAGATTAACTTTCCTACCAATCCATTGCATTTTCAGTGCCTTTTTTGTTGCTAAATATGCCTCTGCTCATTCCTCCACAGAGCTTATAAAATGCTTTCCACCAAAATAAACACGTAAGAAATTTGCAGCTTTAGGCAATCTTCCTAGGGGAGCTCTTTATTTCTTTTCAGTGCTGCAGCCATTCCAGTTAAGTTTGATTTCCCTTGATTTTCAAAAAAACAAGACAAAAATCAGTGGCGGAAAAAGGACTCCTTAATGAACAATATTAGTATTTCAATGGTTCCATTCAGCTATTACTGTTGACACTCTGGGTGTGCAGAAAACATGAGGTAAGCCCTCATTGCCGAGTCTTGAGTGAAGCAGGGACGTGCATGCTGTTTTTACTCAAGAAAGGTATGTGAGGTCAGCCCTGGGAAAACCACTCTTAAAAGTAGCTCATGCTGCTTAATGTCATTAGACTATACATCCTGGCAATTTAGGCCAGGTATCTCAATTAAAAATAAACAAACAATCCCTACGTCTTTATGTAGATGAACTAACAAAAGTCCTCTTAATTCTTGATTCAGTAAAGACAGACAAGCTTGCAAGGCTCATACAGTTTTGTTTAGGTCCACAGGGACGGCCGCACCAGAAACTGAAGCATATGGAAAAGTGTTCAAGGGAGCTGGCTATTTCTTTAAATCCAAAACTAAAACGTTCCAATACAAACTAAATATGAATGATTCCTCCTTCTCTTACTAGTCAAGCTTAAACACAGATGCTTTGGAGGAATTTGTTAGGAACTGGCCAGTGAGATGCTTTCCACCAGGTATGGCACATAGCCATTGTGTCCCATCACTGCCTTCATTGCCTCAACGTCCCTCAGCGATGGGGATAACAGCACAGAATCTGTGCTACTCGCTGAGAATGCTGAGATATTATTGATTATTTTCTCTCTCTTAGGATCTGTGAGTATATTATTATTATCATCAGCCAATGTAGATAGTAGAACTAGTCAATATTGGCACTGCTCACAAGCCCCGTGTCAAGATTTAGTCAATCTTTATTCTTCTTGGTGTAGATTTTTATTTGTGATCTTAGAGTTAGTATGCTAATTGTACCTATTGGCCCTTTTAATCATATCTAAAGATCAGAAAATAGGGAAAAGAGAAAGAATGGCAATCGCTTATGATGAAAAAAGTGTCAGAGGAAGAAGTCAAACTGTATTTCTGAAAAAAACAAAAAACAAAGCAAAGCAAAGCAAAGCAAACCCCAAACCTCTTTTTGGCCAAGCATGGAAAATGCCTATTCCTTAGATAAATGTTTGAATAGTTAAAAGAATAAGGGAAAGATGGCATTAGCGAAAATGTTTTGTGCATGGGTGGTGTAACAAGGTTTCTTTAGCAGACAGATGTAATAACAGTGCAAGCCACAGGAATGCCCTGCCCTGTGAGTCAATAGACTGACAACATGGCTGTTATTTACCAGTTTAGAACAAGAAGCAGCAAATGCTTTGGCTACAGGAGCTGAAACTACAGGGCTACCATGGGTAAGAAAAATGGAAGTACGCATGCTGGAATATATCCATGATGCCAGGTTGTTAGCACTTCTACCTCTATGAAAAATACTATAAATACTGTATTGCCTATGAATAAGGGAGAATTGTAAATGTTGTCCAAGATTCCAAATTATTCACAGAAGGCATATGGAGACTTACCAGCAGAAAACACATGCCTTTTGCCTCAACTGTTATCATCTCTTGTGGGTTATGGAAAAGGCGGCGGGTTTGCGCTGGATGCTCTATAAGGCCAGTAACACAGCCCTTGTCTTCCAGCCCTTCCTGCCTCTTTTAAGCATCTCATGCTGGGACTTACACTCACTCCTTGTTTGACTCTCCTATCCCAGTACTTTGTAGATGGAAGTAATTCAGAAAAAACAGCTTTCTGAAGCTGGAAAGAGTGTCTTATTCTGAACTGGCTTTGTGCACAGACCACTCTTAATTCCCGGATAAGAGCAATCACCCAGCAAGCCAATCAATGACAAGCAGCAAAGTTTAAATTCACACACACACCCTTAATCCAAATTCACTTCCATAAGGAGATAAGCTTTCAGTAAGTTCACTAATCAACCAGTATAAGTGGAGAAAGCAAAATGGGAGGTGTGGTTTCACTACTTAGTTCTTTTTCCAGGATTTACATTTAAGTCAAAGGTACAATGAGAGAAGTGCTCCCATATTAGTTTCCATCAGAAATGTTTCTTTCTTAACAAACAAGCATTTGCTGATAAACTCAGTCAAAAAAATAAACTGAGAACCAAGACACAAAATGGTTGCACAATTATAAAAAACCATTGAAAAGGACAGGTAGAATATAAAGGAAAGAAAAAAAAGTGAGGAACCTCACTAGGCAGCAGCTTTTCCAAAGCCAGTGGTGTTACTGGGACTGGTTTTATTGTATACTTGAACCATTCAGGACATTGGGTGATGTGCAATACATCTGACAAGCTTAGAGACAAACCCTCCAGCCACTATCCAAATGAAC
The DNA here is from genome assembly GCA_034782735.1 of Sagittarius serpentarius. Taxonomy (NCBI): domain Eukaryota; kingdom Metazoa; phylum Chordata; class Aves; order Accipitriformes; family Sagittariidae; genus Sagittarius; species Sagittarius serpentarius. The sequence continues at coordinate 10,780,539 of JAVKLA010000021.1, read as the reverse complement.
ATTTGGCTCTGCAGAGACTCACCCTTGGTGGCTCATCAAAAGAAACGGAATTCTTCTAAAAAAAATAGGGACACTTTAGTACCATCACTGGGAGAAAATATGAATATAACTAGTTTTAGTCCATTTCTTAGGAAGTTTGATGCACAGGAGCATTTCCAGATTGTGAACCTGAGGTACAGTTTAAAAGGGAGAAGATGAGCCCATCGTCTTTGCAACTAAGTTGTTTCATTAAGTCTGGGTCATTTTTACAGGACAACAGCGGTCCTTGTCTAGCAGACCTGGGTTTGTCTCATTACTGCTTTATTAGCATCTCCAATTAACACATTAACAGCCTTTTGCATCAATACCTTTTTGCAGTGTTGGCCCTTGTCATCTTCCACTGTACCTGTTTTGAGCAACAGGCCACAGGACTTCTCCAGACACCACGTAGATCATCTGCTGCTCCCCAGGTAGCTCCTGTCACTTACACTGACTTTGCAAACTTACTAAACTCCTAAATTTGTTCACCTTTGACATGGAGCTCACTGGTACATGGAGAAAAAGACTCAGGGCTGGACATGGATAGGAAGAATGAAGTCCATAGTGCCTTAAAAGCCATTCAAAAGTGCTTGCTCAGTTACAGAACATAAAAGTTTTTTCTGGTAGCGCTTTGTCCTGTTTTCAGAAATGCAGTTACTTTAAATTGTAGCTGCTTCCTTGTAATTAACTAAGCACAAAAGCTGAACCCATGGAAATTGTACAGTAAACACTACTGCTTACTGGTATATGGGAAAGAACAATGAGGGCACAGACTCCCATGCTAAAACCTAAGAGCAACACAATATACTGTATTTTGGGGTGATTCCATTGTGCTGGCGTTTGATTTAGCAAGAAATAGTTGCTTTTGCCAACACAGAAACAAATTTTCTCCTGCCATTATGTTTGGGCCCCTTTTCATCTCCTCTGTGTACAGTGTTTGCTGAAGTCTGCCTGTCTAGTTAAGCAGGAGGTTAGCTGCACTGCAGCAGGCATGTGGAAAGCAATTAAATGATTTACTACCTCTGTTGAACACAGGTTTTGAAAAGCAAACATTGTCCAGTGCAAGAACACCACTAGTGACACACCGCAGTTTGCTTCACTATGTGTTTTCCTTTGGGACTTCCCAAAGCATGGTAGAATACCACTGGAGTAACCCTTGGTCCCACAGGATATGCCACCCTGAAAAGAAAATACGGCTGAGGTAGGATGAAGGAGATAGATACAGTCACATTTTCTGCAGTATGAACACCCAAAAGAGTCCTGAATTTGTGACAGTGAATTTCAAACAACACGTGAATCGTGAAACAGAGACAGTCTTACATGCTTCTACATGTCCCTATCAGGCACAGCAAAAAAAAAAAAGCCAGGTCACTTGATTTAACTTCAGGCTTTGAGACTGGCACATTCATGGTGAAGAAAGGGTCACAGATAAGATAAGGTGCCATTCAGTGACATTACCACAATTATAATAGAAATTGTAAAGCTAGTGCTAAAAACCCAGTGAGGGAGCTGGGTAAGGAACGCTAGCTCAGGACCTAAGCTACATTAAATGTTCAGTCTGGCAAAGGTCCTGGACATGCCATTGCAGCCATGATTTATGTAAAATCATATACTGAAAGCAAGAAGATGAAGTTTAACTTGGCTCTCTGGACAGAAATACGGCAACGGTCAGGAACATGTTGTTCAAACAGGCAATCTGGGCTTCAACGTGCACTAAAAGCATCAACATGGCCCTCCTGACTTGTGCCACTAAAACTTATGTCCCTGGTCTACCCATGAAATTTATTAAGAACCTCAAAGTGGAAGAGAGTTCTCGGGTCAACAGGTTCCCTTCTTGTATCTAGAAGGAATCATACCAGGTAATCTATCTTAAATGTATTGAACTCTGCCTTAAACCCAGTAAGTTTTTTGCCTTTGCCATTTCCTAAGAAAAATTGTTACAGGGCCTTTCATGTGTGATGGCTTACAAACAATGTCTCATTTCAGACTAAGGAAGAAAAAGCAAATACATCTGTAAAACCTGTTGATTATTCCACCCTTCTTGTATTGACTTTCCGGGTGCAGATGGTGTGTGCACCAAAATATGCAAATTGGCTCTTTATCCTTCATATGAAAAAGCTGTCATCATCAGATTTTTTTGATTCTCAACAAACATTCATACTTACAGACAGAAGGACTATGGTTGTAAGTAGGAATTAGGAGAACTATAATACAGGATACATGGAATAACAGGATTGGTATACAATCAAACGGATGTAGTACTAATAGATCTAATGCTTTACTGTAAACAAAAGAATAACTCTCCATATTATTTCTTTATCGTCTCACTGAAGTTCTGTTGACTTCAATGAATTTTGTTCTGGCTTATATTGGCCTAAGTAAAAGCAGTAACACCTGTAATAACAACATGGGACTGTTTCAAATGGACTTAAATGGACTTAAAAGGGCCTGCAATCAGCAGTACTTAATATTTTCCCTATACTTGCATATGTTATGGTAAAAATGATGTAAAGTCATCCATAATAAGATGTTCCATAACTGGTGATATAAATGTATTGAGAGGATGCCATTAGTAATATGACTGCACTAGACCCTAGTGCAAGCAGAATAAAAAAAGGCTATTAAAATACATATTAGGAAATAATAAATTATATCTACAAAAATGAAAGACCATTTAAGAATAGTTAAGTATAGGCATAAGGATTATAAATAAAATTCTCATCATGCTAAATATTCTGACATTTAATGAAGTGGAAGGCCACCAAGTAATTTATCTCCAGAACTGGTTTAAAAAGGATTTTTCTCCATGCTTCCCTTAAATCCAAAAATAATTTCCAGTAAATCAAAAAAATGTTTACCTAGGATTGACACATGGTCAAACTGTGACTTTTTTTCCTTAAAATGTCACCTTTGTGGATGCAGTTGAGTCTAATCCTCTCTCAAAACACGAGAAAGCATCTTGGTACTATTAGATGTAACATAGACTTTTGGCTTTTAATTTGTCCTGTTCAGAGCTCCATTGCATTAATAGTGCTCTCTAGATACTGCAAAGGAAGATCAAGGCCTGCCAGAGGGAATGAACTGGCACTTTATAAAGTTTCATATCTGGAATGCCTACAATGCCCCCGGTGTAATTTAAAAGCCAGAGCACAAATAATATGATGAATATATCAGTATAGTAATCTAATCTAAGTCAAACAGTTTTAAAAAAATTAACTCCTGGATTTTTTTCACCTTGGCAATTTGTCACATTTAAAGATACCGCAAAAGGTTCAGACCAAGATTATTTTCTGAGACAGTATTGCAAACCTTTGCTGAAAGAAAACCAGGATATATGTAAAATAAACAAGATGCCATGCTGAGTGTTTGTAGTGAGCTCAGGAGTAACAATGTCGCTGAAGGGGAAAGACAGATTTGCAACAGGTTTCTGTTACAGTGATGCAATTATGCATGAAATTTTTAACAGCAGAAATTACCACAACTTGTGGTTACTTGGCTAATACCATTTTTTTTGCTAATTTGCTGGTTTTTGCCTGGGATATGACTCTGCAAAAAGGCTGACACCAGCTGCAAGTTAAACCACTAGAAAGCCAGCCAGTGTGCCCTGGCAGGTCAGAGACAGAGGCCCAGAGAAGAAGGAGGGATTTTTGGCGGTGGTGGTAGGTACTGGAGTGGTTTCCTCTAAGGGGGAAGCCTAAGACGGATGCACTGCCATGCTTTTCACTGGTCTTTGTGTTTATTAAAAAGCCCCCAAAGTAACCATTACTGATTTTGAGTTGGTGAAATTAACTGTTGTTTGTTGCACGTTCTGTTAAAGAGTGTGTCTGTAGAGAAGAAGAGCACTTACAATCATAGATTCATAGAGTGGTTTGGGGTGGAAGGGACCTTCAAACACCATCTAGTCCAACCCCCCTGCAGTGAGCAGGGACATCTTCAACTAGATCAGGTTGCTCAGAGCCCCGTCCAACCTGACTTTGAACACTGCCAATGATGGGGCATCCACAGCTTCTCTGGGCAACCTGTTCCAGTGTCCCACCATCATTATCATAAAAAACCTCTTCCTTATATCCCATCTAAACCTACCCTCTTTCAGTTTAAAACTGTTGTCTCTTGTCATGTCACTACAGGCCCTGGTAAAAAGTCTTTCTATATCTTTCTTATAAGCCCCCTTTATATATTGAAAGGTTGCTGTAAGGTCTCCCTGGAGATCACTTTCGTGGCCCTCCTCTGGACCTAACAGGTCCATGTCTTTCTCGTGCTGAGGACCCTGGGGCTGGACGCAGCACTGTGGGTGGGGTCTCAGAAGAGTGGAGCAGAGGGTCAGAATCCCCTCCCTCGACCTGCTGGACACACTTCTTTTGATGCGGCCCAGGATGTGATTGGATTTCTGGGCTGCAAGCGCACATTGCCAGTTCATGTCCAATTTTACATCCACCAGTATCCTCAAGTCCTTCTCTGCAGGGCTGCTCTCAATCATCACCCAGTCTGCACTGATACTGGGGATTACCCAACACTTGTTGCAGCCTGAAGCAGACCCTCTCAAGAAAGGGGAGATAGCTCCTTTCCTGAGAGTAACTGCACAGGCTTAGCTGGGAGAAGATTTGGGAGGGCAAATGGATCTAGACAGGGTGTGAAAGATACGGGATGAGCCTGCAACAGGAGCGCAGACAGGGAGAGAAGGAGCAGGGGCTTTCTGCAGCTGAGAGTAGACCCAAAGCCAAACTTGAGAGGTCAGGGAGAGAAGGAGGCTTCCCAGGGACCCTGAAGAGATACAGCAGCCCCAGTGGTGCTGGTAGGGGCTGGACTGGGGGAAAGGACCCACTCTTCACGAACACAGCTGACAGGGGACCTATTTAATCACATTTTAAAATCAGATTTGCCCAACAGCTCTGCAGTTCCTCTGCTGAGAGTCATCCTGTTGCAGATTATTATTTTGTACTCTAGTAAAATCCAGCTGTAGGGACTGGAAATATCTGGTATTTTTTTGGCATGGGAGAGCCCTTTTTACTTTAAAAACATTCCGCTTCAGTGAACTGGCTGGCTAGGGATCCTGTCACACCATGTTTCTGTCACATCGTAACGCCGCTTTCAAAGTCAGCTTGTATCGAATGACAGGTTGGGTTTTTTCAAAGAGAGCAAGGGCTTTTCTCACTTTCAGATTCTGCTGGTGTAAGCATATACTTCACTCTAAAGGACAGTATTGACCCATTTCATGTCTCCAGCTGTAGTGCAGACTGAACACATAACTAATTTGTATTTCCTTCAAAGAATGCTGTGCAGACGAAGCAGGACCTGCTAGTCCAGTCAGAATCCATTAGCAACAAAGATTATGTATTTCAATGTTTGCTCCGTTGTTTTGACTGTGGGAACAAGGAGAAACAGTTCTTAATTACTAATAACCCCTTGCATGCATTATTAACAGACTATTTTGTTCAAATAATTGGAGCCTGCGTGTTTTACAAACTCCACGTACAAAGTAGTCATCTTTGCTGATGATAACGAGAAACTTTGTTATTGTTTTGTTAGGAGAACCTTTCTCAGGCGAGGCAGCCCACCTTATGAGGAAAATAAAAACTAAAAATGCAGTTCAGTTTTAAAGCTGTAATAAAAAGCTGTGATTAATAAAAGAAAAGATTATTCCTGAATTATCCCAGATTTATAAACTGGAAGGGCCCAAAGCTATTAGAAACTGGAGAATTCAAAGTGATTCAGAACCAGTGAAATCTAACTATATGATGGAATCCCCCAGTATCTATGAGCAAGGGTGATATTATACAGCGGTGTAGAACTGTTCATCAAATAAAATAATGACTCATTTCTTTAGGACTTCTATAGAACAGAAAATTTTTTATCAGAAGCGCCATGCTACCCTGGAACAAATATCAGTCAGGTAGACTTAAGACACAGCAGTAACACTCATGTCCAGGATGCAAAGAAACTCCTTTCACCGAGACTTACTCTGCGGTGAAAAATCAACATCAAAAGCAAGCAGCTTAATTCATTAGTTATTAATAAAAACGCATCAGGGAAGTCAAGTACACTCTCAAGCATTGCTCTGAAAGTAAAATATGAGACTGCTGGGAAAACTTTGTTTGTTTTTTCAACTTGGGGTTTTTTTTCAGATGTTTTTCAAGTCATTGAGCTTGAGGAAAAGGTGAATTAGTAGGCATAGCTTCTGTTTCTCCAGAAATCTTCGCATGACCAGTAATCGAATACCTAATTAACCAATTACGAAAGTGTGGATGTAGGGTAAGAATGTGCTTGAAACTGCTTTTCCTTTTACAAAGGCTGTAAGGGTCATCATTATAATCCAGTCTGAGCAGCACAACATAGGATACAGAGATGTTAACCTATCAACTAGTTGCTGCTGGAAAGGCACAGGTGTCTTTAGGAAGATGTCCAGCCCAATTTCTTTGGTGCTGGAGAAGAACAAGCATCCACACTGGTGCCACAGGGGCTATTCTGGTTCTCAGTAGACAGCCTCCAGACAGGCACTTCACCATACAGAGCAAGCATTGCAGGCTATAAAAATTCTTTGAGGGATTTCTCAAAGTAGTTCACTAGTGTGATGAATTGTGGCAGTTCCTGAAAATTTTCCTGGGGTAACAGTAAGGAAAGATGGATTTATAGCATATATTGCATACCCAGGAAATCTTTTCCATGCCTAACCTGAAATGATTGCATCTGAAAAAGCCAGAGAACATCATCAAGAGCAAACATAAAGTGTAAATGGGCAAGCTCGAAGTAAATTGGGGTGCTCGGGGATGTAAAGGTATCTGCTGTGGTCCTTGAGAGAAACAGCCCTGGGGGAAAAGCTAATTTCAGGCCATAAAGTAGCAGCTGGTATGGCTACATTGCACTTTGGTAGCCTTTTGTTTATAGAACGACGCTCACTGAGGGTCAGATTAAACTCTGGTTTTAAGCCAGGTTTTTATGGCATTACCGGAAACTGATCAGTCAATATAGAAAAATATCTGGATATGAGAAGTGAAGGCAAGATGCTGTAAAGGAGTGGCAATGAACTTGCCTCATGACTGTCTTTGAATAGCAGTGTAGGGAGAGGTGGTGACACAGAAAACATTTCAGAGCAGGAACACAAAAGGGTTTATGCCCTTCCTCAGTAGCCTTCAGAAATTCAGGCTGAATCCAACTTACAGATAAAACACACAGGAATGGCAGCAAACTCCCTGCCTGCTAAGTTAGCCCAATTTTAAGCTCCCTTTGATTTGCTGGAGTCGTGCTAAGGGACATTGGTGTAGGTCAAAACATGACTCAGTCTGTGTCAGGGTTGAGAATGAGACCAATTACTAAGGACTACATTTAGAAAACCAAAAGGGAGTAAAGGGAAAATTCACAAGACCACTACAAATGTTAAAAGCAAGTGAGACGAAGCCCTTGCCAAAGAACCTATCAAAAATAATGAAACCGTTCTCAGCATCATTCTTTTTAGAAATCAGGGTGAAAGAGTCTTTCACTGAAAGTCCTGAGGATGGTCAAGGTGGTCAAGGCAGGATATAGGGGTTGGCAGAATTTGTGGTAAATATTTGGTGCTTCCTGTTACAAATATATAAAACTGGCATTTGGGATCAACTTCTTACATTGCTTTAAAGGATTTAGGCGAGATAGGGCTGTACTTACCTTAGCCTGCTTATGAAGTCAAAAGAGGGAGAGGTGGAGGCATTTCCAGAAGACAGTTGACCTCTCAGGAAAGACGCATAGCAATTTTCAGTAACTACACAGAAAGATTTCAGTGCCTCAAGTCCGAATTTGTACATATGTACTTTTAGGTAGATGGGATGAACCGTATCAATGGGAGACCTCACTGGACTAGATCCTCTGGAGGATCAGTAGTTAAATATTTCTTTCCAACAAGGAGGATATTTTAAAAAGAGGCTTTCACAGAAAAAAAGCTCGGGTGAAACAGGGATACCTATGAACAGAGGCGTCAACCTACAGTTACAGGTATCCACTGGACAGATTCCCTTTGAATAAAAAAATCATTAAATTAAAGCCCGTGAGTATCAATTAAACTGCCTTAGAGACTACTGATGAAAACTGAGTCTTCAAACCTAGAGAAAAGTAAAGTGCGTAAGAAATTACAGCCTCTCTAGCTTCATGATCAAACCCTGGCCTGCTTTTGACACAAAGCCAATTGCCTGGGCACACCACTGATGGGGTTGCTTTACTGAGAGAGGGATTGCGGTTGTCAAAGAATTAAATGGATGTGAGAATGGCCTTGTACAAGGTAAACTGAGACTCCATTGTTGCCCTAAAGATACTGAATAATCAGATCCTTTGAAGTGTAAAAACCAGAAAGATTTTCACAACTGATACCTTTGTCTTGGTGTCTTTGGAAACTTGTCACAGTTCTTTCTCCTAAAGGGATGTTTGGGATGCCTGACAAAAGCAAGTATAGCTGCTTCAGGTTTGCAAATAGCATGTCATACACTACTGCAAAAAGGCTTTATGAACTTAAATGTTACAATCACACAAAAGAAACTAAGGCCTGCCTTTATCCTTGTCTTAGATCAAAAAGGAAATATAAACAAGGCCAAGAACATGCATTTGAGCACAGGAATCTGTAGAAGAGTGAGGCACAGGTCTTAGACCACCCGATGCTTGGTCTCCCCCTCACCTGAAAGACGATCCATTGAATTTGCCAGATTATTTTCTTTTCTAGTTCATTACTCATCAGATAACTTTCCTGAGTGATATTTAGACAAATTTTTTCAAGTTTACATTGCAACTTTCTAATTGTTAAGCTGGTACACTGAAGCAAAATAGGTGCACCATTCTTTTAAACAATCCCTTCTGTATTAGAAGGCATTTACAGTTCACGGTCTTTGTTTTCAGCTCAAGATTCTAGATACCAGAATAGACTGATATCGATACAGCACACCGTAGATAACACTAGAAGTCTGATTCCATAGCCAGGGGATCTGCTCAGGGGAAAGGTTTGTAAAAGAACATTGCCTCTCCCCAAACAAAAATCTAGAGCACACCTTTAATTTTCTTTTCCTCCTGGCAAACACCAATAATTGGTGACAAAAGCTAAACAAAAATTTAGCTAAAGTACGTCAAAGTAGTGTGGGGAACTGACGTTTCCAAGCCACAAACCAATAGGCAAGTCAGTGTTCATCTCATAATGGCAACCTAGACTCAGAGCACACCAGTGACATGATAAACTGTCTTAGGATTTGTTCACCTGACACGAGGCAGTATCTCTGGCAAATATTTATTTTAGCAATACGAGACAGTACTTCCTGGTGAGTTGCCTCAGAAATGTTCAGTGAGTGGGAGTACCATCCTCGCATGATAAGAAAAGAATGGCTACAGGCTAAAACCAGCTGAGTCCTGGCCCAACTGGCTAAGCTGAACACTGGTTCTCCTGGGGTTACCCTATTGAAGTGGATGCTGGTGTAAAGAATTCACGCAAAAGGAAGAAACAGTACTTGGAGCAACGCCACTGATTTTTTCTTGAGTTACGCCAGGGAAGTGTTTGACTTGTAGAGACTAGTCACTGACTGGAAGAGATGGCCTGGGGCTACAGATGAGGGCTTGACTGTGCACACGTGAGAAGCAGCCACACAGCAGCGGCAGCAGGAGCATGGTCAAGTCAAGACTTTAGCTGCAGTCCAGCTTGCTCTGTGCAAGCAGCAATGCTGCTGCGTGCAGAGGCAAAGCCACTCAGTGTGAAGGGCCAGCTTGCAAGTGGGTCATTATATCTATTTGGTCCCAGTGTAATGCTTCGCCAAGATCAAGCAGCTTGCAGGCTGATTTTTGGTTCTGTGCATTTGGGGGTGGGTGTGGGTGGGGGGGAGATGTTTGACCCATTGACTGTCTGACCTGAGGAAGCTGGAAGTTCTCATTAAAGAGGCTTTGCCTTACTGGCTGCGTCTCAGCGAAAGAGGACTCTGCACCTGCAAACAGAGGACCAATGAGTTCACTTTAATACCCAGCCATCAGAGCTGTTAGTAGTATTGCACAGGCCAGTTAGGTGCTGCACTAAGTAAATGAAGTGCCGGGTGTAACTGGGAATGGAGAAGCAGCATGTGAGGTTTCACATGATCCCCTGTTCAAAAGCACTCTGGAGATGGGAATATGCCTTTGGTTCCAGCATTTCACTTGCCTGAAAAGCAAAATGCATGTCAAAAATGAACAGGGAAGTATACCTTTAAATCGATGCCATTCTCAGTTCTGTATAAAGTCTCATCATCACTAAAACACACAGGAGAACAGAAATCTAAGTACAACCGGTAAGAGTAGATTGTGTTTTATGCCCTTCTCCCACCTGAAGATAACGCAGAGATGGGAAAGGTTTCTGAGCATGTTCTTGCTAAGCCATCCTGCTGAGAATGATTGATTTGCAGGGTTTACATGAGTGTGTATCTGACTACTTACAGACTGTTTACTCTTCTGATGACAAAAGCACTCAGGAATTATTTCTTCCCCCTCAGGGAAAGGCAAGGAGGAAAGAAAGGAATGTCCTTTTTTGCTGCTGTTCTTTGCATTGTAAAAGCATGCATGCACTTGATTTGTATCAGTAAGAACATTTTCTGGGCTAATGTGAAATTTATACATGAGCCTCACTGTCAAGCAATTGCAACACATGCCTTCCAAGGAAATTGCATTACACTGACAGTTAACCAATTATTTGGAGATTCCTATCATTTATAATCAAGCAAACTGGTCCACTGACATGCAGAGGCTGGGAATGGAGAGTTAGGTTCAATTCGATGATCCTTATGGGTCCCTTCCAACTTGAGATATTCTGTAATTCATTACTTCAGCACAAAAACCTTGTTGGATTTTGTTGTCCATATTTCCCAAAGATATCTGCAGTTCGCCTATTCCCACTGTGATCGTTAGGTACACCCAGCATCTCTTTTATTGTTTATAAGGAAACAGAATGAAAACAAAGGATGAAATTCAGCTCCTCTGACTTCAGCTGTCTAAGCCAGCTACCCTGGCTCTCAAAATACCCAGTGCTGAGAAACTGATAACTTCCCAAGGGCTCTTACACCAGTCTTAGGCTGAGACAAATCATTCCAGAAAGGGGCTGGAGAATGGGTTAGTTAAAACAATCATCTGAGTTGAATCCTGCAGAGGCATAACATGGACTGCCCTATTGGATCACAGTGATGACCCAGTAAGCATGGGACTCAGGCGAGAGCAGAGAAAAACACGTACCATTCAACGCCTATGCCTATTCAAAGTCAAGGATACCCACAATTTTAAGATCAGTAACACCGTAATGAAACAGTACACATGAAAGTAACCTGACACCAGCTGAACTGGCTTATTATAAAAAAAAAAATTAAATTAAATTAAATTAATTGGGGCTCAATAGCTGCAGCATTTTAAAATGGATGCTAAAGGTTAACGTACTTCATATCTACTTGGTCAGTTCAAAAGCGTTCCCTTCAAAACCGTTCCCAAAAGCCCACACACAGCAGGCTGCAGGACACTGCACTCTAAGTCACAGTCCTCAGCTCTCTTTCGGGTCACAAAAGACCAAATTGCTCAAGTAGCAGAAGCATCTGCCTTCCTTGCATACTCTGAAGGTATTGTAGGACCATTTTGATCCCTGTCACGTAAGATATGGTCATCAGTACCATTGGACATGCTAGCTGGGAGTCAATCGTTTATAATACAAATCATAGTCATGTGTCTCCTGACACACAGCTCAGAGTTTATTGCTGGCAAATAATAAAAAATACCAGTGAGATAAAGACTCACAATAAAGCTGCAAATATTGTAATTTTGTAGCGTATATGTAAAACACATTATTACACTCCTGATGTAGTGCTTACTGTGCAAAAGGAAAAAAGCACCTTGTTTTCCTCCAGTGACCCGGAGTCACAGCCAAAGTAGGTTCAGGACCATTGGAGAGAAGAATGCAAATGTGCCCCTGAGCTGAGTCCTGCCTCTCCAACTGAACCGCAGCTGTGGAAGTGATTGCTGTTTCCCTTCTAAGGGAAATGAAGTGATGCGTGTGGTTATGGTTTTTACAATGTGCACTTTCTTCAGGCAGGACTTTTGAAAGGCATCAGCTGTCTCTAGAGTGTCTTGTAATAACCTTGGTTTATACACCGCTATGGGATTAAAGACATTAGCCACCTTGCCCCATTAGCAGCATCACTGAAACAGGAGAACAAGTCCTCTTTGAAATGCAGTTTATTCTACAAACATTTAGAGTAAAATCTTTAGCTAATTTCCATAACTGCACATAATACCAGAAGGAAAAAGCACAAGAGAGAAGTATGTTCATTTGAAGGTTACTCACAGCTGTTCTCTAAACTACTCACTTGCTAGGGAAGCATTAAATCGGAGCTGAAATATTTCCTTTAGTTTATGCTCATGTTCTCCTCTTTGGGCATTTTGTTTCCATACATCCACATTCATCTACATGCACGTATGTGAACTGGACTGTCTTATGCTCAGAGCAAACCAGTTCCACCTTCACTTCGTGACTCTTTTTTTCATGGCAGCAAATGCATTTGTGTTCCATTTCACTGGCCTCAAAGGAATACCTATAGAAATGAGATTTGCACATCAGTTTGCTGCCTGTTGTCTTCCCAAACTGATCCGTATTTGCTGCTCCAAATGGGGGTACTTCTAAGGAGCAGAGGAGCAAAAATACCTATCTAATTTTCTGCTTATTTGTAACAGTCTTTCCTGAGGATGCTACTAGCCGTGCAGGGCCAGATCCTCTGACATCACTGGGGAAAACCCCAGTAACTTCAGTGGATTTTGGATGAGGTCCATTCTGGCAAGGCAGAAAGGAACAATTCATGCAGAGACTGAAGAGCAGGAAAAAAATTCCACTACACACCAGAGCTGTTCAAAAACCATGTAAGGACATGTTTAAGAACAGGTAGTTAATAAATTTAGCTGTTATCTTTTCAAAGGGACCTATTTTCCTAACTAAGATAAGGCACTCCTGTCACACTAAAGACATTTAGTCACATTGCTAATGACTGCTGTTCTGCACACTCAGTTTCCCAACCAGGTCCTTTTAAACAGCAGGAAGGGGACAAACAGCTGCAGCCCATTGGTGACAAAAACCCAGGAAGACCAGACATGGAGGAGGACAGAGAAAGCTTTCCTACTTACACAGAATAAGTACTGCACGTCCCTTCACAAAAGGGCACTGGGACCAGAGCAGCTGACTTACAGTTGTCGTGGATGATATACTGCTCTTTCAGGTTGCGTTTGCATTTATGCGGCAGGTCGGTACCTGTGTAGGAGAACACGTTCTGTTAGACTTCTTCAGAATGGGGAGTAAATGTTTTGAAAGGTATCTGCTAGGAAACCAAGGGCGGATCATCCTACTAAAACTTACTACAGTTCAAATGGATAACCAAAAAACCAACTGAGAGTGCAAAGACATGAATTCAGCAAAGAAATTTTCTGCTGCTCAAGCCACTTTTCTATTTGTGGACTAGTTTAAATGAAGACTTATGTGTAAGTTATGTAAAGATACTGTTGAACCAAGACCTAAAGGAGATATGAAGTTTTGTTTTTTTCAAAGTCACTACAAATTACACTTGTGACTCTATAACAACCTATGATTTCTGGGTGGATGCTACAGGAAAAAGACCCTTTTTTCCACACAGTTTCCAGATGGAAGAATACAGAGCATATTTTCTACAAATTTTCTTATCAGGAATGTAGTTCAAACTAACAGTATTTCAGTTATTTAAAAACACAGAAATGGAGATCAAAGAATTTTCGTGTCCTCATTGGAAGAATGAGGCAGATTTTCAGCCTCAGCTGTGAGGTAGAAAACAGCTCTGCTGCTGTAAGAACAGTCTTCCAGTCTGTGTAAACAGCAGACTCTCAGTGCGTGCACAAAGAGGACTACAAGCAGGGGAGAACCTAACAGTACTGGAATAGGGAATCAGTGGTTTAATGCACTCACATGTCTTACAACAGCCATCTGAAGTCACATCAACTGTCCCCTGTATTGAAAACAAACATAACCAGGACAGTTCAGATGCACATATTGCTAAGCAGCTAGTAGCAAGAGTGAAAGTTCAGGTATATTCCCTCATCTGTAACCAATACAGATTTCTCATCAGACCTATTTGTGTACCAGTTATATATAAAACCGCTTAAAAAAAAAAAAATCCAGCAATGAAGGGAGTGAATTTTCTTAAAACTATATATCCTCTCACAAGCCAGGTGAGATGTCCTGTAACACGTGCCTGACCTTATGTAGGTCCCATTGAAGCCAGCACAAAAAAAACCCAGCCCCAGAGAATAACAGCTGCTCCTGGAACTGAACAGCCTGCCCTGCCCAGAACCTACCCCAACGCTAACTGAAGTCAATGGCTGTCTTTGTCCCTGCTTTGGTTTTCAGATCCGCTGCGAAGCCCCACAAGGCTTCTGAAGGTTCCTGGAAACCACTAATTGCTGAAAGCCAGGGCATGAATGATGCTCCTTGCTCATTCATGTACCACTTCTTTGCTTAGTGATGCACCACATACCAGAAGACACTGTGTGCATCAGTTCCCCCATGGGTCCCTGGCGAGTCACCATTTGCTCAATCGCATTTCGTAACACTGGTATTTCTGAAATGATGAAAAATCCCACTATTGCTACTGCCCCAACACTTCTCTTTCAAGTTCAGTGCTTATCCCACAACAAGAAAAATGTGTGGGTTGTTTGCAAATCATTTTGTTTTACTTCCATGGGACACTCCATTCAGGCATGAAAAAGCACATTTCCTTCAAACAAGGATGATCAGCTCAGAAAGATCAGAAAATACTGAAGTGTTTCATTCAAACCAGTAAAGAAAGCTCCCAGACCAGCAGCAGGGCTCATTCCAGAAGTCATTTTTTTTGGCTCTAAAATACTTACTGGGACACAGTTTGATTCTTCAAATGGTAGGCAGACCTTTACTGTACTAGTCAAGGAAAACTGGCCCGCTGATTCAGTGCATGTGTACTGAGTACAGTTGTCATACGGAGCTTTATAACTCTTTCCAACCTGAATAAAAATAGGAAAAAAACCCCAAACCCAATATAGTATAGCAATAAAAACAGAATAATCCAACAGTAATACAGTCAATGAATTGGCAGAGGGACTGGGTTGTTCATGTCACTCTGAAAGTGCTGAGGTGCCTGGAACTCACATCTGCAAACTACGTACCAAGCTTACCCACTACCAGCCCATAAAAAATCCCTTCTGTGGCCACCTAGGTGGAAAGAATCAGAAACTGGTGGCAGAATAATCATAGAGGTATGAACAGAAATGCCAGAAAGTAGGTGTGTTAATGTATGTGGAATAAATATATGCAAAAGAAAAATCATTCTTTTAAAGGATTTCAACAGTTTTCTTTTTTAATAGATGGACGAAAAGCAAAAAGTGTGAAAGAGGAGAAAAGTCTTCATAATAGAGGTTAATGGATAAATGCAAAGCCTCCTCATGGAAACATAAAATTTGTATACTGGCACAGGAGAAGGTAGCTTGCAAGATAAATTAGCAAAAAATAAAAAGATGAAATAGAAAAGATGCAGAACACAAGAGCCACCAGAGAAGCACGTAAGACAACAGTCGCTGGTTGAGACAGCACCATTAACCGTTCACAGGAGTAGCAGGCTGTAATAAAACCAAAGAGCTAGCCTGAGGCTCAGTCCATGTCTACACAATGCTGTGCTCACAAGACATATTACCGGGGTGTGTTACCAAGTCACATTACACTACAGCAGCTATGCCACTTTTGATTCCTGCCTCAGCAAGTTCAGAACTCGTGGTAGTACAGCTATATCACCTCATTCACGCTATTTAGCTCTGTATCTCCAGGGCAAGAAAATGACACTCTTTCCAGATCAGAGCAGTATGATGTGAAGCCATCACATCATGTCATGATGCCATGTGCCATGTGTCTCTGCAAGAGCAGTATTACACAATGTCGCCATCCCCTCCAAATTCTTCCTCTCTGTTGCATGTCAGGAGGAGGGAGGGTAACGTGATTTCCATTCCTGCCAGAGATGCATAATTTTCAACACAGTGGTGGCTGTGACATGCACACAGCAGAGAGCAGCTGTATAAACATGAACATTTACTTTGGAAATAGACATTTTTAAATCTCCTAGAGGTTTTCCCAGCCTCAAAATGTATGACATTGGTTCAAGAAATGCTGAGGTCTTTTTGCTAATTCAGCCTTGTGTGCAGAACAAGGGAGCGCTTACCTCAATGGTCACATTGCCAAACGGAAAATTTGCCACACATGCCACTTGCTGGCACTGGCTGCAGCACTGACCCTCCTCTTCCACATAGTGGAAACCCTGTGGGAATAAAGTTTCCTTTTAGCCATGTTACCTGACGTCTTGTTCATGAAGCACCTTTGGATCAAAGCCACACTGGAGACGGCACAGGAAATGGGCCACCCTTCTGGTTTCATTTCTATTGTCTTTAGAACCCTGTTGAAACCATTTTAAGCCTGATAATCAAAGCCGACAACTTCTTTCCCTTATTGAATGGCAACTTCTGGGCGTTTCATTTACCACGAAACACCTGTTATTGGCTATTCTTCTTCAGGCTAACACACAAGTCAGGCCAAATAAATTAATTCAGCTTATGATTACGTGCACAATCTACCACCAGTGCTTGGTCTGATATGATTATCCTCAAGAACTGCTGCTGTCAGACATGTGAAGACCATGCATCAGTTATTTCCTCCCCTCTGTTTCAGGTACCTCTTGGTCTCTTGGCGGGTGTGGGTGTGGCTGGCTTCAGGATAAAGGATAATGGTTTTATCCATTTTTACGACTGGTGGTGGGTCTGGCCTTCTCTGGGCAAGAATGGAAAAGAAACCCCTCTTTGCTTACATTCAGTAATAGACTGAACAGTTTGTGTGCAGGATCTCAGCTCACAAGTACTGACAAGTGTCTGGGCAACACCAACAGAACAGCACAAACATCGTCTGTCAGCAGTTGGACTTAACAGGTTTGCAATCATTCTCCCTCA
>JAVKLA010000021.1:10746740-10763444 GCA_034782735.1 Sagittarius serpentarius | reverse complement strand
CTCTTTGCTTACATTCAGTAATAGACTGAACAGTTTGTGTGCAGGATCTCAGCTCACAAGTACTGACAAGTGTCTGGAAACATGAACTACTGTGCAGTTTCTTTACAGTTTAACTTTTGGGCTGACAATGGGCAACACCAACAGAACAGCACAAACATCGTCTGTCAGCAGTTGGACTTAACAGGTTTGCAATCATTCTCCCTCAGGGCATCTTTCCAAAGGTGACCTCTTAAATTTCCTAGAGCAATAATAACCAAAACTCTAAAAAGGACTTTACAAAAAAATATATAAGAAGATTATATCCTGCTAGCTTTCCGTGAGGAAGCAGTTATACTATCCCAGTGCATCCCCTCAACAGCCATTGCTCGTGGTCGGGGAGGCTGAGCATGCAGCGCTGACCTGCTGGCAGGTGGTTTGGCATTTCACTGGAACACACTGGATGCGGTTGGTCCGTGTCACAACGTCCTGCTCATCTGTGCACACACAGTCCTCGCAAGAGCTTTTAGGCACCATTGCCCCAGGCTGGAAATATAGAGGAGGGAGCAGACAGGTCATGGCAAGAATTCGGTGGGTTCTAGAACAAACGTACATCTCTTGGACTATCAAAAATGAATGCTTATGCTTGGGATTTATTTTTGGAAGAACTTCCTGAAATGAATACCTCCAGATCTCTAAAACCTCTCACTGTCAGTACCACAAAATGAACACAAGGCTGACACTCCCAAGTGCATCAATCGCGTTAAACGAGTTATTACGTTATCTCATAAATTCCATGCATCAATTTTCACTCAGTTTGACCTAGTAATTAATCCTACAACATCCAGTGAGATTTAAAATTTGTATTCAATCACAATTCTGACTTCTTGACTTTAAACCACAGTTAAGATCTCATTTAGTACACAAGCTACTGGTCTCTAGCATTACCTATTCAGTAACATTTCCAATACTACATAAGACTATTGGCAGGGAAAAATTATGGGCCGTTCCAATCCTGCTTTTCATGTGAGTGTTGACAACAACAGCTTCAGAAAATTCTGACTCCGGCAGCATTAACCTGTGGAAAGAAGTGTCTGGAAGAAGACCTACCTTAAATTCAACTCCTTCAGAAACACATACACCTTTTGGTACTGTAAGAAAAAAATAAAATGAAAAGGATGTGCTAGGAACAATGTAAACAGCTACTGTACTCATTTCTGAATTGTGAGTGATTTAGAGGAGACCAAGAGTAGAACTGAGCTTATTCACTAGCCTTAATAGCCTGCACCCAAGGGTTTTTTTCCCTTGTTCCCATGTAACTAGTTTAGTTTCCATGTAACCAGTACGCGGTGCTAATTGTTATTCAGAAGCCCACATATAACACCTGCTCAGATGTTATGCATGAAATGGGGGGTAATTCTATATCCCAGTATTTTCCATATGGAAAAATCTATTTACCTCATGGGGTTTTACCCATACTTAAAAGTAGTTGAGCTTTTCTTTACTGTTAACCACGTTGCTGGTAACAGAGCCAATGGGAAGCTGGGTGAATCTGGAAACTCTCTGAAACCAACATTCAGTACCTGATCAATAAGTTACACTCACTGGATACTAACTACAGAGAACCTGCACCAGTTACTCCACTTCCCAAAAAAAAAAGGCACCAACTGTAAAGGCTGGGTGGGAAGGGGAGAGGCTACTGCTTATGATTTTGACTCATTCGGAAAAAATGAAATAGTTCAAGGAATAAATAAAACACCTTAAGGAAACATGGTACTTACTACAGGAGAAGATAGGACAACAACCGTTGTCAGATATACTAATCACTGGTTGGAAGCCTAAGTCGCATGCTGTTTTGTTGATAATGCAGGTTTTTATATCGCATTCTGCAACAGACAATAGAGACAAAGTAAGCTAAAGTATCCTGTCCAGCAGTGTTACTTGCAGACAAAGCTTGAACATCCAAGAAATTGGGTAGAAATAGATGATTCTTGAACCACATATCTTTGGAGTTTGGGACATGTTCAGGTGAAGTATCCCTAAGCTTGCTCTACTGTAAAGCTCTTCCCTGGACATGTACTTCTGGCCCTTGTTCCTGCTTCTCTTCTCCCACTGGATGTCATCTCTAAACTAAACAACCTCAACTCAGAGAAGTGACAAAGAAACAAGTTGGGGTAAAGGTAAATGAATCAGATGGTGAAAAAAACGAAGAGGCAGTGGATGAGAGCCAAAGATGTAAAGGTTGGGACATGCAAAGGAAAGCACCCTGACAGTGCCCCTCAAGGCATCTGAGGAGCTGAACGGACCTCTGCCTGGCAGCATGAAGGGATGAGGAACACAAAAACATCCCACCACTGTCGCCAGGATCCCCTGTCCTGCATTTTTCTATAGGTGTTGGGAATGGCCAGGGTTAGGAGCAGGCGGATGAGGAGGTCTTGTGCTGTGGTGGGCATTTGGGACTGCGAGGATGCAAATGGAAAGGTGAGGGCAAACATATATGAAGACCCTCCTCAGGAGGACTTGGGTGAGCCTGCAAGATGAGCACATCCTCCCTTACTGGATGGATCTCTGTGCAAGGATCACCCTCTCATCAAGAAGGAACAAGAGCCAGAAGATCCTGTGAAGCACCTGGTGGTCCCAATGATCCATGGGGGATTTTCCAAAGTAAGTATCTGGCAGGTCATGGCACTAGTTTAGAATACAAGCTGGCCCAGAGGAGGTCTCTTTTGATAGCAAGAGCTCCTGGCATGTAGATGGAAGAAATGACCACTCCAGTGTGTTTGGTTGTATCTGGTACCTGTGGGGTACCAGATCTCACTTGAGGATTGCTGCTAAAGGCAGATGATACCGCATTATGACATCTGAATTATCTACTCACCACAGACTGTCTCTGTGCAGCATGGGTCATCCAGACGTGTTTTTATTTTGCGTACAAAGCCCTCTTTAGTGCAGTTGATAGGTGGAGATTTAGCACAAGGGCGGGGGAAGCAAGAGATATTCAAGGTCGCTTCATCACAAGCACAGTATTGACAATCATGCTCCCAAGCCTCTCTAGGCTGTGAAAACAACAGGGATAGTAGTTCAGAGAGCAAAAACTAGAAGGATTATATTAATGAATGCCTGCTGCAAGACAGTGTAGGGCTGGTTGCCCTAATTTATTATCCAGGAAAATCAGAGTTCAAACCCCAGAGGGAGGAGAAGTGAACAGTAAGAAAAAATGCTATTATCCGCCACTTTGCTTTGTAGGTTTATGTATTTTCAGAAGGGAAGCCTGGTATTTCTACCAGGAAACAGTGATTCCCACAAACTGCTATTTCTGCTTCTGTACCTCAAATGATTAATGAAGTTCTGGAGTTAATGAAATCTGCTGTTTTCTTCCCCACTGTCATTGCAGCTCACTGGTATTTAAGCTTAGAATTAAAAGAAGAAACTCATGCAGTCATTTTTGCAGGTCACAGCACCCAGCTATAGTATAAAGACAGTATTTTCCTTTTTCTCACCTGTTTCACTGACCCATCTTGTGCAGTGCAACCTATAAAATGAATTACAGATTCCTTTAATGATAACTGAACCAGGGAAAACAGCAGAAGCAGGAGGACAGAAATAGAAGGAAGGTCTTGAAATTTAAGAAACAGCCACAAAGAGAAAGAGAGATCCAGAGTGCAAAGTCACAGGCTGTGTACCCAAAACATCTTAAAGATCCTCCTCTTTGGTCTTTTGAAAGTTGAGCTTTCTGCATAAAAGCAGGCAGAAACTGCCAATTTGAAACATTTCCAGCCTACCTAGAAAGGCTCAGTATCAAGGTTCCCCCCATTTCCTCTGTATCCAGAACATTCCCTTTAACATGCACTTCTAGTCAGGCTTTTATCCCCGCTTCCCATCCCACCATTTACATTATTTCTTACCACAGACAGAAACACAAATGCCATCATGATCATTCAGCAGAATTTTTCCATCAGGACAGTAGCATCCCTCAACAAACACTGGTGTGTTATTTTGGGAAGGGAGAGTGTCCTTAACGACTTCTCTGCACAATTAGAATATAAACAGGAATGACTGAGAGGCAGAAAAGTACCCCAGGGCAATCAGACACTTAAATCCCAGGGGAACGTGAACTTCCAGCCTTCTTTGGCAATTTTCAAGTTATGGACTTGAAAAGTGCCTTAAGAAATGACCCACCTGCTGAAGCAAGTTTTTCTTTTTGCTTTCCCACATGGCTTGTACACCTGATCCTGGGCACAGCTGGCCTCTGTGGAGCATTACAACACACAGGTTAGAAAGCCCAGACCCTCGTGTACCCTTCGATGCACGATGGAGGAACCGCACAGGCCCTCCCCATGGGTCCCCACTGCCCAGGCCCCTGCCCAGCGAGGGGGTCCCTGCAGCTTCAGCAAGAGGGGCTCAATGGCTTCAGCAAGGTGCTTGTGCCAGTTCTAGTGGTGCTTCCCCTGAATCACTGGGTCCCCCTGAGCAGGGCAAAGCAGGCAGAGAGAAGCTGTGTGTTGCTGTCTGGTGGTGAAGCTCTAGCTCACATACAGGGTTCCTCAGCTGAGCTGCTCAGCTATGAGCCTGTTTTGCACCAGTTCTGGACTGGAACAACCCCTTTGATTTGTTCCTGCTTTTTCTTGGGCCTAGAGCAGCTCAGGGAAGACTGAAGCGTGATGATGTGGAGGAACACAAACAGGCGTGTAGGTGAGGAAAGATCACCCCGGAGCTGCTTCACATCCAACAGGTCTTTCCCAGGCTTACCACACTGCCCGTTCGCCTGCCTCCTCCAGTCCACGCAGACCCCATGGAGCCCGCACAAGGCTGCGTACGTCTGCATGCTCTGGCACTCGGTGCTGGGGTGCCGTTCTGAGCACCCGCTGGCCACACATGCCTCATAGTAGGGCTGTGGGGGGACTAAGCTGTGGCACTCGGTCAGGTTCCTTCGCAAAGCAAGGAGACAGACACGGCATTTCACCTCCTTGAGCTACTTCCAAGGAACAATTCAACTCAGAACCAAACCCATCCCCACCCAGAGAAAGCCTCAAGGTAAAGATACAACTACAAATTACTCTGATAGGCAATACACCCACACAGCTTAATTAAGAATAGGCTTTACCTCCCATTCTTTACAATGCTTTGAAAGGAAAGAATTTTATGTTGGACTGATACCTGCAAAGAGAAGTCTCCTGCACAGCTCACAAGTATAATTCTATATGCTGATATTTTTATGTCAGCATGTTTGACAATCCTGTTTTAAACCACAAAATTATTTTAAAACCAGACATGCATATTTGCTTTCTGTATTCTGTCTGTGTTCCTTTTCATCCAGAGCTTTCAGATACTGAATTATAGCTAGTTCCTAGTTGGCTTCTCCGGAACAGACAGGCGGCGGGGGTGCCAAGCAGCAGACACTGTTAAGGGAGGGCTGATTTTGATGCAGCTGAAAAATATCTGCCAAACTCAGGAACATTCACATATCAGTTCACTGCTCAGTTTTTCAAGGTATGCTAGACTTTGTATTTTCATCATGTCCTATAAGCAGTTCACCCAAGTCATGTAGTGAAGCACAAAATTATCTTGTGGACTTACTTTTCTGGCAGTTTTGGGAGCTATCTTACCAGATGATTTTACACAGATTGGAAGGCTCACAGTGCTGATGATTTTCAATCTCAGCTGGTTCTGAGACACCTGGATTACAGTATCTGTTGGTAGGATCTGGGACTTTCCAATTTAATGCCATCTCTTTGAAGGACTCAATAACCTCACCATTCCTCTTCACAGCATCATCAGACTTCTGGTTGGTGCAGGTACCTGGTAGCAATAAAAAAGCAAAGTGACAGTTCAAGAACAGTTGAGGCTGATGAAGCTGATTTTAGAGAAAAACTAGAGGGAAGTTCTCCTCCTTGTGGAAAAGCAACAACACGTTGGGTCCTGGATGAGTTCACGAGAACTGTTTGTAGGAAGAGAAGGCTAGAAGAAATAGTTTGCCAGTTACTCATGAAAACCAGAGTTGGTATGTTGGTAGATGCACTTCTCCTGGTGGCTAAAGCAGCTGATGTGGCTCTGTCTAGCACAGGAATCTCCAGATTTCATACATTCCCATAATAAGTAGATATGATCAAGAGGAAGGGCTTAGAAATAGCCTGTCTCCATCCATCAACAGACTGTGAACGGAATGAAAGTGACTTAAAACTGTCTCCTGACAGTGTTTTTCCACCAAATAGAGATAAATGTATTAAAATTTGTGAGAAATAGAAATCAGTGGAGTTGCAAGCATTTAGAGATGTTTACAAGGGGATGAGAGAAAGAAGGGGGAAAATGTGTCATATTCATTACTGTCAGCTGATGAGGACACTCACCACACAGTCCCATGGTATTGTTATAAAACTTTCCAAAAGGGAGTTTTATGTAAAATGCAAGTCGACTGTAGGAGATATAAACTTCTAATTCAGGTATTTCAACTATGACGTAAAGGCCAGAACTGGTTATCCTGATACCATTCTTGGAAATGTCTGGAACCACTTTCTTATCATTAAACAAAATCTAAAAAGAAGAGAAACAAAAGGTCTCTATGGATATCCTTCTGTTGAGTAAGGTATATGGTTTGTGCAACTGGAAAGTAGAGCAGCACACATTCATCCTCAGGTGCACAAAATGAATTTTGTCAAAAGCAGTCATTTAAGCAGTTCTCTATGATTCCTTTTTAATACGTTGTAATTTATATTCGAATACTCATGTCAGGAAGAAAAACACAACTTTCAATTATGTGATCATTTCCCAGATTTTTAGAATATACAAATTTTTGTTGAGACAAAGGGAAAAAGACAGCGAAAGCAATGTAATTGCATTTCCTACCCATTCCATTTTTTACAAGCTTCTTCCTTCGTCGTGACAGGACATTCGGCAGTACAGTAATATAACTACAGCAAAAGAATATTGAGAATTCATTTTAACACAATACTTTACCAAGTTTGTTTCTTTTCCATGTTCCATTGCTTGTGTCAGAATAACAACAAAGTCGGAGTGAAAAATGAGAAGGGACATTGAACAAATTGCTCCATCAATGGCACCACAGTAGTAGTTGTCTATGTGAATCCAGAAGCTGTGAGAGTCAGGATGAATTGACTTCACAAGGACATAGGTGCAGTTTTCTTTAAAATGATAGTATGTTCCATCAAAAGTCACATAATGCTCATTTCCCCATCCACTGCAAATACCTGGAAGACAGAGTGACAAACTTCAAGTTTGGCTTTTGAGCTTCCTGCAAGCACAAGCTGGTTTTGACTCTTCTACTTGCTTTCAGTGAGAGTGGAAATAACCAGTTTGATAAAGAAAAATGAGCCTAGCAAGGACACTCTTGGCTGCTCTTAACAGTCAATGTTTTGGATGGGACTTCTGTTCCATCACATCCTATTGAATTGATATAAACAGAATACTGACCACATAGGCTTGTCTTTCTTGAGGCCTAGCTGAATGTAACATATATTTCAGGAACTCTCCTGCCGCAGTACTTACACTGACACTCAAAGACTTCACAGCAACCAGTTTTGTCATAGTGTTTCGTGAATGGGAAACCATTGACACAGAGTTTCAGTTGCTGAGGAGGGCAAGTCATGCTGGACAGTTTAATATTGTTTCCTTCTCCTAGGCAAGTGGCGATCTGGCAGTTTCCAAAATTCCATGTTTCATTAAACTATTGACAAATTGAAAAAGCAGAAGAGAGACACATGACAAAGTAGTGTAACAAAATCTTTTAAATGACACACAGCAACTGTGCTCCATTCAGTTAATTGTCTAGCATGGCATTATTTGCTATCTACTCTTTCTCTGGAAACCAGGCAATATGAAACATATAGCAATCACCAGAGCCTTGATATCTACTTCTGTTCTCCAATGTTTTGTATAGGACTCAATATTAAGGTCCTGACCACTTCTCATGATGGGACACTGCTAGATGTGGTTTCCTAGCCTTTGTCCAGCGTAGGTAGCTCTGCCCATGTACAATCACTTAGATGTTTCAGATGAACAGAATAATCTTCAATTTATTCCCCCAATTATTTGGGCGCTTCTGCTATACTTCTAAATCATCTAAGTTAGCCACACCTACAGTCCAGCTGTAGTCATGGTTCCCAGCATCAGAGGAGAACACCAAATCTTGGCTGCAGGCAATGCTGTAGCTGAAGAAAAGCCTATTCTTTCAAGTTTCTCACCTTTCTGGGAGGAATGAGCCCAAGACAGTCGCTCTCAGGAGTCCCCGTGGAAGCAGGAACTTGGCTTGCTGCTCCGGGAGCAGATGTTGGTGGACAGGTTTCCGAGTCTGGATCACATATCTTGAGGGCCTCAGTATGACCAATTTTACACTCTGCCCAAATTAATTCAATCTGACACGATGAATTGCAAATGGAGTAAGCACAATGACCTGATATATTCACGGGCAGAGAAACATTTTCTCCTGCAAGGCCAAAACCCGACTGTTAGCACTGGACTGTGCATGAAACTGGTAACTCTCAAGGCCTATGCATCACAGATCGGCCACATACTCAGCCCTGCATTGAACTACCTGGGTCTGCCTGTACCCAATGGCCATGTTCAAGTGAGACTGTCTGTCTGCAACTCCCTGAATTCAGTGACTGAACCAGAGCTCAATTCATCCAAGCAAAAGCTGAGGGAGGGCCACAGGCAACTAATCTGAAATTCTGCTCCTAAGTACATTAGCGGGTATTGAAAATGAGTACAACAGCAGAGAATATTGAACATATCACTGAGTGCATCTGGTCTTCACAAAGACCAGGAGATAGGTGGTTCAGGACCTACTAAGAGATGAAGAAGACTCTTCCCTCCTCTGTTTTGGAATATGACTGTGGATTGCAAGCCCATGTTCAGCAGTTTGGGATTCAGGGTTTGTGCTGGAGTCCACTGAAGTTAGCAACTGGTATAAGCTTCCTTACACCAGGAATATCCAAACCAGGACAAAGTTATAGGATATGGGAGAGCTGTCTGAAGGTGTTAGTTACAGTTCAAAGATGTAACAACCTGTGGTAATGTGTAACTGCAGCAGACTGAATGAGCACTTGCTGAAGCACCTTTATCTAACAGTACATCTTCCCACATCAATGATGGAGAACAGAAATTTGCTTTGTTTCTCACCCATTTGTATCAAGTGTCCATTGTCATTGCAGAAGCAGGGAGTGGCTACCACTGACGATGGAGGTGCAGATGTTACAGGTTGCATATGTGGTTCTGCAGGAAATCAAATCAATTAATATTCAAATCCTCTGCTACTCTACTTTCAAGCCCTATGGTATCTACTACATTCTCTACAACAACAAAAAGAGGAAAAAATAATCATTTTTATATCCCCACCACATTCTGTACATGTACACATTAAAACCATCCTCTCTGTATTTATATACACTCTCTCTATTACATTGTATGCTATTAGAGTAATAAACACACACTTCCCCTTGTAGAGAATCCAATAAACTGCCCCTCTACTGTCACTTATTGATTCCAATCTAAGGTTTCTTTGAACTTTCCAATCCTGCAGGACTTTACCTGACTTTGGAGAGGTGATTTCCAGTGGCACTCCATTTTGCCTTTTAATGCCTTGTTGCAAAGAATCTGTTGGTTTAAATACAGACAGATCATTTAGACATTTTACTATAGACATATTACACTCTGCTTTCCATAGTCCTTCCTTTCCTAGCTATCACTCTATTATACTTCTTATTCCACTCGCTAACACATTTAGTAAATACCAAACACATGGGTTCAGCATCAAGTCTTTAGCTCTTCCACTCAGTTGAGTAGAGAAGCTAACTTTTAATTTTCCTTGTCCCCTTTGTATAATTTGGTACCAGGATAATACACATTTTTTTAGCCACTTATTTTTCTTTGCTATAATCATGGCAAAATTCCACCTTTTCTTTATTTCTTTTTACTTCCTATTCTCAGTTCATTCACATCCCCTTCACCCTGCAACTTCTCTTTTGGGAAAGGAGTAAACCACCAGGCAGCTTCATTTTCTTGCTCCAGTGACCCATTTGAGATGAACTTATTCCAATGCAGAAAACAGCACAGTAAGAACCATAGTGTGATACAGGTGATGAGACAGAGAAAAACAAAGTTTAGAAGTATGAAATATTGAGACTAATATCACCAGAGTGTCAACTGTGGTATGCCTAAGGTTATTGTAAAAGCTGTACTGAAAAATGGCTGAATCTCTCTATTTTCTCTTTACCCCACTGACAGTAAGAGTCTATAAAAATTACACTTTTAGTCCCCACCATGAGACCCACAAGCTCTGACCCCTCATTCCTGAACCTTCAACTGCCTTAAATTCTGTGCTTATCCTAGACACGCAGTAGAAGCCTCATTACCATTACAGACTTTCATAACGTCACCACCAAATCTCTTAGAAATCTAGTACCTTGTGCTAGTGTGGATGGTGTTCTGCAAGGGACGAGTGTTTTAATGATCTCTCCGTTAGGGCCGCAGACAGCATCACCGCACTCGGTCCCATATACTTGGCTGTATACAGTTTCATTTAAGGTGTAGGTCTTTCCATTGTAGCAGCAAAGGCAATCTGAGGCACCAAAAGAGCAAATGCTGTATCTCCTATCATCAAACATTAAATACTTGGCTGAAAAACCTTTTAGTATCTACTTCAGAAATTGCACTGGGAGTCTACCTCATTTATTTTAAGTGGGTTGGATTTTTGTTGTTGCTGGTGTTTCTTGGAGTCAGCTTGCATAGAGGAATTACTGGCTGGTGAAAGCATCAGAACTGGCACTATCCTCACCCAGCATGGAGCACAGGTGCATTCCCTTTTGGCAGGGAACATGACTGGGATTACTGCCTGGCTGTAAACACTGGCTCAGAAAGTGTTGCACAGCCATTGCCATCCACTAATGAGGAACATGCAGTGATAAACAATTTCATTTAAATATGTGAGAAGCTCTCCAGGTTTTGGAGAACGTACATTCAGGAACCCAAGGGGATATATCTGTTGCTGTAACAAAATCAGCAAAACTGAAGATGTGTTGTCTACTGGATCACCCTGCATTTTGGGATGTGCTTTCTCCCAGATATGGGAATGAACTGCTTAATACCTTAAGCAAGTGTGTCCTTTAAGCACACAAACATGTCTCTCATAAGCTAGTTGTCTAGGCTTCTTATGAAATTAGTGGACAGGAAACAGCACCTCTACAAGATTTGCCCTGTTCTAAAAGTGCTTATTAAAACAGGTAGCATGAATGGCCTGCTTCAGACTACTTTCTGTCTGTCTTCACTGACCACCAAGGAAGTGTAAATGAGAAGTGGTATTTACTTGGGTGAGCTGAATCCCGCATTTCACGCCTCCCTCCTTCCTCCATGTGATTGTCCTTTAGACAGTTTTTCAGGTCAAAGGCTGCATTTTGCTTCTCAAAGTATATCTGTACTGCTGTGCATCCACCTACTGAACTAGCTAGCTGGAGTCCTGTTACCAATACCCCTGCAGTAACATGTGACGTTGGGTTGTTTCAGTCCTACCATCGCTCAGTAAATGGTGAGGGTGGCAAAAAGTTACCTTTGG
The DNA here is from genome assembly GCA_034782735.1 of Sagittarius serpentarius. NCBI lineage: Eukaryota > Metazoa > Chordata > Aves > Accipitriformes > Sagittariidae > Sagittarius > Sagittarius serpentarius. Next base: position 10,751,905 of record JAVKLA010000021.1, on the reverse strand, counting down.
AGTCTTCAGCACATAGTTTCTCTTCAGGATCGCTGAGGATAAAAAGAAAAGGAGAAGACTTGTTTTATTGACTTGAATCAGTATGTGGAATAACAATGTCTGCAATGGTATCTACATTTACATAAAAGCCTACTCCTGGAGGATTTAATGATAATTGCCACTGCATATGAACATAAACGAAACATTGCCTAGCTCGTCCTTTACTGTCCTATTCTACCTCTGTCACCATCAGCTGACCTACCATGAAGTGCAGTTGGCGAAGGAGACGCACTCCCTGCTCTCCTCATCAAAATACGGCTTGTCAGGACTACACTCTGGGTAACAGCCTGGAAAGTTAAAGTAGACAAAGCATTCTTAGTCTGCTTTACATAGATCCAGGGAAAACACGTAAATACCTCTACCAGATGCAGATTTGATCCCAAAATGAATGTGATCACAGTATGAATGTTCTTTATACTACCAATTTTTTTTCCACGTCCTCTTTATCCCTCTCTCCCAAAAGTTTTAATTAACTCTGTTTGTCAACAGATAATCATTCTTTGCAAATTTAGACTGAATGACCTTTTATCTCTCCCCAGATTTAAAGGCAACAGGCAAATTATGCTATGAATGGCACCATCACACCAGGAATTAGCCCAGGCGAAGCATGGTCAACAAGTTTCTGGGGCAAATGGGATAGCCTTTCAGCAACCTTGATGCTTAAGACATTTAAAACGAGACTAGTACCTTCAGTTCTCATAAACTTCATTGAAGTCAAGCAAGAATTACCTTCTAAACTGTACAGCAAGTTCCCACATTTCCCTTGTGGGTTCCTGCAGGTCTTTAGACAAGGGGCTCCACAGGGTTTATAGAACCACTCATGTTTGTCAGGTGGATTGTAATAATCACAGAACACAGCTGGAACAGAAGCATAAAAAGCCTCAAAGTCTCAGACACCAGGCAGAGTTTACTTTCTAAATCTTGCAGACAAGAGCTTGTTAAGTCATGCATGCACGGTGATGTCAGAATTCTGCTCTTCTTTATCTCCCATGTGCCTGAGCGCACGGAGCACTGCTTTTCTGTGTGCATTTTCAGTGCAATACTTACGGCAAATGGCAGGCGTTCTCCAGTCAATACAGACACCAGCTCTGCTACAGCTTCTTGAATAAGCAGCAACTGAGGTACAAAAGCACTCGCAGTCTCCCACACTGTCACAGCCACAGAAGTCAGAAATACAAGATTCATAATATGGTATTGGGTTCACCTATCAAAATACCAACAGATCCGTTACCACAGATTTATGTGCCACACTGTGTTTTAATGAGAGAAAGGGCTCTGAATTTCTGCCATCCACTGGCAGTTTCTTTGGCAGAACCAGGCTGAGTCTGTGACAGACAGGGGGTGTAATGAAGCAGCTATAAGCTATTATGTATGTAATACTGGCATTTACGCTCAAAATGTCTTTTCAGTGTAATTTCTGCAGGACTGAACTACCTTGCTTTGGGTTAGCGCAACTATATAGTGTGTGCACTCTCTAACTGAGGGAGAGTGATTGAGTACAAAAGGAAATCCTATTTCCACTGAACTTCACATCTCTTGTGTTTTAACCTGTGCCAACATGAAGTAACCAAGGAAATTAAGCCAAGTTTGCTTTTAAAATGGCTTATTAAACTGCACTGAAGCTTTGTATAGACATTCTCATTAAGAATTAGTAGCCTTGTTTCTGTTTAGATTAATTCAATTTGTGTCTAAAATAAACCAAATAATTAATCTCTTTAGGTGATTTGAATAAACTTTCCCAAGGATCCCCATACAAACAGTCCTACACTAACTTATACCTAGATTTTACAAACTGATATCTAACTTTTTACTTCTGGTGGCGAACTATTATCCTCTTTGTCTTCAGTTGCTCAAAACAGGCACTTCCGTTTCCTCAATACTGTGCAACAGGATTCAGCCGGCATAGTTGTAAAGTGAGGGTTTGAGAGAGGTAGCCCTTATTCTCAAGAATGCTGTTTAATAGTAAAAATTTGTGTGCAAATGTGCTGCATAATAGCAACAAATACCTCATGTGAAACCACTGAGGATAAGAGAACAGGATTACCTTACTGTGACAGGCTTCAAAGATGTTACTCTTAATGATGCTGCAGTGCTTCTGTCCCAGGGCAGACTTGAAAGGCTGATCGGCACATAGGTCTGTCATGTTTATATTCAAGCAGGTGCTTGTTATTTTCCAGCTGTTTCCAAACTCCTGGATGCTCATCTCCATGGACTGCCCTCTGGTTGTGAAGTCATTCCTTGAGCGGCCATCAAAGTCCCCACAAAGGCCACAGACTTTTCCCTGGGTAATTTGCATAGGCACAGTAAATGGTTTGGTTATTTTGAGTGCAGCCCACTGTTTGACAGAAATAAACTATAGAACAGGCCAAGGCAAAATAGCTGCAAACTTCTAAACAGCCATCAAAATACGGCTTGGAAAAAGCTGGACTTCAAGTGACAAGATCACTCTGTTAGCCCTCCAGTACTGCAAAGTGTCTGGCTTTACTTCTAGCTCCAAATATTCTGAGGCGTTTCATACTGACTGAATAATGAAATAAAACACAAGACATGGCCTGCTTGCTGCTTCTTGTCTGCTGGACCGAATGCTTTCCCAAGCCCTGCTTTTCAAGCTGGGGCTCCGGTTCTGGATGCATAACTTTGAGTTTGAAATCATAACTCTCAGTCCATCCAATATGTACCTGGAAAGATGGTGCCACATGAACAACAACAGTAGTCTTTTGGTCCCACATGAAGTTCATCCCTTGATTTGTTTCAATCACAATATAACCTCCTCTGAGATCCACTTTGTAATTCTTCTCAGCTCCTGGATCAGTGGCTATCTGCTGAATTCTTCCCTCCAAGAGCCTGATTTCACTGCTCTACATGGAACAGATACATTGCATGAAAGGAAACTGAATAGAAAACTTAGTGTAACAGCACTGCCTCTTGTCCTTCATCTTATTTTTCTGTAGTCTTTACACTACAGCTTGGTCTATCACCAGACGTGAGCCACAGACAAGACCTACTGAGTTCAATGGGTAATGTCTACCCTTGCATGACAAGTCTTACCTCATGGCCACAGAAACTGTCCTCATTCCAGATGAAATCTGTTCTGCTGGCACAGCAGCTCCTGAGTGCACAGGCAATTGGGTGTTCTAGAACACCCCTTGTCACGCTGCTTTGTTTTACCATCCCCTCACCCCCCCACTATGGGAGAAATCTCTCTGGTGCATACTTTGGGGAAATGCTAAACCTTTTCTGGAGGGAAGAAACTCTTCCCTCTGTAGTTACATCTGCCTTGTGCTCAAACCGTGGTACAGAAACATACTCCTCTAAAAACTTTACCATCACTCCTATACCACTAATGTCATGATGCAAATACACGCACACATGCACATATATAGAGTGCTGTTGACTCTGCATCTATTCACCTGCAGAATTGTCCAGCCCTGTTAACATCAAATAGCTAAACCTTTCCCAGCTTGCCTGCCTCTGCTTTCTGGCTGTTTGATTTCCACAGGTAGTCTCTAGCAGCAACTAAGTTGGAATATAAAGGGATACTACACTAACTGCTACAAAATCAAGACTACAGCTCCTCAGTTATAACTAATTCTAGACAAACCTCAAAAATCAGTGTGATCTTCAGCGAGCAGATGGAGAGTGACTTCCCACAGGCATTGTTCTGAATTACAATTCGGAAGGTACCAGCATCCATGTTATTGGGGCAAAAATCCTTAGAAAAAACAGATAACATTGTATTAGATCTTTTCAGGCAACTAGACCAGTTTTAAACATTTTCAGGAGCTGTAAATGAATGACTGAACTCCAATCTGACTTCTGCTATTTTGTCACATTTTGTTCACCAAAACTCTGAACATTTTAGAAGAAACTGGTGGCAGGTGACCTGGTGACAGGTTCATACTTGACCAGGAATTTCAAAGGGAAAAGCTAAGGAAAAAACTGAGCTTTTCATAGCACCAGTCCTGCACAGCCAAAAAGGTAAAAAAATTTTTTCTTAAAATTCGCAAAATCCACTGTAATTTGGGGATGACAAAATGTCTCACTGAGTACTGTCTCATTACATCCAATTATTACACATGAGGCTCACACATTACCCTCTACGTGCTTCTGTCACAACAAAAATTCTGTCAGTCTTGGATGGCTGAGAGCAAGTTTTTCAATGCCACACCAGTTCCTTTCCCTTGCAGATGCTGGAATGACATCAGGAAAGGGCTGTCCAGCCCAGGAGTTAATCGTTTAGGATCACACAGTGCCCTCTTGTGTCACTTCTGAGGGTTAATTGCTTTGCTTTTAAATGGAAAAACTCACTGTATCTGCTCTAGGTACAAGAGGAGGGGAGTAGGCTCTGCTCATCGGTGTCGACTGCTTTGCATGGGATGGCCCTTTAATTGCTCAGACTGAACCCTGCAGTGTAAACCGTGAAAAGCATATAGATAGGAAGTGAAAAAAATTGATACCTGAGCTAGGATGTAGTCACAGTCTCCCAGGAAATCAAACTTCTCCCCATCAAAGCTCATGTAATGCCCGTTTCCATACACAGTGCAGGTTCCCTTGCAGGGATTGTCTGTGCAGTTCCACTGCCTTTTGTTACAGGTGCTGGGAGGCGAAATGCAAAGAATCACAAACTCTGCGTAAAGCGTGGTTTTTCCTTAACCCCAAACAGGGGCAGAGTAATTCCAAGGTTTGTCTTTTGCAGTACTTCAAAGAAAGCAATCATTTCTCACTCTTCCAGGCTTACCTTCTCAACTGTTCTGAGACCGTGCCAAGAGATGGCTTACTAATCAGAAAGTTCATGTTTACTACCAAGACACGTTTGAACTTGTCTATTTTTATTCTGTTTTTTTCATTCAAATATCTTTCAAATCATTAAGTCCTGCCAGCAGACAGTGGGGATTTAGGAGGTAAATTCAAGGTTAAGAACTGAATATTTAACCATTTCTGAATATTAATCTGTGAGGTACCATATGGTCAGTTCTGTTCTTGACTACAGTGGTGTGAACCAATTATTTGGAGTTAATTTTCCCCATAGCAGCCCTCACGGTGCTGTGCTCTGTATTGGTAGCTAGAATGGCGCTGATAACACACCAGCGTTTTGGCTACTGCTGAGAGATGCTCCCACAGCATCA
>JAVKLA010000021.1:10697970-10746640 GCA_034782735.1 Sagittarius serpentarius | reverse complement strand
GCTGATAACACACCAGCGTTTTGGCTACTGCTGAGCGATGCTCCCACAGCATCAAGGCTGTCTCTCCAACATTCCCCTCTTACCGGCAGGTGGGGGTGGGCAAGATCTTGGGAGGTGACACAGCCAGGACAGCTGACCCAAACTGACCAAAGGGATATTCCATACCATGTGATGTCTGCTCAGTAATAAAAGCTAAGAGAAAGGAGGATGAGGAAGGGCATTTGTTACTACAATGTTTTTCTTCTGGAGCAATTGCTACGTGTACTGAAGCCCTACTTCCCGGGAAGTGGCTGGATATCACCTGCTGATGGGAAGTAGAGAATAAACTTTTTGTTTTCCTTTGCTTCCATGCACAGCCCCTGCTTTTGCTTTATTAAACTGCCTTTATCTTGACCCATGAGTTTTTTCCATCTTATTCTCTCCCCTGCCCTGCCTTGATGAGGAGAGAAGTGACAGAGTGGCTTGGTGGGCACCTGGCATCCAACCAAGGTCAACCCACCACACCTTTACAAACTTTACCTCTAGTTCAGGAGGACCACAGACATAAAATTCTAGTTGTTAAACACTTGATGCAAAGATTGCAATTTTTTTTCCCATGTGTGTGCTTTTCTCACAAGAAAACAAAGCCCTTACTGCAGTAAAACCTCTTAATGGCCTCTGTGATACCAACAACTGCTTATCAGGGTTTGGCTTCACATGTTAAACTTGATTGCTTGTACCAGTGGTGGTCAGACCAAAGTGTCTCTGGCTTTTATTTTCTGTGCATCCTCTTGGCAGGACTATACAGTCTCATCTTCACTAAATAATGGGCAAGAACTCAAAGCATTTTACCTACCATGATCAGTAATAACAGTGAAGTCTATGGCAGAGTTATACCAGCAAGTGGAGCAACTAGAGCATTAATTTATCTTATTTGAGAACTACGCACCTGGCAGCACTGCAAGTCACTGGAAGATCATTGCGATTCCTCCCTCCTCTAAATTCAATCCTTTTCTGGGGTTCCACTGTTCCCAACAGACACAGACTCAACTCCCTCTTCTAGAATGACCAGCCACAGACCAACCTGGATGAGGCTGGTACTTCTAAAGCTGGTGTGGAAGCAGTTTTCAGAAAAGGATGGAAATCATTTGACAGAAGATCCGGTACTTGTTCTCCCCAAGTGCAGGCTCATGTAGCGTGTTGCAGAGAGGAAATGTTTCCCCTTTTATTTTTACTAGAAGCCTGATGGCTCTAATGATGAAGAGGAGGGCTTCAAAATACATCCTGCCCCATAGGCCTACTACGCACTGACAATTTTAGTAGCCTTTGTTATAAAACAAGGCTCCCTGGAATTACATACCATGTGTTGCAGTCCACTTTGATGGTTTCCCCAGGTTTATAAAAGTGTCCTCCATGGACACACGGGCATTGATCTTTGGGAATACATCTTCCACTGCCATCCAATACCAGGCCATCGGGACACATGCAGCCAGAAACACATTCTGTGACATACTGTGTATATAAAGATACAACACAAGGCAACTCGTTAATGCACAGAAAGTACAGTGAACCAGCAGAGGTGCTAGCTCTGGATGCCAAACTTTTGGATGTTTTTTAAAAATCCTGCAACTGTTAGTTAGTAACAATCAAACTACAAGCATCACAGCTACATGGGTAGCTATAGCTGCTGTGTTATCAGTAAAGTAGTTGGTCTATGAACAGCGTAACATGTTACCATCAGCTTTTCGTAAGGACAATCATATGTGCATACTCATGTTGTCCCATGCTCCTGCTAGGAAGTCAAGTCCTTACACAGTGCATGTCCTGCGTCTTACAACTTTTCTGACACTCTGATCCAATCGCACCAGGACCCGCAGAGCTGCAGTTGAAGTAATACATAGGAGCTGGGCAATCTATAGGAGGAAGAAAGCATTTTAGAAAGGTAATTTAGGGAAAGCAATAAGGATGCTGTCAGAAATTGTAAAACAGTGGAGCATTTCAGAGGGCAGGTGTGTCTCTCATTTACAGTTTCTATTAGCTTTTGCTTCTGCCCACCAACAGGGCAGGGAGAAGGAGGCAGATAACTTCTACCCTTTGGGAAACATCTTCATCTTTTAAAGAATTCAGCAAGTCTGGTGACATTTTTTCAAAGACAACTATTATCAATACCAGCACATTTCAGGGAAAAGGCAAAAATGTGCAGAATACTAAAAAGTTACAGAAAGTGAAAGATAACACAAAACCCCATTATAAATACTAGTTGACACCATAATGCCATTATTTAACAAAATCTCACCTTTTACCAGGACAGTTTCTCCAATGCAGTCTAATCTTCCTTGAATGCATTTGCTAAAGAGATTCCATAAAATGAAACACATCAGCTCTTTGCACATTTCTCTCTCACTAGAGAGAAAGGCACTGCAAAGCTTCACTAGGCACATAAATAATAAATTCCTATCAAAATGAATATTTGGTACAGTTATCAGGTTCACAGACATGAATTACCATCCCCAGAAGGAAGATTAAGACATCCAGCTCTTAAATATTCTTCCTTCATCCGCCACTGGTTTACTGTGTGTTTTCCCTAAATCAAGTTTTTCCTAAGCATCTCCATGAGATGAGACTCATATTTTCTTAAATAAGAGACCTCTTGCATTACTAAATGAATCTCTGTTTACAAAATAGTCTAGAATCCTCAGAAAAAAATATGGGAGTTGAAAGATCGAAAGAGAATATGTAGACATCTAAAGATACAAGTAAATTGTTTGAATAAAACAGCCTTTCCATGGTATTTGTGTGCATTGCTGCCCTGAACTAATTGAAAATGAGAAAATGATTTTTTTCACTGCAGATGCAAATTAATTATGTTATTTTTAGTATTTCCCCCAAAATGTCTCCCTCTTTTTAAAAAACTCAGTTTAAAAACTGAGATTTGGGTTTTTTTCCTGGACCATTCTTACTTTTAAATAGTCTGCAGGATGGTGTGTTGGAGGGTGTTTTTTGCTTTGCTTTTTCATTTCCAAGCCAGAAATTCCCCCAAGACCCTTGTCTTCTAGAAAACTTGCTCCCACTGTATAAGGATATTTTTTACACAACAATGAACTTTGCATAGGAATGGACTGCAAACTTTACTTAACATGTTTTCAGGTTCTTGTTTGCTAGCAGGAGTACAGGATGTTAACCTTTGCTGTGGCTGCACTTCCTGCCAGGGGAGTATTTGCTTTGGTAAAATCTAGGAGAAATTTGTCATCATTCCAATGAGCCCTGACATCCCCCAGGTATGCAGCCTTTGCATCATCAGAGCAGCTTACCACATCAGTTTGTCCTCTTGGAAGGAGTTGCCAGGCTGAACAATCTTGCCTTTGTAGTAGCAGGGACAGTCATCTGGAGTTACGCACTGCTCCTCGTCATTGAGGTAGGTCCCTTCAGGGCAACCACAGCCCTCCATAGGAGCAATCTGAACTTTACACAGCAGATCAGGTTCATCCAGCGAGCGGCAAGACTGGTTACAGTACTTCACGCTGTAGTTATAAACCATAGTCTCAGGACACTCCTCAGAGGGATCTTTGCAAGAGAAATAAAATGGATGTATGGCCTTCTCTGTGCAATCATTGCTCATGCTGTTAATGCAGCTTTCTGCATGTTGATAGCCATAAATGGGCTTTTTTCAAACTAGAAGAACTTGCCTCCCAGCGGTCTGGGGGAATTCTGGTAAAAATAGCCTGAACTACCTGACACTGAATACTGAAATACTCAGCAGGGTATATCTTGACTGAATAAGGGAATCAGTATAATTTTGTAATTTGTACAATTTACATTTCTATCTCATGCCAAGAACTGAAACCAGTAACTTCTCACTCATCCTTGTCATTAAAAATGAATTTTCTGTCATTTACTAATGATTTCTTTGGCTGGAAATAATTTAAGAAGTGAGCATATTTTGTAAGGGGCAAATTTTGCCGTTAAGTGGGCAGCGCCAAGGAACTCTGCTAATCATTTGATGCTACCAAAGAAAGTGTGTTTGAATTCTTATAGATATCTTGAGGAAAACTCTTGTTGTCATCCTCTGGGGAAATGAGAAACAGCAGTTCTAAGACCTCTGGGTGGACCAAACAGTTAAATACCAAAATCTAAAGAGCTCAACTGACCCTGTAAGACAGTGAAAAGTGGGTTAATCTTCACAGGCTACCAAGAAACACCCCCTTCAAAACTCTGCCATAAAATCTGCAGTACTGATCCATAGGGATGACATCAAATTTTGGCAGGAAATATCACCTGCGTTAAGGCTGTTGTTTTCAAGAAAGCCTGGCATCCAGATTCCTCTGAAATTCAACAAGAACTGGGGATCTAGTCATCTTGGACTTCTTTCTAACTCACATCCAGAGGTTTAACCCCACAGCTGTTTTTCAGATACACACAGATGTACTAGAAGGTTCATGGGCAATTGTGCTAATCAACTTTGCAGCAATGTTATCACCATATCGGCAATAGGCTCCATGCTTAAACAGAGCTCTGTATGGTCTTCCAGTCCATGACCATAGTACATTTTCTTAGATTAGTTAGTGTACTATGTTTGTGTATACATTCAAAACCACCACCTCTACCGACAAAAACCAGTTGGTTTCCTAGTTTAGCTGGAGTAGACATGATATCCTGTCTATAAATCAGGCAGGTCATATTCTCCTACTTTATAGGCATAATATGAAGATGCAGCAAGTGGTGTTTGTAAATCAAAATAGGCTAAATAAGAAAGATATTAATAAAGATGTTGAACATGAGTTTACATCAGATTTACCTGAATGGGTGTCTCAATTGTTAGCTATCAATGCAATAAAATAATGGTTTTACTTTCTCCCTTTAATTTTTCATAGAGGAAAAAGATCAATTTTGGTAAAGCGAGATCTGGTAAGAAAAAGTTTATTTGATTATAGTACTTATGGTCACAGATTTGTAATCTTAGACTACATACATCACAACTAGTGACATGAGTGCAGATAACATGAGCATACCAAAGATAGCTTCAAGCTAGCTTGCACAAGGAGCTCTAGAAAAACAGGACCAGGACTTAGCAGAGGCTACTAACCCCAATGATCTTCTGGGTAACCAGTAACTCAAGTAATGGTTCATGCTTCCACTAAAGACTCTGTCACATATATGCACTGCCAACAGTTAGCTAGTAGGGTTTACTTATTTCATACACTCTACTGACTGCAACATAGACATCCCCTTAGGATATAACCTGCCTTGGATGCTGCCTGTAGACTGGCACAGCTGGACACAGCTGCAGGAACTGGAATGGCCTTTCCAACCCCCACAACGAGACAGACCACTGAGAATGACTGTTCTGGCCCATTTATTCTTTCACTCATGAATAGCACAACCTTCAATCTTATCACAGGTATGTTCCCAAAAGATTATTTCTTCTTAAATAAGACCTAAAATGATTGTGCTGATTAAGCCATTAGCATTTTTTTCCCAAGGTTACTGCACTGTTTGAGTCAATATCACCTACTGTCCACAGATTTCAGTCTCACCCATGCTGCAAACCAGTCTTGCTTTGGCATTAAAAAATGTCAGTAATTCTACGTCAATAACAAAGCTTTCAATAAACAGGGACTGTGTCTAGGACATAAATCTGCACGATTCTAGGATAATTTGCTGTGGACTACACTGTGTTCCCTTTGAATTTTTTCAGCACCGGTTTGTTAAATTGTTCTTACTGCAATCTTAAATGCCTTCAACAAAGCACCATACTAGTTACATTGTTTGTCTCTATTAAGTATCCCAGCTAGCCCCTAAGTCAGGCAATTAAATAGATCATAGCCACGTCAAAGCTGCATAAAAATAATTGGGTTTATGTTTCCTATTTAGATGTGTTATTAGTCAAGAAACCCATACGTCTATTTTCATGATATAGGCAAATCTCACTTGAACTACCTGATCGTCAATGGAAATGGAAATGTTGAAGTAAAATTCAGAAGCTGGGACTTGGGAGTTTTATCCTCAGCTCTGATACCATCTCATAATAAATTCTGGCAGTGCCAAAGAAAAATATATACATATGTGGATTCTGAACCCAGGATTTAGTGACAATGTGTATATCCAAGAAACTTTTATTCGTTAAATAGTCCTAGGCTGAAAATGCCTTTAAACACTTTGACATTCTTAGATAACACCAATATATATTTGTTAAAAACCATTACTATTTTACTGTAACATGGAAAAATGCAGTTAATGATACCATTTGTAAGGGCAATGTCTGAGACAAGAGGGCTGAGATGAACTGCAAAAAATGTATCAGAATTAAAATACATGGGGAGGCCCATGTGTTCAAAACTAACCTAATTACACTCCTTGTCGTGATTTGATTAATACACCTTATACTCTGTTGCTTCTCTGAGTACTGAATTCACTTTATATTTTACACAAGGAACATGCATCATAAGAGCATAAAGTGGACATGAACTGATTCTGGCAGGCAGAAGTTTTTTGTAGAATATATGCTTATTCTATTTTTCAAAGACCCGATAACTTGATGACTAAGCACAAAAGATACAGACTGCCATGGACTGGGCTCTCCTGAAGCTGTTCCCCCATAGCCCTACCCAAGGTATTTTAGGATGCATACCACAGATGCCTTGCCTCCAGCCCTTCAGGGACACGCCTGCTGCAGCACAATCTCTGGAGTAAGTAGAGAGTACACTACATAGTGCAACTTCACTCTTCTCAGCATTACAGGTGTCATACATACATTTCTAGGGGACAGAAAAGGACATGGGTATTATTATGCTCAGCTCACAGAAGAAACAGGGTAACATATAGCAATTCAAAAACTACTCAGCCAATATATTTTTGAAAAAGTATTATTACCAATGAAACTTAATTTGTAATATTTCTAAGAGAAAATGTATGCTAATGAAATACTATGCAAACCTGAGAAATAGGAAATCAATTACAGTCATGTAACTGCAATGACGTTATGTCTAACACTCATTAACAGATGAATAATAAGAAGGATAAGGGCACCTTTAGTTCATTAAAGCACTGAGAAATGTCTATACCAGCTTCCCATGAGGATGTACAATCTAGGACATGTCAAAATATGTCATCTGAAAATATACAGAACTGAAAATATTGCACAGCGATGACTGGCACTTGTGTACCTATCTAGTGTGTAGGTAAGATATACCCAATTAAATGACAGGTGCATAACGGAAGATGGTTTAATAGGAAATCATATGTAATGACATCTAAAGAACTAGTTAGGTAAGTATAAAGGGGATTTAAAGCTCAAGTTCTTTTAATTGGATGGCTGGACAGAAGAACACAGATACAGTCAGTCACTCAAGAACAGTAGGCTCATAATGCATAGCTGGTGACTTATCCTCCCATTACTGATGTCATGGAAAATGCTTCCATGAATGATGGTTTAAAATCTGATGAGATCAGCAGGAGTAACAGACATATCCATAAGAAACTGGTTATTTCTTTTCCTTAATCAAAAATTGCAAATTCCTATTTCACTTATAGTTAACATGAATTCTCAAGCAGATACATTTTCTGAGGGAAACTTGGGAGAGAGAAAGCATGAGCCATATTTTTAAAGGTACCTGGAGAGATATTAAATTTCAGACAAAATCTCAAGTTCACGTATTTTCTCAGTAAGTTGTATCACACATACCCCCTACATGAACTTTCTGTGGTTTTGCAGAAACTTCTTTACTACTCTAGCTCAGCCAACTTCCTCAACAGCATTATAGAGCTGTACACCAAGAGTACTTATGGGCAGCTTCTTGCATTCTAAATACGATGAGACTAACATGATTCCACAGTAATAAATGGGATATAAACAGTGTAACTAGATGTGAATTTTAAACCAAGTCAGAGCTAATCTATGGGGCTGAAAAAACTCTCAGTTCAATTCCACACAGAAACACTCATTTAGCTTCTCAAAGACTGAACAGTTTTCAAGAACAGCAAACCCATTTTTTCCTGTTTTGCTTCTGGATCATGCAACAGAACTGTCAGTGAAGGCAGTCGCTTAATAGTTTCAGGGCTGCAGCAAAAAAGGCCCATCGTATCTTGCGTAAATTCCCATTTTGTTATTTTTCTCATCAGCATCAGTGATCTTTGCAAACAGGCATTACCGTAAGCTATTTCACTTGCTTAGGCCAGACTACCTTCATGGCAGATCAGTCTCTGGACTAGATTAAACCACCCATTTAGACCAGTACCTTACCTTGATGTACACAGAAGGGTCTACAACAGAATGGCAGGCAGCAAACACACTGCTTGTATCAGACAGAAGAGCACACCAATGCTGGGCAAATTTTTCTGAAGTGGGAAAAAATATCATTGTCCACAGTCACTTAAATCACATTACTATATGAATCAATATTCTTATCAGGTACCACACAGAACTAGAATGTCCTTAATTGTTCAGATAAAGCCGGAAGGAAATATGGGACATTAACATACCAAGGTGATAAGCACAGTTGGATGGGTGACCAGTCATCTCCCTAAAAGAAAGGTTTCACCTTCCAAGTACTAAAATTATTACGGTGGCTGGATTTGCAGAACATCTGCAAAACCTCCCCATTTTCACCATTTTCCATCAAACTGTCCTAATTCTTTACAGTCAGACAATTCTTTATAGTCAAGCAATAACATCAAGCATGTAATAATCAGTGAGCTGTGTGGCTATGAGCTGCAGCTTTAATTACATGTGGCAATACCTAGGAGAGTACAGTCTGAATCCTATATGTATCCAAACTTAGTCAAAGTGAGAAACCAGACAGGGCACCTAGTACAGTACAACGCTTGCTGAAGAAGTCAATACTCTTGGTAACTTATTCCTTTTGACTTCAGCATAGCTGCAGATTGGATGAAGATCTTGCTCAAATATTGACAACCAGCTACGCTCTGCCTTAAACCTAAATTGTTCTCAATGATGCTGTGTGTGCTTTTCAAGTGAAGAAGGTGTTGGCTCTTTCTCCAGCAGTGCAGTCTTTTTGTTTTAAAAGCAAAGCTGTCACCTCTAAGGACCTACAAAACCCTACGTGTTCTCTCTAGTAACAGCCTCAAAGGCAGTGGCTTTTGTATGTTTATGAGATTTCTAAAGCTTTTTTGGTTATCCATCATGTGAAAATTATTTATCACTGATAAACCAGGCATGAAAAGCCCGCTACCTTTATCCACACTGTTTGAACAAGGATCTTCATAGCTGTCCTCAACATCAAAACAGCTGGCTCTAGTTTTCCATGAGTTACCAAAAGCAGAAGCTGAATCTTCCACAGCTCCAGTGGCTGTTCTGAAGTCATCAGTCTGGATGTTATTGAAATTGCCACAAAGACCTTGTGTGGGTGGCAGGAAAGAAAAAAAAAAAAAGCAAAAGAAAAGAAGAAATCACTACATGAGTGGAAAAAGGAATGTCTTCTCTATGAACACAGCTCTATAATGGACCTTGCCTGAGAGAAGCCCATTTTCCTTCAGAGACTTCCTCATGTTCCCACAAATCAAACAGGATCCTGTCTTTAGAGTGTAATTAGTATTTTTTCTGCATTACAGTAGCACTTAGTGATAGCACAGGGATTGGAAGCTGCTTAAATGTGCTTCAGTAAACACTGGCAGACAGAGAAGTGCCTTCCCCAAAGGCATATAAGCAAAGGAAATCACAAAAGCAAACCAAAACGGGTCGGAGAGACAGTATGTAGTCCCATCACACAGATAGGAAACAGAAGCACAAAAAGCTTAAATGATGTAACAGGAGGTTGGTGGCAAAACCAAGAGCATAGTCTGCATCTCACAAGTCTCAGATGAAGGCCTGCTTTTACAGGTAAGAGTCGACAAGAGCTGCACACACTAAACATCACAGAGATTATCTAATTTTCTTCAGCAAATTTAAGGGTTTATCCAACATTTTGTTTCAGGAAGGCTATAGATTTCACCAGGGGTTCTAACATACCAAAGTCAACGTAAAATCAAATAATTTGTTCACTTAAAGTGATAGACAAGCAGATATAACTCAGTTCAAGAGCAAACTCAAAAAGCATGCTGTGTCCTACCAGATGTGCGATTCTGATAAGAATGATCAACTGTTATGGAGAGCTGCATTATAGGTTTCATTTGCACTCGAATCTGTACTCCAGTTGAGCTCAAGATTTTAATGAAAAATGTAGAGGGTCGGAAGATGGTGACGCCACCTAAAAAGGAAAAAAAGAAAAAAAATTGTATGCATCTGCAAATCTTTATGAAGCTGAGTAAACAGGAACTTCCATTTACCAGTGCATTCAGTGTAACACAAGAATTCCCAGGGAGTCCCAGACCTAGTAGCCACCTAAGTCAAATGGCCTAACAATGAGCAGGATTATGTTCTTTTCAGAGAAAGGAGCAGGAATCCCTCTGTAAACAGATGTAGGCTAGTCTGGGGAAGATGTGAAGGACATTTACCTTTGCTTACTGGCAGTTTCACAATGAAATTGTTCATGTAGATATTTCCACAGGAACATATTTTTATAGTCTGCAGGGAAAAAGAAAAAAGAAAAAGCCCACAGTAGTGAACGCATATGACACGAGACAGACAACAGCAACCTGACAAGCTTCATTAAGCATTAAGAAGTAGTGTCTTCAAAACATGATCACCTCTGGGGTCAGTGTAACTCGGTGTCCGAATGCCACATAGTAACATAGAGCAAATCTCTAGGCCATAGCAAAAAATGAAAAACCCTCCCTGTAAGCAACAGCTTTGATCGAGTGCTCTCACATACCTAAGAGGTAAGTTATCTTTTTGAGAACCACATGTGAGATGTTACGTGTAGGCTTGGGTCCATCTCATTGGAAATGTAACATACCCAAAATGAGAGCTATCTGACTCAAACTCCTTCAGTAGTCAGTGACAGGAGACAGGCCTCTCCAGAACAACACCTCATACCGTAGCTGGGCTGACTTGTCCTTTGGAGATCCCCATCTTCCTTCATTGACTATAGAAGGAGGTTAGGATGTTGGATCTCCTAACAAGGTTAGGACTGCACCAGTTAAATACCACGTGGACAGAATGAATCTGTATAACTTCAGGAGTGCATAAATACCAGCCCTAACTTGGCTTCAACTGAATTCAGTTTGAATTATGGCATAATCTTCAGCAGGAGAAACCTCTGGCCTTCATTTGGAAAATTCTGCTACTTTACTCATTGCATTAGGAAAAACCTCAGGACTCAGACCTATTGTTAAAAGGGGATCTTTCCTTGTAGAAACCTCAATCTTTCAAAAAGAAACAAGTGAAAAAGTTTGAAGTCATGAAAAAGAAAGAGAAAGCTTACAAGGATAAGTTTTAGCCATCTAACTCTACAGAAAATGGAAAAACCAGACTCTGAAAGAACTGGAAAGGAAATCACTCTCGTAGAACAAAACCAATAAACACACACACCACATCATCTGCTGGTATTAATCTTGCAGCCTCAGGACTGCAACAGACCAAAATGAGTCCATAGTGTTAAAAAAATCCCATCTTTGAACCTAAACAAAAGTGACATATTATGTGTCACTAATTAAAGCAAGTTACTTACAGATCTTCCTAGTGTGACTAATACATTCTTCAAGCAAGTCATTGTCTTTGATGTCCCACACTGGATGATCTCACCAATCACCACGAATGTGTCATCAGTATTCTGAAAAGATATGAGAAAAGGGATGTGCAGACATTGTTAGCATGTTACAGGAAGCGAGCTAGAAGAGAAAAAAGGTGTCTCTGAAAGGCTAAAATGGAATAATGAAAGAACTAGGGCATTTAATCTCTAACTGTAAACTGCTTTATTTCATTGCCAAAATCAATAATGTTCACTGCCTTTCCTCTGCACTCTGTTTCCTTTCTATCAACCTGTGTGAATCGTATATTTGCAGACAGTCATGTGGAATTCAATCTTTTTGCAGGAATTTTTGCTCATCCACTTCCTTTTGACAGTCATATATGAAGAAAGCTTCAGCTTTCAAATCAATACTAATACATCAACTAAGAAAATTAATTCATTAAAAAAAAAGATGTAAAACTATGTTGAAGCTGCAAAACTTTGATGCTAAGCATCACACAACTGACTTGCAATCCAATGCAAATGGGAAAATTTATAGGGTTTAAAACTGATTATGTGTTGAAGTGCTTTGCTGGATTGGTGCCATTTAATTAAACTAAGTTATATAAAGCTCCAGCACAGCTTAATGCTTCATTCGACTCAAGAGATTTAGGAGTGAAATGCAAGATTGTTCGTACCTTAGCTAAGACATAATGGCAGTTGCCATGAAAATTGAATCTCTTATTATCGAACGTTGTTATATGGAATCCTCCATCTATATTGCAACTTCCAGAACAGGGCAGAGAGATACAGCTCCAGTGGCCTCCTTTGCAAGTACTGTACAAACCCCAAAAAGGAGCAGTTAGAATAAACATAGCTTTAAAGGAACAACGGTGAGATAACATCTGTATCTGAGTCTGCACAGATGACAACCTCTTTGTCTTTTCAGCTCGTTATTTGGCTGCTTATTAAATCCCTGTGGAAGGAAGACAGGCCCTTAAAGTGTGAAGGTTCAGTGTCACTCAATGAGAGAGTTAATTGCACTGGGCTTCAAACTAGCTCCTTCAGAAAGACACCGAGCTGGTCAAGCAAGAAATGTTTTTCAGAGTCTAAATTGTTTGACTTTTTAAAGAAAGAACGAACCTCTTCAAGCAGGATCTTGCAGCATTTTATGCTACTGGTGCAACTGTCCAGCAAGTTGCTGATGCAACATTTCAGCAACTAATTGTGGAGAATCTGAGGTAATGAGCAGTTGCAATTCTTAGAGCTGTGCACAGAAGATGGGAACAGCCCGGCCACATTAGCTCAGGCTTTGTGAGGAGTAAGTGAGAATGTGGCTAGATGGGAACCATCCAGAGCCCATCAAGTTACATCAAGGAGTATTTCCTCAAAATACAGGAAATATTCCATCCAAAGGGGTTTTCAGAACATCTGGCCTACTCCACCATGCACCAGAGCATATTTCATTCCTCCCTATAGTAAAGGTTAAGCCTATGGTCAAGAAACGATGCTGTGTCACAGGAGCTCAAATAACACACCCAACTGTTCGTTCACTAGGTGGATATCAGAGTAAGAAATAGAACTCTTCTGAGAATAATATACCTGAGGTCTTGTTACCTTCCACTAGTGCAGAGTGCAGATGGGTTCAAGCTACAGGGTTTTTTCTAAATCAAATGATTCTCAAGGATCAGGACCTTTGAGACCCAGGCCTTGAAACAGCCTTTTGTAGATCTAGAGGTTATTGGAAATGCCTTGCCTCACTTTAGCGGCCAATGCCTCTGAACTAACCAGCAAAGAGTCTCATTTTTCTGCATTCTGAAATATTGAGCACAGTTTTTGCTGGCAGTTCCAAGTGAAGGTGGTAACTATGTGAGGCTGAGGACTACCTCTAATTTTTCCTGTACTGTTGAAATTTAGACCCAGGTTTTGCATTATTATTTAAGACAAATGTTAGGAATAAGAAAAAAACAAAAAAGGAGAAAAGAACAGAACGCAATTCATCAACACTCTGCCTTGTTAGCGCAATCAAGTTCACAACAGTACCAGTTTTGGCAGGGAGTGGAGTACATCCCTCCAGATGAGTAGACTTTGCCTTGAAACATACAGGGGCAGCTGTCTCTGGGGATGCATTTTTTGCCACCGAGGTCATCAAGGATAGTTCCTGTTCAGACACATTGGCTAGTTAATATTCCTTTGGTGGGTCAACACCATCAAGGAAGGAGAGTAAGGAAAAAAACTCTGGAGTTTTCAGCATTTCTCTAAATGAACAGGGTATGTCTTAAGGAAAACACCGCACCAGGCCCTTTCAGGTGTTAATGGATGGGAAACATTTTTTACTAGAGCTCAAATGAAAGCAATGCAAAACCCAAAGACTATCTCTACGTGTTACTGGCATTTGTCACTGTGAGCAGGATTATCAAGTGCCAGATTGCAAGGATGTGAGCCAGTTTCCATCTTTTTCTAATAGGGAATCTAACAGAAATCAGACCCTCATCTTAGCCTCTACTTCATGTGTCAACTGACACATATACATACCTGGCAATGCATTTAAATTACGTGTAACTTAAGCTACAGCAAGATCTAGCCTCACAACAGGGAGGCACCTCACCAGACATCTTCACCTGCATTCTTACTGTCTAGAGAACACCTCTCCTCTTTCCACATCTGTACCTTTTTTTTCTGTCTAGTCCTTAGAAATCTTTCCCTCCCTTCCTCCAGCGTCAGGATCTTTAGCAATCTGGTTCTTCCAAGAAGAAAGTTGTTACATTATGCTAAAAGAAACAGTTTACACATTGGTTTTAGTGTAAAATGTTAAAGAAAAAAAATTGCCACTAACTGAAAGGGAACAATCTCCCTCTTTGTTCCTTGGTGTGTGTGACCCATTGGAAGAAGTGAACTACCTTACCAGGAGGACAGAAACAGCCATCCGTACATGGGGCTTTACAGATCTTGCTCCTTTCTGGGTCAGCGCATGTGTCAGCACAGGAGTTTCCACATTCCATGTACTCCATGTTGTTTGGGCATTCCTGATCTGCAAGACCAAATGAAAGTGTGGTATGTTAATGATGTATTTGTAAGAGCTCTCAAATCATTGTATCACTACTCAACTCCTTCTTCCTCTTTCCCCCATATCTTGCTTGCAAAACTTTCTATTCAGATGTGTCGTGTTTGTTTAACCTCTAAAGGAGTTTTTAGTGGTCACTTTTACTTCGTCTTTGGAGAAAACTGTACTGCTGGGAAATATTGAGTTATTTCACATTATCTTACTAGCTCAAGGTTGGCTGAAGTCATGATACAAGCAAAGGACACTGGAATCATTTATGAAGTCATAATAGTTTATGTTTGCCTGAAGCATCAGTCATTCTGGCATTAATTTTCTCTCCCAATCCACACCAGCAGTTTGGGAGAACTACCTGTAGCCTTCCCCCTGGATTTACAGTGATTTCCTGCTCAGTAGCTGTCACTACCGAGTACGAAAGCACAGGATAAGCTAAGGATAAACACATTAGACTTCCCAGTGACTTCTTCTGACTAGATGTCAACATTTAAAACAAGGCTATTTTTGAGTTAACTGTACATGGTTAAATTCAAAAAAGAACTAGAAAAAACTTAGCCATAAGGAAGAGGGGGACAATATTAAAATATAGCTCTAATTTAAGAAGCAAAATCAAGTTAAATTTGTAGAAGCTTTTCCATTAACAATTTTTCTGTCAAAGTACTTCTACGGATTGATTCACAGTAGTTAACAGAGCTCCTAGTTTTGCTCTGCTGGGATCAGAATACATGCATATATGTCTAACCTGAAAGAAATCTCCAGAGCAGCAGTTACTTACAGCAAAGTTCTTTGGTCCTCCATTCCCCAGGGTCTCCCTTCCTGAGGACACAGTCTCGAGAGTACTGGTTTAAAGTGCTGCATATGCAGCTGGAAACCAAATCAGAGTGAGAAGAATTAACTGCACAGTGGCACATATCCTCGGTGCAGGTCTCTACATAGTCATCAAATGCAACCACTTTGGGGCAGTTTCCAAAACGGGACATAAGTTTCTTGCATTTTTTTTTCTGTAAAAAAGAAAAGGAAAAGAAAAGCAGTACTTGACATTTTACCAACTTTCAGGTTTATGGATGTGCATCCCAATTTTTGATGACACAATTCCAGAGTCACAGGATAATTCAGGTTGGAAGAGACCTTGGGAGATTATCCAGACTTAACTTTCTGTCATGATGTCCTTTTTCTTGGATTGGAAGCTGTCATTGAATTGTGCATTTTCCCATTATCTATTTCTTTAACACTATAATAGGATATTCTTTCAGCTATAAAATCAACATTTTGCACAGATTCATGGGTAGACTCCTGGAAAATTCAGTTTAGTGCATGTTCTGTAATTAACACTTGCTTCAACACAGTCTCTCCAGGGCTGTAGTTAAGGAAGGTTTATACTTCTTGGCCACACATACTTACATATTTACTGCATCTATCATCTTCCCTCCTAGGATGTCTTCCAGTGTGGTCATCTGGACTCACATCAGCACACTTTTCTGATGGATCCTCTACTTTGTGGAAGTTCCCAAACTGCCTTGGATGCATTTTATACCCTGCAAAATCCCCAGATGCATCTGAGTAACTACCTGCAATTCTTTAGATCAGTTAATGGGCTATAAAGATGCACTTAATCTTTGGGCTCTAAGGCAGTATGCTCTTCACCAAATGCCCAAATTTAACCACAGCTTCCATATTATAAAGGATGACAGCCTGACAGAACTTCTGCTGAGCTAGAGCCAGGAATATGGCACACTTGGATAAAGGCCTGCTGTCAGCCTGGGCATTTATAATCACATGAGACTCTTGACCTTTCTATTGCACCTCATCACTTCCAAAGACTTCTGTTCATTGTGGGCGTATTTGATCTTACAGAGTTTTGTATTTGCATGTGTAATGGTCATACATTTAATTTGCCTTCTACTGTCACAACGTAGGTGCATATGTTTGTAATCATCTGGAAATCTATGACTTTTTACAGGCTAGAGAAGATGGGAAGAGGGAGCAGGAGGAAGACAGGCACACAATACATGTATGTAACCATTACACTAGCTAGAGGGTGCATTCTTCCAAAGCATTACCAGAAAGTTGATCCTGGATGCGAGAAATCTTTCTGACTGCTTGAAATTTATATATTTTTATGGAAAGTATGCATAAATTGCCATTCTCTGTTTTTTTTTTTAAAAAGTTCAATAGACAGATTTCTGACCAGGTCTATTCTCCTATACTGGCTCAGTCCCTTAACTAAGTGCAGGCCTAGGAGAATGACTTCTACAAAAACATTGTTTTCAGGTGCTTTACCACTAACTTTTCTGGAAACAGAAGCCCTTCTAGAGCCCTGAGCTCTTGAAGCCATGTGATTTGCTAAGGATCTCAACTGACATTAAAGAATATAAAGTTGCAAGAAGAGCTCCCCATGCAGAAATGGCATTTTTCTTCCTGGTAATTTTTTCCCTCAAGTGAAAAGAGTCTGAAAGCGAGAGGAAATTTTGGGCTTCTATGGGCAGTGGATCTTAGCCTGGGCAGGCAGACTGCTGCCTGCTCAGCCCAGGCAGAAGGATGTGTTCAGAGCACCAAGGAGGGACGTGGGAGGCCACCTGGTCCCCAGGTGTAGGAACCTGTTATCTATGGAACCAGATGTATAAAAGAAGAGCCTGTTTTTCTTAGAGCAATGCTTCTCAGTAGCAAATTGTTTCTTCAGAAAAATTTGAGCCACCTTTAGTTTTTACCTATTGCACTTGTGAAGTAAAGGGCAGAAACATGACTAAGATGCATCCAAAAAGCTTATTATGAAATATGAAAATGAAACCCAAATTTATCACTACAAGTGGTATTTTTAATCATATCTCAGGATTCTTTCTGAATGGGTGAGGTAGATGACAATATTATTCTGGTGACTTAAGAAGCCCAGGTATTACATGAAGGGATGATGTTATAGCTTTGGCTTCAGTCCTGCAGCTAATATCCCAGGATGCAGGGTTTTTTCCGCTCATACAACCTGCCACAGGATTGTAGCTTCAGCTGTTTGCTGTGTTGGCCTCTTTCCAGTTCAGTGCAGTATCTGAAGGTGTCAGTGGATAGCACCATGGTTTCTGCAAAGATCCTCAGTGAAATCTCTCTGGCTCAGTTATGATGCTTTCATTTCATTACAAAGGCAAAAATAATCACACTTGATACCCTACTGTAAAATGATGAAAATGGAAGGACAGAAAATGCATTTGTGCCTCATTTGAGTCTACAAGTTCCTTAAAGTTTGCTACTATCCGTGAGAAACGTGGCAATGTTTCTGCATGATAGCGAGGCAATTAATTTGGGTTGAAGGGGTTTGAGACTCTTGCAAGTTTGCAAACAGCAGACAAACCCAAATCATGCCAGAACCTCTTAAAATACATCTCCTGTATATGGAAATGTTCATGTATTTCAGAATGTCTGTCAGGAAATCTGAAACCCTGCTTAGAGGTAACAGGTATCAAGTTTCATGTCACATATTAACAGGTTTGTTCTATGTGGAATACGCTGTATTCATGGCCTACCATCCAAAACCAAATCATTCTTCTCACTGCCATCATAGTTCCCACATAGACCACATATTTTCTCTTTGTATGTTTCTTCCAGGTCCAGCTACAAAACAAAAGGAAAGAGGAAACCCAGAGTTTAAAGGCTTTTCCCCGCATCAGCAGCACATGTTACAAAGTGGTTCACAACAGAAAAGCACAGTAGCAGAAATGCTCATTACCAATTTGTAGCAGTCTGCTTTTCCGTTACAAACCTACCATAAAACTTACCGGCAGACAGGTTGAATTTAAATGGGAAGATAATCCTCTAGCAATTGTCATTCCTACCTACTAAAGAGCTAACTGAAGGATGCTGAATACTGGACTAATCCTTGAACCAGTGTCTCCCAGTGTAGAGACACTGGTATACAGGCATGTGGTATCTCTTGCAAGGTACCACCGCTCCACTCTGGGCAGGTCAGATAACAGTGCTCTGATGCTGGATGCTGCAAACAGCAGCTTCTGGTCAGCTTTTAGCCATATCTAAGGCTTTTTCTAGTCCATAGGCTAAATGGAAAACTTCATAGCATTTCTAGGGTGGGTCTGTTCTGCCCATACTCAGGGGCAATGAAGAGCCAGGTTAGCACATTATTGCCTTGCTAGATAAAACTATTGCACCTACATGCACTCCTACATGCTTGGAGGGTAGTACTGGCATCGCTCAGGTCCACCAAAAAAACCCAGAGCTTTTCCTGCAAGTGTGTCACCCTAAAATTCTGTCCACTCTACAGGTGGTGCCTGTAATACTTGGGGTATTAATTAGTACAGGGGAAGGGGGGAAGTAAATACTTCATGAAGTCATTATTGAATACCACTTGATAGCTTCCTGAATTTTTTTCTCTCTATTCACCTTCTACCCTCTCTCTGTCTCTCTGAACTGCAAACCATGACATACAACTTTCATTTGTTTAATCTCAGTCTTGATTGTGGAGGGTAAGTGTTCACACCCAAAAGTGTAAATACACTATTGCAGAAGAGGATATTTTGGAGTGGATGTATAGAGGGGAACTCCTGCATAGCAAGGCTTTGGAATGAGAGAGGTCAAGGTCTGAACTGGCCACACAGATTAGTTTCCCACACAAGATGTGCATCGAGACAGAGGGTTAACTAACAAGTCAGAGCTGGAAGGACTAGCTGTTCTGCTGCCAGTGACCCATGGAGGAAACAGATAACTAGAGGTGCTATCTCCAGGGTTAACCTTTTGTCACATAAAATTAGTTGTGAATGCCTGAGGGTTGTGACTCCATGCCCCTACCCCATGAAACTATTACCTAGTTTGGTATGTCCCTGTCAGCTCATGGGTACAGTGATACCTCCCCCTCACAGTCTCTTATACCAACACGGTGCCTGCATCCAGCTCTGCTTTTCATCATTGATGAGGTTCACCAAGAGAAAAACAACTAACTGGCTGTTCATACTAGGAGAGTGTCAGCCCAGTTCCACTTGAGTGTCAGGCCCAGCTTGGAAGTGACTTGGAAGTAAGTACAGGTGTCCTCAATCAGGATGCTCTTCAAGCTGAAGGGCATGGGGATCCTGGAAATTGGAGGGAACAAAACAGATTGCATTGAAAAAAAGACTGATGAAATCCTCTCAGAGATATAGGAAGAGAAACTAGAGTCAAAAGGAGCTAAATAAGCCATGGGGACATTGTTTTCAAGGTCAGCCTTCATCCAGACAATGTATTAAATTTAGGTATGATCACCTTGTCCACTGTGACCTTTTACCAACCTTAATCCACAACACAATGCATTTTGGTCATGAGTGTGTCAATACTACATTAGCCACTCAACTGATACCAATGCAGCTCTGCTTGTTTACATATCCTGAGGACCTAGCCCAGAAGGTTGTAAGGAGCAAGACCACAACACTGGGAAAATGGCCCTCCACATGAGGATACTGTAGGTTCTCATCATCCCTCCAGGCTTTCCTTGACATCTGGGATTCACAGAGGTATGAAAAAAGCTCTGTTCTGTTACTCATGTACTGACATGACTCAGACCTACATTACTTTCTCATCTCACCAAGACAATTACCATTCATTTCCCAGAGCCTGAAACACTTAGAAAATCAGAAAACGGCTAAAGGATAGGAGATTTCTTGCCCCTTTGATTTAGAAGATACATCTGGGCTTTGCTACTATAATTACAACTGAGTGGTGCTATTCTACGTTTGGTTATTTCTAGAAGTCTGTCAAGAGAAGACAGCCCATATGCTTGCAATTTTCTCTCCAACAAGAGTGGGAGGGGTTTTCCTAGAGTCAAAGCTTGCCTTGGCCCTTCATACCTATATGCTTGGAGCAGGTCACTGCACTTCTCAACAGGGCTGCCCTTAAAATTGTGCCCAACAGTCAGCTACTGTTGCATGTGACTTTTTACTTATAGAGTATTTTTACCCTTCTGTTTGAGTTTGCTTTCTCATTCATTTCAGACTGGAATTAGAGGTGTGGATTTTGACTTCTGAAACTTCTGTCTTTTGTGTAAGTAGATCCCAAGGCAAGCTGTGATCTGCAAAGGAGTGTTATTTGCTAGACTAATTTATCTGGAAACAGAAAACTTTTTCTAAAAGGACCATCTGTTTCTGAACAGCAACATACAACAGTGGGGTTAGTACCACAGAAAAAATGTTTTGAGAAAAAAAATACAAAGTTCCTACAAAATCAAAACTTTCTATAAATAAAGTGTTGATTTTATCTCCTTCCCTCCGCCCCTCTCTCCCAAATCAAACCAACATTAAGGAAACCTACACCTTCTGTTGTTACAACATACACGTAGCCTTTTGCTTAACATGGTGGTGTTGATCCCTGGGAGATGTAGTGTACGTGCTTCTTGCCTTCTCCACTACTATGGGGTGGACTTTTCACAATACCCAGTTCAAAGTGCTGTGAACATAATCATACACAGCCATTTGCACCTCTGCAGAATAGGATCATTTTCCAGACAGACCACCTGTTGCTAAACACATTGCAATAAAACTGCTGCACAAGAAAACAACAGTATGGTCTTTACTCACTTGTTCCCGTTCACTGTGATGCCTGTCTCCTTCACCTCCAAGATCACTCCATCAATGGTGACAGTGAAGTAGATCAGGAAGCTATTCTTGTCACTGCGCCTGATTTGGATGTTGAAGTCCTGGTAGCTGTCATTGCAGTGTGAAGCGAAGACATATGTACAGGTTCCAGGAAAGGTGAACTTAACATGGTCAAATGTATGAAAGTGGAAATTGCCCCAGGTGGCACATTCACTCCTACTGACAGTAGAGACCTGGACTAAAGAAAAAGTCATAGGAGGGGAGATTAGAAATTCACCCGACATGAGGTACTTTGCTTTTTGTTGTTGTTGAAAAACATTAAAGTAGAGATTTTCAAAGGCACAAATGTTAACCCTTGGAAGATACTAGCTTGTGTGAAGCAGTTTTATCTCACTGAACTTTGAAGTCCAAGCCAGAGATGCCTCCATTGTGAGGAGATGAGCCCAGGCTCCTTTGAAGTTAACAGTGAGAAGCAGAAGAGGTTCAGCTTCCCTGTCTTACAAGTCTACGTAGGAAGAAGATGCTCCAAGACTGCAGGCTTCTCTCCATTGTCTATAAAGGTTGCTGAAGGGTGCCAATGTAGATGGCACCCCTCAGCATTTACACTGTAGATATCTGAAGTGAAGCGAGGGGAATCCCATCCTGGCTGCCTAAATCTCATTCCTACTTTTGAAATCCTGCTTCTTAACACAGGCAAGACTTTGGTCCAAAGTCTTGGCTTGAGTCCCTTCCAGGAGATATCACAGTGGCATGACTCTTCAGCAAAATGGCAGCCACTAATCTCAGCAATTGAGGCTGCCACCAGCTTCAGCAGTCGGCTCAGAGCTACATTTTTTTCATCTCAACCAAAACTCACATCTTGGACCTCTGAGTTGTACCTCTGTTGAAGGTACTGAGACATACTTTAAATGCATATAAGACATCAGCTCAGAAAGTAGCTTTCATACCACTGAGCTGCACAAAGCCAATAGGAATCACCTTGAATAAGATACGCTTGCTACAAAATGTTTTTAGCATTTCTTCTAGGCCCATCTGAAAGAATGACAAATGAAAATAGGCAAATTTCTTTGTGTTGTTTATGTAGCATGTTTATGAAAATCAACATAGCAACATCCATCACAGATCAAATCAAAACCAGTCATTAATGTACTCACTGAACTCTAAAATATTATTAAATATTCCTACCTAAGAACCAGCAGGGGAACACTGAAAAATTCAGATCTTGATATCAGAAATGTGTAACACAAACTCAAGTGCCAAGAAGTGTTTACAGAAAGAGCTTTTTAAAGGGACTGTAATTTGCCATAGGTGTTTGCAGCACTGAAGTGGAGTAGGCTAATTTAGCACTTTTCTACACAATAATGAGGGGGAATGAGAAAGTTTTGCTGTTCTTGGAAGTGGAGTTGCTAGAATTACGAAGACAGCAATAACTGTCACATTAATTGTTTGTGTATTAAGTAACTGGGAAAAATGTAAGACATTCAAAACCAAACCACGAGGTAACAGTGTAGCAGACCACAAAAAATGTGATTACTCTTAATGCAGAATTTCATACTGGTCAATCAAGCCTAGCAGGCATTATGGTAACATACTTCTATAAAGAATATATGTGAACTGTGTTGAAAAGGGTGTCACCATTTTTTTATGATGCAAACTGCATCCACAGAGTCTCCTCTTTAAGATTAGTCACTTAAGACATTAAACAGCTGATAAGCTACCTAGTAGTGAAAGAAAAAATGTAAAATACTTAAACGATTTACGTTAAGGATGAAAATGTACAATGTTAAACAGTATCTGACATGCCTACAGCTCTTACATGAATACGTTACACATTTTCATTTGAAAACTCTATTTGTCACACCTGTGGAGAACAACATGTGAGCAAATAATCTGAGAATTAGATTTTTTCTTACCTATCTGAACTGGTTCTTTGCCCTCGCAACAACTCCAAATTAGGCAGAAGATCCAAAATGACCTCCCCTTTTTTATTTCCATCTTGCCATGAAGCGGTAACTTGAAAATCCTTCCAGGGAAGTGTTTTTTTCTTGGCTTATAGGCAGATTTTTATAGTCTAGGAATTTGGCATGAGAACAAAACATTGATGGCAGGGTCCCTGAAAGGTGGAGCTTCATTCAGTTTTCTTTCAGTGGTTCACATTTAGCACCCGGCAACCTCCTGCCTTTCAGGCAAGACAGGTATCCAGTTCTCTCTTGCTTTATGTGGAGACAGAGCTGTCCTTTTCTTATTTTCTTTCTTTACTATACATCCCCCCCACCCCTACAGCGTTGCTTTTTCTTTGGCAGCAACAGTTTTTCTTTCTCGTAACATCTGATTAATAACAAGCAATCATTGCCCTCTTTCAGAGCTTTTCTCTGGCTGGCACATCAGCACAGTCCCCCAGCTCGAGAAAAAGTGTTTGTTGCCTCTGCTAGCTTGGTGGCAACTTCTAAATGTTAGAGCAAAAAATATTGTAATGTCAGGCATAATGTATGGTTTATTTAGAGCAAAAACTTTTGGCAGGAGGGCAATGTCCTTTAAGAAGTATATCCAAAGTATCTTACAAAAAAGGCCAGAGAATTACTGCTTCAACAGACCAGGAATGACATTAGTCCACAAAGCGCAAAGTTCTCACCTCTACTGCACAAATGAGATTTAACTGCACCAGTCAGACATGGGAAGTTAATTTATTCTTTATGCACACAGAGGTGGTGGTTTCTTCAAACAGCTTAAGGGAGCAATACCCAAGTCCCACCAAAACACAGACCACAATTCATTCCTTCACCTCCAAAATTACACTGCTGCAAAAGGGTCCCTTGGTGATATCAGAGTGCTTTAATATACTATCACATACCCATAAAAAATCCATCAGGCTCAGTCATGATCTGATCCACATTCCACTGTAGGACAGTTCTTAGGTATCCCGTCACACACGTTTGATGTCAGCAATTTTAGGATCTCTTTTAGAGATTTACTTGCTCTGTTGGCACAAGCTGACCTCGCATTTCTTCACCTTATCCATGCCACAGGGGAACTGCTCCTGACACAAAGGAAGCCTCTCACCTAGTCCCAGCAAATCAAACATGGGTAACAGACATTCCCACACTTTCAACTGCTCCAATGCCCCTCTGGGGATATACTAATGCCAGAATGACTGCCAGTCAGTGGGCACAAACATCGTTTAAAGCGGACTTAGGTTTCACCTTGTTGCAAGTCCTCAGCTTCGGTCTATCCATGCAATCACTGGGGAATATGCATGTCCTTCTATCTGGGTGGCAGACAGTAAGCTGGTCCTTGAGATCTGCATCTTGCTCACTGCTTTACCAAGCTTTCTGGCATTTACAAAGTTAAGTGTCCTAAAGCTGGCCCACTGTTTCTTTCAGCTGTTCCCCCTACACAGTTATGAGCTGCTTACTAAGTGGCTGACAGAACTGCAGGTGCAAACGTCTGCCAGATGAAGATTTGCTTCTGCAGTTGCTCCCAAAAAAATCCTGCACTAGCAGGCGAGAGCACTGTGCAGTACATGAAACATGAGTTCATGTTACCCCTTTCCCACTGTCCGTGCCCCATTAATTCCATTGTCAGTCGCACTTGAGGCAGGGCACTACTGGAAGGTAAAGTCTGTTCTTGAAGCCCTGCCATTTTGGCTGGAATACAGAACCAACAGACTTTATGGCACCCTGCTGTTCTCCATCCAAATAGAAAGTAAACCAGCAGAATATCTAGTAGATAAACCGAACCATGAGAATATGACATTGTAGATAGGAGGATGATCTGAAATCAAATACAGTGCAATAGTAACACTCAAATTCAGGAGATTCCCATGGTAACTTTCAAACTGAGTTCTTGTTCAGGCCACAGAACAGTGTCAATGGCAGGCATAGGGAAGGGCTGTGAAGCTCAGAAGAAAAAGCACATAGGTCAGTAGACCACAGACACTGACAAAGAGAGCTTAGTTGAGGATAAAGATGGAAAGCTGAAGCCTGTTAATTTTCCCAAATCAAAGCTAGTGTCAAAATCCAAATGCAGAACTCTGTTGAGATAGAGTCCATTTTATTTTAGTCGTGATCCTCTTCCTTTCCCATTCCCACTCAGGCAATCAAGGCACCTATTTCATTCACATTGGTATGAGAACAGAAAGAAGAATAGGACTCTAGGAGTATGATTCCTGACCCTAGAAAAGAATCCCTTTATTCCCAGCAGACAGCACAAAAGCAGCAGGAACCACATATGAACCACCCGCCAAAGATACCCTCCAGGCTGGAGTAGTCCTTAGATGACAAAGACATGGTGAGGCTGACCGTTGCAAGTCCCAGCCCTTTGCCTTCCACATGTGGGGTGGTTCAGGGGCATGACAGGGTGGGCAGGAGGGATGAGCTAAGGCATGATTTCCCCCTGCAAGCCTCATTTAGCACTTAGGGGCCTAGGAAGAACATGAACCGCATATGTTAAAACTGTGTCCAAGGAACAGACAGAATAAAACAAACAATTCATTGAACCACCATCCACTTATGCTCCACTCGGGAGAAAGTAATCTCAGTCATCTGAGATTGTCCTCTGAGAAAAGCAAGAGCACATCTCTTGCTACTCAGAGAAACAGGAAACCCAATCCTCTTGATCTGTACCTAGCCATTTTCTTACCTCTGCTTGTCTGCTGTCATTTTTGCCATTTCTTTGCCATTTCCTGGGGAGCAGAGTTCCTGTCAGTGACTAACCAGAGCTGCTGCTTCTGACTTTTCCACAGAGAGTGCTGGCTACACTCCTTAGAAATCGATGCTTCAATCCCCTGCAGCGATTTCAGGGCTACTGACAGGGGAAGGATATTTGCATTCAAATGAAGGTTTTATATTCAAGTGTGGCAACACTGAGGTTTTCAGAAGAAATACATGGTAGTTTTCAGAAGGAAATTCAGACTGACAGAGAGCTTGTGAATATGTTGCTCACTTACCACTGAATCATTGCTATTGCAGGCACGCAAGTTATAGCTATTCCCCTGCAGTGACATACTGGGATTAATAACTCTTCCCTTTATTGGGCCCTGCGGCATAAGAGGCCTTCACTCTGCTGCAGCTGTACTAGCAAAAAGAACAATTCCTCTTGGCCCCTTTACAGCCCATTTCATGGATCATTTACCATTAAAGGGTATGTGATTTTAGTAAATACAATAGGTAAATATTAACTCAGCCTCTTTATTGACACTGACTCACTGGAGATAAACTGTCGTGAAGCTAATGTAATACACCAGTGACTCATATCTCATATTTTTTGATACAAACTTGGTAAAGAGGCACTCATATTGGGGGCATCTGGTGGATTAATGCCATTCATAGCCAGTCACCATAGTGAAGCCTGGCAGTTGCATTTGTATCATTCCCTTCTGTCAAAAGGTGATCCCATACACACTGTAAAGCTTTAAGGTTACCAAGACTTTGGTAACACACCATCCTGGGTCATCCAGTCCAAGCACTGGTGGGGTTCAACTTGGAAATCCTCTGATATTCCAGTTCATTCCAGGCAAAGCTGGTACTGCTTCTTAAAAAAGTGGATCCACTATAAAATGGTGTTTTACAAGCACTGCCTAGATGGTAACTCCAGAGAAATGCTGCTTCATTAACAAGGTAATGTTAGCTAGGAAAATAATTAATTTGGATTTGGTGTCAAGCCCTCTTGTGCTGATAATCCACACAATAAAAACACCTGAAGTGAATTTGGCAAAATATTCCACATAACTGATGGTTACTACACTAATTTGCACATTCTAAATTGTCAGAAGAATTCAAGAACAACATGGATTATATTTTTATCCTTGGTATAATCCCATAGAATTTAAGAAATTCACATCAAAG
Source organism: Sagittarius serpentarius (assembly GCA_034782735.1). Lineage (NCBI taxonomy): Eukaryota > Metazoa > Chordata > Aves > Accipitriformes > Sagittariidae > Sagittarius > Sagittarius serpentarius. Next base: position 10,719,636 of record JAVKLA010000021.1, on the reverse strand, counting down.
ATTTATTTGATCCATCAGATTTGCATCCACCACACAGTTTGAAATGGCTGGCAGTAAGTATAAGGTGATCTGTAACAGGCAGAGGAAAAGCAGAGAATGGATCTCTGTCATTAATAATTGTTGATTAAAATACATGAAGAATGCCTTCAGTATTTTAATTTTGACAGGAGATGGTTGGGTGTTTTCTTATGTTTTGCCTTAGAACGAACACAAAGCTCCTTAACCTCTCATCTTGCCATAGTGTTCCTTGACTTTTCCTGAACTAATCAAGGGCATTAGTTACTCCTCTTTGCAAGGAATCAGTTCAGCTGCTCTTTTCTGGTTTGTTTTTTTTTTTTAAGAAGAAGTAGATCTTTCAAAATCCACATACAAGGAGTAATGACACAGCTGATTGGTATTTGTGCACACAGGTCTTATTGACCTATTGGCACTTCCTCACATAAGAAAGACTCCCTGCATAGAAAGCCATCTCATCAGGAAGTTGGGGCCTTGAGCTTTTTCTACTTGAAAGATTTTTCTTTAAACAACCTTCCTGGTGAAAAATACAGAGTAGCAGAATAAAGGGAGCCCAGGGCCCTATGTAGGGAAGGATAGAACATTCTGCTTTAAGAATTAGAGCTTTATGGGTTTCAGGCTAGAGCAGATTCCACCTCTTTTTTTAAAAGCAATTTCTTATTTCATGGATGCCAAGACAATTCAGAAGAGGCTACTGCATACTTAATACTGAAGTCTGTATAACCCTGGAATTACATGAAATTACATACCCAGTAACCATGTCCACCATGACTGAAAGTTACTGCAAGCCAAAAGGAAAGCAGAGAGATGGGGCAGAGAACAGGCTGAAGTGAGAAGCTAAGTGACTTTGGCCTGGTTTTTTTTCCTAAACTGGACTTACACTATGTCCCTATTAAGGACCTGATCTAAAATTCTGTCAGAGCATTTCTACTGGACTCGTGAGATTGTGATCCTTCCAACATGAACCATGATGTTTCACAGTAAGCAGCTAACTTTTCTGTCATCCAAGTTTCAGAGATTGCCTTGCCTTGAACACTGTAGCCAATAAAACCAAAGCAGTTTTGTAGGTGGCTGAATACCAATTCCCTTTCAAATCCAAATTATCCAGAGAGGAGAAACAAGACAAATGGGGCCACAGTCTTTCCCCAGGCCTCTGCTTAGCATGTCATGGAAGTTAGAATTAACCACCCAATACCTAGCTGCCCTTAGTGTACTGTGTTTAGCTCAGGCTCCCTGTGTTTTTAAGGAGAAGACTGAGCATACAGTTCCCATAGGTGCTGCAAACAAAGTGCAAGAAGTGCTCAGCTACGCTAGTCCAAAGGGACAGGCTATTGAAATTTCACTGCTGTGTCAGGTCACAGGCACTGTGTAAAGCCACGTTCCTTGATCACAGCTGCTGTTGCCTTTTGTTACTGCTTAGAAGAGAGCTCCATGAAGCAAAGGTACTTCTCAGCCCCAGGACTTTCTACTTGATTTCTGCCAAATAGGGTAGATATATGTATGATGCTTCACTTAGTAGCCGAGGTTTCTTCTCCACCTTGCTCCACACATACATGCTAATCTTTGCAAGATTTGAAAATCTGTGATGCTTCTCTTATCGTTAGGTCAGACTGAGATTAGCGGCCTTGATATGGTCAGGCAGTAGCTTCTTCTATGTGCGAAGATTAACCTAACTGAATTAGGCTCTTCATAACTAGTCTTTCTGTTTAGCCTTCAAAGCAAATGAGGTTTTCATTCAAATACACCACATAATATGACCAGGAAGAAATCTCCAGAGTGATTCTTACAAGCTACTCTTTGTAAGAGTAATTGCTTATCACTGGAAGATCTGTGATTTCCTTGAGCTAAGCTCAATGGCAGTTGGGTGAACCCATTTTTTTGTCAAATGTGGACAGGAGGCTAGCCAAAAGCATAGCAAAAGGTGACACCAAGTGTTTTCTGTCTTTAAATCACTCTGCAACAGAAAGACATTCTGATATGGAAGTTGTTGCACTGAAGCAATATCAAAAATACATTATGACTTCTACTATGTTTGGTGAGTTTTCTCAAAGTCTTGGAATAAGGAAAAAATTAGAGTGGTGATTTTCACTGTTCTAGAGACAAGTTTGTGAAAGGAATTCAAGTATTTTACATGGGAATGCTGAAAAACTGGAACATTAAAGGAAGTCCAGTTTGAACGTATCAGATTTTAAAACGGTGATGCTGAAAAAGAGCTTAGAGGATTTTCTACATTAGTGATGGGAATATGGCTTATGTAGCCTGGTTGTTACATAGCTTGGAAGTTAGTCTAGGAGGCTGCCAGTTAAGAACACAATTGTTTGTGGTAGCCTGAAAAGACTGAGCTAATTTAGGAAATTTGGTCTAGGAAGAGGGCTGCTTAACTTGAAGAACTTACTCTGCCTTAAAATACCCCTACCCCTCAAAGCTTCTGATGGGAGATGAAATTTCAGAAATTGTCTATCAATGTTACAGTTATTTAAAGGTATTTCAGTTTTTGTGGGACCTAAAGTTCACAAAAATTTTCTTTCCTATGATCTTACAGTTTATAAGTCTACCTCAGCCTCTTTTCCCAGTATCTGAGTGCTTTGCTACACAAGTTCAGTGTATAACAGGCACAGTAACTGCATGATTATTTACTTAGGGCTTTGCCTTTCCGGAAGTCATTTCACTGGGGCTTATGTGCAGAGTTGCATGTGCTTAGTTCAGTGAAGTGTGGTTTAGCAAAGTACAGTCCGACAGTAAACATACTGAAAATTTTATCTTACCCTTCCTCTCCTACAGCACAAAATGATAATGTTATAAAACAGAGATACATCGCTAAACAAGGTAGTTATTAAATCAGAAATCCCCACCTTGTATTATTTTGGGGAGGGTTCTTCTTGGTTTGCATGTGGCTTTTTCCCCCCCTTCTGAATCCCATCTGCCTCACCTCAGATAGCAGCAGTGATTTTTCCCTATTGCTAACAAACATTTATTTTCCTTTCTGCCCTGGTGTTCTCAAAACACTTGTCCAGTAACGGTTCATAAAACAACTGTGCTCACTTTATCAGCTCTTCTGAGAACTCCTTCTTAACTCCAGATGAAAGTTCTCACTGTATTACTGTAGAGTCATATGAACAACATCGAGTTTCCAGTGCATTTCCAGGTAATTAGGAAGAAATTGTCTGAGCTTCAAACTACCTTGGAGAAGACTACAACTGAGAATGAAACCCATGTACTTCCACAGATAAGGTGCACGCCACAATCCTCTTGCTTCCAGGGAAGCACGTAACCCACTGTAAGGAAGGCTTACGGTGCATCTAACGGAATACTTGTGTGTATCCCCCCCAAATGGCCCACAATGCAATAGGACAATGAGCTTTTTCTTTTTGCTTATTAGAGTGTCCAAGTGTGTCAAGAGCTTCACTGGAGGCCCCCAGCTGCAGTGCTCTTTACTCGTGTGGCAACAGCACCCTCCCTGATCTGCAGCCAGTCCCCGCAGGTTTGCTCCAGCATTTGGCAGTGGTCTCCTACAGCTGGCTCTATGCTGTGAGGAGCTTCCTGTAAGTCTGCAGCTGCCTCGGAAAGATTTGCTTGAGATTCCCTGTGTTGCAGGAGCCTGCACCTGAGGCAAGGACTCAAAATCACAACCTCTGGCAACCAAGGCAATAATTATGCTACAGGTAAATCCCGGCTCCAGCCTGTACTTGGGAATTTCAGCCTGCCATACCTGCCCTTCGTTCCCTTAGGGAAAGCAGCAATAAGGCCATGGGTTTTTTAATGGTTTTTTTCCCCTCCTCTCACCAGAATGTCCAAGCAGATTCAAGCACTTCTTTGAGAGCCTCACGGACACGTTCAAACCCCATGCTTAGAGGAACTCCGCTCATCTCTTGCTTAGGAAAAATGTGACAAAGTCAGGCCAAATCAAGCAGCTCTTAGAGAGCAAGAGCTAGGCCCCTGGCTTTTGGTGCCTTCAAAGGCTGTGTGGCTAGAAGTCCCACTTGCCTCCCAAGAAGGCTTCCTCCTTTTTCAAGGCAAAACTAAAACTGCTAAGTAACTAGAGATGAAGAAAAAGAAACAAACAAGAAAGAAACTCTTTGCCGCCAATGAAAGCGGGAGGCTAGACAGAAAGTCTAAGAGGAGATAAACACAGGGCTCGGGCATGGAGACATGACAGTGTATTAGCCACTCTGCCACCCAGCTGAACTCTGCTGGGGCTCTTGCTACTGCTCACTTCTTGCTAGACACCAGAAGACAAGGAAATTCCTGAGGAATGGAGTCATTCTTGGAGGACAGAGGGAGTAAAGCCCATTCCCTTCCAGCACCAATGTTTTTTGTGATGCTGCCAGTGCCCCTTGCAGTAGGTCCTGCCCGGGATACAATGGGATCAGAAGGTTCCACCATCTCCTCTGAGCCCCTAAAGGGCTGACATTGCCTTGTGAGACTTTTCTTCAGTTTGTCCCGAGTTTTCCAGATTAATCTCTGCTCGTGACCTGCAGACCCAACAGCTCTTGCTTAATAAACAAAACAATCCCTGGGATCAGGTAGGACAGGTCTCCATTTACTGCCAGGAGGGTTGTGGGAAGGAGCAAAAGTGCTGCTCACTGCCACTACTACTCTCTTTGTAGGGATACACACACACAAAGAAAAGGTTAATCTGTTCAGTTTTGTCATCCAGTTCCAATGGAAATACAGGTGTGAACTGAACTGCAAAGTTCTAAGGTGACTAAGAGTGCAGAAAGGGGTGGAGGTTTGACATGTACAGTTTGACCTGGAACTGCCAAGCACTTGTAAATAAGAATTCTCTGACAGCACCTGCTTGTGAGCTGGCTTATGGGCAGCACTGACCCAGAACTAAAACTGAAAGGTCTGCTATAATCCAGAGCACTGTAAGGAACACCATCCTGTGCATGCATGCAAATTCCTACACGAATAACTTTTTTTCAGTGCTTACTAAGAGCACACAAGTGTCTGTGGGGAAGTACCAGAATTCATTCTTCTCAGAGGTAAAACTATCTACTTGATGAAGTACAAACTCCCTTTTGGCAGCAGGTTGCTTTTTTGTGTCCAAAGTGATTTTACATTCTTAGCCATAGACTGCCTTGCAGTGGTGAAGCCAAAATCTGCAGCCTTGCTTACTGACTTTTATAGAGGATCTTTTAAGTTCCTTGTTTAGAGTAGTTTGCCCATCACTAGAAGGGAGAGAAAGAGCCCATACAAACTACAGAACAAACAAACAAAAAAATGAAGCAAGGGAGATTTCTGTCTTCGGTGTAAATATAGCGTGCAGCAAAATGCCACTGCTGGCTTGGAATATTTTCTCTCTTTTTCATAGGAAACAAGGCAGATTCGATCACACCTTGTATCTGTTTGTCTCCAGAAGCTATTTGTTGACTTCAGCCAAATTTAACTGCAAAAATGAAGATCTCAAAGACAGCTAAATGTCAACAGATTTTGAGAGAAGTGGTTTTTGCAAAGGACTCAAGGAAAAGTATGGCTCCACTGTCAGCACAGAAATTGTTAGACAGCAAAGAATCCACAGAGAGTGACCTTGTAAATGCCCCAGGAGAAAAGTCTCAGTCACATCTCGCAATGAACCTAGAGATAGAAATCCTTAGAAACCCATGCTAAAGCGGAAACCAGGCTTCATTAGTTCTGGACCTTGCTTTGTAACCTGATGAAACTTCCTTCTTCTTACATCAGCTACCTCTCCCCCTCCATAGAAATTAACTGTGTAATCATAGTATCCTAAAGACGTAAAAACTTCTGGAGTTTTGTCTTCTGCGCATTCCTAAGTGTCTGCATTCTAAGCTGCAACACGTTTGGCAGGGCTGGTAGCGGCACAAAAAGGTGTCACCAATTCTTTAGGTAGCAAAGATGCTTGCATTCAGGTTGGCGGTGGCTCAAGCAGTCACTTTCAAGTTCTCAGAAGGGTAAAGCACAATTAGTGTTCATTAACAGAGACAAAATAATACCAAAAGCATTTTTCAGACATAACAGAAGGTGTGGATTACCCTCATTGTACTTCAGATGATCCAAGAGAGATGTCCATCTCTCAGCTAATCTCCTTCAGCTCCCCTTACAGTAAGATCAGATAAACAGGCACTTTAGAATGCAATTCAGCCAACCTCCTTTGGATATTTCCTTTGTTGTAAGACAAACGAATGTTGAAAATGGCTATTTCTCTCCATTTCCTGTAGAGGAAGCCTAGGATTACTAGCTCAGACTCAGGCATCCGTTTTGCAAGTGTTGGAATTTGGAGACTTCTTACTATAGTACTAACTATACATCCCTCAAGCACTGTGAATGAACTTCATATTCTCACAGCTGAGGGACTACCTTCTTAGTGAAAATTCGTAACTGTGATAAACTGAGACAGTTCTAACACACACAGCCCTGCTAAAATGAGGTCTGGTGCTGAACTAGAAGTTTCTCTGGGTCATCTGAATCACTTAATGATGCATTATTCATCTTTGTACTTTGTTCGGGCAGACAGCATCAACTTCTGCCCCACCTTACACTTTGGGTCTTCCAGACAGTACCTTCTGATATTTCAGTTTTTAAGGAGCCAGAAATAGATAGCCCAAAAATTTAGGAAATATGTCAGTTGACTTCCTATAACTGGAAAAAGAACTTTTCTTCTCTTTCAGAAGTTAGGCTCATCAAGACAGCATAAGTAAAAAACCCATGTGTTTTGAAATGTGCTTTTAATCATTCAGAGAAAATAAGCTGATCATAGAAAGGCCCAAAAGGCTGTGCACTTGGAAGAAAACAAATTTGTGTTCTTATTTTGTGCACAAATAAATAGAGCACTGTTAAAAATAATCAGAGAACAAACAGGGTGCAGCAACGGGGAAAAGCAAAGTTCAAAAGTAGTCAAGAAGATGAGAATGGTGCATAAGTCCTTTCAGTGGAACGTTGTTAGGTTTTTTTCCCCTTCATTTTGATGTTAAGCTGATGGCCCTCTTGATACGGTTCAGAGTGCTCGCCTTGTCATTTTCTTCTGTGCTCTGCAACTCACTGGATTGTGAGCTGCTGCATTCAGTGTCTTGACAGCTGCAGCTTTCCACATATATATACCGATGTGAAATTGAATGCCCAGTGGGGCACTTCAGTTCTACCTCCCTCACAGTCGTCCTTGATTCCCTGCAGCAGGAACAGCTGTGGTCCATAGAATTGGCCTCAGCAGAGTATCTGTTAACATGGAAAATGGCAACATTACTCTGTGCCAGAAGCCAACATACAGAAGAGAGGGTGGAATTACGTACAGAACTCCTGCGAGAAGCTTGAAATAACATGTTAAAGAGCCACAGTTGTGGCTAATGAAAGTGCTATGCTCATCCAACACAGCAGTGGTTGTAACAATATGCTTTTACAATTCATTGCATTTGCTTTTTTTCTGGTAAAACAATTGGTATGGAAGTCCTTGTGAAAAACCCCAGTGAGTTCTAGGAACTCAGCTTCCTTAGATTCCTCTCATCATCCTGCCACTGATGGATGTTAAATACACCAGATCAACAATTAAAGGCAGACAAAGCCCTGACCTGAATAAGAAAACTGCATAGGTAAGTGGCTACAATGCCATCTACAATGGCATCGCATCAGTCTCTTGGCTACAAGGGCTACAATTGCATCACGTGAATCAAAGTACATATCTCAAACCAGGCAGTGTTAACAGGAAGGCAAAGCAGCAGCTCTTTCTGTCCCTATCTCACAGCGAAGTTTTTTGCAGCCTTGTGTTCATCAGCTTCCCAAGCACCATTCCTAACCTGCAGAATCTGTCAATATCAGGCTATAAACTGTGTCAAGAGCCATCTTTTTCTTCTATTTGTGTGCAGAGGCAACCACAGCAAGACTCTAAGATTATAAGGTATTTCAAAATACTAATAAACCCCCTGGCTAATCAGGGTTCAATCTGAGACTAAAGATCAGTTTTCTCCCATGTAAGGTCCCCTGTGGCATATTCAGCAATAAGCAGCAAGTGACAGTTTCTTTGGGGAGGCAGAATTATGTTTTTCCAATGCTTTAATAGCTCAGTATCAGGTGTCCTACTAGCCACTTTCTTACAGCCACTTTCTTGTAGATTCTCTAATTTCAGAGAAAAATGTACAGTGAAACTATTCTACTAACATCACCACTCCACCCTAAAGCATTTGTTTTCTAATTTCTTTACTGTATAAAAATTGCACGTTTGAATCTTCCTTTAAAAGATGTATGTGTATTTCATTTTAGATGGTAATTATTGAGAAGCAGCTTTTCAGCTTATGAACATCAGGTCTGGCTGCTCTCTGGGCTCATTCCCATTACAGGAAATAATCCATGATCTTTTGTGATGATTTCTACCCAAGGTGGTCTGACACAAATGACAGAGAAGCCAGGTCTTAAGGTCTATTCATACATTATCATAGCTGTCTGAATCCCAGGGAAATTTAATACACTTTTCTGTTTTGTATTAAGACAAATCAACTGTTCAGTCACAGATTTAATGGTTTTGTGCCCATGATTTGGGGAGCTGATAGCTTCAGGTCTTCTACCATTCCGTAGCCTACCTATTTATTGTTCCTTTTATATAAACAACCTCAGTGCCAGCAGAATTCAAATCTCATTGTCCAATCAGTTTACTTACAGTGAGAAGGTTCCACATGTTCCTTCACATTCAGTCATGGCAACTCTGTCGACAGAACGGCAGCCTTTATAGACGATAAAGTCTTCTCTTTGACGGACAGAGCACGGTGTGCGACTATCCAGAGGTGCACCTAGAGAGAAAGATCAGAAAATACTTCCAGTGAAATAGCTCCAGAAGTTCCTTGCAGTTCATCACCCTCTGGGCTTCACTAGTGCCCTCAAAGAATTGTCTTAAGTGGTCTTTCTGCTTCAGTTTAAACCTTCCCAGAGAGATCGGACAGTGAATGCTTAGAATAACAAACATAAGTATGAAAGTATCTATTTAAATACAAACATATCAGTCTCTATAGCTGGAAAATGGGTTGATTTAAGAAGAAAATTCATTCTCTGTATTGTTGATTCAGGTACACTGGCATACTTACAGATTTTGCAACAACCATTAGGTAAGAATGTAATAGTTCCCTAAAAGAACAAAGAAACAGGAAAAATAATATTATTTTCTTTCCCTGTATGAAAGAGGCTTTTAGGCCAATAACTGAGGAGAGCAATTCCTCAATGGCTGGAAATAACAAGCAAAAACTGTAGCACTTATCTGAATAAACAAAGACAATGGTTTCTTCCAGACTTGAAATCTATCAATTTACAAAGGATTGTGGAAATAAGGATAATGCTTTGAAGAAAGTCTACAGTTAACATAATGTAATTTTTCCTCAGAAACAATTCCAAAAAATGTTTTCTCAGAGAGTTCTGTATTCGAATGGGAAGTACGCATGGTGTTACTGGCAACCTACCGACTGAACAGCCTGTTTCTGTAACATTCAAGAAAACACAGTTCTTGTTCAGACAGGACCCCACACAAAGGAGTCAACGAGGGCTTTGTATCTCAGTGCTGACCAGTGTTTTGGCTGCTGAGAGACAGCTGCCAATTATAAGCCTTGAACTCTCACCCCAGTATCTTATTTTATACCCTCTATAGGTCTGTGCATAGATGCAGCAGAAACCTTTGCCCTTGGGACTGACAAATTTTGGTGAAAGGCCGTCAGAGCTTAATTTGACTGTTGTTGCTAGTTAGGGTGGCTGAACTAAACTGCAGTAATCTATGCATCGAGTAGAGGGTGAGTTTTCCATATTTACTTACAGGTTTGCAGCTGTCTTCATTGAATGCTGGGCAGGTAATCTCAGATGTGGAAGAAATAAGCTGGTCGTGGATATTTACACAGCTATAAATGGTGCAATTGTTGTAAGGATCATTTTTAAACTCTCCAGGCTGCAAACGAAATACAAAATGTAATAAGGAAAGCTGAAGGGAGTTCAGGCAGAAATTTTCCTGTCCTCTGACAATGACTTTCCTCTTGTTTCCTTATCAGTTATTTTTAGGTTAACAGCCGTTTTGGATACAGATTATTACATGTATTGCAGTATGGCATACGTGGAGAGAATCTTCAGTTTTACATGGGATTTCCCTTGGAAAAGAAAAGTATGTACATGTACTATGTACATACTTTCTAAAGTATGTAGAGTACATTAGAGTTATTAACAAAATCATCCATGCCATTCAGTTTTGCCTAGGGAAAGCTAAACTGTTGTATTGGTAATTATGAACAATCCTAAACTTTCACCCTATGGGGCGATAAAATTATTCCGTACACAGGCTTTACTAGTGTTTTTCACTACACAGAAATCAAATAATATAGAAAAGCCCCAGCTTGGAGACATTGCAAGAAAAACCTTTCCAATAGTACTGGATTTGTCATTCCAGGAAGAGCCTTCCAGAAAATTTCGTTTCATGAGTCCTTCATTCAGGCCAAAAAATTGTAGATAGGCTTTGCTTTAGGTGAGCCTCTGACCTTCCAGGTGCAAACTTGCACTAAGCCTTATCTCTGACAAGCAGATGTTCCCTCTCTGAAAGTAGGAATTTCACAAATTTGGTAGTGACATAAGATACAGAGCATACTTACACTCAAGATGAGGTCAGAATTGTTTGCTGTATGTATAACACACTTAGTCTGCACACATTTTCCACAACATTCACCTTTCACTGGTTGAAGTTCATATCCCTAGATATTAAAATTAATTAAAAATGAAAGCACTATGATAGATGCATTTTTGAGAAATAAATGAAAACATACTAACCCATTAACTGATTATGCTTTGAAGTGCACTCTAGATTTGCGCCTTTCTGTGTTCCAACCCAATGGAACACAAGTAATAAAAGCAGGCTATAGATGGAATAAATTAAAACACTATAATAAATATGCCTAATAATTAAATATCACTCCATTAAGTGCTTTACAGAAATTTCCCAGCTAATCCTCCCAATGTGAACTGAATACTGTAAGTTACACAGTCAAGCTTCACACAATAGATTGTTCAAGGACAGTTGGTATCCACACTGGAGTTGGACTCTGGATTTCTGCTCCCTGAACTTTGCTTATACCACTTATTGATCAAACTGCTTTTCACATACATGAGTATTTTGGTTTTTTTTTTAAGTTTGTCACTTACTGGTTCACAATATGTGTTGCATGGAATATGTTCACACGAGATGATATTCAGTTGAGTGCTGACGTTAACTTCGTTAGTGCAGAAACAGTTCTGACACTTATCAACAAAGACTGAGGAATTAGGCTATAAATTTTAAGAAAAAAAAGTTCATATATTAATGAGATATGACATATGACAAACATTTCTTAATTTCCAAAAAAATCTGTAAACCAAGCAATGAAAAAAGAAACTGTCATAAAGACTGCTGGATAGCTATTTCCCTAGCCATTTATGAAGATGACATTTTAAATACCAAATTTAATTTAATGTGTGTCTTTATTGAAATCCTATATAGCAATGATAAACTCAGATATTAAAAGGACAGGTGTCATACAAATATCTGCAATAAAACAATTACTAGACCAAACAGAATTTATTAGGAATCTAAGCTCTGTTTACAATAATACTTACTTACAGATCTTTTCATTTTTGAAAACAGTCTTAAAACTGCAATAACATGCTGACAGTAAACGTGGATTGACTTTTTAAAATGCATGCACACTTAACACTAAACCCAAATCTCTCCCCGATACTGACATACAAACAACACTTTAGTCTCTTTCAAACACAGCAATCCTTTCAGAAAAGATTTGGCCTTTGTGAAATTGATGATCTCCTGACAGGAATTTGAAAATTTCTAAAATATTGACTGTGCTAAACATCCTCATTGCACTTCTCATAAAGTATACTAACTGCTGTTTTAAGCATTTTCGGAAGACTGTTGAAACAGGAACTTACCAAGAACTCAGCATTCTGATGTACACAAACCCTCTTGGGAACTGTTAACAAGCAAGGAGTTAGGTGGTTACAAAGGGGAAAAAAACCCAAAACATCTTCACGCCACTCTAGTCAAACTCAGTTCTTCCACAGTGAATCACAGTGCATATGATCAAATAAATTGGTTATTCCCCATTTCTGGTAGCAGGTATGACATATATAAAGTATAAGAACTAATACTTGCAAGTACAAAAAGGGAGGAAGGTTTGGCCCAATATACGCATTTCAGTTCACAGCCAAGAATGTCCACCTAACAGGTACAAGTAGTTCCCTGTTTCAATTACACAGAACAAAGCAGCCTTTGTAAAGCTATCTTCTGTTGGGGATTGGGGAAGCTTACAGGGACATTTTGCTAGCTTAAGCTAAGACCACAGTCCCAGTTAATCCTGTAGCTGTTCTTACATGTACTTACAACCAGGAAAATAGAACTTGAGCCACCTGAGCTATACGATTTTGTAGTTGTTTGTCATAACCACAGCAGTAGTAACCAATGTTAATAGTAACCAGTTTGTAGAATCTGACTGTGTTTATTATCTCTTTCAACAGGCTATTGCATACAGTCTAACAAAGTGTGATGCTAAATTACATAATATATAATGCTAATTATTGTAATATATTTCAAAGGGACTTACCACACTGGTAGACAGGACAGCACTGACCACTGGGAATATGAGAATGAACTTCAAATCCTAGTGTACACTTGGGGGCTTTAGTTGTGCACAAGCTTGTATTGCATTCTGGAAAAAAAAGGAATAAGCCAGAAAGCACACTAAATCATGGCTGCTAGAAATATACATCTATCAAAGCATTTAGGATAGACTTTCCACTGCTAGGAAACAGTCGAGATCCACTCCAAAGAAACAGATTGCAGAAAGAGAACACATTTTTCCTAGTGAATCCAGGCACTGGATTGGGGACTTCACTAGTTTATGAAACTTTTTCTACTATGTAATTACCAAGAGTTAAAAAAGCATCACAATTCTTTGCAGAGAAGTAGTGGCCAACTGTTACCCTCTCCAAGGTTGTAGGCAACTGCCATAAAATGAAAACCAACACAGAATTCCACAATCTACCTGCATTTTACTTGAATAAAATCTGGTCGTGAACTCAAGAATTATAGATTCAGCTATGTTGAGTCCCGTAACTGTAAATTCAGTTATGCTGAGTGACTGCAATATTAAAACATTTTCCCTAACACTGGGCAAGCTGATTTTAAAAAGCATGAGGAAAGATACTGTTTTGTGACTCCCTGCTGCAGGTCTCTCATGCTAAACTATTTCAGTTCTCTTTTCCTTTCTATTCCTAAAGATATAGAAAGACTAGAAACAAAAGTATAAACTCACTGCAGGTGACAATGGGGCAGCAGGAGTCTTCAGAATTTACTTCATTGACCTCATAGAAGCCTTCTCCATCACAACTGGTCTCATCTTGTTTGGCACATTCATGAGGTTCACAGACAATGCCATTTCCACCTTCCAGGCAAATACAGTCCTGACAGTCTATTGTAAACTTTTCCCCAAACTGTCATTAAAGAAAATAAAGTGAGTGATTGCATGGTTACCAATTAAAAACAGAAGTAAAAACAGAAATGAAAAGCTGGGAGACCACAAAACAGGACTGCAACAGTGGAAACCACTCTTCTCTCCCCACCCCCAGCCTCTACTTGAAATACAAAAGCTTGTGGCAGCATACCTCTCTTGGTATTTTATCCACTCCAACACAGCCTGTGAAAATATCAGAATAAATTTCCATTACCACTTATATAAAAGTAGACATCTCTACTATATGTTCTATGAGTACTGCATAGAGTCAGATCTATGTTGCATACATGACAAGGAAACAACAAAGAGGAAACAAATATACATCCCAGTGAAGCAGTAAAACTCACCACAGGTTTTCACACAGACATCCACACCAGAGTCATACAGCATTGTTCCATTAGGACAGAAACAGCCTTCCACTTGTTGAGTTGAAGTTACGTTTTGTTGACTGTAGGAGACAAAATGTTCAGAGGAACACCATTACTGTCATAGGTACGCAGAGGAGGATTATACCAAATAACCTTTCACTGAAGATACAGCGGCAAATGATCACATTTGCAATTTAGGGACTGTCAGTGTTCATGTTTGGTATAGCCAAACAATGTAAACAGTACAGGCACCCAGATTTAGGATCAAGAGAACAGTGGTACCAAATTTGACAGTCGATTTAAGACCTAACAGAAGGTTGATTTCTCTCATCCACCTATCCATTCGATACGACTGAACAGTTGTATGAGCTATAACTAACAGTGAAGGAATTATTTACCTTGATTTGCAGGTTCTCTCTTTAATAGGACCACATGCTCTGTATTCTTTATCTGAGGGGCATTTATAAGCTGGAAAGGGAGAATAAAAAGGAGGAAGAGCTCAGTAACAACATCATATAAAAGCCCCATGACCTTATGCCAAGAAATTAAACACTGACTACTCCTTTTCCCATGTATCTTTGACAATCTTGAGAAGCAAAGAGAAAAAAAAAAACCAGCTATCAGACTCACGTCTCTGAACAGAATTATTTTGTGCAATTTAGCTGTAGAGACATAGCACCATACTTTACATTAAGGAGATAAAGCCAAGAGTCTACATGTTGATTACAATTCCTTTCATAATTTTGGTCTCTTTTGCACAAGTTCTCAAAGGGGAATGTATCTCTACCCTCTGTTCTCTTCTTACTCCAGCTGAAAATGAATGTATATGTCACTAAATACAGAGTGATCTGCTGATGCCTGCAAAACACAAAACTGCCTGTGTACAAAAAAGTAGTTACTGATACAGATGTTTCTGGCACAGTCAATAGATGTATATTTTTTCAGGCTCATTTATAATTTCCATTGTTAAAAATGTTACCTGTAAAATTACTTAAGGAAAGAAGCTGGTGTAATTTATTGGTGTCTTCATTGCTCGGAAAGCAATACAACTTACCGTTAGGACATTGTTGCTGGAAGAGTTCCATATAAGCTTCCCTAACAGTTCAAGATAAATGACCAAATACTTACAGCAAACACCATTGGTATGACTTCTCCAGTCAATGCATACACTTTGATCAGCACAGGTGGCAGCATAGGTCTGCAGACTTGAGCATTCCAGGTCTAAGTTGGGAAGTACACAACTATCAAAAACGCAGGCTGCATAGTACTTTTCAGGCTTGACAAAGCCATGGCATGGCTCAAACAAACTAGAAACAGAAACATTTACCTTTATCAGCTACTGAATAACCCATGAAGTCTTCAATGTGCTTAACGTTATAACGTTGCAACAGTGGTGCTTAAGGAGATGTCAACAAGGACTATTACTAGAGATTTTTACTGAGCATTTATCTAAATTGTAACCTTTCAACATATCTTAAAGTATTCTCCCCTCACCTACAAAACACTCAGGCACCAATATTTTCTGTCCAGGAGCTACATGAATATTACAGAGTGTAACAATGACCTACTTTTCTAAACAGATTTTCGTGGTTTGTTTTGTTTTTAATTCTGACATGACATACTAAAAACTAAGATCTCTGTTTTCACTTGGACTCTGTTTTCTGCTACGTGAGTTTGGAAAAACGCGAGAGCATAGGACAGTGGAGGGCAAAGAGTGTAGAACGCGAGAACATCAAGACAGTCTAACGTAGCAGCCAGAGATAGGAAGCAAACTATCAGCAAAGAATGACATCTAGAAACAGTAAAAAGCAACCCACAGTAAGAAGCAACCCACAAAGCTACAAGAAATGGAGCAACAGTTAGAAACGCTTTTTATTGAGAAACGAATCCTAAAATTGCCGCTTAATTTGAAGATCAAAGACTTATAAACCCCAGAGGAATGTCTACCTTCCCAAAAGAAGCTTGCAGATGGAAGATTCTTTGCAAGGCTGTGTTGGGGTTGTGCTGGGTACTTTTGTAGGAATTAGGCCTGGAGAGCACTGTGGTTTGGAGGGATCAACAACTTGCCAATGATCTGCCATGATTTCACAGTTTTCTGCAATGTTTCCATTCGGCAACATGCAGTCATCTGCCGTGTTGTTATTGCAAGTACCTGAAGTTGGTAAGCAGAGAAAAAATTCACTCACAGATTTGTTACCAAATTCCATTCATCTTTGTGGCACGGCTGTCATTCACCTGTTTGTGGTTTTCTGAGAGTAAGGAAATTGCAAGAGTAAGCCTTACCACACTGTCCGTGAGTGTTGTTGCCAAACAGGCTGTAGGGCATTCTGATAGAAAAGGACAAGCCATTGTAGGTCACGTTCATTTTTAGTTCAGGAATTTCCACTACACGATTTATGCCTGACTCATAGATGCTCAAGCCAAATTTTTTATAAGGCAAAGCCACTGCCTGTTTGTTTACTGTCACCTGGTAAATAAAAGAAAACAGCAAAGAGACATATATTTAGTTTGACTTTAGAAAACAATTGACTGTTCATTACTTTGCATTGGAGAAAGAATGTAAAGGCAAATAATATGCTTTTAGTTTATAACAAGTGTTCCTATGTTTCCTTTTATGTTACTGCAAAGTTGAACTTTTCTTTGAGCCAAAGAAAAGGCCTATCAGTCACTGATAAACTAGGCTAGAATTCAGAGCTTAAACCAGCTAAATTCTAACACTCAACATATTTATTAGAGTGACTATGGCATTGAGGACACCCCATGAAAGCACAATATAAAATTCTCCTAAATTCCTAGTGCATACAGTTTTAACTTTCTTGGCATAAAGGGAACATGCTTGTAGGAAACGTAAATGAAAGAAAGAAGCAAAATCTGTATTATTTATTTAAATACAGTAGCCATGATATACCTATGGAACTAACACTACTACTTTTACTCAGCAATGGTAGCTTTCCTTGCTTTGGAGAAAAAAAGGGGGTCTAAATGTTGCAAATTTTCAACAATATGCTGCAACCTAACTTGTAATATTTCTACACAGTAATGTATAAAAATAAACAAAAGAAACCCCAGAAAAACATAAAACCAAACACTTCTCACCCAATTTTGAAGCCCCAAAGCTGGGACATCACGTTTATCAATGAAATAAACACATAAGAGCCCCTATTCTGAAAAATTAAAAAGGTGATACAAATCAAAGCTAGTAATGGTACTTTTTAAAAATGCTTAACCCCAGTACTTTATTGCTATGTCTGCTTTATATTCTATCCTCCCATTCAACATTTATTCTCTTCTTTTGTTACATTAATACTAGTTATAAATGAACTTTATATCCTTAACTCTTAGCAATTTGTCCATGTTTGTGTATTTAGGAGAGATAAGGCACTGCAAAAATTTGAGATGAAAAAGGGAGGAAGTTCTAGAAATTTTTCCCCATATTGAGAGTCAGAAAAGCAGTCCTTCAAAGCAGTCCTATTTTATAATCCAAATTGGTATTAAATCTAAAACACAGACTTCTTTTTAATTTTTTTTCCCTAACTTTGCAAATATAATTATCACGTTGCTGCTGTATCAATATTTTAATCAAGAAATCAAAGGTAACATTCTCCAGTACCTCTACTTGTAGAGTATTTGGTTTGACTGTTGCTATGCGCACTTCCTGAGTCTCATGTCTCACAATGAGCGCTCGAGGACAGGAGACTACATCCCGTGTATCACAATGGTAGTTATCAATGTAGACACCAAAGTTGTCAACTTTCTTATAAATCTCTTCCACAAGGACGTATGTACAATTCCCTTGATAGCTGTAGTATAGCCCATCAAAAGTCATGTAATGTGGGTCTCCCCAGCCAGTGCAGTAGCCTACAAAAACATACAGCTAGGTTAGCTTCCTATGGCAACACACAGAATCAGATCAGACTACAAACAAAATTTGTAGGTGTGGGATTCATCTCATCTAACTTTAAGCATTTAAATTTTTAAAGCATATATGTCAATGCACGAGCTCATTATCTAGAACTCATCAATAACAGAGAAAAACAGGCACTTTCAGGGCACGATTTATCTGACATTTCTGATAGACAACTGAGAATAGGATTAACAGCACCCTAGATATACCTCTACCAACAGTCTGAACAAGTAACTTATATGTAGGCTTCTAGCCTATAGATGTCTGCATCTGGACATTTAAATCCTGCCTTGGGAGACCAGTTTATTCTACTAACACAATAGTTATGTAGAAATGATGGCAAATTAAGTAAAAGTCCCAATTAGCTAAAAAGAATCAACGAAGCACTCCAAACAGACCAACACTAGAAGCGTGAGGGTCACAGCCTTGTGCGATACTTGTCCCCTGATAAATACTGCTGCTCCTGACACTAGTATTGTTCCTACAGGAGATAAAATATTCAACAAAATATATACTTACAATCACATTCCCAATGCCAACAGCATCCGTCCTCATCAATGACTTTAACAGGAGAAAGCCCATTGGCACATGTAGGTTTAGGAGGTGGATTACAGATTATGGGAACCACCTGGATTATATTGTCTTCTATACATATTGCCTTAATGCAATTACAGATCCACCATGACTCACCTGGCTGTGTTTGGAAAGAGAGGGGGAGGGGGAAGAAGGAAGAGAGAGAGAAATGTTATGAAGCAGTCAGGCTGACAGCAGTTATGCCTGAATCTCTTTTGCAGAGTTTTAAAATGCCATATGTTTCTTGACAATTTTTTCCCCACCAGAAGTCTGAAAATGGGAAGGCGTGCAGCAGTCAGCACCATCAAGACCTGCAAGCTGAGCTAGCACTATTGAGAGCTGCAAAGTGAAAAGCATTACTTATAAAAGTCAGGTCAGTAACCTGAAGTGGGAATTGCCTTTTTAGTTTCAGCTGTCTAAAAGTTAGATGTCTGATCTAATCTCATCACCTAGACACCCTCTCTAATCAACAGTGAAAGACATTGATCAGTATCAGTGATCAATATATGACCAATCCCCTTCCATGAATGCCTGGAACAGATTAACAGCTAAAGCTACAGTGAACACCAGCTTTTTGGGGAGTAATGTCTAAGGTGATTACAGGCATACATTGTGATTATATGCATTTTTTCTATCCTCCACCAGTTTTTCAGCCATGTATAATTTTCATCACCGCAGATCTACTGAGCAAGTTGGTAGACATCTAAACTGTGAGGAGGCAGCAGAAATGTACAAGACATTAGCTCGTCTGTGTCAGAGGTGGAGGGCTCCAAAAAAATCAGAACTCTGTGGCAAATTTCAAGAGCATTTGAATGTGGTGATCTCTTTCACAGTCCTCTCCTGAAACCAGACTATCACCAAGTATGATTCATTCCAAACTCAAGACGAGTTCAGCCCTGTGGTTTCTTGTTGGGCTCCACTGTAAACACACAATTTTCCCCACTCTGGACCTATTCAAAAGCAGAAACAGAAAGGATAGTCTAGCACCTCTTAGCCCTTGGTTACCTCTTCATCAAAGCTATCCTACAATAAAAAGAAACATGGACCTGTGATCTGTCTCCTTGAAGAAAGCCTTTTTAAAACTATCCTTGAAGAACTAATAACGGTATACAAGATATCAAACTGAGTATCATTGGTAGTCACGCTGATACCCAAGAAAACAGAAAGATATAGAATGAACTGATACTTCTTTTTCTATCCTGATTAATACCTACTCTGTATGTTACTAGAATTGAAATTATGTGCCTAGTCTCCATAAAAAGCAGAATGTTAAAAAACCTCATGAAATCTACTCACCGCATATGATTCATTAGGAAAAATGGAACAATTTTTTCCAGGAGTGGCTGGTGGTGGATTTGTAGTTGAACTTGAAGCACTGAGTGGAGTAACTGTACTGTACGTAGAACTTCCTGTAACGGTTACTGCACTTGATGTTGCAGTTGGCCCAGAAGTACTAGTTGAGCCAGGGGAAACAATTTCGGAGGTGCTGGTGGTGGTGGTTGCAGTGATTGTGGTAAAATTCCTAGAGGTTGTTCCTGAAGTGGTGGTAAAAGATTCTGTAGGAGTTGTACCAGAGGTGGTGACTGTCACTGGGCTTGTTGATACTGATGGTGGTGATATAGTAGTGCTAGAAGTAGGCCCTGTGGAGGATGGTCCTGAAGTTGTGGTGACAGCAGTTGATCTTGTGGGAGTAGCGTGAGTTGCAGTGGTTGTCCCTGGGCTACCAGTTTCTGTTACTATCGTGGTGCTGTGGGGAGGAGGTCCTGAGTGTGTGGGGCCCGAAGTGGTGGTTTTGGTGGTTGATCCTGTTTCGGTGACTCCAGAGGTGGTGACTGTCACTGGGCTTGTTGATACTGATGGCGGTGACACAGTAGTGCTGGCTGTAGACATCGGGGAAGATGGTCCTGAGGTTGTGGTGCTGACGGTGACAGTAGGTGATGTTGTTGGAGGGCTCCCAGTCCTGGTGGTAGTGGTCTCATGGCTAGATGTTTCCGTTACTATTGTGGTGCTGTGGGGAGGGGGTCCTGAGTGTGTGGGGCCCGAAGTGGTGGTTTTGGTGGTTGATCCTGTTTCAGTGACTCCAGAGGTGGTGACTGTCACTGGGCTTGTTGATACTGATGTTGACCGTTGTATAGTGGTGCCTGTGGTAGACACTATACTTCCTATTTCCGTCGTTCTAGTTGTTGGCTGTGGGGTAGCTGAAGGTATAACTGTAGTACTCATCAGTGTTCCTGATTCAGGTGTTGTACTCTCTTTAAGACAGGGAGAAAACACATTATTTTATTTTAAGTAGGCAAATTGCAATTTTATTAACTCCATTTCATTTTCTTATAAGCAAATGTCTTATAAGCAAATGTAACTCAACAAGCCTAAGCATAGGGTATTTAGATAGGAATAAAGCAGAAACTCTTTTATTAATGGCTTTTGCATAACAGAGATATTATTAAAAAAATCTCCTACATCTTGCATGGGAGACACGGATGTAAACACTGTATCACTGATCAATGTCGCATGGAACAGCTGTCTGTAGTATTAAAACTTTATACTGCAGAGGAGTTCAGCAGTCCTAAATCCAGGGTTATTCCTTGAGTTGATCAGTGAACTCTTTGGTTAATTCTGTATTGCTGCTATATTATACAGATAGACCACTGTTCCCTGCGCTATTTCATGTGGCATGTTCATACCAGCATTGATTATACTCAGGGTCATTTGATTCTACTGAAACTGAGCAGTTGCTGGAGCAACCTGTGTTCCACACCTAAGTCCCAGGCCTTTAAGACTACTCACCCACAAGCTATTTTGGCATGCTAGGAACACCAAATTCACTTTTCTGCTTTTTCCTTCCCACATGACCAAGCCAGATTTCATGGGCCCTAGTGCAGGCTCCTTTAAAATAGTTTTTGATTAGTATTTCATAAATTGTTCGTGATACTCAGAGGCCAGCCTCAGAGCCATCTGATTGTGTTTTTACAGCATGACGTAAGAGACACATGGTAGATAAAAGAAGTACTGCATACATAATAAGAGTGCAGTATAAAGCTGGAGGATAGAAGGAAGTAAGATACGCTGCTTCTGCCCACACAGTCCACATGGAAAGTCCTTCAATTAAAATTAATTCACATTTGGGTGAGGACAGGCAAACTCCTTCATGTTCAGAAGGAAATACAGGAACAGATGGTGTACTGTCACAGAAGCAGATTCACCGCGATGTTACGGGTCTCACATTGCTGCCGAAACGTCGGCTTGCTTCCCAGCAGCGCGCAGGCAGCTGCAGAACAAAGCTCACGGGAATGCTGGGAGAAGCCGCCTGCTCGGAGCCCTGGTCCGTAGCAAGCCGCAA